>OX461809.1:63811982-65011982 GCA_949802685.1 Dicyrtomina minuta
GGCATACATCTAGTCATAAGTAGTATATCTAAGCACACGCAGACGAAATTTCGTAATTTTGCATGCGTTAAGTCAGGAGATATTGATGTTTGAATTTTGAAAACCATGAAGTGAGTCTAACCTTTTGGGACACCTGATTTTCAGTTTTTAATTATTTACGTGAGAACGACTTGACCCCTGGAGGTCAATTAAAGCCAAATCCTACTAATTAGTCGGTTGTCATCCAAAAATAAATATATCGGCTTACGGTTCCCGCTTTGGGGGGAGTAAACCCCATAAAGTGGGGTGAGTCTAACCTTTAGGGACATACTGTATGTACATATGCAGTGGCTTAAAACCAAAACCAAGAGCCTGTGCGTGAAGCCTAGATCAGTAATAATTGTATTATCAGGGGTATATATCTGTATAATTATGTTCATACCCAACAACGCAGACGTTTTTAAATGTTTTCCTCTGGAATTAAATTCATACCTTGTTTGTTTGAGTTGTAGTCTAATCTTGATGAGCTGACAAGCCGATTAATTACTCTCCTTGCATGTTTTATGAAATAAAATCAAAACCATATATTGTAGCCCCAAAAAAAAATAGCCTAAGACTCCCGTGTTCCTATATATACAAGAAATAATTCAAATTCCGGGTAAATTCCTGGAGTTTTAATCCCAAGAAATTTTATTACTCTAATCTCTAACCTAAAACGCTAAAAAAAAGAGAAAATAATAGGGTATGGTCAATGATACGGTTCAAATGCTATTGCTTGTATGTTATTCATTTTGCATTATATATGTGATGGAAATGGACTGGAACTGGAGTAGGTAGGTATGCTGATATATAGATGTAATTTTTCCCGTCATTTTTCTTTTGCTTCCTCTTCCCCTTTCTCTCTCTCTCTCTCTCTCACTCTCTCCGGCCCTCGCTTTTATGCATGATTTAGAATGCAGAAAAATAAAATGGTGCGCAATTTATATATTTTGTTTGTTGTTATCTACGGTTTTGACGTTATGACTGCTCCTAGCTCTCCTATTACTACTCCTGTTGTGTTGGTTGGTTGGTTTCTTGGTTTCTTTCTGTGTTGGACTGTGTGTGTGTGTGTGTGTGTGTGATGTGTGAGAGACGGGTTCTGACCGTAAATCTGAAGACAGTCCCGAGTGTGTTCAAACTGTACAGCTTCCAATGGACTTGAAACACGCCAGAATTCTAGCCGTTCACCCCTGGAGACCTTTAAGTGTACTTGAGATGAATTAGCAGAAGAAAATTTCACTCGGGGGACATTTAAATGACCTCTTCGAGAAATGTACAACTAAATTTAATGTCAACGGTTTTTATTCGGGAAAAAAGGGAGTCTCCTCCATCATCGACCCGGAGCCGGAGCAGCAGAAAAACTACACACTTCTACTACTCCAGAAATAAAAAACAGAAAAAGAAATTCTCTTTCTCCTTCTCTCTCTATCGTCAACTTTCTTTTCCTCTCCTCGCTCAAATCGCCTCACACGCTACACAGACTTGAATCATAACTCTTGAGAGAAGAACAAGAATGAAACAGGGACAAGTACCAGCACCAGTGTAATATGCTGTAGTCAGTAGTTGTATCGTCGTGAGTATAGGTATGGGGTAGCGCCTGGACCTTCTCCATATGTAGACTTTCTTTTTCATCGTACATACATATAGTACATTCATCAATAACAAGAATTTACAGTCTCCACATTCCTAGACTTACATAATATGGCTAGAAACGTGTCTTATTTCTCATTTCTCATGGTTTTTTATATTTTATTATTTTTATTATTTTACTTTCAATCTTATTATTCCAGTGGTTATGTATACGTGAAGATGTGAATCAACTTTTATGGCACTTAAAGTCCTCCAAATAACAAAGCAGTCTACTCAGCTCACAATTCTGTCGCCTCCTCGTATAGCGTATAGCGTATAGCACATTCCCTTTCAATTTCCAGCGTTGGGGAAAGATATAGAAAGAGTCGGGGAGACAGCAAGAGAGAGAGAGAGAGACGGACAGACGTAGTAGTAAGTAATTATGGCTAAAGGCTACTTTCCACTCCATACTACTACAACCACCACTACTATTTCTACTACTACGACGGCCACGACCACCATCACTACCACCACTACGACTCTACAACTCCACTTTTACATTTCACTCTTATCCTGTACAATGTACTATCTGCTTATATAATTTTATATATACAGATATTTTCTTTTAATATACTACCTAAACCCCTACATCATATTACATCATTTCATATTTCTTCCTCTGTGTCTTTGGAAGTGGAAGTTGGGGGATGAGAGGGGGAATCAAAATCTACAAAAAAAACTTTGCCTCCAAGACTTAACCTAAACCAAGTCGAACTCAAACAGAAACTCAAAGAATGCAATGCTTAACAATTTTCTCTCTAAACAAATAAGATATGTGATAAGTTAGACTCTTGTAACTTTTTTTTTATCATTTTTTTTTCGTATACATTCGTCAGATACTACATTTAAACTAACTTGACTTTGACTTGAAGAGATAACCCGACCCCTTGTCCCTGTAGTTATTTTTTTTAACTGCACATACTTATTGAATATATTATGTATCTACCTACCTACCCACAATATGCAGATATATAAGTATACTCTCAACCTGGTAGGTACTTTGTGTAGTCCTTTACAAAAATTTCACGGCTTCAAGAATTCGTGAAAAAATATAAATAAATTGGAATTGGGAGGTAGACAAGAGACTACTAGGCGGAACTAAGTGGGACACTTGAATTTAAATCATCCCGTGTACACAATATGGATACATACATTTGAAAAGAAGGAAAGAAAGAAAAGAAGGAGTCCGTTTTTGTCTTGGAACAAGGGCTCTGTACAAGTGTCATTATTTATAAAACGGGCAGTTTATATTTGCAATGCTTTTATTCTCATTTGATACTTCGTCTTGTTAGTGCCAAATAGGGCACGTTAGGTTTAACTTTAACAATGTATTTCCTACTTACATTATTAGCAATGTAAATATTGAATCCTTGGGTTTATAATGGAAACAAACACAATGGGCGCACTCCATTACTATGGAATGGTGTGGTATGGTAAGGATGGCATGCCAAAGTCTTATGGAAGAGTAATGTGGACGTTGACAGCCTGCACGCTTCACCTTTTACAATTCTACTTACTTATAGTGGGTACATTGGAAATAGAATCTAATAATTTAAGTATATAAATAAGAAAATAGTACGAACCGAAGACCGAGTCGTCGTTTGTCGGTTCAACAGGGACTGGGACTGGGGCTGGGGCTCAGTCTCTGTATTATTTGATATATATGTGCAGCCCAAATATTGATGGGACTTATAGGTTTGTTGATTCTTTTATTTGACTCTGTTATATTTTTCGATTGTAACATTGAAAAAAAAGAAGGGAAACACAAGAGTCTATAGCTATAAGCCCTAAGCCAAAGAAATGCAAACTTACTGCTCTCCTACCATTCCCTTCCTTGTACCTATATATTTTACTTCTAATGGATACTGACAGTAGGAAGGAGAAGAACAAAGTCGAGGGCTGTGAATTCTAGCATGCCTATTGTGTAGGTGTGAGTACCTTATAATACATACCTGACACAACAAGCATCTACCTACCTACCTACCTACTAGGAATCCAGGCCCAGTCGACGGATGAGTGTAACCAGGGTAAACTGAAAAGTTGAAATTGAAATCTAAATGTTCCATTTCCTATCTCCATACCATTTACTACCTACCTCCCTACATACCTACGCCAGACCAGATACAATGTTCATGCAATACAAAGAGCCTATATACCCAGTTGAGATGAATGCATTATTCTTTTCACCGATTAATTTTTAAAATATCCACTTTGTTTCTTTTACATTATTGTCTCCAGTTCGAATTCGAATTCGAATTCGAAAGTGGAGCCCAAGTCAGGAGGAGGAGGAGGTGGAGGAGGCGGAATAGGAAAAGTAATCCAAGATCCAGACCATAGCAAAGAATATACACAGATAGCCGCTCTTTGGAAACGTTTTATCATGCAGAGGAATAAAATGGGAGGACTGACTGAGCCAGGAAATTTTGCACAACAAGCATGTACTGTTCAAATACGAAGAATGAAATCAAAATACGAAAACGAAACAGTCGAATAAGCTAAAGGTAGAAAGTTACGAGTTGGAGCTGAGCTCGCAAAAGTAGAGTCCGTCTGTCTGTCCGTCCGTCCGTCCGTTTGTCTGTCTCCCTGCCTGCCTGCCTCTGTATATATTTGTGGAGCAAAAGTGTGTTCTTTGAACTGCGTCGTTCGCGTAATAGTTCTACTTCATCAACAAAATTCCACAATTCCTATCCTTCTCCCGTCCTCTGAGTACCCCCACCTATCCAAATGTATGCTATAGACGTATGTATATTCTAAACCGGAATTTAACTCTTCCACTTCCACTTGGAAATGAAGCTTACCTTCCCTTACCTGCTTCCCTGCCTAACTCGATGTTTATCTAAATAAATGTAAGCTATACACTCTACTAGAGTCTGAGTAATAGTTTCTGTGTAGAAACCAAGCCAGGCGAGTAATCTATTGTAGAGAATCGTTTTCATTTTCAAGTGGCTTATTGTACGATGATGATGATGATGATGATGATGACGCGAGGACGACAACGACAACGACAACGACAGCAAAATAAAATACACAGTGGAGGACGAGGACGCGAGAGACGGAGAGAGAGAGAGACACCAAAGGAAAACTTACACACACCCTGCTGAGCGAGTGAAAACCAATAGGATTACTCGTCGAATATCCCATCATTAAATTCATCGTAGTTAGGGAGGAATAAATATAGATATGTATTTAAGTTTCCATCAATATTCCCATTTCCATGACTCTCCGTCCGTCTCGCTTTCGTTCACGCTCCTCTCCAAAACTCGAAAACTTGGACGACTCGAAACACTAGCAAAGAGAATGGCTCAACTATCAAATTAAGAAATGCTATTTGACAACACTATGTCATTACCTGCCACATGCCTTCTACTTCTACTTCTACCTCAAACTCAAACTTTGACTGTGCACGTACGTCGTCCGCCTGGATATATAAATATACTCCTCATTTATCTCCTTTTATTATGTACATTTCCCTAAACTCTTCAGTACACACAAACAACCAAACAAACAAACAAGACACAGTACACACACACACATTTTCTCTCTCTCTCTCTCTCGCCCAAATACAGACCAAACTATTTGACGAAATAATTGCAGTATTTATGTCTTTCTACCCATGATTATCTCTGCTTTGGACTCAAGTCGTCCATCCGATCCACACATTATATTATAGACTGTGAGTACAAATACCAAACAAGCCTAGTATTAACCATGTATTAGACAACTTTATATGAGTAGGTACTTGGAACGTTGGAGAGATATAGAGACTCTAGAGGCGGTATATCTGAAGACTCGTTTTCGTTTTCGTTTTCATTTCACCCTCAGACGTCATTGACTAAAATGCTCCACCAAATTCCAAGCATTCCTCCAGCTCCATCCCTTGTGCAAATTAGCGCTCAACCACACCAAATTCTCATCTCGGATTTCTTTCACCGAATCCGAGAATCTATATGTAATTATGTATATATCTATGCACCTAGATAGATCCACAAAGTTTCATAATCTATATTGACTACATAGTCCGTTTCCGTTCCGCGTAGTAGACCCGTATTTACATCTAGAAAAGTCTCTGCTCCCTCTCATCAGACTCTGGTGCTGACGACGACGACGACGGCACGACCACACAATGAAACCCTATATTGCTCATTATCATTACGGATAGGGGAGATATTGGCTATTGGCTTGGACTGGATTTATTTAAAGCTAAGTTGGAGAACCCATAGAGGTACCGACAAATATTTGCTCCTTCAATTACGAATTCTTGTGTGTGTGTGTGTGTGAGTGAGTGTAGGTAATCATGTCAGCTATCGGTTATTAAATCATTAGCTAGCTTTTGTTCACCAATACGTATTTGATACGACTCTACTACATATACAGTGTGGAGTGTGTACACTGTACATAATATAAATGTAGTAATACTTATTTTGTAGATAACTGTTTTGAGAGACGGTGGTTGAAGACAGGACTACAGACTAAAGACAGAGAAATAGAAACTAGATAATCGAACTTCAAAATATTTAAGATTAGGATAAAACTACCTACCTACTACCTCCCTACCTACCTACTACCTCCCTACCTACCTATAATTATATTCAGTACATTTAGGTTTCGAAACGGAAGACACGTAGCGCATTAAAAGGCAGGGAGGTGTTATATGTATCACACACAGTATTTTTGTAAATGCCAAAATGAAAAGTTCATGATAAGTTATGAGCTTGTGCGCATTGTGTGAGAAAAAGTAATTCATTTATACGACAAAAATATGAGACAAAAAAAACGAAGAAGAAGAAGATGATGACGAAACCAAATAAGAAAGACGAAAGATTGAATGATACCTTACCTACTATTGCTACTTCTACTACCTACACCAACGTGAGACAGAATGCTCCAAAGAAAGTATTTAAAGTAGGTATGTAGATAAGGTTTAAATGTCTATTTCTATTTAAAAATATACTCATTCAAAAGATAATATAATGAGTGGTAATAGTTTGAATTTGGACTGGGAATTGGAAAAGAATCGTTTCTTGCGTCGTTTGTATATGGCTTCCACCTATCCTATACTATATATCTACTACTACTACACACATTGGGTGTATATAATAAGTGCCTAGGTAGGTATGTAATTTGTATTGGGAGAATGACGGGAGTGTGAGCGGAACTTCGACTGGATTCCCTTGGATTCACTCAACCTATCCTGTCGTTTACCTACTATATGCTACCTACGTTCTAATTTCCAATCCAGTTCACCAAAAACTCACCATATGAGAGAAGAGAAGAGAAGGGAAAAAAATCATGAGTGCACTCAGGATAAAATATAAGCATTCTCTGTCTCTGTCTAAAACTCTAAAAAGTATGCATAAATATGTAGCCTACACGCTCCTATCTACCAGTACCAGTACCAGTACCAGAACCAAACCCATACGCATAAAGTAACAACTAAAATGCACATGTAGCCCTCCAGCCATTTCCTCCTTTGTCTCTTAATATTACAGAAAGAGAGAGAGAGAGATAAAGACAGACAGAAAAAGAATTTCAGGTATATATGCTTTGGTCTTGGTTTTCTGGATTTGGATTTGGTTTTATGCAGGTTGCCAACGTTGAACAAATTGTCTCTGGGAAATTTGAGCTGAGGAGAGTGAATAGTAAAATGGTCAAGTGAGATATCTTTTTGTACTTTGTAACAAATTGTTTTTTTTTGTGTTCGTGAAAACATTAAAACGGAACAAGTGATGAGTCTTGAGCTTCGGCATCGGCATTGTATAGTTCCTGTGAGTGGCATTTTTATATTTTTTTTTGCTTTATATTATGATCTTCGCATAAAAAAAGGGGCCTATTGCTATCACGTCATATCGCTGTCATTGTCGTGTGACCAAGAGTGATTGCGGGAGGGAAAGAGAAACATGTACTACTAGTCGCAAAGTGAATTGAATGAAATACAAATTTTGTCGTATGCTCAGCTGTCAGTAGAGTAGAGTGAAGAAGTGAAGTGCAGCACAGCACAGCACAGCACAGCGGTAGGAGTGTAATAGTCATCATCATAATAATAATAATAAATAGTAATAGTATAGCATACGTAATGAAATCGAATAAAAATACAAATTTCCTTGCACTATAGAAAGACTTGGAGGAGGTAATGCTCAATTGCACCCAGATTAAGACTCGGCTCAAAGTTTCAAAGTGAGCAAAAAAGCCGGCCAAGTCATTTTTTCCCCTCTACTACTACTACTACTACTACTAGGTTCAGCCCTCCTCTTCGTGTAGGTACATATTTGTCTTTTTGGTTTCGTCTGTTCTGAATTAAGTGCCTTTTCCATCTGTACATACTCAAGATGATAATAATATGGGCCATATTTGTGTGTGTGTGTGTGTGTGTGTGCACAAGTCATGAGCAATTACATCTCTCACTCACTTATACATGTCACATTTCACCTGTGTAGTTGCCGGTCTGTTTGTGCACTGTCTCTGTAATGGATTACATACCTAATGTGTAGAGATGCACGCACTCCGTCCCTCCCTCCCTCCGTACTGGAATTCCCGCAGTAAAAGGTATTAGGTACGTCGTGGCAGTGCAGTGGTGGTGGTGAAGGTAATCGTAATACTGTACGGATATCTGGAACTTAATACATCTCTCTCTCTCTCTTGACTATAATTCGTTATTCCTAGTTTTTATTTAGATAAGCTCTCAGCTTGCATCAGGGGACAGAGGAAGCATTGTTAATAAGGATGGCTCGAGGCCAAAGCCATTTCGTGGTGAGTATACAAACAGATACGGTTTCGACTCCACGTGATGAGTTCTGGTTCTGGGTATGCACCACTTCTTGGACATGTTACGTTAACTTGGCACCCTGTTTTAGTCCGCACACACACACACACACACACACACACACACACACACACACACACAGATCGACAGAGCAGAGCATTGCCGAGAAGATCATAGAAGGGAAGACATACAGGTACTCGTGAGTTAAATATGATTTGATCATTATGACATTCCCATAGGTGTATATGTGTGTGTAGTTCTGGTTGTGCATGGATATAGTAGATGGGATGTAGTCACCCATGGAGGGATTTGGATGTTTAGCAGACTGGCAAAAATAATATGCCTCACCTTTTATGAAGTGAACTATACCTGTGCTCCTCCGTGCTACAGATCTAAATATCCAACCATACATCATACAATGTGTAGTGGAACTGTAAGAGAGCCGTCCAAGTCGAAGACAGGTAGCGTACTTGAGGCTGTAGATATGAGCTCTCACAATATGTTTTTCATAAAGAAGGAGTGTGACGGGAAAGTAGAGCTAATATAAAATGATATAGTTTAATGAATATCTACGACGAGCAGTCACAAAAGTTGAACACAATATTATTTTGCCGTCTTTTCACTTCCACACACACACACACACACTCATACTCACAACTCTTCACAAGTTTTCATCCCATCAGGATCAGAGCCACTGTGTAACAGACGACGGCACGTAAGTAAAGGGTAAAGATACATAGATAGATGCTCATGGTTATCACTACAGGTAGACGTAGACATATCAGCAATATCTCCGCTACACATCTCTCGTCTGAATCATCATTATCATTATACACGCTGTGTGTTCTGGGGCATAATGTTCCGCTGAGGCACAGCTAGGCCCTGCCCATCCTTTTTGCCTCAATATAAATGTAATAATGTGCATCCAAATTTATTCTATCTTAATTCATCTTCTCTCTCTCTCTCTCTCTCACTCTTTTCCCTCAACTCCATGTACATACTCCACTATTTTAGGTCAGCCACAACAGTAAAAACTTCGACAAGGATTCCAACTACAACTGCGGAAACTGCACTTGACGACTCTCCATCCGGTACGAGATGAAAACCATTTTATTCGAGGCTGACATGTTGCATGTATCGTCCTCTCTCTCTCCCTCTCCCTCTCCCTCCTGTCCCTTCCACCGTCAACCGTACCGACGAAACCAAACGACGACGACGACGACGACGACGGTGACGACTCCTGTCTACCAGCACCAGCCACAGTCCCAGCCCCAAACACTAAGCACTACATAGCCCCAACGAAATTATGATGAGGCAACTTTGTGTACACACAAAATAACCAAAACCAGCCCAGACTTGTCGCACCGCCCCATGTAATTTTAACTACTTTGGACCTAATGCATAGTTTAGCTCTGACATTTTGGACGTTTTGTAATTTTCATCACATGAGTTTCAATTACTCATGTAAACTCAAATTCAAGTTTGTAATTCACTAAATTCTTAATGTAATACGATACATGAGACCTTTCAAAACATTCAAGTGAGGAAAATGACTCTGACTCTGTACAGTAGTAGGTAGGTAGTAGTTTTCTGCTAAATGTTTAAAGTCATTTCCCTGTGTAGTGGAGCTTACATGATAAATGTTGTTTTAATTTACGAAAGCGTTTGCACCGTCAAGTCATAAACACGTGTGTCAAAATTTTACCATTTTTACATTTGATTTTTTTTTGTGTTTGGTATGTTTTCTGTTTTTTGTTTTTTAAGTTGTTAGTAAATCTTTTATGTACTCATCATTATCCTTATCGTTGTTGTCCCTCGTCGCTCTTCCAAATCTAAATGAAGATGACAACCTAATAACGATGGTTGATGATTTCGTTCTGAGCTCTCTGCACACACACACAGCACTCACACACACACGCAGAAATCTACTCTAGAAGAAAACAAGGTTTTAAAAAATAAGCTGAACATTACATCAATTTACGAAATCATACACTGTGTCTTTTCGTTGTTTACCTGCGCATTTAAATTAATCTAGAGAAAAAACAACGGAGCTGAAACTGTACACAGAACCTCTGTGCTCTGTCTCTACAGACAGACTCAACCACCTACATATTAGACAGTAAAACACAAAACTAGGCTGTATAGAACTCCCATTGTGCTCATCCTGTATGAACTTTTGGAGAGATTAAAAAATATTTATTTTTTTGGGGGGAGAACTCAAAAAATTAAGAGATTTTTTGAGGTAAATATATATATAAAGCGTATAAAAGAGTTAATAAAAATCCTGAGATAGACAAATAGAATTATTGTTTTTCATTGAGCCCGTAATCTTTGTGCATAGTTTTGTGCATTGTACATTATGTTATTATTGTAGTAGTAGTAGTAGTAGTAGTAGTAGTAGTAGTAGTAGTAGTAGTAGTAGTAGTAGTAGTAGTAGGCGCTCCATTTGTTACGGTACTGACATGAAAGTTACTAATTGCCAGAAGCACGGATAATGTTTTTTCCCCTTCTTTTCTTTGCAAGTAAATGTAAAAATGTTCAAATTCTACACACGTCTTCAAAATCCTTGTCAAATTAAGTTGCATTTTATACTCCCTCAAAAGTCCAAGTCCAAGTTAAAGTACCTACACACTATATAGCTTGCTTAGCTATATAGATTTTTAGGTGAGTGTTGAAGTGTATATAAAGAAATGCATTTAGGTAGGTTAGGCTCCTATACCTATACCTATACCTATACCTATACACATTATACTATGAGCTTGAATTCGTTTCCGCCATCCCATATATATTGGATTATATTCTATATTCACTTTGGTCTTGGTCGTTATGATGAGGATGGTTAAGAAAAGATGGCTCATGATAGCATATAGCTCTTCTTTCTTTTTCTATTTTTTTTTTAACTTTGGTTTTGTGAGTTCGACGTTATAGTATTATAGTGATGGTGTTGCGGGTACTCGTAGTTGGATTCAGTTAGAACATTCACACTAGAGTTCACACGTCATCGCATTAAAATGTTTTGGCATTTTTGGCAGTAAAGACTAATGTCTCAACTTTGGTACTTGGGCTCACTCATGCTGAGATTCCAGTTTTTGAGTAAAAATATAACACACACGAGAATATATGACTCCTTACAATAAAGTATAAGAATATAATTTTTCTTTTCTTTTCCATATTATGATTTTACCTGTCGTTGTCCGAGGTAATTAAATATATCATTATCATCGAAGAATAGAATATATATGATAATGATAATCATCGACAGAAGAAGGAAAAAAAAGTTAAGGCGTGTAATGAACTCGGGGGGTGCAGAATCGCATAGTATCTACATACATAGTAGTACAAGTTTGAAACAAAAAAAAATTACGGTACGGGTCAAAGGAGTTTTCAGGTTGGAAAGATTATCAAAGTCAGTAGTGTAGTAAACCATGACGACTTCTTAAGTTTTACACGAATGGGGGCACAATATGTTCTACCTAACTTAAAATTTCATGGCAAATTACAGTTTTTTTTATATATTTTGCATAGTCGTTCGAATTTTGAACATACAATATATGTAGTCAAATAATATAATACTAATAGAATAATACTCACTCACACAGAGCAGTATTTTTGATGTTGTACATATTATGAATTTGAATACTACACATTACTTAAAGTGCGGAGACAGTTTCAGAGGAGAGAAGGAAGGAAATCCTACGTGCTCAAATTAACTAATCGTGAATAACGAAAAAGCAAAAGGAAGGGAGAGGAAGGAAGGTAGGTAGGTAGGTAGATATTTGTGCATTAAAGGATTTTAACTTTTAACAGAAACTTCCTACCAAAAACTATGAATGCAATATGCTCTCTCAAGTCTCTGCATAATATATAGTCAAAAAGCTAATCTGTGTAAGTAGTACTGTATATAGTGGGTACACTGTGAGCCTTACACACACACACACAATTTTTTTTTCTTGTATACGAGAGTGAGCAAAAAGAGAAAAACGGAACAACATGAAGACACTTAGTCACTCCGAAAGAAACTTATAAATTTCTATAGCGTAGAGTGTAAAATTCTACTTTTTAACATGTCCGCAATGATTTCAGTATTTTAGTCAAAGTCAAGAATACAAACGCTCAGAACGCTCCTGACAAGTGCCGTTCAGTCTGTCGCTCTACGCCCTGACAAGACATTTTCCATCGTCTTCGTATTAAAAACAACAATCATGTCAAACCATACAGTCCACACCAGTGTACGACGAGGACGAGGACGACAACAACAACAAAGACGGCATAACGATGCCGCCTCAAAAAATTTGTAGAATAATGTTTCCTCTCCTTATAAATGTGATGATGGTTATAGGATATAGGAATACACATAGACAACACAAGACAAAAAATTTGAAAAGGAAAAACGTGTGCTGCGTATATGGATACGTATATCCTCTCTTCATTTCCTATACATATAGCACCGTTTATATAGTCACGTACACATTTGATATTTAAGAATCAGAATTAGGATTTTATAATGTATGCAGAGCAGATATGTGTGGCAATGACAGATGAATTTTTTTAAGTACAAAAAAGAAAGACAGAAAGAAAGAGAGAGAGAGAGAGAGAGAGAAATAAAAATCCAATTTTGCAAACTCACCTCTTCCTCCCCGGCGGTAGTGTTCACAGAATCCATACTCTGACTCAAAGCACTCGGAGTATCCATTTCGGAGAATCACAGGTTAACAATTTTTTCAGGTCAACACTGATAATATATTCCGTAGAATATTTTTTTTTTGTTACTTTTTTTCTTTCTTCCTTGTGACTTGTGAAGTCTAAGTTGAAGTTTTTGTTGTTGTTTGGTTCAAGTTTGAGTTATTGTTGTGCTGTGCTGTGTGCCGTGTGCTTTTGGGTGACAACAGTATAGTTGAAACAACAAAGTTGATTTTGACTTTGACGTTGACGTTGACACACGAGTGACCAGTGACCAGTCTGTCAGTCAGAATGAGAATCAGAAGTATTTTAGAAGAGTCACGAAGTGGTCTCTTGTCGATGATCTGCTGAGTGTGTCTCCTCTACAGTCACGGACGTGGGCTGTTATTATTGAGAGTTAGATTGGAGGAGTAATAGCGCCCAATCGAGAGACCACGATTCCACCGATTGTTGATGAATGAAACCACCTGAATTAAAAACCATTAGATAGAAAGACAATTATAATCTAAAAAAAATTTTTTTCGTGGTGGTGGTGGTGGTGGAGATGAGGATGATGTTTGGCGTAGCTTAAGGAGGATCACACGTGAGGACACATGGTAGTATAGTTACACACTGTACGGCACTTTATATAGAATTAAATATTTTCATTCTAGTTCAGATCATAAAAACCAACTGAATTACATAAAATAAATGTATCTGTATATCTGTACATGCTACTGTAGAGGAACTGTCGAGCGGTAGTAGACTAGAAATAGGGAACTTAACGGGGTGGTCTCACTTCACCTCTTCAATGCCAATGTATGAAAATACCGTGTGGCAATGATGGTATGATGAGGATGAAATTTCTAAACCCTCTAATGCACATTTCATTACTCTCCACGCGTATTATATTTTTGCACTGACCCTTAGTGGTTTTTCCCCCCGTCGCAGAGTATCGTGTAGGTATTCATAGATGCCCAGGAGTAGATTGTAAGTAGTAGTAGTCGTAGTAGGAGGAAGGGAATACAAAAAGCAACAACCAACACAAATCTCACTCACTCACTGAAAACAAATAACGAGGCAGCGAGCTATATGTATACACGAGGAGGAACGAGGAGCAGCACTATCTTATGTCTAATCCAAATTCAAAACTTATAATTCACCTTCTCCTCCTGGACTCTCCTAACTGACACACACGGAGGAGCAACAATGGGGAAGAGAGCGCAGACAAGTTATTTCCTGGACGATCATCAAAGGAACATTGACGAAGTCGGAATTTCTCTTTCCTTTGTAGTTCTATCCACCGGCATTAATTCCGAATAGCCAACGCCGGTCCAGTGCTCCAGCCACTACCACTATACTCCCACAACTTCCAATCCCAATCCCAATCCCAATCCCAGTCCCAGTCCCAACAAACAACAGGGTGACTGAAAATGTTTACTGTGGTAATTTAGAATGTGTAAGCATGCATGGAGACTTCCCTTATTCTTCCCTATAAGAACCCATGTGAATAGTCCCTACTATAATATGTCTCCTGCTCCGACAACCATCACCACCATACTACTCCCTTCCATGCCTTCCATTGAGCAATTTCTTAGGCTCTGTCAACGCAATTTCAGGACTTTCTCTGGCCCCCAGTATTTCTAATCGTTTTCAATTCGTAGCCGTACGTGGAGTCCCACATGTTCCGAACATCATTTCATTGATCAAACATTCCCCATGAAATAGATCTATACACACATACACACACACACACGGTTTTCCAGAAACAAGGAATCGAGCAATTTTTCAGCCATGCGTTCTTTACTTCCCTGCTGCCTCGCTCAGAACTCCCTGTATCTCTCTCTCTCTCTCTTGGCTGCTCCCTCCTCGAGCCACTGACGAGAGGAAAGTTGAGGCCGAGACGACAGAGCTCTACGCATACCATACATTCCACCCGCCGCTATCACTACAGATAGTGAAAGATACCTACCTAAGAATCATCTATTTAATAATATTTCCAACCAACTTATTATTCCTCTTTACTCCGTCTATCCTACGACCACAAATACAGATCCTATAGTCCCTTCCAATCCAATGAAAATGTGTATCTGAAATCAATTCTGTGCACATGTAGCCACTCCAATAGATCGATAAACTACACCCAAACGACCAATCTTCATTTTCTATTTCCAATTTCGACTATTATTCTTAAAAACATTCAGGCTCGAGACATATGAGAGAGCTTCTATGCGAGAGTGTAAGGAGAGAAAAAAAAATGCCGGTTGAAATATTGGCAATTATTAGACGTTCACTTTATGTGGCTACAAAAAAGTACAGCTACACTTTTCTGATAAAAATCGGTTGGAGTTTCGAGGAAAAGTTGAAACTTTTAAAAACACTGTAGGTACTGTACTGTGTACACACTACCGCAAGGGCATTGTGGGAAGTGCTAGTTCTTCTTACAAGGAGATGAGTCATCATAGCAAAACTTAGAGAAATAAAAGACAGTTTACTTTGAGGATTTCCCTCTTCAGCTCAGTCATGGTTTGCTTATTTTACTCAGGCAGTGTAGGTAGGTACTTTTAGAGAGCGACAAGTGAAGAACTAAATACGCATATATAGTAGGTATATATGTTTGTTCAAGGAGGGGAAATACATGGACGAAACCAACTGTGAACAAGTGATTTAAAATTATTTAAGTAGGTAGTTATAATTTTATAAGGAAAATAAATGTTGCCTCTCGATATCCTGAGGTATAGAACAAGAAAGAAAGGAAGAAATAAATAAATGGCTGAATTTTAAAAATGAAACCTCTATATATTTAGTGCTATATTTGAATCGTAATTTGAAATTCGCAAGAATGTAATGCAATGGAAAAGGACCAGCAGACCTCATTCCAAATTTTAAACTCGCTATTCAAATATTTAGATAGACATCCATATCCATTTCAAAAGTTCCATTCCCAACATATAAATATAGTGGGTGTGTGTATGTGTGTGGACCTAGACTCAAGACTGCTGATAAATAATAGTTTAAAGTTCATGCCAACACACATCTACAACATACCACCTACTTCAATCCAGTTTAATTTCAACTTCAACCTTTAAGCTTGTACTCAAATATAGAAAATGCCAGTTATGGGACGACGGAAATAATAAAGCCCGTGCGGAGACTCATAGACCAAGACTGATGCTGATAGCAGAGTGCTACATAATATAGCTAGGTACATAAGCGCGTCCTCTACTCAATGCAGCAATGTTTCCTATATTTGCAATTTGGTTTGAGTCTTCTATATAGTTCCAAAAGAACGCTGCTGGAACGGAGCTCCAGCTCCAAAGTTTCTGCCCTTTCATACAGTATACTCTCACAGAGTGTGAGAGCCATTGGAGTTGGATATATAGACATATATAATAGAAGCTATATAGGACTTATCAAACGAAACGGCATCAACATCGTACAAAGCATTCGCATGCTATGGTCAATTTTAATGTAAAATTTATCACGGTTTGTAGTTCCGATCGTACTACTTTTAATTAACTGTGTTATCTTTAATACATAATTTTATTTAGTATACCAACCAAAACCACTCGTCCACCATTCCTGTATCCTACAATAAAACTCTAAGAGTATATAGACTTTTATTCGCAAACTACCAAACGGGAAACGAGGCTCCGCGTGAGGACATGCCTATACTATTATAGTCATGTTGCATCGTACCTTAACTTCTATAAACTACATGAATAAACAACATTTTCTGCTATGAACTTAATTTTGTCAATTGTGTCCCAACGTTATGTTTATTATTGTGTCGACGGTCGGTCGATACTAGGGCTGCTGAAGTTATGGGAGCTAGAGCTGGGACTGGGACTGGAACTGGAACTGGGACTGGAACTGGAACTGGAACTGGAATTGGGACTGGAAAGTTGGTCCGTCCACTGTAGGATTAAACGCCTTACGTATCTATCTGTATTCGTCTCACACTCTCACTTGTACTTTTACTCCTGTTCCTATACTCGGACGAAGTTGTACCACTAAAAAGGGAATTCTGAGGATTCTAATCCACATAATTCCAACCGAATAAACTTTTCCTTTTAAGTCCATAACTCCGAGTAATTCTAACCGTGGTAGGTGTACAACTCCGCCAGCGTACATTTACCTCCTCAGTTAACGGTCATCTCCGTTTCAGATGTAGGTGACTACATATATTTGTGAGAGTATATATGCCTATATTATAAGGGATCCTATATTTCCTTTAAAAACATGCTATTTTGTCAAACATTTATTTTGTTCCACATGCAAAATTCACCTGATTCCGAATCTACATCCACCTACCTACCTACTTTCAGCTCTTGACTCTATAATAATTTCTTGTAATTCCCAGCAGAGTATATGAAACACAGGTGTATCGTCCAGACAAGGGGAAAGTGTCTGCCTAAATCTAATTGTCTGTAGCTAGGTATAGGCATAGGTAGTAAAGTCCCTATACACACATTCCATAGAAGCCATGGAGGACTCACTGAAGGGATTTTATACAGTCTTCCCCAATGAATTACAAACTAATTGATTAACAAACTTTAAATTAAACAACTAATTTTCAAAATCTCAGGCATTTTGTTTATAGGTTGTTCCTCCAAATGTAACAGCATTTTATTATATGTAAATAATATTACATATATATACAATTCTTTCTTATTTGTGTAATATATGCAAATGATCGCTGCTCACAATCAAATTTTTCGCGATTGAGGCTGGACTCTGATATATGTTATATGTTAGGGAGTGAGTGGACTGACTGAGTCTAACTTTTAGGAACGACCTCCATCCATTACTTATTTGAACAAAAAATAATCATGATGAGTTTACACGTTTTTGTCATAATTGTACCTTTCATACTTGATGTACTGCCATAGATAAGTTGTAGCAAAAATTAATTTGATAAAAGGAAATAACTGAGTGTGTCCTACGGAAAAATAGGAAACAGCGGAAAAAACAACAAACCGTCATGATAATCTGATACACGTAATCGTAATCAAGGCACGAATGGATGATAGTCTGAGCACCACAAAACTTGCGCTAGACTTTAGAAAACGAAAACGGCAAATAGACCCCCAAAAAATACATATAACGCAGGGAAGACACGAAAGTCCAGACTCGAGAGTAAATCCCTTGTTCACACACACACACGTACTGCAGTACTCCGGGAACGGGAACTATTTCATTCCAGCAAACTCCAATTATCAGGCTATGTATCTGCTGCCCAGGCATATAAACCTACCCGTACCGGGTTTTTTAAACACATGTTCACTCCTATATACCATATAGTCTAGAGCCACAACTCCATAGGCAAGATCAAGACTGAGCAAACACAAACACACACACGAGCACGTCCGTTAACGGGCGAGCCAAATAAAACTATCTCGCTCGAGTTTAAAGGGATAGATATCCTGCTCTTGCTGTATATGTGTGTGTGTGGTTGGTTGGTTGGTAGGTTGATGGAGGTGAGCAACAGAATTTCGAGACTCCTCTCATTCTCCTACAGACTTCTTTCTACTTTGGGTTCGGCTATGGCAAATGTATGCATGGGCTTTAATATGCTCTATAGCGCCTTTCACAAAAGTTTTATGGTGAGCAGTCAGTCCGACGTCAAGATAGACAGCGGTATCGAACTGGCACGCGACTACCGTTTGCCAAATGTTCCCCAAAAACGGCTAAAAAATGAAAGCTACTTAACTCAGATACACCTGGCTTTTAGACCGGAAATCAACTTTATCCCTGAAAGGAAAAAGTCCCTTTCCCGCCAACATTTAAACTTGTATCCAGAACAGAGAGCATTATTCCCTTGGTCATGGTTACTTGCGCATTAATCATTCCAACACATACAAAAAAATAATTGATCAAGATGATAACAATATCTGGACAAAGTACCTACCTACATACTAAAAGTATGTAGCAGATCGGGACTATAATAGAATACAAGAGTTACATACAATTGCACCACGATATTAGAAATGATAATAATTAAAAAAATATATACTGCTATCTGGAATTTCTTTGTGAGTCAAAGATAAGTATGCACACAGTTCTACAGTTCCACAGTACATAACAACACGGTACAAAAATACATGATATTATTTATACAGAGCCCAGAAAAGTCAATATTATTTTATAATTATTTATTAATTTATAAAAAAAATAGAGCCGACCTTTGTAATTGGAAATCCAAATAAAAGACTGTTTAGAATACTTGTTGTTTTAATTAAAGGAATTATTTCCAATAGTAGTGTGCTTACAAAAAACGTTAACGTTAACGTTTATTTTGTAAATTGAAGATTCCACTCAATGTAATGTAGTCCAGAGTGGTCAATATTTTTGCCTTGTATATGAAGTAGTGGACTCGCACACTGTATTTGAATTCGATAATTTGAGTATAATGAGTCTAATAGCAAGTACAGTAAAACATAGAATGAATGTATGTGTGTAGTATGTACGCTATCAACTCACCGTCGTCCTCACGAATAAATTAAGTCGTTATATTAAGTTTTTTTTTGTTAGGCACCAAGTGAATTCAACTCCGACGATTTACCACGAACAACTCGTCGAGATATACATACAGCGAGGGACCACGAAGCTAAAAGTCAAAAGGCAACAGAGATATATTTGATGTCTGGCTATTGTAAGTTTATACGTTCTCCAAGGCAGGAAATACCGACAGTACTTCCTCTCGAATTCAGGCAGGTATATATGATATGTATTAGTTGATCTGTGAATGATATTTTTCACGATGGATCTTGCATCCTTGTGTCGTTTTGATTCGTCGTCACAAGAGAAGATTTTTTTTTCTTCCTTTCCTCTGTCGACTTTCGTGGGAGAATTAAGGCTCCGAAGAATTAACTTCAAATATATGTGTGTGTGAAAAAGGAGTATGGATGGTAATTGGGACAAGGTGACTGCATGAAGGGGTGGGGAAGAACTAGAAGGAGTGAATGAATGATGATGATGATGATGATGATGATTACAGGAAGGGGAATTAATTTTCTTGTTTGATTTTTCAAGATGGGGAAGGAGGATGCAGTTGAAATTGAAAATTGAAATTTTTTTTTTGCTCTTGTGTTTCTTTGTTTGGTTTTTTTTGGAAGGACACTGTCGCTCTGGACTCTGCCCACAATTTCTCGTAGAGTTAATATTTCTGGTTGATGATTGACAAAAAGGAATTTAATTCTGAGTAGTAGAAGAGAGATAGAGAAAGTGCAGCGCGACGAGCAAGATCTGATGCCGTTCCGGCGCTCGCACGCACACTGAGCTGGTCAAGTACGATTGATCGCTCACAACTGAACTCGTGAGACTCAATGCTCGTCTCATATATATTGAGAGTCTGAAACTCCAGAGAAGCTTTTGCCTCTTTTGTATAGTCACACAAAACTTTCTCCAGTCGACGACGACCACCACGACGCTTGCTCTGCTCTCTCAGTCATAAATTGTCTTCTTCCTTGTGCACCAGACAGACCGAGCGAGAGCTACTACACTCACATGCAGAAATACAAAAGTGGAATGAAGTCTGAGTTGGGTAAAGGAAGGGAAAAGGCCGAGACAAGGACTGGGAACACTCGAAAGACTCTACTCACTCTCCTGCTTCCTTTGCTCCTACGACTCCCTGCCTTTCCTCCTATGAGGACACGTTCAGTTACTTTGCAAAATGTACAAATATATAAAACAGAGAGAGAGAGGTACCTACCTGCCTGCCTACCTATCTATCTCAAAAAATAGGTAAAGGTAGATTACGGAAATGTCAAAAGACTTGTGTGCTGGCTGGGCTTGGAGTTGGAATTGGAATTGGACGACAGTGAAGACTCACCGGCATATACACTGCATCTGCTATGAAACGAGAACGGGAACAACTCTTTCGTTTAGCTTTGAATATGTCATACCCTACCACCACTTCTGCCGCCACTTCCGGAACACCTTTCTTCAGGGGTCTGTCCTAATCCTCTGTGTCCAAGGCATGCATGGACGTATGTACGTAGTATGTACACAGACCGGAGGCAGTCCGAGTCCGTGGCGCTTTTCCCTTTAGGAGTATAGATAGGAGTCTCCCATATATATTTATATAGTTACATATATATTGCTGCATGCAGCATAGACCTTCGTCGTCGTCGTCGCCGTCGTCGTCGTCGTCTTTCGTTCGGGTTGGAGTTTCGTGACTTGGCATCTGGAGGCCCACGCCTTCAGCCCTCTAATATACTTACGATTAGGTAACGTACATACTTGTAGGAGAGCAGACAGTCTACAGGACTAACGATAAGGAGCACGAGCTTGAACTAAAACTGCTTCTCTCGTTTTTAGTTTTACCTGCACCATCGCACCTGCTGCTACTTCCTCTCCAACCAAGTCAACTTCTACATTTACTCCTCGACTCGTCTTAATTCTTCTATCTCTATATTTTCTGTTCTTTTTAGCTCTCTCAGACTCTCAGTGAGTCCTCTCGTCTTCTCTGACAGTGCGTCTCGGAGTCTTGAGTCTTTCCTTCTAATGGCTTTGCTTCTTTCTTACCTCCGTTCCGCGGAGACGTACCTAGGTAGGTAGGTACGTCCGTATGTAGTGCATGGTCCGCCAAGCTGCACTGCTGCTCCTTTAATATCCTCCTCCAGCTGACTCCTATTTCCCATTATTTCTCTCCTTGTACCTTTTCTCAACATCCGTACTTGTTTTCAATCCCTTAGATCTTCCTTTCTGCCACACTGTCTACTACTGTCTGTTCACAATGGCTTTGACTTTGTCTTCATCCATTCTCCCTAATCTATGAACACAATTTATTTACTACATGCTTCACATCGCCATCGACTTTATCCCTGATCCTATAAGACTAAATCTATCCACGCGTCTCTATCCACACAATTGAGGAACGCTACACATAGCTCCTACCTACCTTCACAAATATAGTATTTTTGTCTCCCAAGCAAATGACGCGAACAATCCAACTTCATTTCCCGTAGACGCGACTCCCTATATGCTCCTTTTTTTATCTTCCCATTCATTATTCGTGTAGGTTCACCCCATAAAGGCACTAATTATCTTTTTTTCCACTCAATTAAAGGCCCCTTCCCTACATTATACAGTCTGCCTCGAATCTCGCTCTGCCTCAGTCTGAGTGCACAGCGGATTATAATATATGTACATATTTACTAGACCCCGTGTTTCTGCTCAATGAACAGTTTAAGTTGCTGTTGTTCTCCTTCTGTCTTGTCTACAACCGCATAAAATTTACATATCTTGTAGCTGCATGCTCACCATGAAAAACCATAACCGGATAAATTTTACTTAAGACACAAACTATTAGTACGAAAATAAAGGGTGAATTACTATGCGGTTTTTCACTACAAATAACACTATGATTTTCAATTCCAACGAACCATTGCACTATGCCACTCCATATTATTATATGCTCTATGAAATGACGCAGACATTTTCCAACCAAAATAAATTGTACTTGAGAAAGAGATATAAGGAGTGAAGAAGGGGACCTTATGGGGCTCTCTGTGCGGTGTCTAATAATTATATGAAATCATTGACCATTAGCATTATTCTAGATTTAGTGCAGCACTGAGCTTGACAAATAAGTGAGTGTCTCAAGAGTAAAAAAATTGGTTAATTTTTTCCTTGCTTAAAGTTGCAAAGCAGCCCGGATGATACTAAAAAAATTGTCATGAATTATATAGCTGGCGAGCAATGATTCCGGAAGACCTCAGATAGTAGTATCCGCTTTAAAATTAACACTATCCCTTTCTTACAGTATCTTCTATATGTGTACTACGGATTTGCATAATATGCTGTGGTTTACAAACCATTCATTAAAAATAATATGAAGAGTTAAGAATACGCTACAGAGCATATGGAGCCATGTGCTTAGTTAACCGCAAGTATACAAAAATAACAACACTTCAAGTAAGTAAGTTGGCTCCAGGTCAATTGGCGGATCGTGAATGACAGTATATAGGATGCTCATTATCAATGAGGCCATTGGCTGTTGAGGGTTTTGGACAAATTGGCAGCTGGTACGATTGGTATTGGTTGTTACATCTAGTTGCGCTTTTATTTTAATCAAAGCTATACATCCAGATTTATTATGTTTTTACATAGAAGAAATTTTTGTTTGTCAAAGATCATTTCAATTGAAATTATGCATAACTATAAAGAAAAATCTAGTTAAAATTTTTTCAACTGCCAATAGTCCCAAACAAAAGGGAAGTGTTAGAATTGTAAAATTCACCTAAACCACTAACTGACGTATTCCTAATTAACAGCCAATTCCCAATCCTGAACTGCTAGTATACGTGCGACTCCCAAATGACTTTTGCAAAAATAAAATTATCATTTGGTGACGCCTTATGGATACACACGCATAATATAATTACATTCACACTCAAATCAGAGTTTGAAAGAAATTTTGTAAATGTTTATATGTACTTGGAGAACTACGTCATCATTGGTTAGGGTTGGCATCAGGGTATTGACTGCTTTTCACAAGATAAGCAGCTCTGTTTATTACAGTTGAACTCGTAACCTTACATGCTAACTTTGAGTGTCGACTCTGCCATCACTTATTATTAATACTGTATCTGGAATTTTATATATATTTGTCTCAGAATATAGATATATACATGGTGCAAAGTGTGAAACTAGAAATAATTATACTATATTTAAGTCGATAAGCTCCATTTATTTATTTGCAGATAAATTTTTCCTTGCAGTGTGTCTATATATATACATATATATATTTGCTATCACAGGGAATTTGTTTTTTTCATACATGTGAGACAAAAAGTGAATAAAATATATATTTTTAACTCTGCTTCAGCCGTTTTCGTTTCTACGAGCTAATGTATTGCATTAATTTATTTTTGACTCGGATCTGATCAATTTAAGTTTTGCAAAGGAGCATTTGACAGATGAATCATGAGCACATATAAACAAACAAACAAAACATACCTTTGTGCATGTTTCCGGCCAGAATTTTATTCATTAAATTTAAGTACAGGTACATACATACATTCACATGTGTCTTGAAATGTTTGAAAATTGTGTTAATGCGTATATGTACATATTTTGGGTTGAAGGTCCACTGTCCACACTATGCGAAAAGATATTATTCAAAAGGCATAATTTAGCAATGGGAGGGAGAGGGGGAGTACAAATTTATTTACAACCATCAATCTAATGATTATGCCTATAGAGCAGTACACATTCTTCGAAGTGGGAACTCTGAATGGAAACTAGCCCTGTGACTCTAATTAAAATAGTATTACAAGTATTCTGTCTGATAATTCAAGTGTTTTAATAACAACAAAAGCTATATTATAGGCACTAAACATTGACTCAGTTGAGACCTCATGGTTTTTGTGAACACGTTGATCTGTATACTTACTGTGTAATATTGGTATACTCGTGCCTTACTTAAATTGGGGAATATTGCAAAGTTGCATCGATACTTAAATAAAACGCAGTATTTTTGTATTTTTCAAGATGTCACCATAATTTGATTTCGACGCTTTTTGTGTTTTAAATTTTAAAATATTTAAAAAGACACATTCTGAAGGGAAATCCATGATATAAACAATTTCTTTTACCTACCTAAATAAGAACAAGATCTTAGTTTTTTATCTTATTGTTAGTATGCAATAATTGCCTTTCCAATATTACCTTCGCTTCGGAGAATTAGTTGTAACCCAGAATATGCTAATGTGAGAAAATTTGCAAAATTTTTAAGAGCGACTTACACTTATACTAAATAAGCTCGCTGAGCTCAAAGTCTTGACTTTCTATAGTGTGTAAGCATTAAACAAGGAATAATTTTGTCCCAGCTCATTAAAACTACAATGATAACCGTTATCACCTAACATTAGCACAGAAGTGCAGATATTATTGCACTATTACTATTTGCTATAATTATTCATTAGCATAGTGGTATAGCAAGGACAAGCGTTTCTTAAAAGAAACAATTTCTTTCGCTTTACGGGCGCCGCTGGCGCATACAACTACGCCGACAACTTCGGCAGTCAAAAGAGTCAAAACTCCATGAGATCACTTTATCATAAACAGCTAATAACTAATACTGAAAAAACATTTTAAAAATGAATTAATTGAGATTTTTTTTTGTTAATATAGTTTTACATTTTAAATCTCATATATGCAAAGACGACATCAAGTAAAACAAAAAAAAACAAAAAAAAGTCCAGATTCTGAGTGTTGTGTGAACTCGAGTAGGTACTTAACAAAATTTCATAATGGCACAGTACTGCAGTATTAAAAAAATATTTACAAAATGCTGTAAAACCTGAGAAAAATATTTTCGGCAATTGATGATAAAATAATCTAATCTTTAGGTTATGCCATGTGTAGTTAAAATAATAAATCCCGTATTTATTGAAACCACAAGAGAAAATGTGGGCTTCGGAAACCATTTTTACGAGCTGATGTATGAAGTGTAGAGTCCTCTTCAAAAACCCCATCAAAGTTACAGTGGGTGGATGGAGACACAATGCTTCGACTGCTAGTCCGACCACTAGATGGACGAAAATATGTCAAAACTCTTTCTTTGTTGAGAAGGTAATTATCAAAGCAATGACTTAATAAAAAACGTCCTTCAATTAAGTACTAAAAATAATTCATCTTAAAATAAAAATTATTAAATACGTCAAAACGGTAGGATAAGCTCGGAGCCATTTAAATCATAAATGATTACAAAATAATAAGAGGGACTACGTAGTACATGGATTTAAACTATTTCAAAAGAATAAAAATAAAGAGATGATCGTGTGTATACAATTTTAGTGCATCAAATGTAAATGAAATGAAAATAAGGCGGCAATGGAGCTGATCGACAGATATATTTCATATTTATTTAACCTTTCGTTTGTATAATATATTTCTTACACACGCACGAGTATCGCGTTTTGCACTTCAATAATTAGGTACTATACGTTATTAAATATTATTATTATCATCATATGTACGACATTTTCAAACATCACGAGATTATGAAAACATTCAGTTTCACTATTCAGCTATGTTGCATACCTACACTGATTGTTGCAAAACATGTGTTTTGGTTTGAATAGTTCATTTTTTGGTTTGCTCCCCTTTCAAGAAGCTGGATGTCTTCATGCACGTTTACTTATATACTTTTGACCGCATGATTCCATACAAATCATGATCAAGTACCGACTATCGACATACTTTTGGTTGTCCTCAATTAAACAAGTTGTACCCCAAGACGTCGGAACCATAATCACAATAAGTTATGACACTGCTGTACATTTTATCAGTTATTTAGGGTGGCTACAATAATTTGAACATGAGGACTGATTACATTCTAGCATTATTGAGTCCTTTTTATTAAAATCATCTCCGTGTAAAATTTTTGTATAGGCAAGAACTTGTTGCCACGTCCCTCATTATTGTAAATAGTAACAGTTCACAACAGATTCTGCCCAATAGGGCTCCTGGTTCCGACACTTTCGGTTACAAATCCGAACAATGCAGTGGTCAAGATACTGAAACTTGAAATAAATTTGTTTGCATGTTAAAACGCTTTTAACAGGAACGGTTGATCGGTTGATGGAACTGTAGAAACATCAGGAATATGTAGTACATATATGTAATACAAAATAACAAGAAATCCATTCATATTATAGCACCACACTTAAGTAATATAGAAATATAGACCATGAAAAAATAAGAAATAATACTGAACGTATGAGAAGGAACTCAAATATTTAGATTACAGCTTTTTACCGCAAATGTCGTTATATTTATGTATATAATTATAACTACCTTTAATTATAGCCTACGCACAGAAGCTTGCTTCTGTTTAAGATTGGAAAGCATATATAGTGTGTCTATTGCAGTCGCCTGACCTTGTCCTAGACGTTTGAAGTACAGCTAGAGAACTAAAAGCTGTGAGATAAATATTTTTAGGCCTTCGATGCCACTATGGATTCTCCACAGCAACATGCCTTTGTTTTGTCAACCAGATTCACAGAGATTTCAAAGAAATGTCGGGGAATAGTTTTTCCTCGTACTATTACAAGCCAAGATGGCTAGACACCGTAAAGATTCTGTCCAGCCAGATACCTTATGATTACAAGCATCGTGTCAATTCTTATGGGTATCCTTTGAGTATCATCCTACAAACCTAAATACGTGTAAATAAGTGATCCTTCATCGATCACTGCAAAACTACAATAATGTGAGATAGTAGACCAGTGATGATTTCCCATGTACATTTTAGCCATTTCAGTCAATGGAATGAAATCGAAGAATTGCTCTTCCCTGGATTTCAGAGTTACACAGCTTTCTAATCACTTCCTTGGCTTGATCTGCTGGGAAAACTGTGTGCGGTGGAGGTTCCAACTGCGGATATTAACAATATAGTAATTATATATTAAATTTATTAATAAAATAGTTAATTTTAATTGCGATAGATTTTTTAAAACTATATATTGTAAATATTGTACCTGGCCAGAGGATACTAGTTCAACGAGTTCTCGAAGTTGGTCCAATGAACCAACTTCAACCGATTTTATGGACTGCTGACGCTCCTCTGCCCTACGACTGAATTTGGGTAAAAGTCGCTCTGCAACTTCGGAACTAATGAGCGCTATTCCTCCCTAAATGCAACAATCCCAAAAAGTAAACTCATAATATATGTACATTTACATTCACAGTCAATCAAAAATGCTCGTTGTGCCTCTTCCAGTTAGTACTGGTAAGAGGAGCAGAACTTTAACTTTTAATAATTACATTATAAGTTGAATTGTTTTGCTTATGTTGTATGGGCCAAGGCCAAATCGAAAAAATGAATAAATTATTAATAATTACTTTGCTGAGACATTGAAGAGAGCGATGAAGACTGCGGGAGGTCGTGCCGAAATCAATTACAATATCAACTTCCCCTTCCAATGAATCCTTTGTGCGCTCGATAAGTGTTCTCTCGTAACAGTCTTCATTCCACTGTACAACACTGACGCTGTAAAAGTAATTTTCAAAGCAAATAAACCCCAAGGTTCTCAATGATCAAATTTCGTATCCAATATAAAGGCTGGGTGTTCATTTTTCATTGTCGACCGTTTTCAGTAAAGTTTAATAATGTTTTAGTGCAGGAATAACTTGTAATTACAATTTATTATACCGTTTTCGTATATCTAACTATCAGGTGTTTTCACAGCTACACTTAAGAAGTCAATAAAAATATGTAGAACTCATTTGTCATTTGCTAGCTACAATGTAGGGCGCCACATGCCGTATATACCTATTACTATGATGCCTTGTAATTACAAATTGTGAACAGGAATATTGTATGTGCAGCAAACAAGTATTTTTGCTATGCTGCATCTATACTGGCATCATGACTTAAAAATCCTCACCGACGAACGGACAAATGGCTCAGTGCTATTTATTTTTTTTTATTAAAGTCTTACTTCTTTAATAAACGTTTACAGTTTATGCCGCAATGGACGACCTCAAATGGAGGAGTGTGTACAGATACTAAACTATTGCGAGTACTTAAATACATACGTCAAACGCCTACTAAGGGATGCAATTTGAATTTCTTAGCATGCAATGAATTCCTAAAATTAAAATAAATCAATACAGAAACGATATGAGCGAAAACCTATAAAAATAATACCACTGTGGGTGCGTCCTGTAATTATTATCTCTTACGTCTTACATGCTAAAGTAAATACACTGATGTAACCAAAACTATTACAAAAAAATGACTATATGTAAGTACATAGTATGTACGTACTCATTCGGGTCATTCGGTGACAGGTTGACAAATTGTTTAATTACAATATAACCATTCACATGGCGAACACTCACTTTGCTGCTTCTTTTGCCAACAAGATTCCTTCGTCACGGAGGCAGGCTACAGCCAACAAAACTTTATCACTCTCATCTTTTAAGTAGTATTGAGCTAGACGCAGCGCCCAAAGAGCTAAGCCGCCAGTTCCTACCACCAATACTTTCACTCGACCTGTAACAATAATTCAAACAGTCGCTATAAAACTCAAAATCTTCCAGAGTTTCTATTCTTTTAGTACATACTAAAATTGTAATTAAAATATTACATAGAACCATCTATTTTCATTACCTGAATCTCCTTTATCGCTAAGTATCTTCAAAATGTGTTCCTTAGCTACTTGAATCGTATTCATTGCCCATAGAGCTCCAGTAGGAAGCATAGCTGCTACACTGAGTGGCATATCATTTGGAACCTTGACCAAAAACTGCAAATCTGGTACTGTGATATATTCGGCATACCTAAAACAATTAATACAGTATATGGCGCTATCAATTATGATTCGCTCTTTTCCTTTCGAGTTCTAAAATGAAAAAGATCTATTTCTGCTATGTAAATAACTCAAACACCATCTGGATCCTACAACGACGCCAACGTCAGTAGTCAGTAGGAAACCAAAAATCAAAACAACTTTAACATAAATAGCTTATAGCTTAAAATGACTTTGAAGCAACAAAAAAAACGAAAAAGGACACGTTTAACGACTGCTATAAATTATTCATATAGACAATAGACATGTTCTCATAAGTACAATAAAGTGATGCTATATCAATGATTTACCCGTGGGGAACACCTTCGTACGGATACACTACGACTTTATCTCCAATACTAATGGAAGCATCTGGGCCAATATCTTCACCTATGGCTTCAACTATACCGGCAACCTGTTTAAAATCAATGTGAAATTGTAAGAAACCTAAAATCTTGATTTATATTACCCCACTTTCTAAACAACAAAATATCGACTAAATGGGACATAGAAATGCAATTAACTTATGACACTCAGATTTCACACTGTACCTCATAGCCAGGAAATAATGCTGCGTCTCGGACGCCATAGTATGCAGGAGTTTGGTTCGGAATAGATGATGATGGAGCTCCAATGCAAATTGTTGAAACATCTCCAGTTAAGCTGGTCAAACTGGGCATACTGGTCAGGCTAGATACGCTGGAGATACTTGATTGGGAAGGAGTCCTACGTAGCCTGTAACAAGCCCCAGCACATTCCACCTGACACGCGGATGTAAAACACAAAATTACTATCGAACGATGCCAAAAAACATAATGAAATTTTGTCAAAGCAAAAATCGAAGCAATTATACACCTAACTATAATTTAATTTAATTGTATGCCGTACTTTTTAGGGCAATATTGATTTTTTAAAACATTACACATACGATTAACTGTAGACTTCAATTGCATATTGATTGTATACAACACAAAATTGCAATATTAGAATTGGGAGTGCAGTAGGCCTATCGTTGTTTGGGTTATACATAATAAAATAATAGCTATAGAAAATATTAATTAAATATGAACAACATGAATTGTTACTCTTTTTAACACAAATCCACTGCATGGGCAATTTAATAATAATAACCTTTAAGTAGTGTGTGTCCTCCGAAATAAAACCATAAACGCTCATCACCCAAAATAAAACTGAAGTGAAGTCGAATCAAAAATTCAAATGCAACACAACCAGGCCTAAACAAAAATATAGCGCTCGCTTAGTCGCTTTCAATGCTTTCATAAAATCAAGGGTTAGTCTTAAATAGATACAACTATGTATAGAGGTGCATGCAGAACAGTGCATAGAAAAAAGGCACATTTTATTGGGAGCTTGCAATTATGACGCCCTGCAAAATTTCTCGATTTTGACCCTTCCGCCCCTAAAATCATACGATTCCGTATGTACATGATTAATATAAGGGATACAAGATAATTTTTTCCAGGTACCCCAAATTTTATGACGGTATAGTTGCAAAATTACTGATGTGTATGTAGGCATCTACGTGTACGTACATAGTTGCAACTTGTATGATCTTAAAACAATAGGGTGAGCAAATTGGAAGGTTAAAGGTGACATACACGATGGTCAATGGTCTAGAAGTCTAGACGTCTGAATTCTATGATTAGGAAAAGTTTCGCACAAATGTAAAGCTACAAGATTTAGGATATCTAGGGAGTGGAGGGAGGTAGTTCGGTCTTGAGTGTTTAAATAGCCCTACTTTGGTGTATACATTTCTCTAGGATGCTAATGATCCCACCCAATATGTAGATAAAGTCTAGTAGTACCTTTTGCACTCAATCCTAAAGCCGTAGACAAATTACCGACAGAAATAGAACAGAAAGCGTAAGTACATGCATGTGTTCAGTAACATTATTTTATTGGATCCTTGAGTGGTAACTGTCTCATTTTTAAATTTCACACCAGGAAAAGCATGTCATGCATTTGTGTATCTGTGTTTAAGCTGTTGCGGAATCTCCGAAGATATTTTCGGGAAAAGGGAAACGCATGCTCCAGAAAATCGATCCAAATGGTCTCCCACAGCCCACAGCAGCCGTTATATGAGACTCAAAATGCGTCGCTGTCCTTACAAATCTTGAAATTGAAATATTATTGTCAAGTGATGCCAGGAAGATTTATTTTGAAGATTCGTTTGTCCGTGTGTTGCTATCTTACAATTAGCAAATGGGTAATCATTTGCACTAAGTATACATTCATCTCAAATCAAATTGATATGGTTATTATACCAGTATAAAATGGGCTAAAGACGGAGCTGAATGTAGCTAGGATTACTAGTAGAAGTATTTTATCACTGCTTAAAGTAAATTAAATTACCGTTGAATTTGTCGCAATTTAAAATTTAAAAGGTACAAAGAAAATATTTTAATTTACCCGAATTCTAGCTCCTGTGGGTGGAACGTCTGGAACTGGCACATCAAAGCTGAAGACACAGTCTTTTAATAGAGGGCCGGGACTCTCAATGCTGACCTGTCGACACAATTTATTAATCCCTGAGGTGGGCTGACTGGGCATACTGTTCACTCGGCCTCTGCAAAAGTCCATTATTGTTAGACTCAATTATTAAGTTACTTAAATGAAATCACGGTTCTACTACTTCTACGCACAATCTCATTAGCGGAGTAAAGTGAGACAACAACGTTTTTAGTACCAAGTTACCGTTTACTAACAGCAAATCCGAAATCCACAAACTGTTACAAGTTAGAGCTGTTGACTGTATTGTGAAATAGTGCTGGCTTGATCTGCGGACTGTGACGATAGGCAGACAAAATGCTGGCTCTTATCTAATAGACAGTAATTACTCTTCATCTGTATTGCATTCACGCTTGCAAATGATAGAAGAACTCTTTTTTTTACTATGTCACACCCCGATTGCTCATTCAAAAGTTTTGACTTATACGGCGTAAACTGATGACATATTTCAAAATCATTTGGGTGCTCAGCTCTCAGCTTGACTAAAGCAATCTAGGTGTACGATTTAAGTAAAATTTCGAAATATTTAAGTTTAACTTTAAATGATATACCTTGAAGAGCTTGCCGATTCCATATCTTCGTCAACTCTCTCGGGCATCTATAGTCTGGTTTGTTAGAGGGAAGTCACTAATCACAATGTACAACGGAAGAAATATTACAAACTATAGACAACAATCAATCGGATGTTTTTGTTTAGCTGTGGAACAAAACCGGAGTAATAGTTGCTGTAGAATATCCGTGCTCTAAGATGATGATACTAGGCAAAGTAAATGGACTTCTGTCACCTTGTGTCAGAGCTAGCATGAACTAGTTTCGGATATATCAGCTGACTGAAGCCTGCCCTATTTCTCCCATACGCGTACAAATAGCTGAGCCACGAACCGAAATTCGTTCAGTCACTCGGTCGCCTCGTGTTCTCATCGATCCAAGCCGCTTTTATCCTTATTCCGCCACTTCCCCCGTATTCCCTTATCTCCTTATTTTCTTAAAATCCTACATGAAAACTCGTTGCCCGCGTTGTTTTATTCGCCATTCGTACGATGATGCGCAGCTTTCTAATTCAATGCTTTCCTTGACGTTGTCGTCACGTCTCATTTTACGAAGAAGGCCAGCATTTGAAACACAAACAATGTACATATTCTGTCACGCTATCATCAGATGTCAAAATCGAAATCTGCAGCTTATGGCTTATGTAAACATCTTCATACGGTACGTACAGTAGTAAACCTTTCAATTACTATTTTCCTTCACGAAGCATTTATCTCGTCCAAAAAGCTATAGTCTAAATAATTTAAACACCAATCGAATTTCCGATTGAATGCTAATGAAATGAAGCCGATTTATCTTTCTAATAATGATGAATATGCTTCCATGCAAAATGCAAACTGTCTATTACAAATGTCAAAAGAAGTTCTTTCGATAAAATGCTGATGACATAAACATTAGTAACTTATCATTAGAGCATTTTAGTCACGACCAAAATATGTCTTAAGCCAAGCCCAAAGGAACCAGGATGCTAACAAGAGTAATAACTTTAAACAACTGAACATTTAAAAATTGACACCGGCGTATGGGAAATAATGAGCTATAAATGATGACAATCTACTATGACAATCAAATAATTATAATATTTAATTCAGTTGCATGATCTGCACAGATGATCTTATGCAAGGATTTTGAATACATTTTCCCATCAAAATATCCAACTTCATGTTAAAACTAAAACGAGAATTAAACACATGAAAATCATATTCAAATGTTAATTAACAAAGCAATCTGAACCTAAATTTAGCTATAATTATAAATACAAAGCTGCGTTAAGTAAGTCATTTATGTAATTAAACCAAATAAATGGCCTTTTTCTACTGTTGTCTCAATACACATCCGAAACGAGAATCCTTTAAACCGAATCAACTTGAACTGAATCACACTTTATTAATTATTTCTTATAAAGGTTTTCTACAATACTTCAGATTTTTTTTGTAGGGTTGAGTTGACACCAAATGCTTGTCATTGTAGTCGCGTGGAAATTAGAACATAATGTGATTAAATATTTTAGATTTATGAAATATTTAACAAATACATGTATTTAGATCGTGATCCTCTTGACTCATGAGCCGCTGTAAATAAACAAACAAATTCACTATTAACCTATTTTGCTACACAGATTCATCACAATTAGCGTAAAAAATGTTCAAATTGAATCACTTCCATAAAAATGTAACGTTTTTAAAGGCTACCTCCTACTGCCTAGGACAATAAAATGGGATATGTTACTGGGTTTTACGTTAGGATACGGAAACTGTCTACTGAAAATAATTCGTTATTTTAATTAAGGTGAGTCTTCTCGTTTACAGCACACTTAGGGTACAAGTAATTATTTTGTTATTTTAAGATGACGTATGAAAATCATAAAAAAACTGAGAATAAACATTAATTAGAAAGGGAATTTTGAACAAAACACATACAAGGGTCCACTAAAATATTGAAATTTCATGTATTGATGTTCCAATGTTGACTATATACTCTGCAAAAATATCAAATAAGCTACTCCAGGGCTAGAACTATTGCTCTCCACAACAAATACCTGACAGCCTAAGAATCTACACCTGACTTCGTAAAATAAAATATTCATGTGCCAAAATACTTAAGTTAACTAGAAGTTAAATAAACTAAATAAAACTATGCGCACGCACCATATGTTTACAGAATTTTACTTTGGAGCTTTACGTGCTACTTCTGCCTCTGCCCTACTATCTCTTTTTATAGATTGTGCACTGCACATCCAACATTCCAAGTCCATAATTGTCACACCACATCAATGAATAATTTATAAAAACTGAAAAACTTACACAATGATGTTGTTAATAGGAATGTGGATAAGTTTTACAAAAAATCCAATGAATCCCATGATGCAAAATCCGATAGCTGTAGCCATTGCGATCTTTTGAAATTCTGTAAGAGTAAACATAAAACATAGACAATTAAAATCCACTTCCACTTCGTTACAAATACATTGTGTAGTGTGTATTAGAAAGCATCAAACGAAATTCGACCAATTTCTTTTCAAAAATTTTCAAAATAACAAAATTAATTACCTTTACGATCGGGTTTGGTACACCTCTTGACTAAACGCAAAGAATCCTTTGCGAATTGCCTTCCAGGCTCAACAAATGCCATAACTTGATCCATTGCGGCGGGTAATAGTCCGAAATTACGTCTGAATTCCACAAACAAAAATACACAACTGTGAACACCTCAACTCGGAACTTGTGAAAGAGTCAGCTGAATATTTTGCGTCAACTTCTTCGTTCGTTCCTCGTAGGCTCGTCGTGTCAAAGTGAAAACTCCACGTCAGCCACGAAACACATACAGAGCCGGCCCTCTACCCAACTCACCTTCTTCCTCGTATTTTCTCAACTTTCGTTTACACATAAAAATCAGACGAGCGCACACAGATGGCCAACGTGTCTCTCAGCCTTTTTCAGTGCACAGAAGTACGATCGCCTTATGTCAATTAATGTGCACAGTACTGCTTACTGTTGGCTGGGATCAGTTTGCAATCTTTGACAGTCTTAGGTATAGGAATAATGCTAACCTTCGTTAGTCAGGTAAAGATGAGATGGGTGCGTAATATACGTATTCAAAGGTCCAACCTCACCCCCATAAAAAGGGCAAACCAAGAGAGCAAACGTAATAAGATTTTGGTTCGAAATGCAGTGTAAGAAAATAAAACGCATCGTTCTTTTTAAAAAATTAAGGGGGGTTGTATAGGGGTTGGTTTGAATCGTAAGGACAAAGATAGGAAATATGTACCTAAGTAGTATCCATCCAGTTAGTGTGCAAAATAGTGTGCAGCCCAATTGTTTTTTAACATGCAAGCTATGCTTTTTCGTAAATTCCCTTAATAATATTTTTAAGAAATTGATGAACCCTTCAACAATTGTAAAGTTTGGTCAAGGCCTTTTTTTCTATTTATAGAGAAAGGCGGAGCAAGACATTGATTGGTAGCTGTTGCTGTGTACAGTGCCTATACTTTATCAATACCAGATTATACAAGCGCTTCAAGTAAAATGAACAACAATAATATTTAATTATATAATATTTCGTACTGCGTTGCTTTCGAATCAATTATTTAATCTTGTAATAATTCATCTTATAGATTAATTCAGCTCCGTTTACCTTGCAATTGATTTGACGCAAAATAATTTTATGATAATAAATACAAAAGTATAGGGTAATTTAAAAAACAATTATGGTATGGACTAAGGAGGGTAATAAATGAGGGCTCAGGTTCAAAATCGTGGGTAAGGTAAAATATAGACTGTTTTGAAAAATTGAGAAGTATGATTTTTAGAGGGGGGCGTCGAAAGTCGAAAGTGGGGCTTAATGTATATATTACTAACGATTAACATTAACGTTATGCAAGCTTTTAGCCAATTAGCCTTTCCAAGTTTAAATCTTCTGAATTTTTCTTTTCAAGTTTGCCAATCAAATATAAATTTTATTTTTTGGCTTGGTTGGACTCAAAACACCAAAAATAGAAGCATTTCCTCTCCGCTAATCTAAATTAATGTATGTGGTTACGCCTGCGTCTCCTGCTATCCTTCTTTTGGGCTTCATGTATTGTAATTATAATACGTATGTAGGTACTAATGTTTTTAATGAGGTGTTGGAAGTCATTTTTTCTTAATACCAGTCCCCTGTTGTATTTGAAAATTATTAAAAGTAATTTAAGGGATAATTCATGAATTACACGCTCAATTATTAAACTGCCACGTCGACCAGTGAGGTTTCACATTAATTTTTGTTTGTGAATTTAATTTTTATAGATTTTTCTGAATACTTAGTTTCTCCGAAAATTTCGAAAATGTATTTAAAAAGGTGTCTTTGACTAAACACTGCTACCCATCGTTCAGAAGATATATATATATATAACCAATAATTATTTAAAAATTTAGTCAACTGTTATGTTATGTCGATAATATACTGCACTAATAATAATATGAAACTCAAAAACAAGGGCTAAAGCCCTTGTTTTATGGCAGCCTTAACAGCAAAATTAAGCATTTTGAATTTGCCGCAAAATTTTAGCTTCAATTTACATGGTTTGAATTAAAAAAAGCAATTAAGCCGCACAATGTTTTTTTGGTTATTTTATCTATCGTATTTATAATCAACTTCTGTAATACAATCAAAAATTCAAAATTCCAATTTTTGAATTTCCCGCTAATAAATTTAATATTGCGTTAACTCAAGATTTCGACCGGTAAGTCAGTAAACTTACACAAACATGATACACCATTTGAACGGTAACGATAAGGCAAATCTAAATAACTTAGTGTGCACGCACGTTTAGGTTTTAAATGGTTTCGAAATTACCTAATTGCAAATTAAAAAATGTTAACGGATTGTGTCGAGTGATATATCATTGGAAAGCTCTTTAAAAATAAGCAGACACCATTTTTTTTGTTTTTTGATTGTGGCCCATACAACACATTTTAGGCGGCATTTCAAAATTAAAAGTCCGTTGTCTTAGAAACGCTTCGTTATAATGGACGCCCATTCCATTATTTGAATTCTACTGGTGATTAGCTTTCCAATGATATATAGCTCGATGAAATTGGTGCAGTATTGAAAGATTTTCAAAATTCCCGTAAATTATGTAGATAGGTAGGAATAAAAGATACAAAATCAAAACTAATTATAACAATATGCAGGCAACCTCTTAGAGAGAGGTGAGACATTGAGGTCTATGAAAAATGTAGTGTTCACAGTACCTGAGAGCATAAAATATTATTCGTCGGTTTTTATATTTATTTAAAAATTTGAAATACAATGCAATGTCTGAGATATGTACAATGATTAAATATAATAACTCCATCAACAAGTTGGCTTTACTGTTAGATAGACGGGTAAAATAAACTTTTTTCCAATAAATAGTATTTTCTGTAACCTCAAAATTTGGAATTTACTTCGTGTAAAAGTAGAATTCTTTTAGAACTGTCACTTGAGAAAACGGGTGTTTCAATGGTGTCTGAATTGTCAGAGTTGCATATACCGTATATGACCGAATATAAGCTCCCAGGCTCTTATTAAATTTTTTGGAGTGACGACGCTTATTTAAGAACAGCGTTTATTTAATGTTTTAAAGTTTGCAATAAAAACATTAAGCTAGTCATAATAGTCTTATGTAACTTACAAGTGCAGTTCCTCGGGACTTTAAAAACTTTGACAAAAATTGTATCTTCTGGCCTTAGTAAAAAGGGCTTGCAATTATTATTGTAACGAAAATATTCGATTTTTACCCCTCCCCCCTTAAAATCATAAAAAGTTCAAAGTTATCAAAAAAGGATGTCTTTAAAATATACTTAGGCTCTTAATTGACATAGTAACAAACTCCTTGGGTTACAAAAAGACATCTTAAAAATAAATAAGTGTTCTAAAAGTACATCTTTATAGTTTCCTTGGGTTCTATAAAAAGGACCTCCTAATAGTTTCCTTAGATATTACAAGAAAATCTTGAAATTCAGTTGGATTCTTAAAGTTCATTTTTATTTCCCTTGTATAATTTAAGGAAATCTTTAAGATTTCTAAGAAGACATCTTTTTTGTATTTCCATGGATACGGACATCAATACAGCTAATTTGTAAATTGGCTATATGCAACCCAAGGAAAATGGAATTTTTTTAGAAACCTCTGTAAAATATGACTTCAAACGACTCTAACCCCCCCCCCCCTCCCCACTCCGTGTCATTTAGCACAAACCCCTTCCACCCTAAATTGTATGAAGTAATAATTTCAAGACCCCTAATATCAGTTCCCCTAATTTAATTTAATTTGTACTGTTTGTTTACCATTGCCCGCTAAAGTTAAAAAAATGATTTTTTAACTTTTCCTGCTCTTTAACCTCCAAATTTTTCATCGGATTATGATAAAATTTGAAATATAGGATCTTTAGTATCTTCACACCATATCTATGAACATGAAGCAATATCTGCGTTTTAAAAACTTCAAAACGTAAAGTATAATAATATAACACTAATCATAATACTATTCGTATAGTCAGCATTTTACCGACTACATATAAAGTTTTTGCCAATCTAAGTTGGTCCGTAAGAATACTTTGAGGTATGATTTGGCAATACTAATAATCGAAATACTTAACAGCTGAGAAGGCTTGAGACTTGAGATATGACGTATAAAGAAAGTTCATTCTTAATTTTCAAGTTTAGCAGATTTACAGTAGTAAGTAATAGTAAATCCCGATCCCGTTGAAAATTTCCATCAGCTTATCTTTCCTTATGCTGGTTGTATAGTTTTCGTTTAATTTTGCGAATGCGATAGTTTTGCGTTCGTTTCATTTGCTGATTCTTCATGCAATGTATAGTCACATACGTCATGCGCGTTTTCTGATAGTTTTACTTCATGCAAATATAATTCTGGTTTTCATTCAAGAAACTTTACATAGAGAACGAATATTTTCTACTTTCTGCACGTATTTGAAATAAAAATCGCAATGTCACCAAAAAATAGGTCGTTTTGGCTTAAGTTTTTAATTGCCTACAAAATTAATAAACGACGTAAAGAAAGTGCCAGAGTCCGCTCAATGTATATTAGGCCAATATTTGCTAATCGCAATATTCAAGGAGAACTTAAATTAGCCGAAGAGTTGGCGGACGATCCACAGTACCATTATCGGTATTTTAGGTAATCATATTTAAAATAAATTGGAGCCCCAGGTTACCTTACTAATTTCAATTATATTTTAATAAATTCAGCAGATTTTAATTATACGCATTAATTTTAAGGATGAACAAGGCTAGTTTTGACATTATACTGGAAAAATTAGCACATCTTCTTCGTCACGGTGGAAATCACTTACGACCAATTTCAATTTTGGAAAGGGTAGCAATGACATTACGATACTTGGCCACCGGAAGCTCGCAAAGTACTATTGCATTCAACTTCCGTGTGTCTCCATGCAGTGTTGGCAAAATTGTAAGAGAAGTGATGGAAGCAATATGCTTAGAGTTTGAGGACTACTTGTCAGAGCCAGATCAAGCAAGGTGGGAGGAAATAAATGCTGGATTTAAACGGAAATGGAATTTTCCTATGTGCTGTGGTGCTATAGATGGCAAGCATATAAGAATTCGAGCACCTCCCCATTCCGGTTCCCAACATTGCAACTACAAAGGATTTTTCTCCATTGTGCTTCTAGCAGTTGCAGATTGCAATTACAAGTTCACACTAGTTGACATTGGATCCTCAGGATCTAATTCAGACGGAGGTGTCTTAAAATCCTCTCCTATGGGCAAGAAACTTGAAAGCGGAGGTTATGAGTTTCCCCCTCCCTATTTATTACCTACAGGTAATTACATACCCTCAGTTATTCTTGGTGATGATGCATTTCCATTGAAAACGTATCTAATGAAGCCGTATCCTGGAAAAACTAATGAGTTTAACCACAACGTCTTCAATTACCGGTTATCCAGAGCCAGAATGGTAGTTGAAAACGCCTTCGGCATCTTAGCTGCTCGCTGGAGAATATTTTATTCTCCTATTGAAGGTTCAGAAGAACTTGCTCGACTAATAGTTAAAACTACTATAATTCTACATAACTACCTACAGGGGCAAGGAGATACGAATGGTATTACTGGTGACAGAGAAGAAAACGGGGTTGTAATTAATGGTAATTGGAGAACTACAAACGAAGGCTCACAAAACATGAACGATCTACCTCAACAAGGTAGTAATAATGCCACTTTAGAAGCCTTTTCTATTCGAGATGCTTTAAAAGATTATTTTCTAACAGACGTTGGAAGTGTCCCTTGGCAGTCAAGTTATGTCATGCGGGGCTACGAGTAGAAGGTACTAAAATAATTATTTCATTATTCAATTGTTTTGTTAACATTATTAAACATTTATTAGGCGTACGCCAACAATTAGTGTAATAAATAGTAATAATAAATCTAAATATTGAAACAAATGTCTCTTATAATTGTAATAGTAACTCTTAATGTAAAAGTAAAGTAAGAACATGTTAGTTTAAATAGAAGTGATCCAGTTAGCTTATAACTATGGTAAGGTTTTTTCAATGTTGAATATAAGCTCATGAATCTTGAACTGCGCCTCTGCAGAAGCTCTCGAATTTGCCTCATTTATTTTTCGAATTTTTGATGCCAGATTCGCTCCAAAAAAGTCAAATTCATCTTGATTGTTGCTGGATTTCAAAATTCCAATCATTTCCTTTTCAAATTCATTAGTGTTGCTCTGTTTCTGTGAAATGAATTTTCATAAATTCAGTTAATTTGAAATTTTGAACTTTATTGATATTTATATAATACGTGTAAGAATTTTGTAAACTAAACAGTAGAACTGCATGTAATATATAATTATTAGATTACCCGTTTTTCATGAGAACGTGACGGTGGAAGGGTGCTTGACTTTTGAGTTGGAGTATTTGGCTTTGACGTGGAGGGTATGGGACTTCCTCTGGTTTCACCTGCGGATGTAGACTCTGCTTGAGCTTCTGTTGCTGTTGGCACGATGATCTCATCGGCAGCCGTGTCTCCAATATCATAAACTTTAACTAAATTGCCCTCCTCATCTGTGACAAAACGCTGGTAGACAATTTCTTCTTGATCTTCTTCTTCTGAGTTGTGACTGACGTTAGTCATGGTGCTTAAAAAAACAAAAATACATGATAAGTTAAATACTTCATTGATTTGTTTTCATTCAAGCCATAAATTGATATCAGTCATAAATAAATATGAATTCATATTTAATTGTGATGTTATTGTACGTTTCATGATATTCCTTGTCTTCAAATTCTTGCATGACACGCTCATGACGAAAGAATGGCCGTTTTCCTCCTGCCTTTCCGGTTTTATTCGCTATTTTGCGTTTAAATCCTAAATATTGCCCCCATATTTTTGACCACAATTCGGAGCAGTCCGGACCTGCAAAATGACACAAATTACGAGAAACGTTAATCTAGTACCTACATACAAACAAATAAAAATAGGCTTGGAAGATGAAACACTAAAACTCAAACCAAAATCTCCTATGCCAAATATAATTTGTAATTTGTTCAAGGGAAGATTAAACTTTATACGAGCCACTCGCTAACTACATTACATACAAACAGTATGTATTCTTAGTTGTTGAAAAGTTCATTTCATAACGAATTAATTACTTCCTACTTATGGCAATAAACATAATTTTGATAGAGAGACTTTCTATATATACACTATTACTATAGATCATTTTTGTACACCATTTAGTCCATCTTAAGAAGCACAAGCCAGGAAATTATTATACAGATATATGTAGCTATTGACATGCATGGTAATATAAATGATTAAATGTACATTAATGTCAAATAAAACTGCTCACCAGATTTAACAAATTCATTCTCTTCCATTTCTTCACTGATTTTCTTCCACGCATTGGCCACTATTAAAGTATGATGATGACTAGGATGTTGTTTTTGGTAGAGAAGTGGCCGCAATTTAACTAACTCAATAATTTTTTCTTCAACAACGTACTGACGCTGCTTATTTTTTAACCCCTTTCCCCCCATTTTGTGGTAATCGTTATATGATTATTTAATGAAGGAAAGAAACGAGCTCTCTATCACGCTAGCTTCACTTTGTGAAAAGTGGAAAAGTTTCAACTTTTCGGAAAACGAAAAGATCGTGACGATTTTTCCGATTCCCAATACTATACAATACAAAAATGTTGAAATGAAAGTGACGTGATGGGAACATGAAGCAGAAGCGAAACTTTGAGTTTTCGCCCCGACTATACATACGCGCATTCGTGATTCGCCAGCGATCACGCCGCGAAAGTACAAAAAACGAAAACTATACAACCAGCATTATGCAAGCCCGTAGGAAGCAAAATATTAATTTATTCATATATGCATGTGTATTCGATAAGATAGCTGAATTCATACCTGTACGAATAGTATATGTATATAGTGTCGCTCTATTGTACTTGGTGTATGTGCAACATCATATTTGAATTCTTGACGTATTTTTGCATTGTTGCGGAGACTATGGGGGAGGAAAGATCCTTGTGTCGCAAACCACGGTACATCTTCCTTAGCCAAGAGAATATAGGGCATTACGAACTAGTTTGTTGCTGACAAGGTCCCAACCAATTTATTATTCCTGAGAACTTTGAAAGATGTTGGAGTTGAAGGGGGACGAAAATATGATAGGATTATTGGTAAATTCTTAAAGTAGCCAAAACCCTCTTCAAAAAACATTTGCTGGTACTGTAGTAAGAGCATATACATAAAATCGATTTAATACTAACTGAAGTACTCTGCCTCCCTCCACCCTATCTTGACGAGAATATTCATTTGACTTATTCCATCTGTGTTCCTCAGAAATGTCCACCAGTTCTACAAGTGCTATTATCTTTTAATGTTTTCACAGGTAAACATTATAACGTATGTTTATTTCGAAAGACCACAAGTTTAAGTATATAGGTATTGTCTGGATACAAATTAGTGATATTTGGGAAGGTGGGCCCATACATTTATTGTACCCGCCCATCCCCTTCATGTATTGGTGCAGGGATGGGCGGGTACAATAAACGCATGGGCCCACCTTCCCAAATATCACTAATTTGTATCCAGACAATAGGTACATTGACTACATTTCTGTTTGTGTAGGCGGTGAACGCTTATAGTTTGAAATAAGCCGATTACTCCTCCAAACATTGATTGTTACTTTTAAAGAGGATTTCTGTAGTCACCAATCTTATTTTCGTTCTATTATTTATTTTAAAATTTGATCGTATTTGTCATGAATTACCCTGTTATAAGATTCCGTATTCCGTAAGGGTGAAGTTGAATAAAACAAGAGCATTTTCCAGGTGAACGCATGTTATTTTGAAAACACAAGAAATAGCCTACTTCTTGATTGTAAACTAATCGATATGCTAATATTTGCAAAGCCAAAAAATGCCAAAAGCTCGTAAGCCTATGATACATTCAAAAGCTACAGCTTCATTTGCACTTATGTACCTACATATTTAATAATCGGGTTAAATATACGAGCATTGTATTCACCTTGCTGAATGAAAGTGACTTGTTTCATTTATTAGTATCCATAGTTCTATTTTGGCAGAGATTTAACAGAAATGGCTGATTCTTTATAATTTTAAGTGTTTTTTTAATTAATATGAGAAACCAACGATTCAAATGAAAATTGGATGCAAAAATTATATTCTCTTCATTTTCATCTATTTCACGAAACCCTATTTTGACTTTCGAGTCAAATAATGCAACTGAGTACTGGTTAATGTAATTCATTGCTTATTATACTCTTGGCTCTAAATAACTTATTACTGAGCTGGGGTATTACATAAATTACATGATTCTTTAGCATATGCCTTTTAATTCGATAAATTAATACAGTTGGGGATTATTGGTACTACATGGAGACTTTTTTCGTGACTTCGTGTTTTTATTTTTGATCTGGAATTAAAAAACAAAGGAACTTTCATGTAATTTACAGTAAAGAATTAAATATTACTAGTGTCATAACTAGGGCGCGCCATTCCAAAAATTCCGGATGAATCCGGAAATGCGTATGACATAGTGACTTGCCACTAAAACAACTTTTATAAAGTTAGATGAGCCAGAAAATGAAAAAAAATCGGAATAATCCGGAAATTCCGGAAATTTGAAAAAAATCCGGAAAATCCGAAAATAATCAGGAATTTTGAAAAAATATTGAAATTTACAAGTTTTTTGTTAAGGTTTTGAACTTTAACTTTGTATAAAATACTCGGGAAAAGTTAGGTAACCAGTAGACCTGTTCGGATTGTGCTGATACGCCCACGTTAGGTGTGGGAACCCAATTAACTCAGTGGTATGAACGAGGTTTGAGGAAACTAGTGAATACGCTTCGCTGGGGCAAACTGTACTTATCGGACACCGCAGATAATGGGGATGCAACTAGGATAATGAAACGGACTCTGGACTCTTTCAGTAGACGTCTTCGTTATTCAGACTCAGATTCACGATTGTATTTTATTCACTCTAATTCCTCTTGAATTAAACTCGGTTTACAAAGGATTGATAATTTTGTATAATTTATGAATTGGTGTTTTGTCTCAGACAAAGACTACCGCATTCTTACAATTGTCAAATTTATATATTTTAAGTAAAACATCTCATGTGATTTTTACAACATCCTTAAACTAATGGTTCTACCCAGACACATTAATTTAATATCTTTTGGTACTTTCCGAATTGTCCTAATGATTAATCTAATTAGAGAATTTCGTGATTTCCACATTTGTTTAATTCGTACAAAGAATTAAATGAATAAAGTGTTTTGTCGCAGTAATTAAATAAGAATAATACCGCTACTGTTTACGTCTATTGACATTGATAATGTAAATAGAAACTTCAACTTGAATGCTTGTCTCATAATGCAGACACAGCGGTCAGACGTAAACATTAGTCATCATACATACTCCGCATGTATTATGTTGATGCATCACTCAGCTGAGCACGCTTCAGCACATTCTTGTTTACTTAATGCGACGCGAGCTAGACTCATAAAAATCATATTATTATATTATTACTCATGCATCTCTCATTCCCAGACGAATGATATATAAAATATAATTCTTTCTTAATCTTCTACGAAGTTACACACGTTACATCTACAATACTTCAACATATGAAGAATACCTGTCACTACCTGTGTCTACCTGTATGACTAAATATGTGTGAATATTGTATGTTGTAATACCCTCCTAATTAACTTTTAATACAACTACAAGGAGTATAAAAAGGTAATTCCCATTCTTTTCCATCTTAAAAATACATCTTATACATCAAGAAAAAAATAAATAAAGATAATAAACTTTAAAAATTTAATAATCCTCATCATCAGACATTTCCACATTCTTAAATACAGGAAATTTTGCGAGAGGTGTTGACGTTGATGTTGGTGTTGGTGTGGATGTTGGTGGTCCCTGGATCTGTATGAGTACAGGTGCATTCGCGTTCGTTTCATTCCTTTTAAAACGGTCCATCTCTGCCAGGAACGTATCTCTTGTGAGTAACGAATTGTCATCTAGTGCTCCGCTCCTATCCAATTGCATAGTGCTGTGGCATCGGGTTGTCAAATTTTCGTAAATACTCTCCGTCCTTCTGCTCCTCGGCGGGGGTTGTGGTCTCTCTCCGTATAGATTCTGCAGTTCCATATCTGCAACGTCTAGATTCTGCTTACTATGTACTCCCAGTACATGAGTCCAATTGTCATTTCTCCACCTCGCTTCCAAAATGCGGCTGTGAGTTTCCACTTGAAATAAAACACGGTCATAGCCATACATATTGAAATAACAACAATAAGTATCAGGTACATATACCACGGAATCGAGGTGTCAATTTTCCATGACGATATGTCTATACTGTTATCTTCTTCAGTAAACGTCACGTTCAATTTGCTGAGGTCCATCTCCAAGTTCATGTGGTAGTTAAGCTGATCCACCAGCATGGGGTCCTCACGTTGACTAAAAATAAGTTCCAGTACTTCACCCTTATACGTTTCATTGTTTATTGTAAACGTGGTGGTAATCGGTAGTAGGAAGATTCCATCTGGGCAAAGGGTGGTTCTCTTGCTTCCCACTGTTATCTGCATACGTGGACAATAGATATGAAAATATCCATTATACGCCTTCACTTAAACTGCCTCCACGTCATCGTTATCTGTACTATTCCGACAGTGCTGGAGAGTGTAATGTTGATTTCCTTCTCCAAACGAATTCTTGGGCTTGCATCTCAGTCTGTTTGTGGCTGCGACTCGGTCCATAAAATTCCAGTCCAGTCCAGTATCGTAAATACAGTCTTCTGTTCTTGACAACAGTGCGTTCTTCGGTCCTGTGTACTCCAGGTCACACGTCCGGTTTTCGGTCTTCATCATCAGTCTGAAAGGATCTGCCTCGACCAATGTCAAATTAGGGTTCACAAGTGGTACAATGAATTTTACCAACAAGTTGTCCATCTGTGCATCACTTTGACAGGATCGAAATTCAGCCAAATTCAACGGGCAAAGTTCTCCACAGGGTAACGTAAAATTCAAGAAATCGAATAGTTCTTCATCCATGTGTCCTCTGCTCCAAAGCCGTTTTGTGTGTCGGATAATCTCTCCACTCATCGTAAGTCTTGACACCAGGTAAGCTATGTCAAACTCTAACGATTGGATCTCATCAGGTAAGCGATTAGTCGCGCTCGCTATTTTGTTCACCTGAGTTGTTATCTTGTCCATGTGGTCCTGGAAGAGTTAAAAATTCTTCGTCTCCTTCCGTATTTTCTTGTCCAGGTTGTTGAAATGTGTGGCCAGCTCCTCGGTGTGCTGCCTATTCATTTTGGATTGATGTTCCGCCTGGTACGACATCCCAAGTCCAGCGCTCGTAAATACTGCCAATGCTGTCATCATGACGTTAGTAAATACGGATCTCTTCTTCCTGGATGGTGTCATTGTCGTTGGACAAATTTTCTGCATCGGATGAAGGAAAGTCCTCTTATATTCATCCTGACGTTTATCATTCAAATTATTTCCATAACTTGCAATTGAAACATTCGGGTATCTCAATAAATGACATCGTGATATAAGGCGTATTTTCACATTGTAGGAATTGTATCCTGACAATGCCGGGTGTTCAGATCTTCTCCAGATCACCGGTCCTCCTTCATCAGCCTTCTGTGCTCCGCCACCGATTATCAGCATCAAGAAATAAATCAAACAGAAAAATAGTGGAAGTGTGTTGGTCGTCCTTCCGGAGTTAGATAGAGTCCTCTCTTCTTCCCTCCTTAAAGTAGGCAGTAGTACGGTGTGCTCCCTCCTCAAATTAGGCCGAGTCTCCGCATCCCTCCTCACATTCGGAACTTCCAGTCCATTTTTCTTGTGCCTCCAGTTGATCCTGGGAATTTTTCCAATCTTTCCATTGTGCTTAGTGGTGGTGGTTACATCCCTCCTGTGCTCTCCAGAGCCAGCTCCAGAAAGTGCTCCAGGGTATTTTCCTCGTACATTCCAAAGTGCTCGTCTGCTCGGCTCATGGGTAGTGGAGATCGCAGATAGCATCTTTTGCTTCTTAGCCTTACCTCCCTCCTGGGTGGTATATGTACGTCCATGCGATGTACGGTCTTTTCCTCCTACTCCCTCCTCACTTTGTGCAGAGTGTAGAATAGGAATTCTTTTTTCCTCCATCGTCCTTCCCTCCTGAGTGTTGCGAACTCCAGCCAGAGAAGATGATGAGTTTTTCGTCTTCTTCCGTCCTTCCTTGGTGGTAGAGGTGGTGGTGACTCCTCTCTCCTTACCGATCAGAGCTTCCAAGTAGGATTTCGGTTTTTCCGATTTTTTCTTCTCCAGTTCCAGTCCCTCCTTACGTTGACGAACAGCAGGGGATGAAAAAGGAATTTTCTCGAACAGGAATTTCTTCTGTTCCATTTTAGGCTTCTCCAGGCTTTGCTCCTCCTTCTCGTCGTTCTTACGCTGTGAAAGAGATTTAGAGAAAAAATCTGCCCTTTTGGCTTTACATATTTTGCAGTCTGCTCTGTCAGTCCGCAGTTTCTCTGGCGTATCTTTTCTTCCAAGATCCTGTGCCCTCATGGATAGGGATCTAAGTGCATTCGGGTACTTCCGGGTAATTGATCTCAACGTGGCTTCACGGATATCTCTTTCCGTCCAGTTGGAGACGTCAGTATCGTCATCGTCCGAAAAATCCCGGTTTGCTTGCATCATGAGTGCGCACGGTGGTTCTTCAGTATCAGAGTCCTCCGGTACTGGTTCCGGTTTCTTCTTCCCTTTACCTTTTTGTTGTTGAGGGGTAGGCTTCTCTGTTTCCTGAATCAGTCGCGAGGGTGGTTGACCTTTGTTCTTCCTCGTCGATCTTCTTGGTTCAAAGATTTCTTCTCTAGGATCGGCACCGCCAACAGCTCCAAAGATTTCTTCACCATCAATGATTAAGCTCACTGGAGCATCTGGAAATTGTAATCTTCTTTTTGCCATTTCCAGAGTTGTTTCCGAGACTCCAAGTCTTGTTTGTTCCAGTCTCGGGTCATTGCATCTTAGAGGTGGTGATTTCCTTGCCGTATACCAGAGATCTTCTAAATGTGGTGGTTCTTCTACACCAGCTGGAGTGTCCCCTTTCTCTTGTAAGGTACACTTCTCAATTTCTTTTACCAGACTTTCAAGTTGATGGTCATGCAGCTCCTCCCTTTTTGACTGGATCTGAACCCATGTTTTGTCTATTGCTTCTTGCAATTCAAAACTGTCGAGGTTGTTCCTCAGAAGTTTTCCTAGTAACTCCTTTTCCTCTGTTGACTTCATCCTTTCCATTAGGGTTTTTATTGTCAATGGAGGTGGTCCAAGAGTTTTCCATGGGTTCATCCCTAGGTATGTCTTCGGTTCCCACTTGTATCTCAACTCTTGATGTTTGTTGAGTACTTTCTGGAGTGCAGTCCGGTCTCCCGAAATCCTTAGGTTCTTCATCTGTTCCCATGTTTGTTCTGCTGCTAGACGAAGATCCTTCACAGTCCTTTTCCGCTGGTTTATATGTAAGAGAATCTCACATACCTGACTCTCAGCTCCTGGGCGCATCCGTCTAAAGAGTTCTTGAATAAACTGATAGGGTGGTGCAGTCTCCGGGTCTTTGATTTCCAACTTCTCCAGTGGATCCTGAGCTTGCATATGGGGCGGTTTTATTTCGGGCGCTGGTTTCCTATAGCCAGGGAGATCAGACAGTGTGATGAAACCTTCCTGTTCACACTTTGGTAGGAATTTTGGTAACTGCCACTCAGTCACCTTAATGGCTGCTTCTACGTTGTACCATTGCAAGTACTGATCCAGTAACAATTGGCACAATTGTCTGGCTATAGGTGTAGTCATTTGCGGAAGTAGGTAGTCCAACGCTTCTTGTCTTTCCCTTACTTCTTTTAATAGATTTTCGGCCCGTCTTCCCTCATCCAGTTTTTCTTGGAGAGCTATCTCTTTGCGATGCTTTTCTTCTTGTATCCACTTGATACATACATCCTGTCTGGATGATGATGTAATAGCAGGTTGTACCAAGGCTGGTCCTGGTGCTTCATCTTCTTTTTCAGATCCTTCCTCTTCCGGTTGGATCATCAGGGCTTCAGGTGCCAATACCAATTCCTCGTTTTTGTCAAACGAAAACGCCGCTTCTTTTAGTCGGGGTGACATCTGAAACCATGTTCTTTCAGACCCTTTTTCGTAGCCATAGTCCTCTATGTTCTTGTCCAGGAGTTCCCAGTATCTCTGCGTATCTCCAGGGTCGGTGATGTGGGCCAGAGTTTCTTCAAAAACCCGATCTCTTTCCTCCCAGTCAGCTGCTATCTCCTCATCCGAGTCACCGATGATGATGTAGGCTGGGGTTTTGAACCTGACCTTGGGTGTCCTAAGGTCCGAGTTTACTGTTGGACTATGAGTCGGAAACTGTGGTTGTATCGGATCCGGTCGGCTCAACCTTTCCAATTCTTCCTCTCGATCTCTCCAATCCGTAAAGAAGTGATCATTCGGTCCACAATAGTGTTGTGGAATTCTGAACCAAGTTACATCAGCTCCTCGTTCCAATCCGTATTTTACGATGTTGGCATCAAACATGTCTCGGTACATGTTGTACAGTTGTGTATTTGGGAGTTCTCCCAGGACATACTCGTATGCCCGCATTCGGTCTCGTTGGTATTTACTTCTCATATCCACCCTTGGTGGTGGACACGGTGGTGGAGCTGGAATGTTATTCTGTTGTCTTCTAGACGGAAGCACATTAATTAGTTCATTCAAGAGGTTATCCGTTATTTGGTCATTAAAGCCAATACCTGCCTCTGATACTACCTTATGCCTCAATAAGGCCACCACAGTAGGATTTATCATATCTCTAGTTATAGTAAAGTTGCGTATAGCTGGGGGCCGGGACTCGTCGTCTGCTTCTAGGTAAGCTTGAAACGGATTCATGGCTTCATTCACCAGCTGCATTATTCCTTCTTTAGTACCATCTACTTCAGAATTTCTATGTAACACCCCTTGAGGGGGGCTAGGGTCTTCTGATGCTCCTTGAATGGGGGGTGACATTTCTTCGTCTACCTCAGGATTTCTCATCAGGGTAGATGGGGATGGTATTTCTTCCTCACGATCCGGTGAGTCCATCCTAATTCTTTCCGGCTCCTGGTCTATTGGAATGGATGGTTGTGGGGCCAGCGGGGTGAATGGGTTGATGGTAGCTACTGCTTGACGAGTCCTTTCCGCTCTCATGGCCAGTACTCTATTCCATTCTGCCCTCGTAATTCTCTGCCTCACCATGCCTGGTGGTAAAGTCGGTCGAATCGGCTGCTCCACTGGTGCTTCCTCTTCTTCAGAGTCCGAGTCGGAGTCCGAGTCCGATATCCATCCAATCGGTACTTGTTCTTCCTCTACCTTATGTGGTCTGAGAAGGTAGGCTGTCGGTTGTTCTTCTTCATCTTCATCTGATGGTGGGTCAGAGTCGTAACCCGATTGCTCATCTTGTCCCTCCTCAATTTGTGAGTTGAACTCCCAGTCGGATGACGAGTCTGTTGAGGGTGAGTCAATCCTTGCCATGTTGGCGTATTCGGTTTCTCGAGTGGTGCGGTTGTGTGGGTCTTCGCTCTCGTCACTCAGGGTCCTCCGGTGGGCGGTGCCTAGGTGCACACTTGTCTTCCATCGGGCATCTGTGGGCGTAGCGAATTGTGCTACTGCGTCCTCAAGGCTGTCATCTAGAGCGGCCAGGTTTGCCGAGGGGGCGGTCCTCCGACTTCCATCCTGTCTCTCCTCGCGGTCCTCCTGTTGGGGGCGAGTGCGGTGGGGCGAGTCCCTTCTCCTCTCGTCACGGCTCCTAGGGGCGTTGTCTCGGCGGTCGTCCCTGTCCCGAGTGTCTCTTCCTGTCTTGGAGCTTTCACGCCTTGATCGTGTATTACGTCTGCTACCTCTACCGCGTCCTCTTTGACTTGAGCCGGACCGGGATCTGTGGCGTGTCCTATCCGGAGGCGGGATGCCCTCCAGATAATAGTAGCAATCACGTTTCATGTGACCCCAAACTTTACAAAGATCACACGTACCTTCAAATTTCTGCGCCTTATGGGAGGGTCTTGGCACCTCCGGCGGTGGGGAGTTCTCCTTGTAACTCCGACGATGACGTACTACTTCTTCCTCTTCATCGTCATCCCGATCGAATCTGCTTCGTCCATTTCTTTGGCGGCGTTCACGGGATCTTCCTCGTCCGCTTCCTCCAGTCTGTCCTCGCGAGTCCTCTCGAGCAAGGAATACCTGGGGCGGTTTGTAGAGCGTTCTTCCGATGGCTTTCTCACGGTCTTCATCAGTCGCCTTAAGTAACTCCAACAAGGTAGTAGGTGTCTTCACCTGGGCTACTCTCCACGTCTGCAAGGAACCAAAGTATTCTTCGAACTCGGCTAACTTCTCGATGGTGAGTCTCATGACCGTGCTGTCTCCCATGGCTTCTCCCGCCCGGGTAAGGTGGTTATTTACGGACATCAAGTCGACCATGTACTTGTATCCCTCTCCCGCTTTCATCTTCAGCGAGAAGAATTTCCCTTGGAGCACATGCACGTCCTCTTCCTTCTTGGTGGAGTACATTTTCTTCAGCTCATCGAAGAGATCCTTGGCCTTCTGGAACGATCGAACCCTTGTTGCAATATCCAGATGCAGTCCCCCTAATATGGTTAGGCGGGTACAGGAATTCGCAGCGTCCCAATTTTGAATTGACAACAGCTCGTCCGCTGTGACGGCTGCTGGGTTGGCGGGTACTGGTCTTTCCCACGTACCATCCAGAATGACCCCGAGATGCTGCATCTGTAGGGACATCTTTATTTCTTCCGCCCAGGCTGTATAGTCTGTAGACCTTTCCAGGCGTGGAAAGTCTATGACAGGGCAATTGTATACCATGGCTGTCGACATCTCAGCTTCCTTCTGCTGGTGGAGGGAAATGGTGTTCTCTGCCGTAGTTAGTCGAGCTACTAACTCTTCGTTCTCTAGCTGGAGACGAACGGTATCGGGACGCAGAGCTATTTGGCCTCTCAATGCGTCTATTGTTTCTCGATACTTAGCTTCTTTTTTAACGTAATGAGCTTTAAGTATTTTTACCTGTTCGTCCTGGTGTACTTGAGCGGCACGGATCAGTTCAGCTTCTCTGTCTGCCTGCTTATCCTCTTCAGCCTCCTGTCCCTCCTTCGTCGGTGGGCCTTTGGATCTGGTGGAGACACCTTTCTTCAGACTACTCTGCTTCAGCTGGCCAGTAAAAATCTGTAAGATGGGCGAGCGTTGGTCTTCCTTCCTGGTCCTGGAAACGGGCTTCTTCGGAACCTCGGGTTTCTGGTCAGAAGGGGCCTCGGTCTTCGGTGACAGTTCTGACATGGAAACTTCTTCTTCAATATCAGCTTCACTTGGGTTGTTACACAGTACTATCTATCACTCCCTATTTAGTTACTAGTAGTGAGATATCTGTACTTTATTTGACGGTGCTACGAAACTACTACGCGCTGGAAAACGTCTTCAACTGCGTAGGTTCTACACTTATGCTTTGTGGCTAACTACTACTTGCTGGAATTCCCTCAACAACGTAGGATGCTTAAAGTCTTTATATTGAAAATTACGGAACAAAAGGAGCTGGAATTGCCTCAACTACCACTCTTGCCTAATTCTCACTTCACCCAATTATTTCAAGTCTAAACAATTGGTGGGAATGCTCAACACTCTGGTATTGCTTCAGTAGTTGAGTCTGTTGAATCGTAATCGGTCTCCTATTGCTTATCTGGTGTCTTAGGGGGGAGATTACCAATCTATGGTCAATCTTGAAATCTGATATGTAACAAATATCAATTTCCGGTACTAGTTGTTGCCGCGTATATATACTGCTAAAAAACAATTTACTTTTAACGAAAAAGCTAAACTTGAATTTTAAACTAAAAACAGTAAAAACTTTTCAAACTACGTTTCCCTCGTTCAAAATTTTGACAAAAAAAATTTACTTTTAAACCTCGTTAGAGCAAGTGCTGACAACGTGTTAAGGTTTTGAACTTTATTTTTGTATAAAATACTCGGGAAAAGTTAGGTAACCAGTAGACCTGTTCGGATTATGCTGATACGCCCACGTTAGGTGTGGGAACCCAATTAACTCAGTGGTATGAACGAGGTTTGAGGAAACTAGTGAATACGCTTCGCTGGGGCAAACTGTACTTATCGGACACCGCAGATAATGGGGATGCAACTAGGATAATGAAACGGACTCTGGACTCTTTCAGTAGACGTCTTCGTTATTCAGACTCAGATTCACGATTGTATTTTATTCACTCTAATTCCTCTTGAATTAAACTCGGTTTACAAAGGATTGATAATTTTGTATAATTTATGAATTGGTGTTTTGTCTCAGACAAAGACTACCGCATTCTTACAATTGTCAAATTTATATATTTTAAGTAAAACATCTCATGTGATTTTTACAACATCCTTAAACTAATGGTTCTACCCAGACACATTAATTTAATATCTTTTGGTACTTTCCGAATTGTCCTAATGATTAATCTAATTAGAGAATTTCGTGATTTCCACATTTGTTTAATTCGTACAAAGAATTAAATGAATAAAGTGTTTTGTCGCAGTAATTAAATAAGAATAATACCGCTACTGTTTACGTCTATTGACATTGATAATGTAAATAGAAACTTCAACTTGAATGCTTGTCTCATAATGCAGACACAGCGGTCAGACGTAAACATTAGTCATCATACATACTCCGCATGTATTATGTTGATGCATCACTCAGCTGAGCACGCTTCAGCACATTCTTGTTTACTTAATGCGACGCGAGCTAGACTCATAAAAATCATATTATTATATTATTACTCATGCATCTCTCATTCCCAGACGAATGATATATAAAATATAATTCTTTCTTAATCTTCTACGAAGTTACACACGTTACATCTACAATACTTCAACATATGAAGAATACCTGTCACTACCTGTGTCTACCTGTATGACTAAATATGTGTGAATATTGTATGTTGTAATATTTTTAAAATATTTTACCATGGTGAAGATCGAATTCATGTTACAATTTTAATGTTTTCATTAGTGTTATAAACTTGAGTGCACACTATGACGCTTCGGTGGACTTTGATGTTGATTCATATTCTATGGTAGTACATAACACACTACTTCTGCGTATCATCTAATGCGTTTGTAAGAAATAACCTTGAAATAAAGTATTCTACTACTATCAAGTCAAGCAGTGTTTATTACTTTTCAAGATTCAAATTCCTATTGAAGAATTTCGAATCATAATCAGGCCATTCGTTTTGAACTTTTCGTCCTAAAATCCGACTAACTGTGCTAACACGAGTTCGAGATTTTCCAAATTCAGGTTTAGAGGTAAAAGCAGAAAAACTGTAACTGTGGTGGTTTGGTGTTGCAGTTTTGAAGCATTATCGGTATTGTTTGCAATGTAATGATGATTTTTAGTATTAACATATTCGAAATTTAGTTTTGTTGTTTCGTATTATCAATTGTATAGTTTTTACAATGTTATTACAACAGCTAGTTATTTTTTAAAAATAAAAGTATTAATTGAAAAAAAACATAAAATAAAATTTTTTCGCTATTAAAATCCGGAAATAATCAGGATTTTTTGAATGCAAAATCAGGAAATACCCGGAAATTTGAGAAGTCAAAATCCGGAAATTTGACGCGGCCTGGTCATAACATACAGTACTAAATTTCAAATGACCCCTTTAGTCGTTTCCAGGAACCTGAGTTACTGCGCTGCACTGTTCTAACTAATAACCAAGGCTGCTTTGCCACATTGCGTGGTATTTGTTTATGCTCTGAATAAACTATCAAATTTTTGCGGTAGCAACCACTGTGTTATGCAAGTTTTGAAGTTTTATTCTGCGAGTATGCATTTTTCAGCGAGAGAAAGTAAATGTTTATTTACAAATGGCGCACTATTACGCTTACCATAAAGACACAGTAAGAACAAAGCACATTATTCACATTATTAATTATGGTTCTCGTAAAACAAAAGATAACATTATTTTAAATAATCAACTATTGGATAAATTCATATTATATAAATGATGTTACATTATGGTTTCTGATTCATATTTCTATAACCGATTTTGATGCCCAATATGTCAAACAGAATGTAATTATGTAGTTTCTAACGAGCAACCGGTATGACCCTGTGTTTTAGTTTTCAAACAAGACGTCGATATTGAAATTCAATTCAGCATGCTTTACTCAGCTTTTTAACTTCTATGAGCCGAATCCGCTCTTTTCCTTTTTTTGTAAATTAAAAGAACGATTTCAAATGCCTCGAAATTAAATAATCATAATTTTCTTATAGCATTTAACTTGGGAAATTTAAAATACCAATGATGGAATTTCGGAATGTTTTCAGGTTTTTTTCTTCAAAAAGTCAGAATTTATGTTTTTTCAAACACTGCAGTATCTATCGTTCTTAAGCATACTGAAGCCATTCCATGGACGTTGTTAGGAAAGTAGTATGTACTGGATATAGTTTAAGGCGTGTTGGCATAATTGCTCACAGCTCAGCAGCATAAATGGAATTATGTGTTGTAATTTATAGAATTAATTAAGTAATAATTACAATAATTAATAAAATGTGTTTTAAAATTGATTTTGGTTATTTAATTCATTTATATTTATTAAATTATAAAATTTGGAATTGCATACTTGGCTCAATTATTCGTATCGGATCAGAACGAAATAAATCAGCCCAAGGGGGTGCACCACGAGAAAAACAAGAAATGTACGATCCATGGACTCCGGTAAACGGACATTTTCCTCCCGGACATTCCCCCCCCCCCGGACGGAATAATTACACTGACTGTTGATACTGAGAATGATTTGATCACTAGTCATGATTGATAACTTGAATAGAACACACTGAAAAATACGAGAGAATATTGAAACTTAAAACTACTGATAACGAAACTATTATTTTTGATAACTTTTGTGAAATAAACTTTAAGTTGTGCTAAATCGTGAACTCACATTTTTGTATATAAAAAACTGCGGTTTTCTATCGAAACTGATTAAGAATATTGAACAGATATATCCTTATATAGGAAGCATAATTAATACTTCACTTGCATTCGTTGCTCTTGAACAAACAAAAAAAGTAATCATTATTTTATACAACTGGGAGAAGAAATATTTTGTTTCTTCAGTTAGATATTATTTGTAAATGCATTTTTCGGAAACTCTTCAAATTCCTAAATTTTGTAAAGAAACAATTGATGAAATATCCGTTCTTTTAGTGGTGTGATTTTGATGCTGGGAGGAAAATGTCCTCGGTACGCTTTGGGAGGAAATTGTCCGGAAGGATAGTGTCCTGGGGGGAAAATGTCCGGGGGAGGGAGGGAAATTGTCCGGGAGGAAAATGTCCTACAACCATGGATTCTATAGCACACGCCAGGACGTATTGAAATTCATAATTTTTCCTGAATTTCATCAAACACTGCCCCAGTGCAGTGTTTACTTAATACAACAGCGATTGAAGACAGTGATTTCTGTTTTGTAGGGATCCGTTCAAATATGCATTCACCATTTGTTTTCTTGAGTGTCCAATGATTTAATTTTTTAAATACAATACATTTCCTAGAACTGTAATAGAAAATACACTGATACGTATGTAACTTTATACCTTTTTACACAATTTTATGGAACCAGTCTCTTACAATCCGAAGGAATATAAAAGTTACAATAAAGGCGCACATGCATTCAATTGGATTGCATCACAAAATAGGTACGCGTGGGTGGTATCTGTAAGTCTATCGCAATGCATAGGGCATACGTAGATAAAGTCACATTCAGCCAGCATTAGGGAATAGAGCTAAGTTCTTCAGTCGTTCCACGGTATTGGGGAGAAAGAAAGAAGCGAAGTTTTCCTCCGTTTTAGCTATGTAGAAAGCCGACTGGGAACTCTCTAAGGCCCCACCATGTATCTAAAAAAATAGTTTATATGCATCCCATATTCTAGAGAATGTGTGTCTTGTATTTGGTAGGAACCCCCATTGTTCGTTGCGGCAGCATTCGTAGTGTGTTGTTTCGTAGATATTTTTTGTAGATGCGGGCTTCGTTGCCTAGTGGCAACGAAGCCCTCATCTACAAAAAATATCTACGAAACAACAACCTACGAATGCTGCCGCAACGATCAGTGGAACAACCAAAACATGTCTTGTAGTAATATTTTTATAGAGTGCCATATGCATCTTTGGGGAATAGTAAATACAAGTGAGAATGAGGAGGAGGAAGTGTAATGTATGTCTGTACACCTTCTTATTCATTGAATAATAAATGGTCCCTCTAGGATTTTCTTCCTAGAACGTAGGGATACGTAGTACGTAGTTTGTCCAAAAAAACAAAGGAATGTTACCGGCGCCCGGTGAACTGGTACATAATCAAGCGTAATCAACGGTAAATTTAGTGGATGAATTTCAATGAATTCCTCCTGAACAAAATCATTTAGGCTTCTACTTCTTGTTTATTATGCAAACAAACGTTCATATACGAGACCCTGTAGAAAATAAATTAGCAGATTGCCTCTGCTGAGACTATTAAAATTAAAAATTAATTTTTCCAACTCCGATAGGATTTCCAAGTAATCTCTCGCGTTGTGTTTCCAGTTATGTATATAGTAGTATGTGACAACAAAATCTCGAGTCTCCCTTCTCTCCTCTTGAACGGAATTATTCACTACCTTTCAGTTTTAGTATGGCTTATGACCACGCTTTACGACAGCCATGGAGGAGCAATCAACTAATTAAGTTTGCCCTTATGAATATACTTGCTTGTCTTTCTACATCTCTACATGTATGAATGTGCAGCGAGAATTCTCAATTAAATGTGCACATTTCCTATGTCAAACACTGAATATTAAATACTGATAAAGCATCACACTTTAGTCGAGGAATGCTCCGAACATGAAAATAGCACAGAGATGTATCTATAGTATGTATATGGCTTAAAACAAATGCAGTTGTCTAGAGTCGATTGGTTGATAGTTGATAATATTATTAATAGCACGGGAAAAATGTTAACGTAAAATTGAAGGAATGTGAAAACGTGTGTATATACATCTGTCAATTGATTGAATCTCATCTCTGTATACTCATACTTCATTCTTGACACAATGCGAGCCAATAACTCTATAATACGCACGTTCTCACTACCAAAACTTGAACACATCTTGTTTACAACAGTCCTGGTGGCATTGACTCAAAGTAATTAATTTGTTTCTCTTCCTCGTCATCTCAACTAAAATGTTTGCAAATTTATTAAGTCTCATTTGTGTCTAACATCGGAAGCAATAAACTTTTCTATAATTCCGCGAATCGATTAATTGTACTTCATGCAGGACCGCTTATAGCTGTACATAGTAGTGTCGTGAACTTCTATTTTCAGCGGCAGTCTATATCTCCCTATATGCGGCGTACATCCATGTGACACGGAAGCATGAAGCAGAACAAATAAGTGTGGCCCTTTCTTCATGATCTAGTAGCAGTAGTACACGCTTAGGTCATTGTCATCACATATTGTTTTGTTATCGTTTTGAAGCTATGGATTGTAAGATGTAGGAAAGAAAAGCCAGTACAAGTGTCAAATACAACGAATGTCCCGTTCTCATTTTCGTTCCTATAGAGATGCCTATAGTAGGGAATCCGTACGTGGAAAAGTGGATACATTTATATATTTTGCTGGTTGCGCAAGAGAAACATGGCGAGGAGATGAAGAAGCTTCTGCTATGAATAGGAATTTTGAATCGTTGATAAAATAAAAATGAAATAGTAATCGTAATTTGGATTGAATCTCAATCACTTTCCCTCAGTTTGCTTTTCCCTCAAACTTGCTTACAGACGCTTCGTAGTTTTGGATGAGCGTGTGGAGATGTACAGTATATAGATAAATGATGAAAGACAACTTGTCTGTTCTGTACACCTGGCTCTCAAGTGTAGTAGGTAGATGAGTATATATAGAGGAGCGCGCTTCGACTCTGACTTCTCTGCCTATGGCCTGAAATTCATTCTACCTACATTATTAGAGTTCATTAATATTAAGGGAGCCGAGCGGAGTCGTGGGAGAGAGGAAACTAATATAAAAGAACTTAAACAGGTGTGCAATTTTACAATTGCTAAAATGTATTAGTTTCTTCAAGAGTTCACTTCAACAAAATTGAGTTGAACTTTTCTAGAAAACACTGTGGCTATGACGTCCTATATATACTGGTATACTATATTACTATACAGCCACATCCAATCCAGTATATCCACTTTGTATTCCGACAAAGCGACACAGAGTCAAAGTAATATTAAAAGGCGTCATACATAGTCGGATCCAGTCGGAGCTTTTTCCCATTCTCCTTCTCGATCACGTCCATCTCCTCTCAATCCATGGAATTTTCTCCTCAACAGCTATAAATTTACAAACGGGAAATTGAAGCCGGGTCGTCTTTGACCATACTAAGGGAGGGCTTGAACTCGTAGTAGCGGTCCTAGTATATGCTCGAAATAATCCTATATGTATATATATGGAGGAAAGTGTACAGAGGATGTATCTCTTATTTATATGAATCTATATTGGACGGGTATGATCATGATTTTGATCAAGTTTACTGACAACAAAGTGGGTATCTATGAATGAACTACTGTTGACTTACCTGTCCCGATTCCCGAAAACGACAAGGGAAGGACCCATTTCCTGTAGTCATCTAGTCATTGTGCTCAGGAAATCGAAAGTTGGAGACCTAGGGGAACGTTGAAATGAAACTTTTGTTTAAGCACACCAATCACAGACAATGCAGTTTCCTGATCCCGAATCTATTTAAACAATAGTTTGGTAGCTGTAGTAGTGGGGCAGTAACACATTGTGGAAGGATTAATCAAAGAAACCGTTGGTTCGAGGACAAATATTCTAATTCTACAATAATAACAGCTATTGAGCTTCTATGGAGTCATTGATATGTTGGCTGGACGGTGTGTAGCGAGAAGAAACTATATACAGACCTAACGATCAAATTAATTGACAACCTGTAGCTTATTTAGGTACCTATATCTTGTATTATGTCAGCTCCACTCTCCCGTTCCTTTCCTGCACATTACACACATATAACCCGGACCGGGATGAAGCACAAAGCCTGGCCAAACCTGGCGTGTGGAATAATATTACAATACATTATTGGAAATTTCATGTGTCTTCGATTTTGGCGTGTAAGCTGTGTCCCTACAAAGTCCTTCCATCCTCGTTCTTGCAATACGTGACATTGTATTATATTTCCCTCATGGAATTAGCTTGTTAGTAAAATAATATGGGTAAGATCAATGATTTTATTGCATAATTCATATACATTTTTTTTATATTTCCACAGAGTTTTACAATCAAATTTAGTCTGAGCTGTGCTGTGAGACGAAAATTTCGTGCACGTAAAACAAAGACCTTGCTGCGTCGTTCCCTACATGTTGGATTACTTTATGCAGAATCGAAGCGGAGAGTATATATGTAAATACTGGAAGTTGAATCCGTCTCGGAGTTATGGAAGAGACTGGAAAAAAGAAGACGAAATGAGCGTTACGTACGTAAGTAGGTAGGTACGTCGGACGTCGGTACGTACTCACTGACGTGGGCGGGAGTGGGTGCAGTTTGCGATACATGGTCTCATAGTAGTATGTATACCTTTCTTCAGACATTTTGAGTTTAGCACTCGAACTCGACTAGAATATCCAGAATCCGGACTCGTCACACAAGCTCAAGTCAAAACCGAGTCACCTACACAGATACGTGTGTAAATGTCTTTTAATATTTGCACACTTTGTACCTACCTACCTACATATACTTCTGCAGAATCTACACATCTGTATTTTAGGAATTGATCAAATGTAATACTCCAAAATATCTATGTTTTCACAGCGCTACGAATGTGTCGTAGTCGTAGTACAAAATAACGAATACAGATTTAATACGAATATGATTTCCCCATAAAACAATTTTTAAAGCCCCGCTAAAATTACGGAGTGAGTTATCTTTATAAGAAGAATTCAAATTCGATTTAGATAAAATATATTTGTTTCGGATTGTCAAAAAGCCAAAAATATATCTATAGCAGGTCCAGCGTGTGTGATTTGACATTACAAAAAAAAATCGTTGAACGTTGAAAACGGAATCGTATCAAAGGCCCGAGTAAAAGAGCCTATTGAGCTTTATCCAAACTCGATAGGCTCATCTGTCAAAAAAAGAGCAATAAAATATGCCGCCTTTGCCAATTATAAAGAACAGATGCTTGAGAGTTCAAAATATATGTCAGTATTTATCTAGTTTACTCTCTTTTTCCTCGTTCAATAGCTCGCAGTCAGTCAATCCGCAGTGTACGTCTCTGAGAAAAGGCTTGTGTATGTAACATAAGTGTATGTGTGCCCATTTTCCTCCATATTTTCAATGTAACTATACAATTTACAATAACGCCGACTTGAGGACGTCATTCATTAATCAGGAAGCATTACGGAATTACGGTCCTTTTCCTCATTTCCTTGCCCCTTATATCCCCTTTTTGACATTTTTAAATTTAAATTTCAAATTAAATTCCCCCGCTCCCTCCCACATTTATTATTCATTGTTCTGAATAGTAAAGAATTTTACTCGCATTTTAAGTGACACATTACATCTGTAAGACTCACTGTTTCCAAGCATAGTTATTTCAGATTGAGCTATCCTCTGATTTAAATCAATTCGCATTCATTTCTATTTCAATTTAAAACTCCGCTTATTTTTCAAGAAGTTGGTGTGTTTTTTTAGATTTTGAACTGTTATTTTCCAAATGATTTGTTTTGTTGGAAAATCCTACAATCCTACTTGCACACTTGAAGTTGGATTCAGGACAGAGAACTCATCATAGACATCTTATATAATATTCATAGCATTTTATTTTTTTTACTTAATTTTAAATTCATATTGAATAATTTATCTCACAGTATCAATACATTCGAACGTGTCCTTTTGTCATTTTAATTGGAATTGAAATCGTAAGATATCCAGTAAACTTCTTAGGCACATATGGAGCCAGAGAGCGCCCACTTATAAAATTGGAAATAGTCCCCCACATCTCCCACAATTTAGCATCGAATCTAGGATTTGTCACCCCTACCGGTGCCAGTAGCGGCACCGGCACTGGCCGGGACCATATTCCCCTCCCAAAGTCAGAATGATCTTCAAATGAACTCAGATATCCTTTCGCTAGAATTTCTTCATTATACTTGAATTGGGCCTGTATATACATTATATAGTCTTGACCTCTTACTCTCACAGCCCTATCTCCCGTCTTGTGTGAGATATATTTTAGAATGAGATTTTATATAGCGCTACAAAAGTTAGCATTATTAGTAGCATTAAAGTACTTACTTGCTTCTGTACAGAATATCGATGTAGAAAAGAGTTGAGAAAAAAAAAATGTTTGATATAATATACATTATATTACATTGAAAGTCTGTTCTGTAGCCATTACATTGGTCTGGGTCTGAGAGCAGTTTACCTTTTTATATCCAATTCCAGTTGGCGGAAGCTGGAAGCTGAACCGGTTAGGTCGGGAGAAATTTACAAGAAAATAATTACACAGGGACTAGCCGGGGGAAAAAAATTGGAGAAAGAGAAAATAAAAGTTATAATTTTGCTTTTACGCCTTGTCCATTTTTTGTGTTGTAGCGTCGCTAAGTTCTGGAACTATATAGTTCCTGTTCTGATTCTCAAAGTATAAAGTACCTACGACCCTTTCGGGTGGGTTTCCAGTTTCTATGTCGAATTTCGAGATGAAATGAAACCATGCGTATGTTTTTTCTTCCTCCAGTCAGTCGGTCGTCTTAAAATCCTTCACGTCACCAGCTTTGAAATCCTTGTATAGAGGAAAGCTGAAAGCTCAAGTTGAGCATTAATAGGTTTTCACTCATTGTAAAAGAACCTTATTACTGGAAAAAGAGAAGAAAAAAAATATGGTCTTCTAACCAGGAACCTCTGACCACACGCTTTGCTCTTATTACATTTTATCCCATCAACTATAAGCTCTTCGTAATTCTTCTAGTACCTACGAATGCACGCCGGCTCCGGCTCCGGCTCCGGCTACGACCACTACCACGGCCTTTAGTGTAAGTATATGGACAGTGTACAGGAAGTGAGATGGAAAAGAAATCGAGACTAACTAGTAAGCTTCCAGCATCCTATATATGTGTGCACTTTACCTATTATTGATACCAAGATTAATTCCTTGACTTCGTTTACAAAACGAGATCACATTATTTTGGCTTGATCATAGTAGCAAGTCTACGGACTACGCACCACGTACTACTTACTTATCCTAAAGCAGGTCCAACTCATACTAATGAGGACCACGATGTACTTTCCATAAAGATATTTCACTTTCGATCAGCTCCAAACTTCCTATCTATGATATGCTTGAGTCTGGAATGGTCACCTACATATAGTGACTCCAGCATTAACGTCTCAATACATTGTTAATTCACTGTAGTTTACAAAAAAGTAATGAAAATAGCAAGAATGTTGGGCTTGCAGGTGGTCGGGAAAATTCTTTTCTTTTAAAATGTATACAATGCTCCTATGTTGATCTTTATGCTCTTTTTTCCCTCTCACTAAATCCTTGCTAAGTCAAAGGAAACTTTGTTTACTTAGCAATACGGTGTATTAATCTCGTAAGCAATCATTCCTCTGTCTGTATCATGATAATGAGTTGCATGCTATAGACATTCGGCATGACCTTTGATTGAGCAAAATAGGACAGAATTGTAGAAGCCTATATAATGTATATATGTAAGTCGTTTGTGGAAATCGTGTTTTACGTCCCAATGATGGAGCTATATGATTTTCATATGGTTCTTGTTCTTACTTCTACTTTTTAAATGTCATTCTAAATTTAAATTTGTGATAAAATGGAATTAACCTTCAGGTATAATACAGTATTTTCATTACTTACCATGTAATTACCGCACTTGTTCGAATAAGCACCGAGACTCAAATAAGAGCCGGTTTTTACTAACCGCTAGGCATAGTAATAGCAAAGACATATATAGTATGGACGTATTTCTATTTCAATAAAAGCAACAAAAAAAGGCTGTGATTTAAGGTGTAATTTTTCGTAAACTAGTTGAATTAAAAAAAAACAAATAAATAAGTACCGGGTTCAAATAAGCGCCGGGCTGGTAGTCTAAACATTTAATAGGTGCCCCGGAACTTACTCGAACAAATTCGGTATTTTTCTAACGAAGCTATATTCAATCTGTCATCACTCAAAAGTCAAGAATAGACTCCTCATCTATCTTAATATTGCTTGAATCTCGAATTCCAAAGGAATACATGAATGGAAGCTCCATGGAGGGGGGTGACTGAGAAAAAAACTATGTACCTACCTACATAGGTTTAGAATAGTAGGATACACGCTACGCTAGTATTAACTTGAGGGTAAATACTGATCTGGGACGAGACAAAAGAAATCCATGCTCAGTCTTCAACGTGTTCGTCCTCCCACACACGTCATAGCCCTCATGCTCTTAAGGTGCTCTCGCTCTCCTATAGCTTTTATTTTATATTGACTTTGAATGTGACATCCTATGGTTTGACTATATGTAAAAGAAAATTCTAAAAATATGATTTAATTAGTTATCCTTTTAAGTTGGAGTTAAATGGAGTAATAATAGTAGTGGGACTTGGAAGTTCAGTATTGCAAATTCAAGTACCTAGATAAGTATAAATATTACTATGAACAATCTTGTTCACAGAGTTTATGAGGTTTATTGCCTTTAATAGAATTTAATGGAGGATCGGAGAGAATGGGAGCGGAAGTACACACGATTCATCATAAGTCATGCACCAAATCCAAATCCTTGTGCAAATAAGCAAAATGGTTTTTATCACATTATGTAGATCTATTTTTGTATAATTAATTCACTAAATTTCACACTTTTTGGCTAATCATATGTTCTCCGAGAAAAATAAATTTTATTGTACAATAGTTAATTCGTTTGCTGTAATAATTATAATTTATTTTACTAATAAATCGTAAGCCGATTTGGCCCTATAGCCCATGAAACATCGATTCGTTGTGTGATTAAATATTTAGTTTAGCACTATATAGTTGCAAGGATTTAAATGGGATTACAGGATGTTTGAAATAATTATGCACTGTTTCATTTGTACTGACTGAGAAGAACAAAAAATTTCCCTGTACTCCTCGACAGTGACTCGACTCTGTGTGGATGATGGTGATTATCACATATCATTTACAATAAAATTTTCTCATAAAATGAACGCTTTTGAAATGTTTTCGACTGAGACAGAGACGAGTTATATCATCAATCAAAAGCAATCACATTTCCTTGAAGACTAGTAAAGACAAGATAATGATCTTTTAAACACCGCTTTTGTTTACTTTCCTCAATGTCTGCTCCTCAGATGATGGGATCTAATTGGTAAGAAATTTCCATGCAGAATTCTCATAATTTCCAGCACTTTGTAAAGAACTATATGGTACAAGGGGAAGTAAGAGCTATCTCTCCTAGCTGAGTCCAAAGACTAAAAGCTAAACTCAAAAAGTCTGTGTGTTCGTAGTAGTTTTGTAGCTCACTTTAGATTTTGTAAAAGCTCAAAGGAAAGTTAAAGGAAGGGCAAATGTCAACGATTTTTTGAGTATACATGTATATATAGACACACACACACACATCCCTCTATAGTTTATCTACAGGGGAAGCGTGGTCGTTAATAAAGATTTCGTCATGCACGTGATGCTATATATATATATGCTGAATTAGGTTGTCATACAGGTTCCTTCAACAAAAGAAACTGAAGGAAAACGACTAGATTTTAATTTATATCATACACAAAGGCAAAAAGCCTTTATTTCTTCCTTCTTAGCCTGTTGCCCCATTCAAAACGGTACGAGGGAATACAGTAGTACAGGACAAAGTTGGAGAGACATAAACATATACACCATGTAATACACACAGGGTATAAGATTATTGTTTACGTAAGAAGTAATACAAATAATCAATTTCATTCAAGTAAAACCTTTCAGTTATTTCCATATAATATTTCGTAATATATTTTCTAAATCCAAAATACAAAAAAAAAAATAAAATTTTCTTTGATTAACTTAACATCTTATAAGATGAAAAATTCTCTGTTCCTCCCAGAGCGTGGCCCCTAAGAAAGTCAGAAAGTATGACCCTGGAGGTCATATACGAGTATTTGAGTTGGCTTTGCGACTTAGCCTTGGTGTACATGTTTTTATATAATTTATGGCGTATAGTTATTCAAATTGATCGGAATTCCAAATTTCAAAATTCCATGTACAATTTATTCTTATTATTATCAAAGAATTTTGAAAGAAAATGATAGAAGTACCTACGCATAATGCATGACATATCTATTTATAAATGGAGTTTACAATAATATGACTACTAGTGTACGTAGGTAGGTACTTCTACTCCAACTGCTAATAATGCAAGGAACAAGAGTAAAGCTAACAACGTAGGCGAGTGGATATTCTTAGATCTACTTCTAAATAGTATTACCAACGTGGGAAAAGAAAACTTTCATTTATTTTTTCCCTTACCAAAATATTTCTACATTTCTTTATGCTTTTTTTTATTTGTCAGCGTCGCTCCTGGATTATATTATTCCCTGTTATTTCAGACTTATTAGACGATAACAAGCAGCTGTCTTTAAACCCATCAAAGAAGTTACCGTGACGTCGAGTTATGAAGAAATCGAAAGACAAATTCAAATTGTTAAAATCATATTCATAATATATGGGATTATGGGTTATCCGGTAGGACCCTCTATCAGTACTCCAATATAGCAATCAGTATTGACACACAAATAAATTATTTTAAGAAAAATGAGAAGTTATCTAATTGTGTGTGATGGCTGTTGTTGTTTTTTAATGGTAATATATGCAACTAACACGCTTAATATATTTTTAAAAATAAACCGTAAGAAATAAAAATAGAAATTCTATACTGATAAGCCCAGTACAAAAAGCTATAAAATCTCTTCTATAAGAAACTAGCAACGAAAGGATGATTCAAAACGTTGTGTTGGGATCATAATATGATTTTATAATTACTTATCTTCTTGGAAGGAAGCAATAATACGTAAGGGCAGAAATCTATTTAAATACTACTTTAACTTTAGGATATCATTAATATAATATTAAACCAGAAGATGAATAATTATCGAGTGAAATTTAGAGCCTCAAATATCACTCTCATTTGTAGATCAGATCATTGCCATTTTGGTTCATTTCACGAAAAGAAAACTATGGGATATTGGATATTCGTTTGTATTTATATTTCTGTATAGGTATAGATACTATATTACTAAAAGAGCTGCCACTCCATTTCGTAAATTCAGTTGAAATTGTGGGATGTGTGGTGGCCCAGAAGAAGATCCATTCACTGTACTTGTTTTTGAATAGGAATACGCATAGTTGAAGTAGTCCACTGAAATTTCACGGTTGCTAGTTCCACATATTTAGCCGCCTCCACAGGGACTACAGTCCAGGTCTGAAGTAAGGATTGTAATTGCATAAGTGAAAGCGGTTATATAGTCTTGTAAGCATTATATAACCCATCTTGATTTGACATAATATTATACACTGAGCGAACTCAAACTATATAGCTATATATGGTATGGCATGTCCTTCAGTCAGACCAGACTGAAGGGACTCTATATATACATATATAGGAAGCTGTTTAATAATGTAAAGCATGTATTATCGCTATATATTTATGTTCCTATGTAGCTTTTCTTTGGCTAACCAGTTTCATATAGTTCTTTCCCTGCACATTATTAGAATTCCATTGCATACAGAGTTGACTGACGGTGAGTCTATGCATAGGTATTTCAATTTCATATTATATTTTTGTGAGCGTACTATATATTATATAAATAGAGCAAGTCTCGTTCATTACATATATATGTATCTATGCGATTAATGTAAATGTCTAATTCAGCTTTCTTTCTTGCTGCTTTGAAGCAGACACGAGACATGGGATATGAACTCGGAGATTTACTTTAAAATCAGATTCAGCATGCTTCACATATCATAGAAAAAATACACACATCTATCCATAAGAGCTATCAGAGCTGATACACCAAGTGCATCCATCCACCCCCTCGCTCCCTATTAGTCCCTATCCTTTATCTGTATTGTTTGTAACTCCTGCGGCAAGACTGGATGACTGCTGGCCCATACGTAATCGCTTTTCTTTTTTTTTGTGTGCAGATCCCTTCACTCTTTTCTATGCTGATATATTCCTTTATTAACATCTGCAATCGATATTGGCCCTTGCCAACATGTCACTGTCAATCTAAATCGGACAAGTATTCCAAAAAAATAGTCTATTTTGGCATGTTTCGGCTCTTTACTCTTTTACTATAGCTAACTATGTACAACTTACAAGTATTTTTGACCAACACCAAATACCGATGATAAGTGTCATTTTCATCTAGGATCTATGTACCTACATATAAACCAATGTAATATATGTAATTATGTGCATTCTTAGAAATCCTGAATGCACTCTTTAATTTTACGTAGGCGGTATTACTTATTCGAGAAGCTTCCTCCCGTATACATCACTTTGGTGTTCACAGTTTTTTGAATTGTCGTAATTCGTATTTATTTACAGTTTTGGCATGGGACACAGCTACTAATGTTGAAGTAATACACTACATTACACATAGGGAGACAGACAGCAATTGACCCTACGCCGCCGGGGAAGGATCTGAACATATTATATGTAGAGATATTCAATTTCAATTTTGAGTGGAATCCCGGGGTCCAACTCCAACCCTGCGGGAGTGCAAGCTTATCTTTGTTCCCTCAGCCTCTGTACTACGACTACTACATACGTTTCCCTTCGCTTCCTGGAGCCTGGAATTGAAAATGTAAGTCTACATACATTGACGTTGTCTCTATGACATTTTCTTAAAAAAATCAGTCCATGCTCGAATATTCTCCTCGCCGTAACTGGGAAAACTGGAAAACGTTTCGAAATCGAGTCTGAGAATCAAGCCCCGCTCTCAAACGGAAACGGCTCTTTTAATTTGATGTAATGCCCCAACGAATTATTTTCTAACGGAAAATTCTGTGATTCATATTGGGATTTCTCTGAGTTTCTTCCTTGTTTAGAAGAAAGAGAAGAATTCAAGCTCTACACATCCTCATTCCATTATTAATGTCTCTATTTTGAAGGGAGCATAGTAAATGTTACTCTTCACTAGACTACCCCACCAGGACCAGGACCAGCACACCCGTATTTGCCCACAAGGAAAATAAAAACAATGCGTCACAGCTTGGGAAATATTTGTTTTTACAAAACAGAAACAGAAGTGCAATGTTAGCGACGTTCACAATTACAGTATGAAAGAGGGACAAGTTGTACAAGGAGAGTGAGGTGAGTTACTAGGATATAAACTCTCGCAGGCCATAAATGGGGAGCACACAAGATGGTATAAAGCATGACTGACTCTGACACTGACACACGAAAACTTCCGAATTCCTCAATAAAGGCACCCAAACAATCGTTGACAGACCTTAATTGGATGTCTGTCTATTAATTTCATTTGCCTTTTTCTATCTTCCACAGGATTGTATTAGTAGGGACTGATAGGCGTATGTACGTCCTCTTCCTCGTCATAGCCATACACAATAATAATACCGATTTTTATGCAGGAATGAATGACTCCCCTACTACCTGCACTGCACTGAACTGCACTGGCCCTACATCATGTCCTTAGATACAAGATACAACCAAAGTAAGCTTGACTTACCACATAACATAAATATGAAGGTTCCTACTGTTAAAAAAAATGGCTGATCGAGTGCAGTAAAATAAACAAATAATAAGACTAACAATAAGAAAAAATTATGGATATTTGCCCTTTATTTCCTGATGCTCTAGCCAGTTGTCAGATGATGGGGAAGTAACCAAGCTTGACTGTCGATGCCGATAAAGATATCACACATTCAGATAAATTTCACAGCTCATTAAAATTTGTTTACAGCTCCAACAGGTTTTATGTGTGTGTGTGAGATAGAGAGAGAGAGAGAGATGATTGGGATTGCTTCATTGAGTTCACTCCTGAGCTGTACAGCATGAATTATATTGTTGTCCTTCCCGTGCTTTGTTTTCTACTTCTACCGTGTGTTTCCTTCAGTTTTCAGTAGTTGGAATATGATTAAATATTTTTTATTCGACAGCCACTGCTGGGATGCCTCAGGATTGATGAGGATGGTGGGGCATATGATGAAGGGGATCTTCTCAGTCAGGAGTCCGCTTGAGACTCAAGAAAATCAAATAAATTTTAATAAAATACTGAGTCTGTCTAAAATGTACAATTTGAGCTGTCGAATCCAAGACGTATGTACGTCGTTACGCATAAAATTAAGATCAAGTCGCGTGTTAAATAGACCCGGTTTAAAAAAAAAATCTGCAGCATTAGTTTCTAGTTGAAGAAATTCAAATATTTCATTCATCTTGCGGTCGCTCTGGGTATTATTATCCTTTTGTGATGTACAATGCAAATAAGGTTTACTGGACGGCTTTTACTAAATACCTACGCGGACCTCAGACTCCAGTTCCAGTTCCAGTCCCAGTCCCAGTCCCAGTCCCAAAACCAAATCAGGGTGCGTACACAAATTATTATTTTTGTTTACATTTCCCATCCACACACAAATTAAAATATGTAATGAAGTAATGACGAAGATTTGAAGCTATGGAATTAGCTTCCAAATACTATTTTTCAGCGACGCTTTATTTATTTAAGTATAATTCCATTCCCATTCGAAGATGATACATGCTGTGCATTTGAGAGCGACACACACACACAGTCACTTCCCTAATCTTTGTGTAGGTGTAATTATTCTGGTTTGCCGACCCGTAAAGGAGACTGCATGGTGGAGGCAGCTTTGTCGTAGTGGCAGGGCAGTGATAGGATAATACCTTGTGTAGAATTAAATAAACTTTTCCATTGTGCTCCTTCACGTACTTGAATGGAAAGGGGACGGAGTCCAAGTACCTACGAACCTACATGTGGTATATAGTAGAGTGGAAGTATAGAGGGTGGTCAAAAAAGATGTGGATGAAGTCCTGTATCTGCCTATATAATATGCTCTTCATCTGGACTTTGAGTCCTCCTGATTTATCTCTTTCTGCTATCCGAGAAATTAGAAATTACGTGGGCTCTCCTTGCCCACATTATCTTATCTTATGTCAATCGTCTGTTTTAATTTTACAAGTCTATTGAATGTCCTATAGCCATCCCTGAGCCTACGAGCATTTATATTTCATTCTCGAATCTCGAACTTTCTAACTACCGCACACTACTAACTCTCCTTGTATTTACTTACGTACTCTCATGAAATTAAAGGGCTTGTGGGTGAGAGACGGGTTAGCTATTTGGAGTTGCTTCCGAGTCTGGATCTGGTTGTGGTTCTGGTCCTGGTTCTGGTTCTGGTCCCGGTCTTGGTCCTGGTCCTGGTCGCCTCGTCCTCGTCCTGGTCCTGGTTTAGTTACCCGGTTCTCGAAACCACCACCATATCCACTAGCACTATATCCCATCTCTGTGTGGACAGGAGTGGAAGGAAGACGATTTGGATGAACAGCGCAAACGTCTCTCAGATGATTTTTCCATAAAAGTTAGTCAAGTTCCAGGAGAATCCTCAAAACTTATTAGTCAACAGCTAGAATACAACTAGAACTACTAAACTAACTGAAGTTTCTCAGTTAATAAAACAAGATAACAGTAACTGTACTACGACCATTTATACACCCACACTCAAGTCATTCCTCTACAAGAAACACAACTAAAAGAGAAAAAAACACAGAAAAAACCCCAAAAAACGAAAGGAGTAAAACAAAAATAAAATATAAGGTCCTCTCGCAAAAATAAGAAGAGCGAAAGAAAAATACACTAAAATTAATCTTAAACCCAAGAGGTATTCTTCCACTATACAAGGGTAAAATACAAAAGATAATTTAACTTGTAATTGCTGTGACAGGAACTTCTCGCTTCTCTTACGATTAGTTCCTTCCTGGAAAGAAGAGAGACACAATTTCAACTTTTCCTACATCAACTCTTCATTTTCTTCTAGGACAACTACCTAAAATCAACAACAGGTGGGAAATTATACATTTTAACTAAAGTAAGTTCCTCAAACTTACGTATTTTTTTGTTTTTTGTTTTACATTTATAGTTTTAGTTTTTCAAATTGGAAACTGTCCGTCTTGGGAAATCAAAAGAGATTCTTTTGCTTACTCATGCAATCTGTCTGACTGATTACTACGGAGGGTGTTTATCATCCCCCTCTCGTACCTGTCATCACTCTATGCTACAGATTGTCTTCTAGCAGATTGTCTTGTATTATTAACATAGGCCAACATATCCCCTATTTTTAACTCTTTTGCAAGTACCTAGTGCTACTAGGTATTTTCAACGTACTACTTCTAGTAGTATGTACCTACGTAAGCAGAGATGACACTCTCGAAACGTTTTCCCATTACTCTTGAATTAGTCAACCTTTATTCTACACATTAAAATAGACTTATTTAATAACACACAGTCAGGTCGTCCATTCTCAGATTTCCACCGTTTCAGTTGCGGTCCGCGGTCGTACTGTGCAAATGGGGTAGATTGAGATTTGTATAACTAGGTAGGTATATACCTATATAGGTAGTATATAGCGCGACTCAGGAAGAGAAAAAGAGAGAGCATGGTAAATGGAGAGGAAAGCATCGGCTCGCCTTACTTAACCAAGACGTGGTGGTTTGTCAAAGTTAGGAGCGTAGGTGCCTAGTACATTTTCAGTGAAAGTTTCCTTGTTTATAGAGAAGTTCTGGATTTTCTCAAAATATTTAATTATAACATGGTTTCCCATTCCCATTAAATCTCTGTTTACCAAATCATTCCTCTTGAAAATGTGTTTCTTTCTGTTACTACGATACGATAAGGGCAAGTATACTTCCTATAGTTACTGGTTACAGCACGGCTAAAATCTCCAATCGCCTCCTTTTACTACTAGCACCTAGGTACCTAAAGTTATTTCTGTTGTAAACGTAGAAATTCAATAAAATTCTCGTATAAAGTTGGATTATAAATCAAAATCATAAACAGTATCTACTTATTTCTAGGAATAAATCCTATTTCTGCAAATCCGTAACCACAGCTGGTAAACAAGTCAGAGGAGTTAACCCTAGTTATTTAAAAAAAGGTGAGGTTGTGTAAGCATAATATATGCATTCAGTGGAGTTTTTTTGGGTCGTATCATATGTTAGAAAGAGCCTTCGCACACGCTTCGCCTCCTCAGCTCTTTACAACAAGCCAAATCAAAAGCTATGAGACGAGTGAGAAATCTCAATAATATCAATATCAGTGTCAGTCAAAGGAAAGATTACTGTTTCCGAGGTTTTGACATACAAAAAGATATCCATTACATATTTGTAGTGTAGGTAGACAGAAATATTATTTTATTCTCCACCCGAGAACGAGCCCAAGTGTTTTTAATGAGCACTCATCTATACAATATGAGGAAGCCTTTTCCAGCTCCATCATCTACTCCATCATGTACTCACTCCTTCGACTTCGATTAGATAGTGACAACTAACGAAAGGAAAAGGACTTCAAACGTCACCAATACTACCTAGGTACATAGTCTTTAGAGGTTTATTTGTCTATTTGAGTTATTTACATCCATGCCGAATAGCAAGCTCCACAAATGACAAATGGTGGAAAGAATTATTAATTTCGAGTTTGACTTCTCATAAAACGGGTGTACATAGTACGTAAGTACTCGTATGCATGCATTTGACATCATAGGTGACCCATGAGTTAGAAGGATTGAAAACCTAAATTAGATTTCGGGCCACAACCCAGAGAAATGTGATACTTCGGATACTATTAATGTAGCAATTAATTATTCTTTCTTTAAAAATCATTAGTTCCCAATCACTACAAAATCCAGGCGCACTCCTCTCCCACATACAACATAGTTGAGACACGCTGAGTCTAATTTATTTTTTAGCTCTCGACATATTTTAATCATTTCACCTTTCACATTTCTAATAGATTTCAATTTGAATGAGCTGCCGTGTAAAGAGGAACGTAGTTTAAATTTGATAGCGCTCTGTATTTAGGTACTCAATGACTCTATGTCGGGTTAACATACACAATTATTTGAATGAGCGGCAGCGGTACCGGTACCGGTACCGGTCTAAGTTGCCATCTTCATAAATAGAGACCTATATATGCAAGTTCAAGCAAACCAAGTTTTCCATGCAACTGGACGGTTGACGGTCTAATAATAACGGCTTGGGCTTATTGGGTTTGTGAGGCAGTAGTGCGGAAGTCAAAGTCGAAGCTCAACGACGACGGCTAAAAATGATAGCTGCTTTCTCTTGGTCTCTCTTTTCTTACTCATTGTACATAAGTAAAGGGAGAGAGAGAGAGAGAGAGGAGGATAGGATAGGATAGGGGTAGCTTCTTCGTATTTCCTATTTATACTCCATTCAGTTAAAAAATAACAGATAATATTTTGAACGCTCACAAAATTTTGAGCCTTTGAGCCGTTGTCTGCCCTGTCGTAGGGAAATGTCACGAGAGGAAAATGATGACATTTTCATTCTATCCGATTTCATCGCTCATTATTATATCTAAAAACTTGGTGAGGAGCAGTTAGTTGGAGTTGTTAAAGTTTGGGACAAGAAATGGGAGCTGACACAGCATTTTACAGAATTGGATTTTATGAGGGTCGGGTGGTGATGGTGAGAACATGCATGACTCTCTTGTAGCTTGTATATATTTGTAGTTTTTTAGACTTCATCTTCCTCCCTCAACTCTCGGAGCATGTAATAAATCTAAGCGGACAGAGGAAATTCGGCTCTTTAAATGATTTTCCCAGTTATTTTCATTGCAAAATGCAAGCAAGGAACATAATATAGGAAAATTGGGGTATTGATATAGCAATATTGTTACAGCCTTCACCTTACCTCACCCTCCCCTATATAGCCACCCAGCGACCCACTATACCGCCTCGTCATTAATATTTCATATAATAATATAGTCAAAAAGTGGGGAAAACTTTTGTTAGAGTAAATCATTAGTTTTGTTAATTGATTATTATTACTACTATAGCAATTATTTCCCCTTTTTTTATACGTTGAATAGGGAGGTAACGAGTACGTGCATTTTTTATTCTTCTATGTCTTATCGTACATAGCATCAGCAGTGAAGTGACAACTTTGACTTTTAATAGGAATATATAGCATGTACCTTTGCGGGTAGGTAGGTCCATTCAAGACTAGTCACACAATAGGAGAGAAACAACAATTATTTTTGAATTCAATTCTTGAGACAGCGGAACAATGAATGAGGAGCGCATGAGGGAATGCATATAGTTCAAGAGACCAAACTTTTATATTTTCTTCAAAAATTCGTAATTAAGCGGAGAAAGTACAAGGGAACCTTTTGCATATTATTTTTATTAATGCTTCCATTTTTAGAATGTACCTATATACAAGAATTACCTACTACTGCAGTCATTGTGCAGATTTGGAAAGAATAAAAGCGTCAAAGGCGTCCGTCCGTCCGCCCGCCTTCCTTGTTGCATCATACATTTTTTTCTGTAATGATTCTAATCATAAAGGGGATCAATTTTTCACATCGACATCGCGGCTTCTGTTGCCTAGAGAAAATATTTGTTTCGATATTTTTAAAGCCCCTTAAAATTGTATATAATTTTAGGCAGATAAAACACTCGCTCATGCTAAGTTTTTAACTTTTCTATTTAATGCACTTATTTATTTTTAACTTGGTCGCATTTGCAATTTTTGTATCAGTGATAAATATAGATAAAAAACTCATTTTTAGAATAGTAAAGAAAGTAGACAAAGGATAAAGTCAAAATGGTGTTTTGTACTATTAAATAAAAAAATAAAAAAGAGCATTCCAATTGACTTGATTCAAGTTTTGGTAATTTCCTATCGTCATTGAAGAGTGCTAGAGCGAGGAAAAAAAGAATGACGTCTAATGATTGGGAATCATGAACAATAATAGGCTCAATATATTGAATGCCTACCCCTGCCACTTGTCTTCTGTCTTGTCCATTTCTCTCATTCGACGGGGAAATTTATAATCCCATGTAGGGATGTCTAAGCTTAACTCTGTTTAGTTTATTCATTCAGTGCTGGAGCCGGACTGGATGAGACGAGACCACCAGTCAGTCAGTACAAACTAACTAAGCTCACAATTAGGCTTTTTATGTACCGCCGGTCGGTGTTACATCTTTACAGGGTATTGTACATATAGTTGTTGTAGTTGTAGTAAATCGTTTTTCCTCCAGCCAGATGTAAATTTAATGCCTTTTACTATACGATTACTACCTGTTCTTTGTCAAGGAGAATAAAAGTGGTGGCGAGCGGTAGAATAGTATGTCTCTATAAAGGCAAAGGGCACGATCTGTGTCTCACAGAACCCCAAGATCGATTTTATTCTTCTTGTCTTCTCTTCTTGTCCCTATATCTCTGCTTGAGCATGAATGAATGAAGGAAAAAGATGGGTTGAGTGAGATGTAGGGACCAATGTCTATATTTATGAAGCGGAAGCCGCCGACACAGCCATCTTCCATGTCAGTCGTCGATAGAGTGGTTTCTCCCACTTGATCCATGAATAAAATACTTCCCTTTGCTCTTTTTTTTTTGTTTGTCATTAGCACAAATGTAGCGACTACAGTAAGAGCTGAATAGACAAGGCTGAAAATCGATCCGTAAAATCCGTCTAAATTATATCAAATTACATTTTACATTTTTACTGACGTGTTTAAATTATAGAGCTATAAAATACCTCCTACATGAATTATATACATTTGACTGTCAAATTATTTGAACTGCAAAAATCTGGTAAAGTACCTACCTATACTACCCATTTTAGTTGAGGCATTTCATCTCAAGTGATGGTGATACTATGAGCAAAATTGATTTGTGTTTGTAGGGGGAGAAAAGCTGTTTTATTTTTTTTCTTCTACTTAGCATTAGAGAAAGACCGAAGGGGGAAGTCTGTCGTGGTATGTTATGCTATGCTATGGTAGGGTATAGTGTACTTGAAAATGAAGCTTTGTAAATTACTTTTACTCGGGTGACTTGAGCTGAGCGACTTGAAGCTGGCAGTTTTCATCAAGTTCTCAATGTACAAACGACATCACAATTCGAAGCAAATCCTGAGGAAATTAAAAATAAACCCGTATAAAATGAAAACCTAAAAATGAATTACACATGTGTAGGTATAGTTCCCTAAGTAGTGGTAGGTACCTTCAATAACAGTAGAAATACGAATCTTCCTTTGCCGCATTTTCTCTCCGTCCACTCTTCACATCACGTACGTAAATGTAGCGGAGACAAAATAATTTGTACATATTATGTAACATATATTTGAAAAATCTGACGAGAACAAGTCCTTATATAGTCCTGATATTTTTTTAAAATTCAATTCTAATTATTGGAATTTAAAATAAAACTACAAAACTAAACATGCTCGATGGTTTTCCTTAAAATAGACTTAATGTTTCATTTACTGCAGACTATACTTATGTACAACCAAGTCTGGAGTCTTGAGGATGGAGGAGTTATGAAATATTAGTACAGTAAAAATTGCATAAATATTTCTCCTTTGTCTTCCCTTTTGTTATGACTAGCTGCTGTTCCTCCGGGGATTCGGGATACTTTTTCTAAAATACTTTGTACTAAAATAGAAAAATAAAATCTCTACTTGGTATTATCCACAATAGGGCCGGGACTAACAGTACATCATGTAGGCACTTTTGTATGAGGAGATTTCCCATTTTATTTTGGAAACTTATACACTGCTCATTCTTAACCGCTACCTCCTCATCCTCCTACGAGGTTATTAGCTTGAAAAATTTGACAATGCTTTCTTAGCTAATTGAAAGCGTTTTTTGTTTTGTAAAGATTGTCTTAGATTTCATCTACCGAGAACATGATTACGTCATAAACATTGTATATCACAATGGGAACGCTTCATGAATTTCCCAAAATGACGCTGTAAATAATTGAATGCTTCAAACACTTATTCTATTTGCGGAGGGACACGTCGGAAGAGACACAAGATTTACGATATGTACAATCATTTACTTCCACTTGAGTTTATTTTTAGAGGATTATATGATAAAACTTACAAAAAGAACTACTACAAAAAATTACATTCTGCTCAATAAAAACGAAACAACGCGTTAAAAAATGTAGTGCAGCTGGGGAAAATCAAAATAAATGTTTCAGTTTGGACATTGGACAATAATAATAATCACACAGCTTTTGGATTATTTAATTTCTTAAAAGGAATTATTATTTCTATCTCTGCCGGCTCATTATTTAATAGTAGAAATTCTAGCGGAAGCGTGCCGAGATTGAATAATAATGTCTTCAGGATAGAATTTTGTAGTGGAAATCTCTGTAGTAGGATGAATTTAGTTCAGTGTACATTTACTCACTAACTTTCACTTTCACCTTGAAACTTGGAAAGAGCTGTAGAATTCTAGAATTTGTCATGTGATCGTTGCACAATCCCAATAGCACAGAATATATGCGTATGAATGCTTAAAGTAGGCATAAAGTAATTGTCTCGTTCGTAGCATCCTATAGCGTTTGACAGTAATCTTTTTCTCATTACATTTAATATTTGAAGAATTTCTCTCACTGCTAAAGAAAATGAAAAACGCTTCACGAGCTCAAAAAGTACATATAGTATATTATATAGTGATTCAAAAAATTTTCATGGTGTGGCCGACGTATTACAGGGGTTATAGGGGGCGCTATAACTTAAAAGGAGTCTACTTAAAACATGATGAAATTCTTTCTGTACGGCGCTGTACGCAAACAACTCATGTAAAAGTATTGTATGCAATCTAAATCTAACTTTTACGCTACACATAAGCCTGAGGTCAGAAAAGAGAGAGAGAGAGAGAGAGAAGCTGGTTCGTAATATAGGGGAAGGCGGGTTTAGTCGTCGGCAGGAGTAAAAACGAAATTGAATACTACAGGACTAGTACATGATACGTGGCAATTCCAAAATCCTATAATCCCCATCTTATATGCTCAAGAATCATCAATTATTCATTTGGATGCGTCGCAGGAAGAGGCTTACCTGACCTAATAAGATTTTTTTTCCCAAGTAATCACCAGTATGATTATCCAAAGGCAATGGGAATGGGACCTTTCTCATTCTTCCACTGTCGTTTGTTAGTCCTGATATCTGGAATTAATTATTTTCATTTAATTTCCCATTTATATACCATATATAAAATTTTATATAAGATTTAAGCAAAGTTTTACACAGGGCCTCTCGTCTCCCTTTCAATTATCCTCATTGGAAAATTAACTCAAGCTTCAAGGAGGGAATTTTATTAGTATATCGTCAGTGAAGAACCAAAATGACCCATATCCATTTTCCACTAAAAGCAAACTGAGCCATATCCAAAACGTTCGAAAAACAAAATGATCCAAATCCATGTATTTCAAAGCGTACGCCCAAGTCAATGCAAATACAAAATGCACTAGGTGCAGGTTTGGACAGGAATTTTTTGCATAGATTTTAGGCGTACGCGTGGAACTAAATGGATTTGGATCAATTTGTTTTTAGAACGTTTTGGATATGGCTCAGTTTGCTTTTAGCGGAGAATGGATATGGGTAATTTTGGTTCTTCACTGACGGTATGCACTGTAGGTGTATGCGTTTATTTGTATCTACTGTAAAACAATGCGAGTTATGAAATATATAGTACCTACCACAGTCTAGCAAAGGAGTAAGTGTGATCTCATGGTGGTACTTACTTTTAGTTGTTGGAGTATGAGACCGACAGAAGAACAGAGGAAGAGACGAGAAACTTTTTGGTCGAGAGTGTCGAGACTTTACATTATATGTTTAAGGAGCGGGAGGCATATTGCATAGTTGATGTTAATGTTCACATATGACCCAGATTTCCTATTCATCTCATGTGGGAGAAAGTTAAGAAATTAATTCATGATTGGATATTTGCCAGAAATGGGATCATTTGGATTCTGGTTGATCGTCATCCTTGGCGTCATATATCTTCAGAGTGAATCTTCAGTAAGAGGTGAAGCATTGACCAGCATGGAAGCTGAAGCAAGACCTCAACGCCCTCGTGTCTTTACATCTCCAGACGAGCTTCGCAATTATCTAGAGGCACTCAGCAAATACTATGCTTTAGCTGGGCGTCCCAGGTGAGAGACCATTGACATATATCCACCATAAAGCTAAATTGTTTAAACCCTCTCTCCTCACAATCACAACTCCATGAAGTACAATCATCGTTAGCCTCATCATCATCATCCCTCTTCCGTACTCCCATCCCGTCCCATTCCCATTGTCATAATTGTACCTACCTATACATGCCTGTTTTAGGAATTTTTCTACCCGGGCTTTTCCTACCCGGACTTGTGTAGTATTCAAATAGATCCATTTTTAATTTTCCGTGCAAAGGTTGTTAAAATTCAACCAAATAAATTTTTTCAAATTGCCAAAATTTCGTTTTTTGTAAAATGGAATAAGCCTATTAAGCTTTATTTGAAAAAATGAGACAAGTCCACCTAAAACATGCATTTCTGATTTCTGAACTTTGAGTGATTTCTTAGTTTGTAGAAGATAGCCCACGCGCGTTAATTTTTATATGAAAACAAAGAATTTAAAAGTAAAAAAAAACCGTTGGATATTATTCAAAACGATTAAAATTTTATCTCAAGGACTTTTTAATACATAGCAATTTATTGATTTTTTGGCAAAACGGGATAAGTCGACAAAATTTTGTTTTTAAATAATGCTCTCTGGATTTAAACCTAGCTGCTTTAGATTGGTTTAGAAATATTTTTTGTGACATTTTCCGGGTTGAAAAAGTCCGGGTGGGAAAAGTCCGTGTACCCTACATAACCTACCTACCCACCTATCTACCTACATATTAAGTAAATGCATGTGACACGCTTGAGTCGAGTATATGCATTTATTCCTAAAATTGAGAATGACCTATCACACATGTGAGCCTGTATCTCCATACATAATGCTAAAATTCTGAGAATGAACAATTTGCAAAGTTTTTGGTCTGACACATGAATTATTTTTTCTTTTTTCGGACCTGGACTAACGGAATGAACGATAACTCACAAAAAAACAACGAATGCATCAGATTCGGTAAGAGAGCGCTCACCAAGGATGTAAGCCCAGTGAACAGCATGTCGAACTTGTCTCTTCTCGACGTTTACGACGTGCTCCAGAATGATAAGTAAACAAGGAGGATGATGAGTGCTGTGGTGGCGGCGTAGGCGACAGACGTCCAGGGAATATTACTGTGGCTCCAGGAAATTCATTTACACTTTTATTTGAGGACACCAAAGTTTTTTTTTATTTCTAATTTCCTTCTCAATTTATCGTACCTCGACACCAATATCAAAATCAACCAAACCAAAAAAAAAATACCATAGTAGATATACAGATATTATAAACACTATACCTATGTATATATATTATACCTGCACAATTTGTTTCTATTTCTATTTATTACCATTCACATCTTACCCTGAGTACGTTACGTACATAAGTAGTTGTAGTTTACCTATATAGTCACTGTTTGTCATTTTGAAAATTCATTGAGAGGGGAGGAAAATACATACAGACACTCGGGAATCTGAAGTCCGGATCTAAAGCTAACACTACAGGCTACATAAGCTACAGGCTACAGCTTACTTACACAGCAACATATTTACCTAACATAATAATGTAGTCTTGTACATATACAGATAAAAATGTTGATTACTCATTTCCGTTGAATTGAAATATCTGTGGAAATTTATATATATATATATATAAATACAACCATGTAGGCACCAGTCGTCGTCATCATAGTCGTGTCGTAATCATACTCACTATTATGCATCCTGTTCGGCAAACATATTATTATATGAACACTTTGCATGTATAATTATAATAGTATAAAACCAATACATACATATATAATTATACACCCTTCAGTACTATAACTATAACTACAACTACATACCCACACGTAACGTAGCATAGCATACACAACTACTAGCCTTTAGACTATAGATATTAACGATTAGTAGTTAAGGAAGATTCATAGGCTACATCATCTCTACTACATCTATTTATTAGGTATTTGCTATATATACAATGTACAATAATGCGATAGTCCGCAAATGACACATTATTACATGCTGATAGCCGGAGCTCAGTTATTCCATACTGCTTCCATTTTCAATGATAACTAATTTCAGCTTGACTAAACAACAAGGAAATAAATAATAATAAATAAAAAAAAATATATAGTCTACACTCAACATATAACCATTCTGAAATCAAAATATATATGAAGAAAATAAAATGAATTAATGTACCCATTTATCTCTCGGTACGAAAAAAACATTAAAAAACCAAAAAAAAATATACACGGATATATATGTAGATATATACAATAGACACAGTTATGCTATAAGATCAGGATTTTGAAGTCAACTATACTTTGACTTCAACTTGAGTAAAAAAAATACCTAGACAAGAATTCTTAAAAAGAAACACAAATATATACATACATACATAAATAGACGTACATATAATATGGTATTATATCGATTTAAAATATTTAGTTCTCTTGCACCATCAATGTACGTTTAATAGCCATAGCCATATTATAATAGTGAATCGTAAAAAAATAATCGTGAAAAGAAATTATTGTAGTGTAAAAATTTGGATTCGGATCCTGTATTTAAAAAAAAAATTATTATGTACAAAGCAGCATATACAGAAATATTATAATATATAAAATTATAAATACATATATATATATCTAAATATATAAATCTAAACATACAGTTAATACACATAAATACGTGTCATTTGTGATTTTCTGTGTCAATTCGATGTGTTATTTTTATGTATTGAGTGTTCATGTTCATAGTTCATATACTAAAAGCTGGTACTGGTGACATAAGCTCAGCTCCCCGTGTCTTTGTTTTCTCGTTCTTATTGCTTCCTCTGTACATTTCCATTTCAAATGACCATGTCGATCTCTTCCATTTCATGTGAGAGAAATGCATGGATTGAAGGGCTAAGGAACACACTAAAATATCTACCAACAATTTGAGACTATACAACTGTCATAACTATTCGTGTGAATTATTATTGTACATAAAAAAAATAAAACAGAACATGACTATACACATTTAAATCACAATTTCTCTTGTACATAAAATATCATTTTCCTTTTTACAAAGTCCCTCGTTTTATTATATATTACAGTTGGGACAGGAGCTTAGAAAGAGCACTGAGCTATACTATTTACTTCTTTTAATTCTATTTTCAATTTAAAATGTTTTGATCTATATTCTATACGACTTACTGGGAAAATTTTTAAAAAACACTAAATTACACTATAAAACTAGCAGCACCCTACACACACACAAAAACCGTTTGTTTATCCATTATTGTCTCTTATTTTTTTAAAGGTAAAGTCTCCCAGTAATTTACTACTATGTATTTATCATTATGATTTACCCAATTTTATCAAACTACATTAACTGCACTCTGCACAAAACCATGCACAAACAACACAGAATATGTTCAGTTGGCAAAAATAATTGGAATAAAAAGTGTATGTAATTCTTTGTTTAATTATTATTTCTCTTCCTTTTCTATTGTATTTTGACCTTCAGCCCGAGTTCATAATATATATGGGATTCTATAGAGTACAATAAATATAACCATAATTTTAGCGCAGGTATAATTAAATATATTTCTTTATTTAGCGTCACGTGATAGTGAGACCAAATTATTTTTTTTCTCCTATTTTTATTATTACTATTAATAGTATGATTTTACGAGAGGTTCTCAAATCATTTTCATAATCACACACATGGTGTTGTAAGTATAAGGGGGTAACCTGGGAGCATGCTAAATGATAATCCTGTGTATATGCATGCTCTTAGTACACCTACCCGATAGAAGATCGTGAGTATGAAGCCAGGACCATAATATAATCAAACGAGTAGAAATGCTCCTTTCAGAGTCAGAATCAGAGGAATTAATGAGCTTCGGCCAACATTCCTATTCCCATACCAATATTTACTAACATGACAACTGGCATGTACACTGCTCACTCAGGATTTGCTCCTTCGAATAAAGGATCATTAGAATTCGAAACGGCGAAAAAGACTGTGACGCAGCAGAGTGCGGATTCGACGTTATACAAAGTGTCTACATCTGACTAGTGAGTATGTATATAATTATACACAATCTTCTAAACCCTCCAAGCACCTGTGTTGTCCCTGCTTGAAATGAACATGTACCTTCGTCTCCTTCGTTTCTTCTTTTATCCTTCCACAGTCCACAATAATGATGATCGACAATGATAAGAAGTTGAGTTTTTTTTTATATTCTTTAGCCTATGTGAGGAAAACAAGGGTTTGGATTTGAAATCGGGATTGGAATTAGCAGAATTAGAGTTGAGGGAGACATTGACTTGAAGACGTCGACATCATTATGCTTCCAAGTCAAGTCAACGATAAATTTACATTTTTAATGTAACTCTCCCGTCTTATTCATAATTCCTTGTTATATAAAGACACACACACATACACACACACAAGGGAAAAAAGGAAGAAAGGAGAACGACACACACACACACACACGCAAAAAATAATCCAATTTTCTGCCCTTCCCATTAAACTAGTTATCATATAATCACAATATATTATGTTATATAACATCTTTTGCGGGGGAGGACAGGAGGGTGACGATAAAAGTTTAAGATTAATTTTTAAAAATACAAATTTTGATACAATTCCAAAGTGCGTACTTTATTCGAATTCGACTGTAGAAAAAATAGAAAAGCCCTCGTCCAAATTTTTCATAGCTTCCTGAAATGGTATTTTTATTTTAATGTCTCCTTATAAAATATAGTAATTTAGTTTTTTTAATCTGTTCCATTTTATTTTTGGGCATACGCTATTCCCAACACCGACACAAATTATGACAGTTTTAAAGTCTCACTAACGAGCAGGAGAAGGAATTGTACGTTATACTGTATTACAAAATCTCCGTTTAATTTTGTGGCTGTCCACTATCACATTGTACTCCAAACATAAGTTCACTCAATTTTACTTTTAATATTATGGATTATATAGTACATATAAAATATTTGGAATTTAAAAAAAAACATTATTGCATTGTTCCATACCTTACTAACGTACCAAGAATTCTTACTCGTTCTGAAAGGTAAAGTGTAAAGTGCGATCGTGGGGTTGTCAGCATGAGTTTTGAGTTTCCCCGTTTCCCCATCTGTTGTCGGCTGTCGTTGTCCCTTTTCACCCACAAATGTAAGTACTATGCTATGTGTCCTAAATTTGTGCTTCGCATTAAGTTTGTACATAGATGTTGTAAAATAATTAAAAGTAATCACACTCTCTCATAGAATTCCACAATCTCATAGGGAAAATTTACTTGAACGTTTTTCTTAATTGTATGATGAAATATAGTCATTATATATTGTTATAGTTATGTACTTGTACGGTGTTCTATATCTAGGCATATATGTACATGTAAACTCTTCACTCAAAAGTATAATGTGCATTAAATTAGACAAAAAAGTTGTGCACTTTGATGTAGCAAACTAGCTATAAGCTAGCTAAAAACGCAAAAAATTTGAAATTCTTGAAAAAAATAATAGTGTATATAATTAATACATATACATATACAGGGTGGGAGGGTAATTATTTCCGACAAATCTAATTGATTATAAAAACCAAAGTTAATTACTTTGTTAATTTAAGCAAGTGATCTATCACAGCATAGAGGTAAAGTCTTGGGAGATTTCATTGGTATACCCCAATTTTTAAAATCCAGTAAGCATTGGTGTGTCAAAATGACAAAACTGACAAACACTCACTTTTCAGATAATTTTGTAGCTTAAAAAATCGATATTTAGAATGGTATTAAATTTTGAAAGTTGACGAGAATGTTCATTGGCCAAGAACCCAATCAAATCACCCAAGATTCACTTGTTAAAATTATAAAATAACTTTTAGATTTGTATAACTAATTGGAGTTGTCCGAGATAATTGGCCCACCCTGTATATAATATGTTGCATTCATTATTTAAGCTATGAAAATGTTAATGAAACAGATCAATAGGATTGCATTGGATTGTTTCGTATTGTATTGGCAGAGGTGAGGCTGGATCATAAAACTAAATCATTCCATGACTATAATAACATTACTCTTATACTGTTGTCTTGTGATTGTGATAGACACAACTTACAGCAGAGACACAGAAAGAGATAGCGAGAGAGAGAGAGAGAGAGAGAGAGAGAGAGAGAGAGATACAGACAGAGACAGACTTATGACTCCTTTTGAAAATTAATTAAAATTCTATTAGCATCTTCAGAATGATGATTTGAATTCAAATGCAAACAACGCGGCCGTGTCCAACCAAGTGCATAATTATCATGACTAACTACATTCATTATTACTGTATAAACTAGAGCTGTACATCCTTTTAACTTTGCGGCTCCTACGACATGCACCTCCTATTTGAAATGACTATATCCATTATTCCCCCTCTGCAATTATACTACTCCTTGAAGCATCAGCCAAAATATATATTCTCAATAAACAAGTCTACTACATGAAAAACCGGATCGCTCTCTTCTCTCTCCAGCCAGAGCCAGAGTTGTAGTTATCGAGCTAAACTTTGTGGAAAGTCAAACGAGAGACTCCATCATACATATAGTATCTAGATAGATAGAGCAAAAAGAGTAAATAATAAAAATTTAAATCTTTTAATAATATATAAGCAGACTACTTTTTTGCATGTTCAATTATCTGTCAAGTCAAAACAAATAGTACATAGTATAGACACTCGAAGATATTTAGTGGCTACAATTAAATTTTAGATAGGTATACGGAGCAGAAAAAAAAGAATACATATGCCTAAGCTATGGAGACGTGAGAAAGGTTGTGTATGTTGTAGGTATGTATGTTTAAAATAATTGCGTGAAATATTTTTTGTCTTTGTCAATAAAAATCTGATATGAATCTCTGCAAACTCACACCAAACATTTCTTTTTCATTGGATTCCACATCATCCACGTACCTACATCATATATACGATAATAAGCAAAGCAGAATGAGACTCACTCAGCCCATCAAGTCCAAGTCCATGGGAATCAGAACCAACAAGCACCACCACCACCAACAACCACCACCATCACCACCAGGTTCTGAGTTGTGACAGCTAGTGGTAACGGAAGGACCAACCAATACGGCATGTGCATATAGTGTATATAAGCTCTCCACTACAATTACAATTCGAGCAGAAATTCCATGTCTTTTGCATTTGAATAAAATTAAGCATCAAATACTCGAGGATTCTGTAGACTGGCTGAAGCTGAACTGACAGCTTGTGGATTATCCTTTTACACACTTTCTCCCTCTTTAATGTTTCTTTTATCCTTATGTGTTCATATATAACATCATCATATGGCTTCCTACACAAAACAAATATAAACATACATCTGTGCACTCTAACACTCGTAATAAACCGCGACCATCTTTCCACTCGTTATTTAGCTAGAGCTTCCTCATGAATGTCATGAATAAATATGCCAAGTCAGAGCCCTAATTTAACGTATTTTCTACGATGGTCAGTATGGGAAATATATTCAGTATGGAGCAGTACCGCGCGGCCCACGCACTACATATATGTATAGGCACCACATTTCATGTTTCTATTCGGTGAATAAGAAACTAACATTTACAGCTCAGCGCTATGTGTATCAGCTTATATTTTTTTACTCCATAGAAGATAAACTTGTTTCCACATTCACACAGACTCAAACAGACTTAGTACTGGTACTGAAAAATAGAATTTATGTAGAATTAAGCATATTTTGCGACGAACATATCACGTACCAAGCGGATAATGATTGCATGCAAACTTCTTAATTGGAAGTGGGTCCTCTAAATTCTATAGAAAAGCATATTATAAGTAGTAATATATGTATATAGAATAGCGTGGGTTTCAATTCAATGTCCATCTCTTTAAAAAATACTCCTCAGATCTTATCCCACCTGAAATGGCTGAGTAGTTATCTGTATTCACCGCAGTCCAGAGAACACTTCAAAGTTAACTTATTAGCAACTTGGCAAAAATATTTTTGTTACACATCGTTGATATCATGGCGGAAACGCGTACCAAAAGTAAATAAGAAAAATAAGTGCTCACGCTTTTTACGACTAACTATAAGAGGAAATCACTTAGGTACTTGAAAGGATTTTAGAAATCCACCTACGCTACGGCATTTTTAGCATGTAAAAAGCTCAATTCTGATACTGTGATTTAAAAGTTAAGTGACTTTTAGGGTTGGCTGTCCATTGCGGCTCATTACTAGATTTGATTGGCGCTAAAAATGATGGATGTTGTATCGGCTAAGTACAAAGCATAGAGATTTTGATGACACATAATATATAATTAACTCTAGTTTATAAAGAGGATATAACCCTTGGAATAAACTATTATAAATAAGTTCAATAGGATATGCCAAGTTAAAAATAGACTTTTATAATTGCTAGTGCGGCATGGCACAACTTTTAAATGCTTTTAACTCTTTTGTTATTTTATTAACATCTTCCTGAATTGCATTTTGTCACGTTACTAACATGGAACAAGAGTTTGAAGTAAGCTAACCCATCAGCTTTTTCAGTCTTATAAACCCTTTCATCAATAATCCCCTACAATCCCTCCCCACAGGGCCTCTTGGTAAACTCTGGAAAAAACTCAGTTTCCAAAATGCAACTTTAATACATAAATCTAAGCTACGCGATAATTTAACACATTAATTTTCAGTGGCAAAATGAATATACCTACATAAAAAGCGCAGTAGACAGTAGAACGAAAGATTATCTACCTAATCACATTTATTAAGCCTGTAGCACAAGGACATAACATAGAGATTTTTTCTACTTGATTGGATGCATATAACCTATTTCCAAGACATTAGTTAGTACTAGACTGACATATTCAGAGGACATTTCAAAATTAGCAATGCAAACCCCAAATTCCTTTACTGCGTTTGTCGAAATGAAGTTAGGCACAATGGATTTTACTTTTTCTATTACCTAACTTGCTCAAAATTTCTAATTTACTAACACTAACCCCCGTATCCTTAGAAGCAAACCAAACGCCCTGGTTGCCACTGTTTGTTGATTACTGCACTTTAAGTTTGTTTGATGCTTAAAGAGTTATAATTAAAATCCCTTTAAGCAGTCCCTTTTAAGTGAATTTGTCTGTAATTGAGTCTGACACATTCTACATTCCGATTTTTTTAAATTTTAATTATCAATAAACCTATATATATTTCACTTTACCATTTAAAATGCTCAATTAAGTGCCCGGGAGCCTATTGCATTTTTGGAACCTTCAGCCCGGCACTTATTCAAGACCCGGCGCTTATTTATTTATTTGTAGGTCCTGGATAGAAACTAAAACTTATGTGCAATTATTATGTAGGGCTATAGTGTTTATTTTCCAGTATTAAATTCGTTAAAGTAAAGTGGAAATAAAAACGTTAATATCTTCATTAATCAGCGCCGAAAAACCAGAAAATACGTCGTCTGCTATGGCACACCAGTTTGTATTCTTAAGTATTAACTTCATTAAAATTAACTTAAAGTAAAACTAATTTTTTGTAGAATATACTATTCTATATAGGAATTCTAGAGGTAAGGCCCCACTGCCGACGGCAGGGTCATGATAGGCGCAGACAACGATAGGTGGAAGAAAGAACGGCTTTGAGAAGCTAGCAGACGTACGGCGGTACGATCCGTATAAGTGTTAGCAAAAGCCGAAACCCTTCAAGGCAATTGCCTTAAGACAACTTAGAGTAATGCAGATGCCGTTTGTCTCGAGGCAGCTGCCGCGAGGTAACTGCGTTGTGGAAACCGCCTGTGGGGGAACTGTCCAGCGTCAAAGGCATCGTAGCAACTAGTTTGAGGTATAGGGGGAACTGCCCGGAGGCAACCACCTCGCGGGCAATGCCTCGTAGAAACTGCCTTGCTTACAGCCAGGTGAAAGCAACTGCCGTGCAAAACCGGCATCATTGGCAACGGCCTTGTGGCAACTGTCTAATACCTATCTGGTCAGGACAACCGCCTTTTGGAAAACCGTTCAGCGGCAAATGACTTGCTATATCTGCCCCGTGACAACCGCGTTGTGGCAACTGCCTTGCGTCAACTGTCTAGTGGAAACCGAGTTGTGGTAAGTGGAATTAGGACAACTGTCCAACGAAAAACGCCTTTGTGACAACTCCCTTGTGGTAACACCCTCTTAGGAAACTGTCCAGCGTAAAGCATCTTGGGGCAACGGGCTCGTTGAGACTTTCACCCAGGTCGTGTCTTGTAGTGCAGATGCCTTGGGGCAACCACATCGTAGCAACCGCCTTCCGGCCAACTGCATTGTGAAAAAGGCATTGCGGCAGGTTTCTTGTAGCAACAGACTTGTGTAAACTGCTGTGGGGAAAATGCTTTATGACCAAGAAGTCATCCATGACCAACAAGTCATCCATGACCAACAAGTCATCCATGACCAACAAGTCATCCATGACCAACAAGTCATATACTTGTTATTCATTTGTACATTAGTCATGGGCATAGGTAGGAAAAGTATTAGGTGTGGTTGAAAAACAAAATGGGAAAAAATAATACTGTGGAGGTCCACATAAAATCAATTTTTTCGAAACATTAAAGCTCTCGAATTTTGAAAAATCCTGAAGTTACTTTCTAGAAAACTGTCTAAGAATTAGAAAAAATCAAATTTTTTCAAAATATGATAAGAAATGTAGAAGCTACAGGGGGCGAAAACATCAAAATTTTAATTTTTTTTAAACTTTGGCGGGCCATGGTGACCGGAAAACCTAAAATGCAGTCGAGTTACTTTGGATCTGTGCTATTGTAAATGGCAGGTTTCGAAATTGGCGAGTTACATGTAAAACCATTCCCTTGTTAGTTCCACCAACCGTGTTGCTTCAATCAATTCTTCAGGCTGCTAGAAACTGGTCTACTTCAGTGAACTCTTGACCAGGTCCAGCTGTGAACACCGGTAACCAAAACGGAGGCTAGGACGTCTATAAATCTACGGAAATACCATGTCAGAAAAATGCAAATTAAAAAAAGTTTGTCCTCCAAAATGGTCCATATAAACTAAAGCAAATTCATGGTTATGAAATTAAATTCTTGAAATGAAAAGTATAGTGACCAGATGGGCACCCCTAGAAAAGACGTGATAGTATTTTTAATTTTAAAACGTAGATTGGACAGGAAGGAGCTAGACTTATTTATCAAGTCTTCAATAGGGACAGCAATGGGCCCATTGGTGGTCTGCTCTAACTTAGAACTATTTAGAGGGTGCTATGTTAGTGATTCAGTGACATTTGCTCTATCCTCAGAGACGGCATTATTTGTTTAGTGAAATATTTATTTGCACTTTTAGAGATAAATTCTCCCTGTAAACCTTTTTTCATGCAGTCGAATATCGAATATAGCAACACGTTAGGTGCCTACATGTTTTTGATCACACAAACCCAAAATCTAGAATAATGTAGTCATGAGTGAGTTCAGGGTTTACTATAATAAGGGTTAACAGGTAGACCCAAGCGAGAAAGACCCGGGAAAGACAATGTCGGAAAGCCGAAACCTTCTTCGTAGCCTTATAGTTCTCAAATTTCAAAACCATGTTAGCTTATTCAATTTAAATTGTAAAAACATATAAATGCATGATTTCTAGGTAAGCTTCACTTATATGTCAATGCATTTCATGGTTACTTCGAGAATTACGTTATTAAATAATTAAATTCACTGGAATTTAAAATAATATCACTTGTGATCAAAATTACTATTTTTTGGGTCACTGAAGGCCGTTACTGAAGAATAAAGTAAATTTATTCACTGATAATAACAGTACTAATGTACAAAATAATTTCACTGAGGGATTAGAGTAAGAAAAAAAGCCTGGCTAATATTACTGAACGAAAAAGATCCATCCATTTTTACATATTGTGTTCAAGAACCTAAAAATACATACCGGTATATACATAGTGGTAAGTTAGTGGAGGTAGGTTCTATGTTGGGGTGTGGCCTAGTGCATCCTACTATTAAAGCTCCACACATTTCTCATATGAATTTGATATGCTGTGATGGTAATTGAGAATGAGAGCAAAGATTAAGTCTCGATTTGTTTCCTGTTTATTTATGCGAAAAATGAATACAGATTTTTTCCTTACCAGTTGCCATTCTCGTTTAGCTCTACAGTAGTTCATTTATTTGGGTCTCACATTTAGAATCTACGGGTAGAATGTATCATGACTGTGAACTGTGATGCATCCCCAGAGATATTTACTACCATGGCGGCTTAACAAAAATTTTCAAACCATATTATTTCAGAATCGCAAATAGGTTATATATTGACATCAGTTAGTAAAACTTTAACTTTTAGATCCCGCTACCTAAAAAACAAATTCAGAACCCATTTAACAGAGCAGAGGTAGCCAAAGGTACGTTTATCGTAGCGGATCACAAATATTAGGAAATGTATTCTAAATATAAACTACATAATTGAAGTAGCGTCCCCCACGTCGAAGAAACCTCATACGAACCGAATTTAGAGCTCTTCTACACCTCTATGATCCCTTAAAAGAGCTAACTCTCGTGCTTCGTTGCTTCATGTAAACGTATGTTCCCTCCAATGCGGTAGATATTCCTGGAGTCTACAATACTAAATGCAGTTTGGTTTTGAGTGAGCTCTGTGAGGAAACTTCTGGAGTGAGAGAGAAAGTGGAACTTACTTGACTTTCACCACTCTCACTGAGGATGGCGGTAGGAGTCGTGAAATGAGTGGAGGGAGAAAGCCTACAAATGTATCGAGTTTCTATAGTGAATATTTCCCAGTCTGAACTCGAGACCGCGTTGACGATACAATAGAACTACAGAAAATACTAACTGCGGGAGAGAATGGGAATGGGAGATGCACATGCGGCTTGAAAAGAGACGTGTCGTCTCCCGGATGTGATTCTTTGACATTTAGTCGTCCCAATCTATAACTGCGATCTTGGGAGGGAGCGCGTTAGCATTAGGAATAACTGAGGCTTTAACCGTCACTTAGTAATCCTATCCTCTGTATTTATCTATCTCCATGGTCAGAATAGAAATAAAAACGAAAATGAAAGAGCGGACCAAGGTCAAATCATGTACGTCCCGCACTTTGAACCATAGCATTATCATTTATTTTTGTTTCCACTAAAACTCCAAGAAGACGACGACCACATACGAGACCGAGAACGATTTGTGGAAAAAGTGCAAACCTAATCTCACATGACATCAGACAATTCATTAACGCTCTCTACTAAGCCTCTTCCTTCCCAACCAAAACCACCGCACCACCACCGCCACACAGTCGAACATCTAAACACGTCTACCACCTTGTCCCCAAGTGTGTCTGACTGACTCGGTTAGTTTTAAACTATGTATGTATGTAATATGACGCGAGGCCATATATAGGAATGTCAATGGGAATGAGATTGGGGGGAGGCATAGAAGAAGAAAAAAAGGAATAAAATGCCTATGTCAACTTTGGACTTGGAGGGAAATGTAATAGCCGATATGTATTTATATATCAATGCCAGTGTTTTCTAAAAATGAATGTGGTTTTGTACAATACCACTAGGACTACTCCCAGCATCAACACCACTCCCAGTACCACTATCCTTTCCAGTTCAAATATTTACTGTGCATAAAGCTTTCAAGTATTTCCTTCACCCCTTTGCGCCATTTCAATGCACAATATATGTGTGTACAAATGTGCGGGTAGACTTTTGGCATTTCAGCTTGTCCAGAAATAAAAGCAAACTTCTTTTTTTTTTCTTCTCTTTCTAGGAGGAAAAAAAGGAGAAAGTCTATTCCTTGTCGTTTCCGTACATTCCCATTCATATTTTAAACTCCTTGATCTTATAGTATCTGAGGAATAGGGAAATGATTCAGGCCGGCTCTGCTTTCATGTATCCCAAGTGACTACATTCGGAAGGACCATAAACTTGAATCATGGATGTGGACTGAGTGACTCCTCCAGAGTCCATAGGATCCGGGTCCCTCCGATTTCTATTTCTCTCTCTCTCGCTCTCAACTCTTAACTTGTAATGGGCACAAAGGAAGGAACTATACTTCCACAGACTCGAGTCTCCAGATAAAAAAATCTCTCCACGTAAATTTCGCTGACAAGGAAGTCGCGCTTTTATTTAAGTATTTTGTGCGTGGCATGTGCATCTGTCTCTGGATGTACACGATAGTTATTAGTAATAGTTGGTGTTCGGATGTAGTACGTATGTCGTCCGTCCATGCATCTGTCTATGTGTGTGTGTTGATGGACTAATGCCCTCTTCAAAATAGAGGATCGATAGGAGGTGCTAAGGCACATTCATTTTATTTCCAAATCCTGATTCGACGATGATGATGATGGCTTCTGGGGCTCCTACTTCACTCCTTCCACATCCACATCCACATGAAGTTCCACTGGTTCCACAGTTCAAGACGACAGAGAGAGAGAGAGAGAGAGAAGGTAAAGCAATTGGAAGCCATCCAAATAACAAGAACGGCCAAACATTAGGTACACAGTCGCAAAAATCTGCTTAACCTCATGACATAAATCAAATTAACTGATAAACCCATACTAGGAATTCTCTGGCCAAGAATCCTCCCCCACTCAGTCTATCCGTATGTTGGTATTTGAGGAGCACCCTCTGCTTTTCCACATGCTTGTATCCTCGTCCTCGTTCTGCTCCCCTATCATTTTCCTCTTCCTTTTTCTTTCCAATTGAGCCTCGCTCGCTATGCTTTCTCTACTCTCTGTGTCTCCCTGACTCTGTACGGAGAGAACAACTTTTAATAATACTTGGTTTCTCCAGCAGGCACAGGACCACAATGGCCTTAAGTGAATTCATGCAAACATGTTTTCTTCCTCGTGACTAAGCTTTCTGCCTCAGCAACAAGGGAAGAACTAAGGTCTGGCTCCGACTCTCTATATGGATACACTGGCTATGCTATACGATACGCTGATGCACGAAACATCTTTTACTGGCAAACGAGGAGCTCAAGTAGAAGTAGGTGGAAGGGTTATATGAGGAAACCACTGAGAAACCTGTTCAAAGTTCACTATTAATTCCCCGTCGATGCCATTTCTAATTCTTTTCTTTGACTTTTCATCACACTCCGATGCCTGTCTAGCCTCACTCCAGACACTTACGTTGGAGTAAAACGTTGTAACATTCTAGATCCTCAGCCCAACCAATACTCATGTTCCAATTCCAATAAGGAAAGTGTGTGTGCTATTTTACATTTATACTACACACTACACGGTATAGGATGTAAATTAATGAAAAGATAGCCATATTAAAAGAAAGAGCCTACCACACAAGGCTAGTAGTGGTACACAATTGTACTTGCAACATGCTTTATATAAGACGTTCATGCCTGTCCGAGTTCCAACTTCCATCACATTCTCAGCTCTCAGCTTTTCAGGAGCTGTTTCTAATTCCCACCATGCTTGTCGACGGTGAGAAATCTCAAGCTCCTACCTACTTACATATGTAAAGAGGAACCTAAGTACCTAATCGTATCATCACTCTACATGTCTCTGTGTGGTTTTTAGTTTGTAAATCATCTCCATGAACTCCGGTTGCCTCCCGGTACACACTAGAGACTCCGCAGACAGATGTAAAGTGTGCATTTGAATTTGAAAATAATATTTTAATTGCGTCCCTCCAGGGTCACAGGGTGGTAGGGCTCGAAGTATTAGACGACGAAACTTCAGCCAGCTTTGAAAAATCTTGTAAAAATATGCGTGAGGTTTGTACATATTTTCAGGTTTATACCCCTACTGTCTAAGCCTATGTTAGATGTCTGCTGGATAGACCAACAGATATGCCTCTCCATATGGGCTAATATGCATATAAATTTTTTCAAGTGTGGCAAGTGTCAGCCATCTTGATTTAAATGCCTCTATGTTTTAGTCGAGGTTAAAAATGCATTTTAGAGTCGCCGCAATTGGTCTGCCCCCACTGCCTGAATCCGCGCCTTGGCACCTTTGTGATATTCTCTTTGATTTCTGAAATAACACTACAAACCAAAGTTCATGCTTTCAAATCACTTTACAAGTGAGTGGAGGTCCGATGTGGATTTCGATAAGGGAATTTAAATCCAAATCTAAATCTGAATCAAAATTGATGGAAATCATGGAAAGAGAGAGAGAGGGAGGGAGAGAAGGAGAGAGGAGTGTAGTGGTAGGAAACTTGATTACTACTTCAATGGTAAACAAAAGTAAGACATATTTACCCCTCATTTCCCCCCCAAATCCAAATCCAAGCACACTCAGAAGAAGGGGAAAAAGAAATACTCCAACTTACCACAAAATGACTTTCCATTCTAAATGCAATATCATAAAGATTTTAGATTATTCTCTCTTTCTTTTGACTCTTGGATTTGATCTTGTTGAGGAAGGAGTATAGGTACTATCGTGATAATGGTCAAAGTACTCTGAATTTTTTTTTTATTGCAGAGCAAATCTTTGTCTCTAAGTATACATTGAGAAGTTGAGAGGATCCAAAGACCAGCTATTACACTCTTGACACATTTAAAGAATGAAATTGTGCAGCAGTGCCAAAGAAAACCCGAAAAAGTCCAACTCATCCGTCTAAATGCACTTTGTTATCTTTCTTGCTCTCTCTCTCTCTCTTGGTTGCCCTAACGTTTTATATTATAACATACTCTCTCTCTCTCTCTGCCTGGTGATTTCATTGCTTTGTTGGCTTGCTTTGCTTATAACTGGGGTTTAGTATATATTGCTCTGCATTTCGTATTTGCTGTGCATTTCTCTCTCTCTCTCTCTCCCCTCCTTCCCTTCTTCGTGCTTCCACACAACTTCCACACATTTAAGAACTTTTAGAATCTATTGCGAATGCAAATGTGTGCGGATGTGTAAAAGTCATGTGGAAATAATGTTTTTCTTAACTGGACAATTCCAAGGGAATGGGGCAGAGCTTAGAGTCAAGGCTGTTTTTTCAGCATCAAAGAAAAGCTCCGAGGACGAAGACAAACCACGTGCATTGTCTACAATCCTTTGGATTTATCTCTCTAACCATCTCCTCATGGAAGAGAAGGGGGGATCGTAGGAGTGAATATGTGTGAACGCGTAACCATTCCCATTGTCATATATATATAGACATTTATAAGGAATGAGCCCTGCCAATTTTCCTTTGTTTTTTCTTCCTGTCTCTCTCTCTCTCTCCCTCTCTCCTAACGATATAACATGGAGGACGGGAAATAAAAGACTATGTATGCTAAGAGACTCCTCAATTACTCCTATGAATACGAATAGCCCAATTTGAATTTCATTTAATGGTGCAAATTAGAAACAAAGGATAAAAATTACATTCCCATACATTATTAGCTGAGAAAAAAACTATTAAATTAACATTATTTTTTAAGACACTACGTCTACTTTTCCGACAGTCAAATATCTAATTATATCTATCTATCCCTGTACAACATGTGTTTTTGTGAGATTCTCATCCAAAATAAAAAAACGACATGCCCAAGAAAACCTTTTTTGTCTGTCTACCTAGTTATAATGTAAATTTTTCAAATTGTATTTATGGAGATTTTTTAGCCGCAAATAATAAAATTTGAAGATTATGATTGCAGTGAAAACTATATTATATGGGTGCATACATGGGAATGTTGCAGGAGGGGGGGGGGGGGGGAATTGGAATTCTAAAATGCATTACATAAAGTATATGAATACAATAAAAACCACAGTATAACCATAACCACACCACACACCATTCAAAAGAGGAGAGAAAGCCTATACGTAGGTCTAGGTACCACATGCATTTTTTTGGTATTTTTGTAAATGCTATTTTAAGTTTTTTTCCCCGTTTTCATACTAGATATTAAAATTGTATGAAAAGAGTATACAATAATAGCAATTTGAAATGTATAACAAGTTAATTTGAAAACACAAGAAATTTACATTTACAAAGAACTTTTCGGAGAAGAGCTTTGAAACATGGGATTTGGCAAATGTTCTCGCTTGTGTTTTTAGACACGCTCTTGTGTGTCTTAGGTTGTGTTATTCAAGTTAAAGTCGACGCGCGGAGCGAGGCCAAAGCTGCAGACCAATTTTAAAAGAAACTTTTGTCTATATAGTGATTCAGCAAGAGAGGAGAGAAAAACCTAGAGAGGAAAGCTATTCATATTTCGTCATGTTTTAAATTTTAGACGAGAAAACCAACAACGGTGACGGTGGGTACACGGGAGGAAACTCCCAAGTGAAAATGAAACTCGGCTTTCTCTCTCTCTCTTTCTCTTCATCCTCTTTATATTTTATTTGTATACTCTCAAAGTGTACAGTCTACAAAAGCAAAACGAAAGTGTGCACTTCACACAACTGTTTTCCTTGAACATGGTATACATTCTCCATCCAAGGAAACATGCTCACCATTGCTACCATTGTTACTTTAACAAAATAATTAAGAGTAGGTCCACACACACGTACTATGCATAGTCAACCACGTAGATAAATATAAAGACTTCCCTATAATTTACATACACCCTTTTTTTGTCTATTCTTTCTCAACTTGAATATTTTGCTGAGCTTGCTACGCTACGAGAAATTCTTATAACCACACACCCCACGCACAAATTTGCAATGTCTGTATTTATAAACTGTGTAAGCATTAATTTCATGGACAAATTTCAAAAAGATTTCATCAAATGACTTTCCCATCCTTATATTTTCCTTGGCTTTCAAAAATTAAAGTTGCTCCTTGAAGGAAGGAACTGCTGCTGCTGCTGCTGCTGGTGCTAAAGGACGCAAAAATAAAAACCTTCAGATTCAAGTGGATTCCTATTTCTATAGAGTTCTTGAGGTTTTCTTCCGTCACACATTGAAAACCAAGCTGGAATGCAATCTTCATTGTAGGTTTTTGCAATCGTCCCCAACGACTTGTGGAATGGCTAATGGTTATGATGGGCCACAAAACTACATAGGGGTGAAAGTATAGGGTTACTATAGTTTTATATTCTAGCTTTTTGCACGAATTTTGTCTTATTTAAAGCTTTCAAGCACTCTACAACTAGATACCATGTACATACACGGCTTCAACATTTGACACATTTTCAGTTAATATGCATCTAAAATTAAGTTGCAAATCTCGCTTCTACTCCATATAAAGATTTTTAGCTAAATTAAAAATACTTTCTATTTATTAAATCGGCAACATTTGTATTTATTCGATTTTAAATTTTGAAACTCTAAAAGTATTTATAAGAGAGCTAAAGAGTGTTGGTGTTGATTGTTCCGCTTTTTATCATCCACGGATTTGTAATATCGTCTGTGAAGAACCAAAATGACCCATATCCATTTGTAGCTAAAAACAAAATCCACTATCTACAAAAATATTGAAACATGTCTTGAAAACATTTAAATCGAACATTTTACACTTTTCAAAAACTAATAATTAACATTTTACATCGTTGTTTCTCATTTTGTTTTTATGACATAGCTCATTTTGATTGTAGCTTAAATTGGATATGGGTCATTTTGGTTCTTCACTGACGATATATATAATTATTGTATAAAAACGATTAACTAGTTAAGTTGGGTAAGGTGATTGTAAAATTATATAATACGACAGACGTAGGTATAGGTACCTACTTCAACTATATAATTACTTATGGGAGCGGCGGGCTTGGCGGTTGAATGCATAATATTCAACTTAACTCGCGCGATACGGCTTTGTTTTCAATGTGTGTTCACCTTTTCTCTTGAATACAACCTAAAAGCTTGCTAGGGGGTTTATGTGTAGCGCACAGGGATGTATTGCTCCTGTAGCTATATGGACGAGTTCATATTTATTTATATACTGCCAGAACTGCGATATTAGTAATACTTAAAATAACATCGTAGTCATTCGTCGTCGTCAAAGTACTACCAACAGTGACGTACAGCACAATACATTTTTTTACGCTTACTATTATTTAATTTTTGACCCCAATCTAGGGATAATTAATCTGGGGCAGACAGTTATAATAGGGATTAAACTACAATTTAGTCTCTATACATAAATAAAATGTCAAAGGAGCCACTAATACCAGTTTGGTCTACATTTAGAAAGTATTGAGAAGCCGTTCAAATCCAGAGAAACCAGTCAAGGGGACGTGACTGACCCATACGCTAATTTGCCATCTCCCCAAAGGTTTCACGTTCGTTAACATTTTCACACCGTGTGATGTCGACTCGGATTTGGATTCGGAGCCTGACAAGTATCAGTAGTATGTGGGTATTTTCAGCGCATTGAGTATATGTCATATTTATTATTATTCGATCGAATTCAAATATTCAGATTTTTTTAGACCAAAACTCACTCCTATGGGCATGAACATAAATAATGGTGGTGCGCTTATGCAAAGTAATTACATTACGCTTGAGCATTAGTCTGCTCGTGCACTGCGGTAACGAACGAGAAACTCACTGGTACTACTACTCTGATAATCAGAAATATAAAACAGAAAAATATATTCTTACAAGTGTTGTCCTAAAAAAATAGTTATTACTCGGATACCTCCTACTCCCTAATAAATATAAATACATTCATGAACTTATGAGGATTGTACGACTGCCCATCTGAGTATAATACAATTATACATCATGGTTAATACACTAAGGTTAATGACATGAAGCAATGGGCAAGCTTAATATTACGTGTAAAAACGACAAGGTTTTTTTCCTCCATCTCTCACTGTCTGTCTCTCTCATTTTCATTAACCTTAGTCAAAATTGCTAAACTTGTGGCTTGAGAACCTTACATTAATAACTATAAATACGCGGAATCTTGTTAAAGATGTATGGAATTTCCATGGCAGAGACTAAGCTTTCATTTCTACCTCCAAGCTTTCTCTTCGTGCCTTCAAAATTAATTGGAACCTACCAACTAGAAAATCATATAATTCTATTAAGAAATTTTACATGCGTTCCTCTGTCGTCGTCCTACTACTATAGTAGTAAAAGTTTTCCCAGCTATTAAAATCATTTTGAGTCTTTACGAACCGCTTTGATGACACGTTTTTGAAGTCACACTCAAAACTTTCAATATGGTAACTTGTACCATTTTCCAGCCACCACATCATTCATTCCATAGGTAGTCCTTGGGGATTTTGTAAAAATGAGTTTCGTCTGATAAATTTTAATGCATTCAATGCATCTTAAAATTATAACGATGACCTCAAAATTTTTTTTTCTAAAACAAAATATTCAGCCATAAATCTTCCAACATTTCCTAGATTTTCTCGTCAAAATAAAACATACAAGTTAATCGTAGACCTTAGAAAGTGATTTTATTTATACTTCCGATATTTTTTTCGAGGATTTTGGAAGCTTCAAAGGGAAACCATGACTTAGGATCGTTTTTCCTATTAAACGTAAGCGTTTTGAGTATGTGACCTCTTATATTGGATGGCAGAGCAAAAGGGAAGAACTGACTGGATTATAGAGTCTGGAATAAGGAGAAACTAAACTAAAGTCAAAAGAACCAAGATAAAATATTTAATGACAAAACAAGAAAGTCTAATGTATGTAAGGGGGAAGGAGAGAAAGAGCGAGAAAGAGAGAGGCAGGGTGTGCGTGTGTGTGTGTGTGTAACAAGGGAAAGCTTCATCTGCAGTCTTTTTGATCTAGGAACTTTTCGTAGATTTATTCATTGGTCCTTAGTGTACAACGCACAGACGGCGGAGGTAGGTCCGTCATCCAGTTCCTCCCAATATAGGTACGTAGGAAGGTTAATAATTAAGCTTCAATACTCGTTTGACGTCAGTGGCAGAGCACGTCGTTGACGGGTATACAGAATTGTGAAACAATTTCAATTTCTGAAATCTTTTGAATTTTTTTTCCCCTCCTGTACATATTTCATATTTATGCTGTTCATCGAACCATCAGTTCAAAATTATTGCAAAACATTAATCAGTTTTTTCTATGTTATGGCCTAGCTCTACAGAATTGATTGTATAAATATTGGCATGTAATATTGTTTTGCAAAAAATGTGTCAAGTGTGCATAATGGCAATTTAGAGGTTGGGTAGATTTAGCTTGTAGTTGTTCACATGATGTTCCTATGGTCTAGAACGAGCTACAATTCTGAGAAGAAAATTAAAAAATACCTATGTGAAATTAAGAAAAACAAATCAACTATATAAACTATAGCATAATACTCGGAGTTCCGTGTTTGAATTAATTATGGTCTCTAATAGGTCGAGGGGGATTTAATTAAAGCAATTAAATTCAATATGTCATTTTACTTTGAAAACACTTTTGCATTTTTTGCATTTAATTTTTAAATTTACAAAATCCAATATTATATAAGGTTGAGCTGAATATATACATGTAATTATGTATGTCATAGGAGTGATACCATTTCATAGAGGTGTAGGGAGAGTGATGCACTCGTCGTCGAGAGTCGTAGTGTAATTCTCTATTGTATATTGTATATTGTACGGGTATACATGTACTTACAGATATATGGGTAAGTTTTGAACAAATTTTGTCAAAGAAAATCAATGCGACATCCTAACTGTAAATACTATGCAGTTATAGCTATTTAGTCTTTTAGTGAAAGGAGGAAAGGACGAAGACTGGGGAAAGCAAAAGTAATCAAAATTCCATTCATCCTCCTCATAGACAATATTACAACTCCATACTCCATAGCATGCTTTTACCTCTATGTATTCTACATATTACATCATTTGTCACAAAAAAGGAAAAGCTTTCTTACATACAAACACAAAGACTGGCTCTCGTTCACGTTCACGTTCACGTCTCTTCCCCCCCCCCCCCCCCCCCGCTTCAACTCTTTTATACCACACAATATTGGTTCATGCTCTGACATTGATATAAGCTGTCCAATGTTTATGCAAGAGCGGACCACCTAAAAAAACGGCCTATTGATCTTCTGGACACCTTCGTCGTACATTAGTGACGATGGCAGCAGGAGTGAGAAAACTGAAGGAAAATTGTCTCGACTACGAAAGTTCCTCACGTTATAACTGATTGTTGTCCCGTTTTTCAGTGTCACTCCTTCAATAGAGCAAATTCCTTAAAATGACTTTTCTAATGTATTGCCCCTTCCTGCTTCACTTACTTTTTGTACTGCCACCACCACCACCACCACCACAAGGATGCAACGTCCACTTTAAGCCATAAGCATAAGTAATCTCCATGCATCTTCTACACAACCCGTGTTTTTGAAATTCGATTTCGTTTGAGCAGTAGTGTATTTACGCTGTTTATTGAGTAAAGGAGGACTAGGTGCCCACAAGAATACAAACATGTAGAAAAAACAGCTAGATATATGCAGACAGGTACTTACGTCATTATTTCATTATTTGGTAATTGTAGCATTATCGTCATGGAAGGATCAATACCGGCTGCTATGCAACTTTATTTAGACTGTACCAGTCTAAATAGATCTCCTTTCGTACCGTTCCGTCTGCCGCTCGTTCCGTCTGCCGCTCCGTCTGCCGTTCCGTCTGCCGTGCTGTCTACCGTAGCCGTCTACCGTAGCCGTTTGCCGTACCCGTCTATGACTTGCTGTCTGTAGTCATGTAGCTTACGGTCTCGCAGTCTACAGTTACTATACGCTCGTATACATATCATATAAAACTAACAGCTAAAACAAACCCACCACAATACAGAGTTTAAAGAAAACAGAGTACCTACATAACCATTTTCAAATTCTACTACGATAAGATGTTCATTGCTGCTAATTGTACAGTTAATAATAATTAATAAATAATTTGAACATACCTGTGCTGTTTTTGTTCTTGGCTGGAACAGTTATTATTTGAAGTAATATTTCAATGAATGAATCGTAATAAGCCATAATGTCAGCAATCACCACGAAATGAAGATTCCGAGCTGGAACGGCGTGAGATTTTTGAATTTCGCACTACTTTCTGTCAGAGCCAACAGAAGTAATTGGCACGAATTAAAATGTCTCACGCCATTCCAACTCGAAATTTCATTTCGTGGTCGTGGCTAACGTTGGAAAATCTTGTGAAAGGGTTATACGATTCATGCATAGAAATTGTACTTTTAATCCCAATAACGGTTCCAGCCAAAAAGGATAAAAGCACAAGTTTGTTCCAATTATTTAATAATAATTACTAACTTTACAATTAGCAACAATAAACAGCTTGTAGTAGAACTAAGAGTTGTTCGACTCTGTGTAGTGTCTGTGCGTTTTTGTGATCTCAAGCAAAATAGTGTAGAATATTCGAGTCCTGTCCCGACCCGAGTAAGGAACAATTATAGCAAACTATAAGCAAAGCATTGAATTCACTAGTTAGCCAGTCTCTGCAGATTACTGAATACTGAAAATCCTGAAATACCTCGTAGTTGTATTCCTAAAGCCTAGTTGTTGGTACAAATATTATAAATAAAGTAAAGAAAGCGGAATCCTTTTCTAACTTCTCGTTCTGATTCGGGTTGGTTTTTAGTATTAGTTGGATACGGAGATCGGACAGATGCAGGATTGAACCATAAGTAAAGTGTAAAGAGGATTAATTGGATTCGGATTCGGGTTGTATTAGCTACTTAAATCTTACATCTCTTAATTGTTGTTAATATTAACGAATAATAGTTATATTTTGCAGTCGACGTTAAACTTAAACGTGCTTTTAGCTCCTCATTTAACTCAGATAAAAGGATATATCCTCTTTAAAACAAAACTAGTACGGGTAGTGTTGTAACTTGTTCACAAAGAACAATCGGTTTTAACTTTGGGATTGTTCTGTCACAATAACAACCACCAACTACTAAAATTGGATTGTGCACAATCACAAACTGAGGCTATTGAAATGCATTGTTAACAACTCAGTATGTGCACAATCTTGGACTGGAAATCACAACATTATAACACTACGCGGGGGGAAATCCTTAAATCAACATTTAACATAAATTTGATTAACCCTAAAGTGCCCGGAACTGTACATCAATGCAGTTAACCCTAAAGTGCCCCGAAGTGCACATCCATGTAATTAACCCTAAAGTGCCCACTATTGCTCCACTGGTCAGAAAGGTATGATTCAATACATGGCTTTTCGAATCAGTTTGAAACCCCGAAAGTCAAACAATTAGAACGCATTTTGACATCCAGCAATTGTATCTTAACCGTGAAGCACATAAATAACTAAACAAGGGAAACCCCTTGTAATAACTTTAGACTGTACTACAATTAACATTGACGTGATGTACTGTATGTCCCCCTGAAAGGCAGAAATAAACATTCGAAACAACAAAGGGAATAATTTCTCGCCTTCAAGGCATTTATTAAATCATTGTAACAGCATGGGGCGTAATTTGTCCACTTGAAGACCAGAGATAACCCCCTTAACAACACCGTATATAAACCGCTGTACTCACAGGTGACACCCGAACACTGCCTACTACTAACAGTCAAAATTTCAAAATGTTTTTGTAACTACTATTTCAAAATCAAACCAACAGTCTTAAATTTACAAAGTGCATATTTCTCACCGGAATTTCAAATTTAAGACTGTTGTTTTGATTTTGAAATAGTAGTTACAAAAACATTTTGAAATTTTGACTGTTAGTAGTAGGCAGTGTTCGGGTGTCACCTGTGAGTACAGCGGTTTATATACGGTGTTGTTAAGGGGGTTATTTCTGGTCTTCAAGTGGACAAATTACGCCCCATGCTGTTACAATGATTTAATAAATGCCTTGAAGGCGAGAAATTATTCCCTTTGTTGTTTCGAATGTTTATTTCTGCCTTTCAGGGGGACATACAGTACATCACGTCAATGTTAATTGTAGTACAGTCTAAAGTTATTACAAGGGGTTTCCCTTGTTTAGTTATTGTGGATGGAAGCAAGAGCAAGGCAGTGTATATTCAGCCCAGAGGGCAAGACTGTGTTTGGTGATGGGAAATGATGTAATATTTTACTCTCACATTAATACAAGTTAATGATCTTCTTATGTGAGTCATTATGGTAATTAAAAAATTAGTCATTTTCTCATCAAATTTTAACCTTATTTGGTGTATAATGCGAAGCATATTACATACCATACTTTTATATTTATATAATTACAACACTGTGTACTTACAAGGGAATGACGAGACATGATACACCCAGATTTCAAAGAGACTCATTTCAAAAAATCATACTACTTTTCAATAGCACAGGTCCAAAGTAACTTGAGTGCATTTTGCGTTCTTTGGTCACAGTGACCCGCCAAAGTTCAAAACAATTCAAATTTTGATACTTTGCCACCCGATAACTTCTAGTTCTCATCCGATTTTGATGAAATTTGATTTTTTGTAATCCTTAGTCTGTTTTCTTGAAACTAATTTCAAGAATTTGAAAATTTTTCATTAAAAAAAGGGTTTAAAAATTGGGCCTCAAAAATAGACATTTTTTGTATTTTATTCAAGAAAAATGAACATTATTCTTATTCAGCTACCTCCAACTGTTGTCCAATGGATAACATGTATGGCTACCTCACCGCGTACTAACATGGAGCCAGGTAAGATTGTAACGGTAGTGGTTTGGGAGCGAGAGCCTCGGACCTCGGTGTTGTGACCGGTTTCGTAGTAATTTGTTCGTTGAGACTGAGACGTGTTTCGTGCGGCGTTAAGCTAAAAATGTTGCTATTATTTAAATGTAAATACATATTCTACGTCATTTGTGCGTATGTGAAATTTTAATTTGACCAAACAACGAAATAAAAACCAATTCAACAAACTTTGGCGTTTCGCTTACTTTAAAACAGCTATTAGAACACACGAGATGATAGACGTTTGGCTATGCTTCATCCAAGTGTTGTCACTACAAGGTTGACATATTATGCATACAAAATTATTAAGAAATCATATGAAAAAAATCCCGGAATTGTCAGTTCTTCACTGTAGATTGTGTAATATAAACAAATAGTCTGGTGCCTTTAATGTTTGACTGGCGAGATCATGGGGAAAAGAAACAAATAAAGTAAAGTACTTTTGTGGAATTTGATTTCGAGTGTAATAGGAAGTGGTCACCAAAGGCTGCAAAGACAGCTAGAGCTCCGCAAAGAGCATTACATACTGTATTCTAAAGTTGGAAAGGACAAATTGAGATAAATTTTATCATAATTTCCTATTTACACAAAACCATATCCGACCACTACTGTTAGTAAAAAACTTCCAACAACAACCGCAAAAAACGACGGAATGAAAATCTCCTCTGTTATCATCGCTATCACTAAAGAAAGAAACGTGATTTAAGTGAGGTTGTATGATCCCGTGCCTGTGTATGACTGTCGACTGTGCAAAAATACTTCGGTACAATGCATTAAAAAGCAGAACTACAGAGTACCTACTTTGCCATCTCTTCCCAAAGTAATACCATAGGTCGATAATTATCCAAGAAATCTCATCTCTCCATTTCAAGCGCGCCGTCTTTGATTCTTGAAGAAAGTGAAAGATGTAATTCATTTTAAGTTGGAAAAATTTCAAAAGAGTAATGTACAGCCTGGGGCAAAGCTTTGTTACAGAGAGAAAAAAAATCTAAAATCTGTAATCTTGTTTTTGTACACAAATACTTTGCTCATTCCTTTGTAGGAATTATTTTCAACTCTGGAGGCACTTGGACGTGGGTACGTTAGTTCCCGCACTACAGCTGTATCCTCCATATCATATCATGCTACTCACTACAAAATCCTGCCATTTTCCTTTGAGTTTATATATAATCCTAAATGGAGAGTATATAAGGTTATGAAGATAAATAAGCCTAACGCAAACAGTGCTCTGTGTAAGTCTTTCCAGTAATGCTCCCCACAACTATATACACATCTAAATAATTACTTTAAAATTAGAACAACATAAATAGGTCTTAATATAATCCCTGTACATATATCCTCTTCAAAACGAATTACTCGAAGCTACGTCAAGAAATTAGGGTGAGTCATAATAGGATATGTAGGTATTTTCACATACAAAAAAAATGTAACCATAAAATTATACGTACTGCACCATATTTTATGGGCATATTTTGAAAAAAATAACATCATCTTTTCTCACTGCTGTAATCCAAAATCCCTATCCATAGCCATTTTCCAAATATGTAATGTATTATATATAGATGAAAATGAGTAGGATATTCGACATTTAAACAGAAAGTAATTTGTAGTAAGAGTCAACAACTGAGATTATCCGTCCAAGGCTCCATGCATTTATGTATATACATGCAGTGAAACCTTGTTATTGATCGAATTTGAAATGTAGACAGTTGTGCCCAATTTTCAATTTAGTGAATGTCTTAATTTTTAATTTGCATCAAGAAAACCCGCAATTTTGTAAATTTATTTTTCTGAAACAAAACAGCAAAAAAATAGATTTAAAAAGTACATGAGCAGAGCTCAAGAGTTTTATTTTTGCGTCATTTTGTTATAATTTACAGCGTGTGTGGCAAGCAAAAACTGACCAAGGCGTGTGTATACAAAAGGTTCAAAGGAAAGACGTGAGTTTAACATTTGTATTTAATTCCTTCATGCATAGTTATTCCTACCAATCCAAAGAACATAGCCATCTTTATTGTACGAAAGGTTGCTCAGATTCAGATGCTAGATGATGACCCAGTTGACCACAGGTGGGCTAGATTATGGTTTTAGTGTAGCTTAAAATTGGACATGGTAAAAGAGATTTTCCATTTCATGGAAGAGCTTTGGTGTCCTGTCCCTAGAACTCATAATAAATCTTTTTCTAGAAATAAACAAGATTCAGACCGTAGTATAGGACATTTTCTACCCGGGCATTTGACACCTGTACATTTCCTACCCACGACCAAGCCTATAGGACCTTTGCTACCCGTGTAAAAAAAAGCAACTATATACACATCGGGCAAAGGGATACCCACACTATTATTGTATTTTATTACCTTGTCATATATTAAAAATACCCCGTTAATATTGTATTTTTATAGTTTTTCTTTGTCCTTTATCAATTCATGTAGCTATGAATTTTAGTATTCTCTGGCTTTATCATTTATACAGAGATCAGTTATAGAGTTCAGGATATAGTTTATATGATTTAAAATAATTTTATTTCATTAATTCCATTTTATTTTTACATTATTCTAGGGTAGCTCGATGTTTTGTCGTTAGTGGTAAATGTCCAGGTAGGAAATGTCCGTTTACCAATTCAGATAATGTAAACGGCTGTAGAACATATTCTTGCTACCCGGACTCCGGATTCCCAGCGGATAGTCCCTAAATGACACCACTCAAATTATTACGCTTTTAGAATACCCTAGCCACATGTCATCATCTTAATCATTGCGGAAATTGTTATCTTTAACATGGCATTTCATCAATACCCGACTAGCCCACTGACCCTACTGACGATGTCATTTAAGGACGATCCATGATCCACAATCCAGAAATTTTGGTGAATACAAATGGTAATTGTCATGAAGAAAAATAGGTACACTCATGTAAATGATTATATTAATTAATTAATTATTGATATAGGTAGTAGTATACAAAATATGCAAAAATAAAACAAACTAAATAATACAATTATAGGTATGTTATTATTATTCTTATCGTTAGTACAGATTTTTATTCACAACTTCAACAATTTGGGATTACATACACAACAAAAATGCTAACGTCCAACACAACAATCCCCTTGAAAAGTTTTATTAAAATATTTTTTTAATCTTAATTATGCATTCGTAATTTTGCAAGAAATTGGAAGCAAGGAATTTACCTGTTGTAAAGATTTTATCCCTTGTTTTTCATTTAGAAGCTCGTTAGCGCGAAGCCGCAAGTGTAAAAAGTTCAACTTTAATTTTCAAACATACTGAATGTGTTGGTCATTTAAGCTCAGTAAAACAATACAGATTATGCTAAATAGGTAATCTTGTATTCAAACCTCCTATGTAGATGTCGTCACTAAAAGGTGTATGTGCTTTTTTGCCCAGCATCCCATTAGTAGAATTGTGTGGTATTGGTAAACTCTCTTTAATTAAGCTACAAATTAGCTTCAATACATTCATGCCTAGATACGTTTAAAGTTGAACGAGGCACAAAGCTTTTTTTGTCCCAAGGGCCAATATAAGATCCGTAATGTATTAAGCTGATTCCAAGCCAAGTACCAGTACCTACGGCACATGGATATTGGGTTTGAAAATCCTAGTAGATATCTATACTATCTAAAATATAAAGAAAAGAGTTTGAGGCTTTTATTTCCAAACCACTTGACTTAAAAATGTACAAATGGCACGAAAACACGCCGTACAAGACTGCAAGGTATCAAAAGATGCAGAATTAAATAAGGGACGAAATTTGAAAAAATAAGAAATGCAGATGAACGAGAGTACGAACCCCAGGAAAGATGGAATTTGTAAACAAAAAGTTGTAATGCCATGAGTACTAGTGTTACCGAAAAAGAGACAGCAATACAATTCTGCCGCCGCATCGTCATGTGATGTGGGGGCTGAACTGAAACTGAGCTGAACAAGAACTGAACACGAACAGACTTGCTAGGTAGGTAGGGTAGTTTTTCGAAGCCAAACCTAAATACATAAGTAAGTAGGTAGTTTGGAGGGAACGGAGAGTAGAATAAAGAAAGACTGAAAAATAACCGATGAGTTAGAGACGCCATTGGCAAAGGGTATTCTTCAGCATAGGAAAATCCAGGAGCAATCTTCAGTCATCTTTTGATTTTAGTTGCGAGAAGACGTAGCCGTCGTGGTTAAAATACCAGTAAAAGTATCATTTTCAGATACGCATTAGCTTTTCATTCCTTTTCGTTTTCCTCATTTAATTCAGAGGTTTTTAAAATCCTAAAAAGTAAAGTAAAGTAAACCCTCCAAAGTTTAGTCAAGGGTCAAGTTAATTAGTGAGCCGAGAAAGCCAGTCATCCTTCCGCAAAGAGAAGTCGGTTTTGGAGAGTGCCAATAATATTCTGTTGAATATTCTCGGCTGAGAGTCATCCCGTGTCCAGTCCATTGGTCGTGTCATCCGTAAAGGTTAATAATAATATAATAATTATAAAATCATATAATATTGTGTATCTATTTCAGTTTGTACTTAAGTAGGTATATATTTTGTATGCATTTTACATCGTGATGATACCGAGCCAAAGTGTAACTTACACCGTAAATGTCAGAGTCAGTGTTGTATGTGGTGTCGTATGTATGAGTGTACGATGAGTGTTTGAAGTAATAATTAAAATCAAAGGTCATAGCAGCAAATATGAATTCCACATAGTCATTTTATTCGATTATTTAGGCATGTAAAATATTGTTCATCCCGCGGAGCATGTCATTTATGTGTGTGTATAATAATGTAGTTTTGGCCGAGATTTATATTTAAGTACTTCGGGGTATACAGCTATGGGGAGGAACAGAGATCGTTATTCTTATATACTCGGGTCGTCGCGAAGACCCGGTATTATAGGTGCGGGTTTTCGATCTCTGTGGCTCCAGAAATAGTTTAGAAATTTTGAAAAGATTTTGGCCAGAATTTTGAAAAATTTCGAAAAGTGAGTTTTAGGGAGTTTGACGTTTAGGAAGAGTTTTGGGAAGTTTGTGATGATAATAGTATGGGCATGTCATTTTGTCGGATGGTGTTCATAATTTTGAAGGAATTTTAGTTTCGGATTTGTGTGAAAGTTGAGTTTTGAATTTGGCATTTCATCTGTAGATGGTGTCATATTTTTGAAAGAATTTTAGTTTGTGATTCTGTGAAAGTTTGAGTTTTGAAAAGTTGAAAGAGTTGATGAGTTTTGAAACAGTAAGAGGAGATTTACGGTATGGAAGTTTTGGATGTTGAGGCATATGTACGAGTATGATTGAGCATAGTTGGACGGGAGCAGAACTTAATTTGTAGATGGAGGTCGAACATTTTAGGAATAGAAGTTTGAAATAGGAATAAATAGCTGATTTTAGTAAACTGGTGCATTATTGAAATTAATGAAGCATAATTCTCATTCATTTTTTCTTTATTTCTTCTTTTAGAAGGTGCATTGAATCCAGTTGCAGTATTAGACGGGTAGCTGAAAGCAGCTGTAGTTAAAGGATGACTTAGTAGTTTCGTAACTGATTTTGCATTTTTCTCAAAGGGACGTGACTGTCGTGTCATTTGTTGAGCCGTATTGTTTGTTGTCAGCGTGGGATAAACTTATTTCATGGTACATAACAAAATACAAATAATTGAATTTTAAATAAGTAGTTAGGTGAATATTGTTGAGGTTTATCTTAAGTAGCGAGCTGAAAGGCCAACCGTGTGGATTAGTTGTGTCGTACCCACCTTCTCACTACCAAGGAGTTAACTTACCATCAGCATTTCATACATCCACCTACATTCTAAAAATAAATATTATTTGTGGAACTTCGTTATAAACTACGGTCATGGTCATGGTCATCGTCGTTTTCGTCATAAGGAGATATTCTATTTATTTTAACGGTAAATATATGAGTTTCTTTGTGAGCCTTCCCTTTCTTAATATAATCATTTCTACAAATTGGATCATACTTGGGTTGGTCATTAAAGGTGAATATTAAATAGTAAGTAATAAGTCAAATTATCAATAAAAATCATTAGTTTGAACTTGGAATATTTACCTAAATTCAATTTACCTTCGAAATTCAACAAGTTCGAATTTTCTTGAATAAGCTGCAAGTTGTTCTTCGATTCAATGAAGTGGTTGTTGCTTAGTTCATTTTAGTGTAGATATATCTAACTAAAACTCAACATCGAGCATTTTTATCAACTAATTAACGATATTAATATCATTCCATTTATATTGCTGGCTGTGACCGCTTGGTATTAAACTAGGGTTTGGGTATATTCTAATGAATCATTAGAATACATTTGTGGATAGTATGTACATGAATTGGATATAAGTAATTATAATCTGGATTGTCGTTGACCTACTTTAAATTAATTTGATTTGTATTCATGAGCTATTGAATAAAAAAAAATTTTTTTTTCAGCATATTCGTTTTATGTAATATCGCCTGGTGGTATAGTACGGAATTGTTTATGAATTGTTGAATATTTCGATGAGTACGAATTAGAAGTACATTCCTATAAGTAATTAGTTGAAAATAATACTAATTCCTTGAAGTGAAATTGATAAATGAACTTAGTGGTAGCTTATGAATTTTCAATCGCCGCATACATATGGTATATTGAAGAAGGAGCTGAACATATGCCATTTGTTTGATTTGAAGAAATAATAATTATTTATTTCGCTGTTTTTCAATTTATAGAAGATATCTTTGGGGTTGGACAAGTACCTACAAGTTATTCATCAATTTTGTTCAATTTCTCGTAGAGGTTAGTCCACTGAATCATAACACTTGGTTTATTATTCTTCCATTTGAATTATTTTTCAAAATTTAATAATTGATTCTCGGTGATGCGACAGGTTCATGTACATGCCATTTCACATTAAGTTATTGTGAGATTCATTAGAGAGGCTGGTGAAAATTCTCTGGATTTGTGTCTGTGCTCGTATTAAAATTGAAACCAAAGAAATGTTTTATTGGTTTTCCGAGCTTGGTATTCTAGGAACATCGAATTAGCACAGCGGGAGTTAGCATAGATCCAGATAGGGTGACGATGATGATGAAGCTGCCAGATCCGCAAAATGTAAAACAAATCAGGCGGTGGTTGGGACTTATTGGGTTTTTCCGCAGGATAATTTTTTGGTTATGCTAAGTTAGCAAAACCATTGTATGAGCTCCTAATGAAGGATGTTCCCTTTTATTTTAATAATTTGTGTAAGGAGGCAGTGCAGAAAATGAAAGTTGCTATCTGTACAGCTCCGGCATTAGCATACCTCGATCCGTCAGCACAACTTGAGACGCGGACGGATGCTTCATATGGAACTATAGCTGCGGTACTCATTCAGAATGTTAAAGGAGTGAGGCAGCCTATTATGTTCATTTCACACGCGTTGTCACCAACGAAGCAGCGGTGGCATGTTATGCTATAGTGTACGGTTGTCAGAAAAGCCATCATTTTATACAGAGTAGATCCTTTGAGATCTATATTGACCACAATGCGTTGGTGTTTTCACTGCGAACTCCTGAAGTCACAGGTCGTTTGGTAAGGTGAAATCTGAAATTAGGAGCATATTACATTTAAAATATGTATGTCCCTGGGAAGAAAAATCAGATGACGGATTGTCTTAGTTGTCCTCCAGGTGCTGATGAGCTTCCACCGCCTATCATGCGCAGCATTACAATAAAATCTGAATATGAGAACTCAACGGAAAATTGGGAATTTGTCATGACTCGTAAGGAAACGGAGAAGGCTGTGGCTGATTTAAAGTCAGCACAGTGGAATGACCCCGACACAAAAATAATTTTGGAAAGCCTGACTGAGGATTATGCTTATAACTGCTAGGGCGAGAATAAGTATAGGAAAGTTTTTCAGATAAATCCAGTGAGTATTCTCAAGCATATTTCATACGAAGTATGTGGTCCATTATGGATGAGAGTCTTGACATTGAAAGAAGCAAATGGAGTTACATTACATTTACATAATTTATGCATGAAAGGTCTTTACATTATGATTATGTTAACCGGAGGCCAACGGACGATAAGTATGATCCTAATAATAACGAAATGATTATGTTGAAAATTAGTGAGCTTCACAAACACTATATGCTAGCTCAGGGGAATTTATATTATATGTAAGAGATTTTGTGAGAGAGATTTTGTAAGAGATAGCTGGAAGGGAGGATGGTTACCAGGGTGTCCTCGATATAGGGGTACCACAATCATTTTTCCTGAAAGCATAGAACGTTTGTACTGGTATAGGAGGATGTTCAGGGATTTCTTTATAGTGAGTCATCGTAGGGCATCTTCCTTGAACGGGTAGTATGAGTATTTTTAAGAGTAGAAAGAAATAGGGAGCTTCGGTATGAAAGAAATAGGGAGCTTCGGTATAAAAGAAATAAAGATCTTTGGTATGAGAGAAATAGGGAGCTTCGGTATAAAAGGAATAGGGAGCTTCGGTATGTAACAATTTGATTAAGTTATACAAAAAAATATAAAAATACATAAAAATGATTCGTGAAAATTATTGACGTGATTTGTTATAAATCTAAAGGCCGGATGGGAGGGTAATTACTTATATTCTCGGGTATTCTCGATATAAGGGTACTAAATTACTTTCCTTGAAGGCATAGTTTGTGTATGTGACATGAGAAAGATTGCGGAGGGGGAGGGTAGTCCACTGGGCATTCTTGATATAAAGATGCTGACTATTTTCCTCCGAAGCGTAGTATGTTTTTAATTATTTAGATTAAGTTTAATACGAGTGTGGGGGATGAAAATTATTGGTGAAGGTAAATTTAATTGATATAGTGCTAGAATGTCTCATCCTGAAGAAGGAATTTACTTCAAAAACGTCCATGAGGATGAGGTTGAAGATGATGTGTATACGGGAGACATCGATAACATTCTAGATACGGATAAAGAGGATGAGTCCGATACAACTTTAAAGGCGGACGCGAGTGATGTAACAACAACAGAGCCGTATGAAGAAATATCGAATAAAAGAGCAGCTGAAAATCAATGGGAGTACAGAAGGGGATAAAATATAGGTCTTGAAAATATATATATATGTTTCAGTGTTTGCATGTCTCATATCATTTGTGGGGCATCGAAATAACTATAGGAAGTACATATTAAAGATGGAATAGCCTGCGCATAAATAGAATGGTATAAAAAGAAAAAGTAAAGTAAATTATTTAGCTAGAAAATTGTTTACACGTTGTGACTGGTGTCACGGGGTCGATAGCGGCCGTTGATAGGAAGTAACTCATTTTTGGCGTCTGTTGATATTTTTATTTCAGTCTCCGTATCCAATGGAAAGCTGTGGCGATGCATATGATGAGGCTGGAGACGGTGATGGTTCAAAGACGGTATTTCAAAAATTTCATCGTAAGCGTGGTACAGCTCAGCTGGGGTCAATGGAACGGAACAGGACTACCAGATTTGAATACAGTTCAGCTGAAAGTGAAGATTTCTCCGATAACGAAGAGCGTTCATATCAGGCTAATTGTAGCAAGAAGACTAGAAAGGATCATTTTTCCAACGCCATATCATTAGATGAGTCTCAAACCACATTTACTTCACCCGAATCCCGGGAGTGCCAATAATAATGTAGAAGTAATTATTTTATGTCCTTCGTTATGTTCACCCTCCCACTATCAAAAGTGTATTGTTTCTATACTATTTTAATACCAAAAATAATTATGGTTATGGGGTCATGTATTTTATTATAATCCGTATGATATTTTGTTTCTCAGGTATTATTATTATTATTATATGCCAATGAATTATGCCAAACTATTAGGAATTATTGTCATGCCATAATAAGATTAATGATCATCGTAAATGCAGGGCTGTTTTATTTTTATAACTATGATATATGTACCTACGTAGAGATGAGTAGTTAGAAACGCTGAAATGTATATGGAAAAGTAGGGACTTATTTTTATGAATTATGAAAAAGTGTTTGTTAAGTTTATTCATTATTATTATTTTAATTTGACGCGATTCGACATATAAATCACAAACTGGGATAGGGGGATGTTTAGGGATTTCTCCTAATTTACGGATCGTAGGGAATCTTTCTTAAACAGATAGTATGCTTCGTTTAAAGATTATAAGCCTTGAAAAGCCTGTATGAGAAAGATTAGATTGCCTAAGTTTAATAATTATATATGTGAGTGGGTGAAAATAGGTTAAGTTAAATTTAAAGTATTTAAAATCTTAAATGTTCGACATATTAAATATCTGCATTGAATGATAAAAATGCTGCTTAAGAAATTAATTTTTGTAAAATGATCTACGAAAATCAAAATACAAACTCAACACACTACTTAGGAAATAAGAATTACGTTAAAATTGATCTCAGTAAACAAAAATGTACAAGTTAAGTTCCTATTATAATGACATGAGCCACTTATAGAATAACATATCATTAATTAAGCAATAACATAGCTTTAAGCTGACATTTTGTTAAAATAATGCTCGATGCGACGTGCAGAATCGTCTTGCCTTTCCGGAGATCTCATCGATCTCCGTGTTGCCCGGTGGCAACACCCTCGGCGGGGGGGTGTTGTTACCGAAAAAGAGACAGCAATACAATTCTGCCGCCGCATCGTCATGTGATGTGGGGGCTGAACTGAAACTGAGCTGAACAAGAACTGAACACGAACAGACTTGCTAGGTAGGTAGGGTAGTTTTTCGAAGCCAAACCTAAATACATAAGTAAGTAGGTAGTTTGGAGGGAACGGAGAGTAGAATAAAGAAAGACTGAAAAATAACCGATGAGTTAGAGACGCCATTGGCGAAGGGTATTCTTCAGCATAGGAAAATCCAGGAGCAATCTTCAGTCATCTTTTGATTTTAGTTGCGAGAAGACGTAGCCGTCGTGGTTAAAATACCAGTAAAAGTATCATTTTCAGATACGCATTAGCTTTTCATTCCTTTTCGTTTTCCTCATTTAATTCAGAGGTTTTTAAAATCCTAAAAAGTAAAGTAAAGTAAACCCTCCAAAGTTTAGTCAAGGGTCAAGTTGATTAGTGAGCCGAGAAAGCCAGTCATCCTTCCGCAAAGAGAAGTCGGTTTTGGAGAGTGCCAATAATATTCTGTTGAATATTCTCGGCTGAGAGTCATCCCGTGTCCAGTCCATTGGTCGTGTCATCCGTAAAGGTTAATAATAATATAATAATTATAAAATCATATAATATTGTGTATCTATTTTAGTTTGTACTTAAGTAGGTATATATTTTGTATGCATTTTACATCGTGATGATACCGAGCCAAAGTGTAACTTACACCGTAAATGTCAGAGTCAGTGTTGTATGTGGTGTCGTATGTATGAGTGTACGATGAGTGTTTGAAGTAATAATTAAAATCAAAGGTCATAGCAGCAAATATGAATTCCACATAGTCATTTTATTCGATTATTTAGGCATGTAAAATATTGTTCATCCCGCGGAGCATGTCATTTATGTGTGTGTATAATAATGTAGTTTTGGCCGAGATTTATATTTAAGTACTTCGGGGTATACAGCTATGGGGAGGAACAGAGATCGTTATTCTTATATACTCGGGTCGTCGCGAAGACCCGGTATTACTAGATACACATAGGCGGTAATTTCGTTTGGCGTTAACTCCGCTGCGCTGGGCGGTGATAGCTCTCCAGTGATGCTTAAGTTCTGCCATCGGCAGGGGCCTAACTTCTAGTATATAAATAAGGCGCTCTCCTGAAAAAGTGAATGTAAGTTCGTACCACCGTAGTCATGGGTGAGGCAATGCATATACTGTATCTGTACTATACCTGAACGAAGGAGAGAGACATATGATAGCGCTTATAGTAAAAAATCATTTCTCAGAATCTAAGACCTACAAGTAAGGGAAACAACTTCCGCTTCTCTGCTCTAGTTTTAGATATTGTTCTGTTGTGTATTGGAGTATATAATGATTTTTTCTTAATATTATGTTAGCTAAATATATATTTTATATATTGGTGTGCTGGCCGTGGCCGGGTATGTAGTGCACTTGTGGGGTTACCAATATGCAATGTCCGCATTGATCTGTTTCTTTATCTTTCCTCACTCGAGATTGAAATGGGCGCCTACAAATGCACTGTTTACGTCAATTACACAATTAGAAGTAGGATGAAAGTAATGTAAAATCCAGACAGTCATTAGCAAACTTTCTCCACGGATATCCACGTTGATGTCGTATAAATACATAACAAAAAAAAGAAGAAAAAGTAAAACCAAAAAAGCAAAAACCAAAAGCAAGAGGGAGAGAGAAGGAGGTAGAGCTTGAAAATCAAATACATTCAGATTATTTTTTTTTCTTTCGTCATTTTGCTCAGAGAAAACCTTAGAGGACCTATATCCTTAGGTTTCCCGTTTTCCTTTTCTTCCCTTCAAATCTTATTAGGATATTTTCAGATTAAATCCCAGCACAATGTTTCCACAGCATCCACACAGACACACTGACTGTAACTGGCTAAGACAGGAAGCCCTGGCAAGGAAACTTATCTTCTCTCTCTCTACTCATGCATATGCAACGGAGTATATCCTTTATTCAGATTTTTAGATTCTCTCGTGATACATACCGTGAGCCGTAACCGTAGGTGGTCTATGCTACTATCATTCTACACAAAGAAAATACTGGAACAAAAAAAGAAAGGAGCAGATCATTTGATTATATTCAAGGGAACTTATACATAGTTACTTTCCCTCAGTATTCGGAGTATTTTATGGATTTTATATCATCGAATTCGTATTAAACTAGCTTTAGCCGGCATTTGGCACAAGCCACTATACTGATAATGTCAAACTGAATTAAAATCAGAACCACCTACAGTCAGGAGTGAGCTGTATACTTTACAGACTTTGTACGTACGGAAGACAATATTCTTTTTACCACCCAGTATAGTTGAGGAAAAATCTTGAATTAGCTAAAAGCGCAACAAAAAAATCTGAACATTTTAAAATTATTGCAAAATTGCACGGTCATAATTATAATTGAATTTAGGAATGATTATAAATATTAAAACCTCCACTAGATTTCCAGAAACCAAGTAAGGTACAATTTCGTAAAGTTACAACTAAATATATAAATGGTATTTAATGCATAATGTTTATTTTTTGATAAGTACGACTTTCCACAAGTATTCAAAGCTACATTTAGCCTTTTAATTACAGCTAAAAAAAAGGGGGCTTGACGTGAGCTTTTTGTGTGATGGAGGTACCTACCTACTTTCTAGAAGGCAATTATGATTTAAATGAAATGATTTCCTCTTACGATTAGATTCAATAACAGTACGCCTGGATAGCCTGAGTGAGATACCTACATGCTCACAATTTTCGGCGGACAGCTACAGATACATATTTCCAGTCTATAATGACAAGAAAAAGTTACTAGTGGTAAATGATACACATGATAATTTACAGTATAATATACTTCAAAACTCAGGATCCGACAGAGTGATAAGACAACAGACAATTTACGTCATGTTCAAGTGGTTCGTAGAATTTTTGTAGCTGGGACGTGTTGGGAGAATTGTATATGGACTATTGAATTTCATCGGGTTGAATATGGCTTGAAAGTTGAAATTGAAATCGGAAACCTTGATGTTGCAAATTATGCTGTACATGCTGCTCCTTGCTGCATCTCTCTCTCTGTTGCTGGGTGTTGGTGTTGAGAGCGTGTTTTATTGTGTAGCTACACTTGTTTCTGCGGTTTGGAGTTTTCAAGTCTTGATTTTTACTTTGATCATTATTTGGTTCAGTTCCATTGAGTCATATAGTGGATATTTTTTTTTATCTATTGCCAATACGCCGAGGGGCGCCGTAGACTCTGCACCGTGACGAGGACGAGTCCCTATTAATATGACTATTGAGGATGTCAAACTGTCGAATAGAGTTACGTTTATTGTATCAAAGGATTCGGCGAGAACCCACGAACCTTTTCCGTTTGAGCGCCGAGAGCGCGTGTATGTATATGTAAGATACTTGTCCATATAGAGTCGGGCTGTACCTTGGCTATGAACGTGTGGTCTCTGACTAAATGTTTACTCGTGGTCCTTCATTAGCGGGGTAGGTAGGGGCTACATAGTAGGTACATAAGTTTAAATCCAAGCATTCAGTTCGGCATATAATGCAATTCAATATTCAATTGATCGTAGTCGAGACATGGAAAAGTTACTCTTTGGAACTCTAATAAATTGTAAGTATGTAAATGGAATATTCCAGAACCTCATTATCCACATCGCTCAGCTACCATCATATCATGTCATAACTCTGGTATTGGCCTATGCTCACGTGTTGCCTAGTAACAAACTAATTTTCATAACTGGTTTTTTGTATTTTACTACTTTGTACTTCCCATGTATAATTCCCATCTATACACAAATCATTTACATTTACTAGATATTTACATTGTATAATTTGTCTTGTACAATTCCACACTCTGAACTTTATTGTAGTACTAATTCTCTGGGAGTTTTAACTTTCATATGGTAATATGGTGTGTAGTATATCTAGCCGAATGGATCAAGATTAGGCAATGCTATTATAATACTCAATGTTGTTTTTGAAGATTTTTTTTTCCCCTTCTATCTTTTCCTTTCTTTCAAGAAGGATTTAAACAGATACAATGAGGGCTGAGGGACGTTGAGATAAAAGTTAATATAGCATGAAATAACTCAAATTCACTCAAGTTGTGTAAAGGGGGCGTTTAAATGACAGTTGGATTGTATCTGTACATCAATATCAATTCATACTATGTGTATATACCAGGAATGTGAAGGTAACTATAATATTATGCTTTCCGAGTTATTCGAGCAATCAATCGTCATGATCATCTTATGTATAGTGATATATACTCAATTGTTTGACTTTGTCTTCTCAAAAGGGACGTGAAGGGAGATAATAGACAATCTTATGGGTTATTTAACCCCCTTCCAACACTAGCAGTGTAGCATCCAAGCCAGCCCCAGCACCACCACCAGAGCCAGCTAACAAGCAACAGAAACAAACAACGCAAACTCATGCTGATTTTATATACGGAGGTAACTCCTTATTGAGTATTCAATCAGACAAGAAAAAAGCATTATTCTCCGAAATGAAACAAACTTTTCGGATTATCATCTCTCACTCACTCTCTCTCTCTCTAGTCTTCTCCTTCATCTTCAACTCTTCTAATCCTTGTCTCTTCTCCCTATTCCTTAAGCCTTATTCTCTCCTGTATAGCTTGTTCTGTGGCTTTTAGATTTGGATTAGAATGTATAATAGAAAAAGGGGTTGTCACTGTGACGACTGGGCAAGGTGACGGTACACTGGTAGTACTGGTACTGGGTCTGGATCTGAGTGAGTCTGGTTTGGTACACATGAGGGGACATAAAGTGAAACCCAGTCTCGTCGGTCATTTAACGACACAAACATCAAAATTTGAATCTCTAAAATAATCATAAAACTCCTTGTAGCAGAATAAAAAATGTTTACAGCCTCCTGTTCAACTAAGATATAAAAAGATATGTCTGACCGCCGTATACTATACCTCTCAGGACTCGGTACTCGGTGTGTGTCTACTCATTACTTTTCCATAAAGAGGGAATTTTGCGCAACTTCCTCGTATATGTATATGTCTTCTCCTTTTTTACCTTTCCGGTCTCCCGTCTGCCTCTCTCACTCCCTCCCAATCCCCATTGTTACTTTATTAGCACTCCGAGACTGTTACCACCGCCGTTACGACGAGCACTAATGTAAAGTAAGATATAGGATGGGGATATTGCTTGAAGTACAGAGTATGTAACTTAAGGGAGCGTAGTCGTAGTCTTATCGCAAACTACGAAATACACGCAATTACAGATTTTACGAGTCGACTAGACTGTGTAGACTTATTAGTTAGAAAAAATTATTAGACAGAGGAAGGAAGAGCTCGAACCAGAACCAGAACTAGACACAAACTCTAATTAGTTAAAAATCATCTCGAAAATGCAAATTATTTGCCGATGAAGACTGATTCAAGACATTGCCATCTTGTTCCCTCCATTTGGCTCTCCTTTTTGCACGTTACACAAGAGAAATACGGCGTGAGCTAAGCGAAATGTTTCCCAAGTCATTAGTCGAAAAATTGAAGGTGTAGGAAGCACATGTGGTCGTAAGAAAGTGTACATCTAAAATATACTCCATATTTCTTCTGCATTACAGATATATGTAGAGCTATAACTCTTGCTCCCATATTATTATAGTTAGTGGTACTTTACTTTTATGCCTATATAGGTTGTCTCCTCTACTTACCATTTAAAACTATGCCCGCAACCAAATAGACTATTTATGGATAAACTCGGTACCTATACTTTCCCTTTCCCTTCTGAATAAAAAATTGCTTTAAAAGACGACCAATTTTTGGTTTTATTTTCCTCCAGCCCCGCTCCCCCACGTGGTCCCCCAACTTGCTATTTACCTTTACTTGCTGTACAATTCAATTTTATAATTTCAGTTGAGTAAAAACAAAATTCTCATTTTGAATGAGTTGTGAAATATGTGTGTACACCCGGGAAAAATTGTGTTATTTGTGAAAGTTTTACAGGAATTGGAATGACGCAAAAAAATTGTGTTTCTCTTGAGGGCAAATAATTATAAAATAAAGTATAGAGTAACAATAAAAATAACATCATTTCTTTTGAGCTATAAGATTTCACAAAAACAGAGATGAAATTATTATTGTGTAATATAAACATTAAAAATTAAATTGTCCCCTTCTTGTGAGCCGCGTGCTCCGGCTCCGGCTCTGGCTGGGAGACAGAACAATAGTAAGTAATTGTATTACCCGTATCGTTTACTCCAGACTCTCTGTCTTTAGACATGGGAGTATTAGACCCTGAACTGTTGACATAGTGATGACAGTCTGAGAAGCGGAATTGGAATTGTTGAGTCTAAAAGAGAGCCAAATTGAAGTCTCTTATGGAAATGGAAGACTTAAAATTAATGACATTCTCAAAATCAAAAGAAGGATGATATTTTGTTCTGGATCTGGAAATAGCAGACGTTTCACAATATTGAACCTGAGCAAACAATTTGCTTAACCTGATCTTCTCTCATGACTAGAATTGAGCTCGATGTCGATGTCGATGTCGATGTGGATGCTGATGTGGATGCTCACGTCTAAGTCCACGCCGCGCGTCGACGTTGGATGCCGAGGCCGAGATCGAGACGACGGACTGGAAAAAAGGAGAGACGGAGATGAGAGAGGGAGATGGAGATGGAAGCATTAGTCCTATCATATCCATGTATGTACACTCTATGTTTGTTTATCTTGCTCAAGTTTTCTCCATGAAAGAAGCCGATGTTCTCAAAATAGCTTTCCATGAGCTAATAGCGTTTTGTTGTTCCCTCAAAATAGAAGCTATCTACTATCTCATACTATCTACAGTCACCAGGAAGGAATTATCTTGGTGGTAGTAGTAGTGGTGGTAGTTGTACTGGAATAAAATATCAGGTGTCGTGGGACTCCTATCGTACCCTATTTATAAACAGAACAACCACCTTGAATCCCCCTTCCCATATGGAATTTTTTATTTACATTTTACTTTTTTATGCATTACCTTCACTCTCTCTCTTACTCTCTCTCCCCTCTCTCTCTCTTGACACCCTTCAATACATATGCATCCAACTTAAATTATTCCGCATTTTTTTTATTTTTAGACTACTCCTCAAATAATTAAATTCTAACACTAGATATATCCTGTTTACGCCACACGGCGTTAGGAAAGAAAATTATTCGAGCAAAAGTCTATTTGACTTGGACCAAATAGACTTTAAGTGAGAAAGCTGATTTGCTTTAGAAATAAGCAAAATTAGCAAAAAGTCCTATAATTCAGACAATTCATATTTTCAGTCAGTGGCGGATCCAGAGGGGGGGGGGCTAGGGGCTTTAGCCCCCCCCCCAGAAGGAAATTTTTTAACATTGTAGAGATAGGAGCGGCCATTTTCCAATATGGCGGCTTAAAATTGTTAGCCCCCCCCCCCAGACAAAATTTCTGTATCCGCCGCTTTCACATAATTTCAGTTTTTTATGAGGTTCTCAAAAGCATTACCGGCTGGTCAGAACTTTTATTTCCTTCTAAAGTTTTATTCTGTTCCATCCACTAAACCAGTGTAATTTCAGCTACCTACTTGAGTTTTCGTACAATTTTCATGCCATTTTAGTCTTCATTATTTTTTGCAAGAACAATTCTGGTCGTAATTAAACATTAATTGGTCAAAATCATAGCGTCAGACAACCAAAAACGTCGCAACGTATCCATATAGCCATTATCATTGAAGTTCTCTTCTTGAAATTGTAGAACTGTAAGATTAGTAAACCCTTAGTTGGAAATACATAGAAATAGCAAAAATATTTATAAATTCTATCGTGTTTTTCCTTTATCATGTAATTAATATTAGTGGTGGTTCAAGCACTTACTACGTTGTGGATATATTTTAATTGAGGGACATAATTCGCACAGTTTGGTTTTGGTCACATTTAATTGCTTAGAATTAAAATTAACACAAGTTTTTCCTTTTATTTTTATCGGCGGGAATGTTTCTAGGAATATATTATAATCTGAAGGAAACAAAAAAGATATATAGAATTATTAGAATTATTTTTCAAGGTATTGGTTTTATTTAGTCTAAGAATTATGTTTGTGTGTGTGTGTGTGTGTGTGTGTTATTATATTGGGAAATTACAAAGACGCTGAGAACCAAGTTCACCATTTATCATAAACAATGCTCCATGTAGGGAAATACGTGTAGGTATATATATATATCTTTTTGCATTATATGCTAATATAATATAATATGATGGGAGATACCCATAGCTATAAAAACGTGTTATTAGATTAGCTGCAGTTAAAGATTTTTGCCCCATAATGCGTTACTGCCAAATGAATCGCTCAGAGAGCGCATTGTGTGTGAAGTAGAATATAGTCATAACTAGGTAGACCTATAGGTGGTAGATTTGGATTTGAGTGCATGTAGGTAAAGCCTAAAAGAAGAGTTCCAGTTTTGAAATTTTCTAAATTGTAATCACATGTAATTTATGTAGGTAAAAACTGAAAATGAATACTAATAGCATAATTATTATTATTATACACTCCATTAGAATTCATTTGACTGACTCACTGTATGAGGGAGAGAACCTAATCGTGAGCCTATACTCAGTTGAGTAGGTAGGTAGGTGCCTTAGTTATGAATTCACTCTTTTTCCCATGCCGAAACCTAGCTTCCACATTATTGTTTTTTATCTTCATTCTCCGCCTAGTTGTTTGACTATGTTGGTTCTTGAAGGAGTCAGCTCATGCATATCTTTCATCAAAGAAATATACTTAATTCCTCGATGGTACAATGACATGGCATGTAGGAGCAGAGTGTGTGTGTGTGTGTGAGAGAGAGAGAAAGGGTCGAGAGAAGGGAAAATTTATCGAGCGTTCATAAAAAGAGGACTTTCTATGTATATATTATGCATAGTACGCTCCTCCATAAGATTGCTTGGAAGGGCTCTGGATGGAAATGTTGTTTAATCTAATAAATATGAAAATGCAACATCAGATTTTATGCACTTTTACAATCTGGGAAATGTAATAAAAGTTAGAGTTGAGACCGATTCCTCGGCTCTGTTCAGCCTGTTTTAGTGGGTTTCTATGTGAACGTGTGTGGTTTTGCTTTGGTTCGTTCAGCCAGTTCGGCTTCGGATAAAAATATATCTAGGTAGGTAGGTACATATTAGAAACCATAACCTGTAAATATATCCTGTCGTACATCGTGTATGTGGCTACTATCTCAATTTCGCTCACTATATATAAGTTAATATTTTATAATAGTCGCATACTGGAGCAAGATAGAACAAAAAAAATATATCGTTTTTTTTTATCCTAAAGGCGGCTCATGTGATAAACCTTGTACCATAAATTCTTATTGGTTAAACACTAAACCTTAAACAAGGCATAAATTATATGCATGTGTAAACGGGAATTAAAGTGCCTATGCAATTGTCCTTTGTATTTGAATACAAGACACACACGTAGGTACTATTCAGAAGGGAAGAAGAGCAAGAGGAGCCAGAGCCAGAGCCAGAAGCAGAGGCAGAAGAATAAAAAATAAATACGAAAGTTTGGTCAATATAAATATTATATAGGTAGGTACATAATATATCTTGTCCTTTATGTCGCCCAAATTCTGGCTCAAGCATTGTCTTGTATCTCCTCGTCATCGTCAGTCTCTCTCTCTCTCTCTCCATGTCTGTCACACTATAGTTCTTCTCTTTTCTTATAATAAATGATGTTCCGCCTGGAGTAAAAATATTTTGCGTTCAAATGCGTCACACTTCCGGACTTCTTGGAACGTACTCCCTACATTGTGTCTTGAGCATTGCATTATGCGTTAAAAACGGGGTGTTACACAATACAAATTCTTATTATATAACGTTTTCATTGATTGAGACAGAGTCACAGCTGACCGCGACCAGGAGGACGAAGGACTGTATAGGAATAGTAGTAGAATAAAATAGGAGAAATTGTGTAGGTAGGTACCTCGGTACCTACCTACTCACCGCAGCTCCCTATACCTCCAGTTGTCCTTCCATTTGATGGGTTTTCAAGGAATGGAACAGACAGGGAGGCAGACAAAATCGAAAAGGAAATCGAAATGGAGAGCGAAGTGGAAAAAGAGGAAGGGAAATATAAAAGTAGTGGCAGAGTAAATGGGATGCATGGGAGCGCCAAGCGCCACTGACTAGATAAATAGACGCCTCATTCTCAAATGTATTTAAAGGTGAAGGAGTAAATTGAAGGAAAACAGAAATGACATGAGATGTCGTCTATATCTGATGAACCTGAAAAAATAGAGTCAAGTTTAAAGGTTGTCGGAATGGAGCGTTGAAGATTCTAGTTTAGGTTAGGGCTCATCTGCTCAAGTTATTTTGAGTCTTTTGGCGAATTTGAACGGAAGATTAGCTCATGTTTTTTCCAGCCCACTCCAACTAAACATGCCGAATGCACACACACACACACACACACGCAGACACAGAGATATGTAAGTGAGGGATTCTCTCCTAGCTCACCACCTCCAAACTCCCTTTCTCACTATTTTCTTCACTTGTCTTCTAACAGTGGCTCCTTCACTTGTTCCCATCACCAGCCCGAGTCATAATATTATATAGCTCCTCTCCTTCCCTCTGCTCCACTGAAGCTCTGCATTCTTATAATTATATCTCTGTATTCGTACATTGAGGCTCGTCGTCGCTTGAATAGATCCTCGGAGTTGTTGGGACACGTTCATTTCGTTTCGCTTGGTTTGCGGTGATGTTGGACAGACGGCGGAGGCTATACAGGAGTAGGGAAAATGGGCATGAGATGAGAACGGACAGACCCAGTCTGAGCAGTGCGAAGAGGGAAGAGGAGTGTGTACATACGGACGACACTCAAGCAAATCGACAAAAGCACAACACGGAGACGGAGAGCGACGGGCTTCGCGAGGGAAGGGAAGGAGCATAAGTATTTACATGCCCAACTTGGCCAAGAGTAAGAAACCCAGAGAGGCTTTCCAAATCCTCAACTCATCTTGTCCCAGTGCAGCCCTGAACTTCGATCAGAAAGGTTGCTTTTGTCAAACCTTCCACAATTCTCTCACTCTGCCAGACCAAGTTGTGCTTTGTAATACTCCAACAGTCTTGTACAGCCACGGTGAGTGCCAGTTCATGGAGACCATCAGAACTACTCCTTCTACTATTACTATTTCTAATACTACTCCTAGAGCTCCTGCTACTATTACACCCGTGTAGTACTCGCTATATATCGCCCCATTACAAAAATAAAATATCCGTAGTTAAAATCGTACGTAGTTAAACAAATGTAGCAGCCAGCACCTACAGTCACAGTACTACTACTCAACCGTGTCTCCCTTCTCTCCTCCGCCGAATCTGTGAAGCAGGAGCTGAGTAATGAGTTATCATCTCACCCTTTTCCTCTCATTTCTACAAGGGACACCAACGTCAATTGTATAGAAAGAAATAGAGTATCTTACTCCTCCTATATTAGAGTACCTCCACATCTGTACGCCTGTACGCTCTAATAATTGTACGTAGTCAATGAATCTGAATATAATTTATTTTACAAGTTGGAATTAGTTGCTTCATCGTATAAATAATTATAAATTATTACATTGATAATAATACGTTTGGTTCTGGTCTGTGAGTCTTATATTCAATATTTTATTATCATCTCGATTGAATCAGATCGCTTTGGAATTTAACTCGTGAGTCAGTCAGACAGTCAGTCAGTCATGATCATATGACACGTGTTGACCCTCGACTCACTTCAATAAGGTGACTGACTGTACAGATGGGAAACCGAAAAGCCTGCATAAATCCTCATTAAAATGACATTTTTTCTCCTCAAAGGGGAAAAATGTTATTTCCTCGCGTCCACAGTGAGTAATGACTTGAGTGATAAGGAAAACTTTTGGAGTTGTTGACAAATTGTGTCGCTGGTCTCCAAGTCAAATTCTTGGTGAATTTGTATTTGTCGCAAAATCCTCACGCGTCTATCCACCAAATACAAGCATCTCTCGTCCCACTCAAGAGTATAATATATAATATGTGCAACATGACTGTATATATATATAAATAGATGAAGTCAGTCAGTCTACATAGTGTCTCTCTTCACTCTCCATGAAAATCACATAGATTTGGAAAACTGAGGGAAAAAAATATATATACAAGACATATATAAGTTCATTCATAGTTTTCCAAGAGTGAATGGTGCTCTATCACCTTTACATAATCATATTCAACTTTATTCACAATTTGTTTTTTTTCTTCTTCATTTTTACCGTCAACGTTGTCTCGTACCCTCTGCACTACTGCTCTCGCGTCGTTCATCCTTCATCAGCCGTAAATTCCCAGCTGGGTGGTTGGATTCCAATCCCAACGTGTGTGATATATAAATATATATATAATTTTGTCTATCTTTGTGTACGTCAAAGTTCACACTTGTAGGCCACTCATCCACAGTTACATCTCTCTCTCTCTCTCTCAGCTCACATCCAAAACACCACACTCACACACACACACACACACACACACAATTACGTAGAAACACACGAGACGGAACACCCACAACCAGGAGAAAACCGACTTGAAGTGAAGTGACCGTGAAAGAAATCCTGATAATAAAGAGAGCACAGCGCGAGTCCTTCCAAACTTCCGACATCCTGGTAAATTTCAACTTTTATCTGACTTTTGTATTTCCCATTGACTCTCTCCACCACTACTGTACTGTACTGTACTGTACTGTACTGCACGGACTCTTGAGTCTTTCTTTTTTTTCTTCTTCTTCTTCTGAATCCCGGCAACTTTAATATATTCCCCGTATCTTGCTTTTTTATCTCTCACTCGCTCTGTTGCTTCAACCTTTTATTTCTATTTCCCTTTATCACTTCTACTCCAGCTAGCTATATTTATTTGTACATAGACAGCCACACGGTACAGACACATGGAGGACGACTACAACTCCGAGTCCGGGTCCGGCTCCGGCTCCGACTTCGGTTACGGTTAGGTTATTGCTATTTTACAGTCAGTTCAGTACCTACTCCAACTCTGTGTTCAGGCCAGACGAGCACCAGCCAGACCAGACCAGACCAGGCCAGACCAGGCCAGGCCAAGGGAGATAGAGCAGCGAATTTTCTCAATTCTTATGTATGTATGTCCCTCAATTCTATTCCATGCGGAGTGAAAAAAAAATGACTTTTTGCTATTTGCCAATCTTTGTGCAACCATAAAGTCAAAGTCACAGCTAAAGCCAAGTTAGAAAATGGGAATACGAGGAGTGCGATAGGATATAGGATGAGATGGTTGTTCCTGTTCTGTGTGTGCGCCATTGCCCATGTGATGCAATAGTTGATTTACTTGACTTTGCCTTCGCTCCCTCTCCCTCTCTCTCTCTCCTTCCGCCGATCCAATCCAATGTTGGTTTGGGAAGGAAAAGTAAAGCTAATCTCGAGACTATTCCGTCTTGAAAATACCGGCAGCTTTCAACTTTTTCTTACTTAGTCCTCAATTCCTCTCTGCTTATTCTCTTACTCCGCACGTAGTCAAGTTAAGACCTAACAGTTCCGTCCGTAGTAGTATTTTCTATCTCTATCCCCTCCTTCTGTTTTACTAATGTTGGTTTTTGTTACCCCAAATCCTGCCTTATAGGCAGATAAACTCAAAAGAAAATTGAAAGTTTCTCTCTCCTCGTCCCCCTCCTTTTCCTTGTCCTATAGCTACAGTATTAGACAGCATTAGTATGGACACGTTTATGTTTTCCCAAGTTTTTTTGGTGTATTTTCTCACTTCATTTATTCAATACACTTGCTTGAGGAATTACTTTAGTTCCATATCCCCACCGCATGCCTTCCCAAGTACTCGCACAAAACATCCCCGACACCGGCACCCCTCAAAATTGTGCTTGGAATTTAAATTTTGAAGGGAGATATATTTTAATGTGTCTGTGTGTGTGTTTGTATGTGGCAAGAGTACTAACTAAAATGTTTGACTATATTTGGCGTTATAGGAGTACCTACCTAGGTAGATACTTTTTTCTGGAGGTATTACGGGGAGTGGGTATAAGGTTATAGACCGAGAAAGGTGAAGGCTCTGAAGAAATCTCGGGTACTTGAGTTCAGTCACACCGAAATCGACACTATAGGAGTTACCCTTAACCTTACACCTCCACAACACCGTCCACATATCCGTGGGAGTGAATACTACAGCATCCTCCTGTGTCGCCTTATAATGTTAGCAGATGGTCACACATGAAAGGCTATCGTGTGCTAATGTAGTTACCACTACTGTCAAATATTAACCCGGGCACAGAGAGATTCTACAGTCTACTCCTGTCATGGTCGCGTGAATGTCGTGACGACCATAGAGTCTGGCTACGTTCAAGGCAGTTGTAAATGTAAAACTAAACCAGAACCAGATGTAAGAGAGTCAGTCTATATATTGTGGTTAGGTATACCAGGTATGCTATCTCCTCTGAGAATGAGTTGTACAGATATATATATATGGAGTGCCTACGTAAATGGATGGCTTTGAGTTTGAACGAATGCGGATCGAACGTATAGGATTTTTTTTTGTGGGTCGAGGAGCGGGAGTTGTGGTTGGGAGTTTTAATGGTGTTGCTATGTTTTCTCAAGGATTAACGTCCTCATACGGTTGTAGGTCTCACACGTATCCAGCGAGAGTAGATATATTGAGGCAGAGTTAGACTCGTACTGGAGTTGAATTTGTGAAAAAAAATAAAATGAAGTGTAAATTAAGATCTCATTGATTGGTCAATATTTCGTCGCTGGAGCAAATAAAATAAAGATTTATCGGTTGCAAACGGATTATTGGAAGATTGAGTGTGTAATAATTGGAATTGTGTTCTACTCCCGTGTTTTAGACCTCAACAGAGTTTTGTAACATAAGATAAGAATTCCTTGTGTTGGTTGGTCTGGGTTGTTGTGTGTTCACGGAGTTGTGTATTCGTATTCTGTAAAGGATTTAATTCCAGCATTATATTTATTGTGGCATACAAACACACACACACACACACACACACACACACACACAAGACCCGTGAAGAATATATGATTATAATATAATGCAGGTTGCGGTTTTGAATTTGAACTCATGTAGTCTACATTTTCATTTTTCATGCGTAGGTTGATGATGGAATAAATTTATCTTGAAATTATCTCAGACTGTGTATTCATGTTACATGGGTAGAAGGTAGGTCCCTGGCTCTGTTATGTAAGGTAAGAAATTTCGACTTTCAAAAAAACATTGGCCATGTTACCTGCAGACGCTGGACTTGTGTGTGTGTGTGTGTGTGTGTGTGCACGATACCTATATGGTGACTGCAGAGTTTCAGTTTTGAGTTTGAGAAGAAGAAGAAGAAGAAAAAAGGAGGCTGAGCTCTCCGCGACTCCAACTTAAATCTATTTAATCTTATTCATTCCTGCCAACGCATTTTCATCCATGCTCAAAAATGCATGTGTTCTCCGTCAATCTTGAAATTAAGCTCAACTTTGTTTGTATTCCATTGCCATGCCATTCCGAAGCTCGATTTTTCCTCTCTCTCTCTCTCTCTCTCGCTATCCTCCTGGCTCTAATTTGACTGAGTATGTGGAATGGTTAATGGTTTTGCATACAGATCATAATGTCAAGACAAATATGGACTTTGTGGTCTACCGGCACCGGGACCGGCTTATATTCAAAATACACTGCAACTCCTCTACCTTATTCATCTCCTTGTTTTTCTTCTTCTTCTTCTTCGTCTTCGTCTTGTGGGGAGAGCTTTGAATCTTTGAAGTCTTGACATGACCATTCACTGCAGACCAGAATTGCTACATCCCCAGATATATATATATATACTCACCGTTTGACTCTGGCTCCACTAAAAACTAAAACAAAGACAAAGGCTCCGGGTCTGTAGATAGTTAATAAAGGAGATATATATAATGAGAGAGTGAGGGCTGGAGGGGGACGGTAGACACACACACACACAAATAACACATCCGAGAACAGGACTGCATTGTGTCTTTTGAGACTGGACTCTAAAAAGACACACTAAAAAATGCTAATAATCTGCAGCTTTAAAAAATTGAATCTAGCTTTAGGTTTTTTGTTTCAAATCAAATTCTTAATCAGCCCCGAAACCACCACGAAACTCTTTTTCTTTTATCAGTATACCGTATTTAAAGTTTTACAGTTAGAAAACCAAGATTTTCTTTTTTTTTCTTTCCAACTTCTTTTTTTCTTTCTATATAGGTATATACTTTGAGGCTGTCTGCCTTATTATGGGAATGTATGTTGGGCCGCGCTCAGTTTGCATTTCAAAATCTTGTTAGGGAAAGACGCAGATACGCACTACTCTAGGGTCCTCCAGAAGATCGCCCCATGCCCCATATACATATATATCATGCTTATAATTTGAGGAGGATTTCTTAGAGGACCTTAGAATAATATCCGTGCCTTTGAATATTCATCAAGAATAATTGTTACTCTTCCAACTGTTTGTTCTTGCAGAAGTTTAATTTCTCCGGGTGCTTAGAGCGTGTAGTATGTCAAGAATGCGAAACTCATGGACAGAGTGTGCAAATGTTATGTGTTACATTTGCCTGTGTGAGTTTGTCTGTCTGTCTGGAGCTCTCGAGTCTCTGCACTACTATGACTACAAGGCACGAGGAGAGACGTCCGTCGAGTACTGCACTCAAATCTAAAATGTACAGACGCAGACAGAGAGATATGTAGAGAGAGAGAGAGAGAGAGAGAGAACTAGGAAAGTTTCCGAGTCGGAGTTGGGGAGAGACATTGTGATAAGTACTATAGGAGAGAATCATGGGGAATATGTTGACGGGAAGAGATGAAATTGGGAGCGTCGACGAGAGGAAAATGATAAGTTTATAGAGTGTTAATCATAATCTTGAAATTGAAAATGATAGATGATGTTAGAAACCATAGGATAGTTTAGCATTAGGAGAGCGTAATGAGGTAGTTCTTCTCAGCAGTTTAGCAGTTAGTTGGGATATTCGGTCGTTGGATATTATTTAAAGTCGTGCACACCAGGCTGCTGTCAGTACCGCACGTCGTCTTCGTGTCCCTCCTTCGTATTATTATTACATGATATAACATCCAGAGTTGCTGGGCTCCTAAAAATAATGGGAGATTATGAATGAATCTATTCCATGTACAAACTAAGTGTGTCCAAAGTATGAGGCCGGAGCATCACCCAAAGTTCTTGGTCAGAGAAGCTATATGTTATGTGCAGTACCTACTATATATATTTATAAGTACTGTTAGGCTAAATGGGAAGGAAACCCCATAAGCATTTCCACAATCCACAAATCCCCTGAGCCCTACATATAGTATATATATATAGGTACAGAGATGAGTAAGTCAAGTAGCAGCTCATAATCGCGTTATTTTTTGTATAATGTCGTCGTCATCTCTCCCTTCCCCTCCTCCATACACTTTTATCCTTGATCGTTAGCCGAAACGTGAGTGGAGATAAAGGAAAGGGTGATGCTCTAGGAAGCTTTGAATCAAAGGCGCGGATAAGTTGATATCATGCACTCCTACCACACAGTGCTCATTATATTTGTTGATAATATAGTCACATTAAAAATTATAGATTGGTATGCACTGTGGGACTTTGGGTGGGTAGGCCGACACAACTTATTATTAGCGTTGACTTTTAAAGAGCTCCATGAGACGATGCTCATCATGATCATGCTACGAGAATAAAAGTTAAGGACGTATTCCTTGGACATCCTTCCCCTGCGTTCCATTCCATATTCATCCAGACTTATAGAGACAGAGAGGTATGAATAACAAGATAAGGACTTCAGTTAGGCATTAGTATCAGTATTATAGTTATAGTGGATACCTACCTTAGGTATGTTCGGTCGGGCCTCGTATTTTTTTCCTAGCTCCTATTATGTCATAATTCCAAATTTCCACGATCACTATGGCCATCTTAATTTTGCGTGATCATCATCATAGGAGCTCGAGCTCTTGAAATGCTCGTCTGCTCTGTTACAAAAAAAACGTTCATGAGCGACGGGGAGCGAGAGCGAGGAGGACAAAGAGTCAGGATTATCTGGAAGATAAGAGCTTCAAGACACTGTGTACAGCACCATTCGAGAAATATTATGTGTCACAAAACAGCATGGACTTTGTTTACAAAAGACAGAAGGTCGACCAAGTTTACAAGATTAGGAAATTTGCATATTTTTCTTGTTCAATTAGTAAAGAAATCTGACAAGCCTCACATAATTATTTAAGGAGGACAGTGCAGTGGAGAGAGAGAGAGAGAGAGTGAGCACAGACAGTCAAATGATCCTTCCCTCGTCTAACAGTTGTAATCATGTAAATAGAAATGGAACAATGACATCAGATTCAGAGTCAGATGCACGAGTCGCAGAGTCACAGAGAAGCCCGATACAATCTTCTCCTCTTTTTTTTCCTTGTGTGTGTCTACGTTTACATTTGGAGCTCTTAGCTTAGCTGCTTATTGTGTAATTAGCTCGAAAATTATTTCACTTTTGACATTAGACTTATTGTAATTGGTCAGATGGTGGGGGATGGGGAGGGAGAAGGGAATGCTGCAGTGTCCTGGTAATGGTATAATTTCCCTATCTAGATCTACATCTAGATCTTTGAAGATGCTATATGCACCTACATAGGTATTTCTATACTCTGTAGGTATACCTACCTACATTATGTTTCAGCTCTACATTCTACTAGTCTCTATATATACATTCACAGTGCTGTTCACGCCGACGTCCTCTGAGCCTACATCTCTCCATTTTGTCTGTACATCCTCCTATGACTTCTTTGAGAGTCGTTATCGTTAAAGCTTAAAAGAATACAATATTAAAATCTTGAAGTGATCCACAGATTTGCGCTCTCCATACGCCATTATTCCCGCAGTACACTCTGACAGTATAGTGGGATGGTGGTAGTAAAAGGAATTTATTTTTTAAATACGGATATATATTCCAAAATCCAATAATATATACGAATGACATGGGGATGTGAGAGGCGCATTTATGAAATAGATGTGTTGTTGAGCAGATGGAACATTGTAATGTGTCCCATTAGTGGAGCTATTTCACACACACATGCAGAACTTGAACTCACAGAATATACATACGATTGTACAGAGTATACAGAGGGCGGGATGGAAACATTTTCTCAAAAGAGAATTTTAAGGCAGTTCTAAAAAAGGTCGGAGTCGGAGTCGGTCGGAAGAGAGATCCATTCCACATTAATTTAAAATTGGGAGTTCAACGGAATTTATAAATAATATTCAGATTTGAAAACACATTTCCATTATGATGATGATGATGATGATGATGATGATGATGCTGATGATGATAAAAACTATCATCAGGGAGGAGAGGTTGTATCAGGCGAGAGAGATCTGTATTATTTCTTCTACTCTTTCCGCTATATATATATTCTGGGATGGATATGGATACAGTGACTAAGTGGATGGACGTGAGGAGGGAGTACGACTGACACATCTCCCACCTTCAACCTTTGTTCAAATAATTCTTTATAGTTGATACGAAGCAAATGTCAAATGACTGGATGAGTTCAACCAAAGGAATTGTGGGGAACTGTGTATGGAGAAGTATGGAGCTTGTAGGGCACTACTCTATTTGGTTCGGAGTGGAATAGTCGAATTCGAATTCGAGTTCGACTTTGAATTTCGGCTATGGGAGTGAGAGACAAACCTTGGAGCCTTTGTGTTTATTTGTGCTGGTGTCAGTGTTTGAATCCCTGTTCTAATTGTGGTTTTATGATTTTTCTTCCGTGTACCGCACGTTCTCCTCGGGCATGTTCTGTCTCCCTTTTCGTGTCCCTCTCCCCCCTTCCTTTCCTATCTTTCTTTCTTTCTCTGTCTCTCTCTGTCTCTCTCTCTCCGCTTTGTCTTGTCTGCGGAGTATATAGTGAGGTCGACGTGAACGTCGACGGTCCGTACTGGAATAATTGTTAAAATAATTGTTTGATAGTGCCGTGTGTAGCTTTACTTCACTAGACATGCTTTTCAATTGTGCGGAGTACATACTGTAGTACAATTTGAGAGCGTACAAGAGAGGAAACTAAATCATAGTCAAAGAACATCCCTAACATCTCCTCGTCGTTCAGAGGAGCATCCCCGACTATAATTACAGATGCACTAATTCTCTACATTATATAATTATTTATGTACATGGATGGAGGCTGTGAGTTGAAGCTTTAAATAACTCACGCCTTCATAGTTCCGCTTCCGCTTCTCATTATATCTGGCTACATCAAATGCACGTTTTATTTTAAATATTATTCACAGCCGGGGACAGGCTATCTTAACTGCCACTCGAGCCATAAAGACTACTTTATCTGTCCCCACAACTGATTGCACATTGCACAAAGCTGGAGCTAGATCCGTACAGCGCCAAGTGGAACTACAGAGAAGCGAAAAGAGAAACGAGGGAAATAACAAGAGAACAAGAGATTTGTTCCGATTCTGAATTCCGAGCCCTCAAAGAAATCTGCCTCTCTCGGCGACTCTCTCTCCCTCTCTCTCTCTCTCTCTTTCCCACTAGCTTTCTCCATGTGGAAGTTGATCTAACCTCGAACTCAAACCAACTTTAGAACAATTACAAACTATCAGTGCAGTACAGTGTCACAGTCTCACTCAGTCATGCAAATATAATGAGTTCAAATCTTTTCCAAAAGTTTCACAAAATCCTTCGTTCGTACTGATAGTCCGGACGAGGACGAGGAGTGACCGGGATGGTTCCACTTTGCCGCTGTTCTCTCATGTATTATATAAATCCTAATGTGAGGATGAGACTGTGCGTTTCTGCGGTAATAGTCCCCGAGTAACTATTAATGACAAGCTATGTATGTCAAATTATAGGTAGGTATAGATAGCACGATACATTAGTTTGTTTCCCTTTAAGCTAAAGGTCAGCCATCTTCCGGATCGTGAGAAAGGTCGCGGAGTTCCTTGTTGTGGTGACCAAGATATTTAACATTACCAGAAGAAGCACTTAAACTTGTTCAAATATTAGCGCGGAAGTCAAACTAATTATTCAGGCTAAGTCTACAATATAAATTGGCTACAAAACCAGGGTTATTTCTTGGTCTGAACCAAACACCGTTTTATATTATTCCACTGACTCGATCTTCCAGGATCTCGTTTTGTAATTTGTTTGGGATTTCTTTCTGACTTGACTAGCATAGGTATTTTCCTTTCGCATTTCTATGCATTTCTGAGAAATGCAAATTAGAACTTTTGAGAGAGAGAAGCGCTGAAGTCAGTGTCAGAGGGTGCTCTTTAATTTGTTTGATTTATTTTGTACCTAATCAGCTTTTGAATATCTAGCAAGTGTACTTTTGTATAGGTTAGCCATCTTACATCTTCCCCAAGACTTATATTTGTGTTTGTAGCCATAGCAGTATATATAAGGCTCATGAGGAACTCATAAGGTTTTCGGATCCGCTCTTTTTCTATTTTTTGTATCTATAGTTGAGAGATTAAATTTCCCATGTTATGGTTTAGGTTCGTATGGGAGTTCAAGAAGGTGCACTTGAGATAAATTGCAATAAAGCTCTAACGTGTTCTTGCGCAGCTTAAGCGCTCTATTCCTACTCTCTCTCTCTCAATGCAGCAATTTCCTAAAAATACCTTTTTATTTTTATAGCTCCCTTCCTTTTTAAGTTGCGTCTTATAGTAGGCTAACTCTCCTGCCCAACAAAAAAAACCATCAACAAAACTGAAACTGAGTGAGGGTCAAGTCAAGGCACATAGCTCAATCATGTGTAACTAATTATTTCGTATTTTGTGTGCAATCCTGGGCCAAAAGAAAAAACGAATGTACCTAGGTACCTACTCTTCCATTATTATTTGGGCGTAGCTACAAACTACTATCTATTTCTTTCATTATTATAACGCTTTTAGGCCTATAGTAAAATTTAGAGCATAACAAAACAAAGGTTTAGAGACTGGGTTGCACTTACGAGCGTAATAACAGGTTACAGTACAACTAAATTACTATTACTTGGAGCGAAAACCCGTATTTGTCCAATTAAATTACTTATATTTTCCTATACTTGGAGGCAATTAAAATTAATAGTATCCTAATTTTACTAATTTCATCCATAAATACCAGTTTTAAAAAATATACCTATATGCTCTAATTAATTGAGGAACTGGAGTAACAGTATTGCGTTATTCACATACTTCTGCTCACAACATTTGAAATATTGTAACCTTATTTACTACTCCTAACTCCTATATGCATTCAGATTTTTTTTCGTTGTTTATGGGCACCTACCTCAAATTACATTTCATGTTGCGGTGGTAGGAATTGATTCCACTCAAGAATTAGTACCAAAACTTGTTTGAAATGTAAAGGGGGAAATAGTTTAAATGTGTGAAAAAAATCTAGCATCAATCTATGATAGATGCTTTATAATATTAGATATTTTATTTTAAGTTTTTTTTTAAAATTTGATTTTTTTAAAAGAAACATTAAAATACATCATATTCTAAATAGCATAATTGTTCCCGTAATAGCAAAGCAAGGGAAATAAAAGGGCAATATTTATAGTGAGTTTTATAGTGATATAGATAGAGCATAATATCGTATGTGAAGAACCAAAATGACCCATATCAATTTTTAGCTAAAATCAATATCAACTATCTACAAAAATATTCAAATATGTCTTGAGAGCATTTAGATAGAACATTTTACAATTTTCGAATATATGTAAATACAACATTTTACACTTTCCAGACACATGGAATTAGAATATTTTGTGCCTTTTTAAAAACTTGGAATTACAACATTTTGCACCTTTTCAAAAACATGGAGTTATAACATTTTGCACTTTTTCAAAAACATGAAAATAGAACATTTTACGTTTTTCAAAAACTCCTAATTAACATTTTACGCATGTTTCTCATTTTGTTTTTATGACATAGCTCATTTTGATTGTAGCTTAAATTGTATATGGGTCATTTTGGTTCTTCTTAGACGATATGCTATATATTTAGTACAAATAGTTCCATAACTAAGTTTACGGCAGTTAATAAATGATCGTTCAAAGCACTTCACTTCACTGGTATTGCTTGGGTTGAAGAAAACATAATTAATTTGCTACCAGCCATAGACAAGGGGTCTACATATATACAGACTACTACTTAAAATTAGGGAAGAGTATATTATGAATAACAAGTAAACTACATTACGCACGGAGGAATATATACACAGATCCCCATAATAATAAAATCCAAATAACGGTGTCCGATCTCCGCTGTCCGCTGTCCGCCTTCCGCTATCTTTTTTGAAATACTTTTATAATGGTTCAATCCATAGCGCATAGTGACGCGCAGATACCGTTAAATGGCTTTAAAACACTGCTATTGCAGCAAGCTATTTACTCTAATAATAGCAAATCGTATTATAGTCATTTTTTATTGATTTTTACGTTGCAAGCCTTACTTGGTATAGGTGTATACAGAAAACTAGGCTACATCCACAAATAGTATTCTATTGCGTAGATAATTAAATTTTACACCTCAGACGTAGTTTGTGCTATGGGAATTTAATCAAAACTGTAGATTTTGAGTAGCCATATAAGCTATACATTTTAAATTTTTCATGTTTCAATAGTTATTTGTTGAGTGTTTTGTGCTCGATCTCTTATTTGCTAACAATTTTCAGAAAACTAATAGAGTGTGCTATCTAAGTAATACGGCCGCTCTGCAGACGGAAAGTAACCGCTTTGAATAAATTGATAAGTCCATATTTAAATGCCTATGAAATAACACGACGACTTCTATTGCCTTCTTGCAGAACTAACATATATGCATTCTAGGAAACTTTTAGGTTATTAATTGCTGAATTAAATCTTTTGTTGCGATAGCCAGGTCATTGGCGCGAAAAATTCACGACTCATTATTACGTCGTTATTGTTATTAGAAAACCTATTTGAAGATTATAAAACATTGTAAGAATGCTGTATTTAACCAATTCGTGCAAGTCGCGCCTTTTCACAAGGCAACTCTAAGATCAAGCTCAGTAACAGTCGCTGACCGTTTAAAAAAAACTTGCTCATTTGCATCTGATTTTTCTAAGGCTTTCCGTGTTATCAAAATCCGAACCCTAAAATGATAATGTGTTTTTAAGCAAATAGAAACCCGTGGCTAAATATAAGCATTTTGTTTTAATTTAGCTAAATTCTGAATCTAAATCTGAATATATTTTATTAATGAAGTTCACGATCAAAATTTTTTATATTAATAAAATCAAAATTTGAACCTGAATATAACAACTTTATGTTACTAAAATCCGAATCTAAATCTCAATATATAAAATTAAAATCAATATCTGATTCTAAATCTGAACATTTATGACAAAATTAAATCAAAATTCTAAAAATTGCATAAAAAATTGGAATCAAATTCTTAACCTTAAAATTTCCTAATAATGAAATCAAAATCCGTACTTGGATCTAAATATTTCTTTTAAATGCAATCAAAAGCCCAATATTTACTTACAACATACGAAATCCCAAACCCTATATTTTTAAAACAAACCTAAGTCGTAAAAAAGAAATCATATATTTGACTTTGTAATAAAACAAAAAATAGTAGAGTATTCGGCATGACTGAAATTGAATGTTTTTTAGTAATTAAAAGAGAGTTTATATCTAAATTTGAATGATCCTTATTGATAAAATCCAAATCCAAAATAATCAAAATATTTCGTAAATATCAAACCGGGTTTGTGGAATTATTGCGTTTAATTTGAAGGTATTAATTATTACTAATCGTAAAGGTTGAAAAAACATTTAAATAAGAAGACAAATAATCGTAAAGGTTGAAAAAACATTTAAATAAGAAGACAAAAAAATTAAATTAAATATAACATAATTACCAAGCGTAAAATTGTCCATTTAGAAAGAACTTTAAATTCAGTTTACAATGAATTTATAGTTAATTGTAATTATCTACTAATAATTGTTTAATTTCAGTCTACAAACACTCAGGATCTTCGAAATAGTTCAAAAGTCCGATAATTCATTTCATATGATTTAAAGCATACCATAATTTTCTTTGCAATCGCGATAAATGCCGTCCGCAGGACGGGCCGGTTTACTGGTATTATATAACCAGAGAGCCTCATACTGATAGATAGAAAGTTACCTCCATGAGTCTATGTCTTTTGAGTAGCAGCGTCGTCATGAGGACTTTGATAAGTAAAATATGATTTGAGACGCTATCTTTTCCTTGACGATGACAGGCAGGACCTACTTAGAAAGTTATTCTTATTTCGCTCATCTCCCAAGTCACTGAGGAAATCAAGGGAAAAAGTTTTCTATTTTCTGCATGAGAAAGAGGAGAACAAGACAATTTTGAGAGACTTTCAAAGAAAGCCATCACAATTATTTGAATATAATTTCCATAGCCTAGCCTAATTCAAGTTTCACTTAATTTCCCCGTAAAAACTGAGGACACGAATCAGAAAACAAAACCAACCAATAAACTATAGTAGCAACCACGTTGCATAACTTGATCCAAAACCAGTGTCAGTATCAGTATTCGCTAGTCATATGTATCCTTATGCTCCAGACTTTACCATATACAATTTTGAGTTGACGCATATATACAGTGCCTACTGATAAGACGGATTTCCTGAAATCTTCTCCCTGGAAAAGGAAAGGAAAAGCAAACCCATAAAAGAGATAGATTGTGTAGATAGTCTATGAGCGCTAAAGGACTACGGACTACTGTATACTCTGTAATAATAAAAAAAGGATAAAATTTTGAAGTGTAAATTTAAGGGGTGGCTGACTCAATACTGTGTCCACGCTTTATTTTTTATAAATAATGTATTCAAAATTCAAAAAAAGTATATTTTAGTACTCAAGATATGTCAAATATCATATGTGAAGAACCAAAATTACCCATATCCATTTTTAGTTAAATAAAATAAAATCCACTATCTAAACAAATATTGAAATATCACGATCTTGAAATCATTTATATAGAAAATTTTACAGATCTTTCAAAAACAAGTTAAACATGAAATTTTACAGTTTTCTAAAACATGTAAACAGAAAATTTTGCAATTTTCAAAAACAAGTAAATGGAAAATTTTGCAATTTTCAAAAACATGTAAAAATAGAAAATTTTGTATTTTTTGAAAAAATTTTAATAAAAAATATTGCACCGTTTAAAGAACAAGTAAATAGAGTATTTTGTACCTGTCAAACAACTCGTCATTAACAGTTTACGCATCTTTCTCATTTATTAATTTTATGACAAAACTCATTTTGATTTTAGCTTAAATTGGATATGGGTCATTTTGCCTCTTCACTCACGATATATGCCGTATGAACATAATATATTACTGAGTACTTGGAAAGTTGAATGCTCTCTTCCCTCTGTTTTTACACACATTGATTTTCTACTTTCATTTCCGTGGAGAAAATTTCCTGTTACCCTAGTAACAAAAACAGAGTGGAAGTGTGTCAAGACAAGTCATTACATAGGACTTCCAATACTTTCTATATATATATATGTATTTAATACGTATGAAAACTCACCGGAACTCCTATTCATCTCTGAGCAGACGAAGGTATAGCGGAGTCCAGGAGCGCGAGAGAGAGAGAGAGAGTGAGAGGATGTTTCGCAAATATTTCCTTGCTCACTAAATTTTGTATGACAAAGGGTTGGTGGACCGCCGTAAAGCCCAGTTAAAATTAAATAATAGTAACGCCAGCGGGCTGAGTTGCGTAGTGCTGTCATGTAATAAGTATGATATATACTGACTAGTGAGAGAAACTGAGGAAGCTCCTGATGGAGATTTGATAGCTTCTTCTCTCAAGTAGTACCGTCTGTCCGGAGTATGTATCCTATTGAGGCATTGTACGTATATAGTCTCCTGTGCAGAGTGCAGAATAACTATTATAATAATGTCCATGCAGAAGAACATATGTAACTAATGTTAAGAAAACCATTTAAATTATTAAAATCCGCTCGTTGAGTCCGCTCAAGGGAAGCATTGAGAGCTTCTATGTCCCACAAATACATATATATATTTAACAGTACAGAGATAGATAGATGGTCTGAGCTGTCTTGGCTTCCTACACGCTCCTCAGTCAGAACAAGACGAGAGGAGGAAGCGTGGGGTCTCTATGGTGAATAGTCTGGTGTGTGTGTGGAGTGCAGTGCAGTGTAACAGAGACTGGGCTAAAGGGAAATAATATCTGTGAGTGAAGAAAGAGAGAGAGAGAGAGAGAGAGAGAGATGAAAGTGAGTCGAGGGAGTTGTCGTTATTGAATCCTGTAGCGTAGAATGAAATTGCAGAAATTCCTTATGTGTTTCCATCTTATTAGTCCCGACACAAGTTCACATCCCATTAGTTGTGAATTGCAAATGCAAATTGAAGTCATATCAATTTAAAACAGGATTTCTATCCTAGAATATAAATGTCGAGTTTATACATTGGAGTGTCAATGGTACACTTGGCGGTTTGAGGGAACAATGAGTTTACTCTAATGTCACCTAGTTTGTCAAGACAATTAAGTTTGGGGAAATGAAACCATGACATATTCCTGACGCTACAGTTGCTCCGTGTGGCTCCGTCTACAACTAAATTCCGCCCTGGACACAGGGACTTCTCTCAGGACTCCATTTATTAATATGCACAAGTAAAAATATTTTATGAGTGCCACGCAAGTAAATAGGTATACCTTCCCATGAATATATTCCTCTGTAACGTGTATTGCCCTCCAAGTCCAACTCACATGTGGCCTAATCGTTCCCGTTTTTATTTTATATACCGTTTGTGTATCATTGATTCCCCCAGTATACTGTGGAGACTGTGAGTCTGACGAGCACAGTATTTTATTCTCTCTTGGCTCTATTGGAGGATTTGGAAGGAGTGATATAGTATAGGGACGCTGGAAAATTTTAATCGAATGAATTTAAATTTGATGAAGTGCATGAGGGCATATATGTAGGAGTAAATGATGATGAGTTGCTAATCAGTTCACTCCCGAGGAGAATTTAAATATGCACGTCAGGTAGAAGATGAACATGGAGGGCCACGTGGATGATTCTCAATTCAAACATGACGTTGTTCCCATGTGGCAGTTGTTGTATGTATGTATGTAGGTAGTACCAGTACCTAGGTAGTTGTCGTTGTCGGAGAGGGAGAGAGAGAACAGACAGACCTAAGCACAGAAGGCTTGTTCGTACCCGTGTTACTTAACCACTTGCTACACTTTACACTTCACAGTCCACACACAGTCCGCAGTCCACCGTCACGTCACGTCACAGTTGATGATGATCATTCTATCGTATCGTATCGTATCGTATCGAATCGGCCCAATTCCAATTTGTATTCCAAGCGCAAAAATACTTACAAAATTTGAGCAGTCAGAATTCTTGAATGAAACCTTACTCACTCAGTCAGAGTGAGTCAAATTTCTTAGTTATGAATACAAAACGGATCCCCTTCAATCACCTGTACAGTCCCCTCTGTATTACTTTTCGGTTTTGTTTCTGTGGAGCTCCGATATTGGAGCATATCCAGTCTTCGAGTCAATTCTCTTTCGGTTTTCAATTTAAGGATTAATTCGCTGTAGACTGTAGACTTAAATATATATGGTATAATTATATGTATAATTATATGGTATCTTTAAATTAAATTAAGAAGAGTCATAATTAAAATATCAGCTCTCACAAAACAACATAGGGCAAAAAGAATAATAATTTTATGCACTCAATTTAATTTGTTGAGTTTAATTTACCTAATTAACAGATCATAGCGTATCCGAATTGTACTGTTTTATTATTTTGGGGGTTTTAATATTATATTACAAGTATAAGTGAAAACACAATTAAAAAAAAATATTTTGCTTAACGTAAGGTTCAACGTATGGTTCACCTCGTACTCGTGCGGTGGATGAGCGGGTCAATAAACTTTGTGTAACCTTCAACTTTTGGTTCCTTATAAGGTTTAACCTCGTCTTGGACGGTGCTTTAAATTCAAATTGATAGAGATGCAAATCGAATTGATTTTTTTATCAACATAATGAATTAGCCAAAGTTTGAGAAGACCTCTCCAGGTTTCCGATATATTTCGTATATCTTTATTAAAACAGAACTATACACAAAGTGATGGAGTATGAAGGAGTAGAGCTAAACTCTTAAATTTATAGGTAGGTACTTGTACATAATATTTCGTATAAAGCTTCGAATCTGTAATTTATAAAAATGTATAAATAATATACGTCTGAGCAAAAGCGGTATAGCTGATGTTTGAAAAACAAGGGCTCTAAGTGTGCCAAGCAGACATCCCACTTACTTCTTGTATACAATACAATATTATACGGTAATTGTGTGTGTGTACCTACCTACCTACCTACGTGCCTAAATAGGTACCTAGGTACATATTGTACGTAAGTTTGCGTGGGGCTGTGTGAAGAAGCCCTTAATGTCAACTTCAGATGCTCCCTATTCCCCCTAAAAGCAATACATTTGGACGCGCATTTCCCTTGTAAAGATTCTCCATATAATATTCCTTCCTTTGACTATGAAAATGAAAATCTTATTTTACAGGTGTCGCTCAGTCATCATTGTTGTCACTTGTTAAATAAAATCCGCCTCAAACTTATTCTTTCCACAGAGAGAGAGAGAGAGAGAGAGAGTGAGAGAGCGGAGACTTGGAGGAGGAAACTAAAATGTTTGAAACCTGTCCAGCACACCGTCTTGATTAGCGATTTCATGGGAATCCGAAGGAAATTTATATTGGATTGGAATTACATAGCGACGGAGACACTACAGACTTCCGACAGTGTTGGGTTCAGATTTTATTCTATATACACTGATACTCTCATCGTGAGTCTGTAGTCGTCTGAACTCTGAAGGCGCTATATATTATACGCTCCCCTTGTAACTTAAACTTTCACATAATACCATCATTGTCCAATATATTTGTCCTACGAAATACGAAGAACGGACGACGCAGAGTCGCCCATGCCAATGGAGAATTCGAAAATACTGTGTGAGAGAGAGAGAGACTAGAGTGGGAGACACTGTGCACAGCTAAAAGTGGATATACGAGACATATGGAGGTGTAGGAGGTTATGTGTATAGGGTATAGGGAGGGGAGGAGGTTGATATAGTTACTTTGTACTACCTACATGCTATCACAGCATGGAATTCCATTCGATCCAGAAGAATATTGATTGAAATCGAGACTTTTTCTTATGCTTTTGTTGTGTGTAGTGTATAATTATATTATATACGTATCACGGCGGAGTTTTTAGGAGAGTTGAGTCCTGGAGTAGTTTGTGAGTGATTGTGTTAAAGTTAGAGGTAAAGCCAATCTATGTCTTTCTTCTTCTGCTGTCGTATCATGACACGAAAAAAGGATATTTAAGAACTTTCATCATTACTGACAATAAGCCATTTTCATCTCCACCCAATCTATTTGATATGTTTTTCTTTCTCTTCTTTTTTTCTTCTCTCTCTCTCTCTCACTCTCCTCTACGTCTTCTCTCAACATACTTTCCAAAGCCGGAGCATACAAACATATTTTTTAGATTAAACTAGCTTAGCTTGAGCAAATAGGCTTTCAGCTTTGATTACAAACATGTATGTTTCCTAGTATTTTATTAACTTGATGGTATTAAGTCTGTAATCGTATGAGCTATTCTTCTAAAATACTTTCATCACACACACACATACAACAAATATACACACAGACACACACGCTCAAAGCCAAACATACCGCCAGACAGACAGACACATAGACATAGACATGCAGACGAAATATCCAGTATCCAGCGCAACGGTAGACACAAGGAGAGGATAAGTCAAAGCTACGCTAGAAAACAATGCATGGGTCTCTTGTATAAGTCTCTGTATGTAGGTACGCTATTCCATCTTTCCTTTCGATTCAAATAGGTACTATCTACTATTGCTACCCATCGTTAGAGCTACTTATACCCAGTATAGGCACTTACATAATACCTATCTAGCTCCATACATACTCAAACCGACACTTAGAAGACACAAAAATATTACATCTTCCCCAACTATCTATTATAGCTTATCTCGTTGACCAACACCGAAATGTTGACCGGAGGAACTTTATCCTTTGAATAATTTCACCTATCAAAAATAGGCAGTCTTAAGATTTTGGCTCTGGGCAGACTCTCATATTTTTCCCCATCTATTATATATTATTAATTTTTTTTAACCCATAAAATCTAACACACTTTTTTTCCCTTCGTGATCAAGTTCGACGGTATATCTCACTCAGTGTGATTTTGTATGTATAGGTAATTGGGTGCTTGCCTTATTACTATTGCCCCTGTATTTGAAGCTTATATACCTTCTGCTCCGACACGGACCCTGTTCTCTAGGGGATAATATATAGTAGTGGATCATCCAAGATGCATGGAGAGGCTCCATTTCCCTAGAGTTACCTTGAATTTTTAATTCTGAAAAACTGAATGTGGACTGGTTGAAAATGTTGAGTTTAAAATGTGCTGTGGGTACTGATCGTGAGGGCTGAGACTAGGAAAGGAGTTTCTTTAATGGAATCCAATTCCAATCCCAACTGAATTAATTAATTTGAGGAGTAAATCATTACTAATTTATGAGCTTGTATGACACTTACACGTTCAGTCAAGTGATTTAGCTCAAACATCCCTAGTTTCATTTTCTAGTGCATATATAATATGAACAGGAACGGGAGAGACCTGCTATGTATGCGGTCTCCTCTATCAGTCTCTACTACACTTTTGAACACACTACACACATTATCTCGACTTTTGCGGTGGACGAACGAGGAAGACGAGGTTATGAGTTTTTTACGATTACGACGACGATTACTTTAATGAAGGATGCTTTTGAGAAATCCAGTTGAATGTTGTGGAGGCCCATTCCGAGAGTCAAACTACAAAGTACAAAGCGTGCTAAATCATAAAATTTAAGTAGGAGCAATTACAGTTTAAGTCAAACTTGAAGTCAAAGGGAAATTTTCCACTAACTGTAGGGAGTGAGACAGAGAGGCCTGGAGACTGGAGAGTGACGGTTGAAGAACCATGCATAATATGTGTGGACCTATTGCATCTGCATATACACATTATAGTTCCGTCTCTCGTCTCCAGATTGAGATGAGAATGGAATTGATAAATATGAATTTGAGAGTAGCTCCAGTCCGATTCCTGTCTCTCTTTCTGTATGTCTGCAAGCTTGAATGAAGGAGAGACATAGAGAGCGTCAGAGAATTATAAGAATTTGAGAGTGTATAGTGGTCGTAGTTTTGTGATGTAATGTAAAAGTGGTGCTTGGTTTGGTTTGATTTGGTTTCTGGAACTGGAACTGGAGCTGGAACTGCGGAACTGGATGCTAGCTGAAAAGAAGCTGGAGTTGGTTTTCGTCCTTATATTTGAGAGATGAAAAGAAGAAAAGTGAAATGGAATACTGTTCATATGAGTTGATGAGCATGAACGTGGACGTATTACAGATGCTGTGTAGCTGTGGAGAAGAGTCTCTATATCTGTATATATTCTGTATACATCTATCTATTTTACCATGTAGAATTCCCATGTGAATTGAATGGCCCTCGCCAAGTTAATCTAAATGCTTCGGCTGATTCTTGTGAATCTGGAAAATCTGCCGCCCAGCCAAATGGCTTCAAGGCTCTAAAAAATCCAACGATGAGGATGGGATATATACTTGTGTAGAAAAAGCCTTGACATGATCATTATTACTGGAAGCGGGAGTGTAGCCGGAAAAAGAAACTCGTGTCTATATATCCTTTTCCATCCGTTTCGCTCCTTCCTTCATTCGTTTTCGTTGAGTTTTTTCCCCTCCCTCTCTCCTCTCTCTCTCTCTCTTCTTCTTCTTCTTCTTCTTCTCCGTCTTCGACTTCTTCGTCTTCTTTCTCTGAGATCCTCAAGCGACGGACACAAAGGAATTAGAGTCTTGAGGAAGGACGCCTCTCTTCTTCAAGTGATAAATAATCATGAGGCCATTGCATGGAGCTTCCAGTCCCTCATGATTGATCAAGTATTGCGCTCGGAATCTTCTCAGAAACGTACGATTAGTCTATTGGGTCGATGGGATTCGTGGACAAGATATTATTCTGAGTTCCAACTCCTTGTTTAATGCTCCGTATTATTTCCATCTCAGCTTCGTTCCATCTCCCATGTAGGTTACTTACTTCGTTTAGCTAAGTGTGTACAGAGTATCCCTCACTCTCCTTCAGTCGTCTTTCTTTCGTCTCTCTCCCTCTCTCTGTTTTTTCCTTTTGTCATTTCAACAAATTAAACAGCTTCACTTCTATCAAATCTACTAAATACTCGTATACTTACATTTGACGACTATTTACACTACATTGCGAGGCTCCAGTTCCAGTTCCAGCTATCTAACAGTTGACGCTTTCAATTCACAACTATAGTCAACACTATCGACTATCGCATATCCAGTCCAGTGCATGTAGAATAGTAGAATATAGGAAAAGATTTGCCTTTTATTGCATAAGTGTAAATTGACATTCACTTATGGAAGTCATGAGCTAAATTTTACGGAGACTACACATAGAATCAGAAATATACTAAAAGTATGAGTTGTAAGAGTGTGTAGAACATAATATATTATATACCTACCTCTTGGAAGTGAAGAACTTAAAAGTTTCTGTTATGCATGCGACCCATGGAATACTACTATTAAAGACCATTGGAATTATTGTATCTATTTAATGTTTAAACTTTCCTTACTCCTCAAACACTTGACGTCATTATATTGGTTTTGGTTGAGGGTTTAGCCCAAACCCAATTAATTTCTCTTAAATTTTCCCTATGCTCCCAATTTTCCTCATTCGTTTTCGTTTAGTCAAGAGAGTGCATGAGGATTTTATATTATTCACGACTCACGATGCGCTCCAACCATCTTATCCATATCCCTCTTCTTCGTCGTCGTCGTCGTCGTCGTCCTCGTCCTCTTCTTCTCAGAAACTCCGCATGTGTATTTGCACGGACGGAATTGTGTGCCTCACCACGGTGTAGAAGTACCTACCGTAATGATCCAAATAGATCCCGGGGGGATATACGTGAAACTTTGTCCTTGACCCGGGATGTAATAGAGACCCGTGATCTATTGGAGACCCCCTGAAACCCATAAGTGACCCCCCGGGATCTATTTTTAACTTTGTCCGAGACCCGGGATCTATTGGAGACCCGGGATCTATTTGGATCATTACGGTACCTACTTATAACTCCGTCCCGACTCCGACTCAGATTCCGACTCCGAAGCCGACCCCGGCCTTGCTATACATAATATATGTAAGTACAGAATGTGCTCAGTACGTACGTGAGTGTACACATTCCCTCACGCGGAACTGATTTACCGGAACTCAACTTGAACCTTTACATGCATCATTGGAAATGGGAAAATTTTGATAATTTCTGTCTTAACTTCCTTCCCGGTCGGTCCCAGTGTGGGCCATGGAGCAGTGTATACACTGACAGGATGAAGGAGCTATGTAGTATGTTGATTTGAAACCTGAATTCCTTCCGGAAGATATGGTCGAGCTAATAAGAAACCATTCAGACAGAGTAGTGTAGTCTAGTCTTCGCATCCACACTCACACACACACACACTCTAGGAGCCCTAATATAATTTCCAAAATCCACAACTGTACAAGAGAATCAATTTCGTCTCTCAGACTCTGAGACTGCCGTACGTGGAAATTTTACGGACATTGTTTGATTTGTTATTCACAGATAGGCATGAATAGGGATGTGGATCGGCGTCGGTGTCGGTGTCGATGTCGGGAGTGTACATCATAGGGTTATTGGATTTTGGATTTTGTATTTAGATTGAAATTGAATGAATTGCTGCTACTACTACTACTAAAACCCGGTGTTTCATTTCCCTAAATATTTCTGTTCCCTATGCCCTTGTTCCTTTATGCGATCGTTCCGTATCCTCGTATGTCGTGTCGTATCGTATCGTATCGTACCGGGCCTGATTTAGAGTTGGCAGTTTCGTAGTTAAGAGTAAAGAATGGTTTAAAGGCGTCTACGGGAGAAGTGAGGGGGACGTCATACATGTGAAATAACAAGGTCTTTTTTAGAAATGTACAAGTTTTCATATCTCATCAATCCCATGCCATGTTATCTTATGCTACAAAAGTAATGGGTGATATATAGTCGTAGTCGTGGTCGTATAGAATAGGTAGGTAGTAATAAGTTGGAGGAATATAGTATATATAAATTATGTTTGTTGTAAATTGAGGTTGCGGCTCACACACTTGTTACGTGAAAATATTTCGCAACTAGGATCCAGCAAAACCTAAGATCCACATAATTATCCATAGTCAAAGTGGGGTGGGAGGGGGGGGGGAGCTATATAGGAACCTAAGAACAAGGATATAACAAGACGTAACAATTCCAGATAGAGATAGAATAAGAGAAGCGTGGAAGTGCGAGTGCTGGGAAAAAGGCTCTGCTCTAACAGCTTCTACATTTCGTAGAGCGTAAGGAATATTTCCCGAGACCTGCATGCAGGACGAGGAGTAAAATATTTGGAAATACACAGAGCGTAGAGAGCCTTATTACTTTAACGTTCACGTTCCGTGTAGTTATGATATTATAGCTCTGTGTTTGTGTGTGTGTGTGTGTGTGTGTGTGTGTACTGTAGAGGAGGGAATTAAAGACATATTGACATATGTACACAGACGTTTATGCACTTAATACTTAGAGTTAGTTACCTTATGTAAGCTGGAAGCTACTTTTTGTGTAGAGGGGAGAGGAAGAAGAAGAAGGAAGGCTGAAAGTGGTTCATTTATTTCACTCGTGAATCTACTACATTACATCATTGTGAGGAGCAAATTGTTAACCCAAACCCGGAGATAGAGATAATGAAGGAGATTCTCCTCCTCTTCTCTCCCCAAAACTTCTTTTATTTACACATGCTGAGGTATCTTCACGATGTAATCATGTAATGTCATGTTTTAAGGGATGAGTGTGAGTAAATATATACTTGGCATGTACTACACTCACTATACACGAGTATAATTACTTAGTACAAGTCTCAAGCACACTAGTTTCTCTGTCTTTCTACAAACTTAATCCATTTACATATATCCCTTTGTTCACTCGCTATCATCAAATAAAATAAGTGGAAACAAAAATGACAGAATTACAGAATGACTGTTTTGGGGAAAACATGAATTAAAGAAAGTTGTTTCCCTCTAAAATGTAAAGTGCAGTAAAAATTTAATCATGAGCATCCTGAAGACTGTAAATTGCTTTTAGACGGAACCCATTCCGCATCCGCACTACACGCTCCTGGTTGAGTGAGAGAGGAGAGGAGAGAGAGGAGGAACAACAAATGAACTCTCAAAAAACTCTGCTCACTTCACTTTTTAGAATGTGTGTGTGTATGTGTGTGTGTGTATGTGTGTGTGTGTGCTTCTCTGTTTGTGTGTACAGACATGTATGACTACAAACAATAATAAATTGCCTTGACTGATTACTTATGTGGCACACCAATTAACTCTTGGTTTTAGCTATTTATTTTATTTCCTTGAACTTCTTCGCTCCCATTGAGCTCCACACGAATTTTGAGAGGAAATTTCATTCGGATAAAATAAATTGTCGTAGTTTTTACATGAGTGAGGGAGAGAGTAAAAAGGAGGACGTATGTACTTACCTACCTACCTACATTATATGTCAAGTTGGTAGCTACACAGCACAGCAGTTCCATGGTAGTGAGCACAGCTATGGGCATTGTCCAAATGGATGTGTGCTTGCTCTGTTTGCCCATTTGTGTGAGTGTGTTTACAGATTTGAAGTCCCTACGTGCATATAGTATAGGTACTATGTCAATTTGTTTCTTCTTCTGTCTTTTTGGATCCAAGTCCCTCACGTTCCACGTTGTCCTAAGTAAACAAAATAAAGTCAAGTGAGATAATTTGTGTAGGGACGTTAAACTTAAAATCTATTTTGCCACAGTTCTGGTTCTAGTTATATATGCTCCTCGTCCTGGATATACACAGTCAATGTCCTGTAGACACTGTAGCTCAAGTCATGTTTACCACATACATTGCATACACAGTCCATGTACACTATATACTCTGGGTATATGTGAGTGTCTTCTTGTGTGTGTGTGGAGAGTCAAAAAGTTTTGAGAAATATACGAGCACATAACTTTGTCTCCGAACACCAAATCCGAGCTAATTGAAATTTCAAGCATGCAATCATATGCTGGCGGAATACAGGGAAACATGGAGGAAATTGAAAATTGGCAACTCAATATTTGGATAGGGAAGGGAGGTAGGTGGGTGGGGGAGTGTGTATATATGTAAGTAGGTGGTGTAGGTAATTATAATACACACATAGCTCTGGATGGTAGGCAAAACTTTCCTTGCCAATTACCCCTGTGTAATTTTTGCGGTGAGGAGTTTGAGCGGGGATAGTTTGACAATAATTATAAATTTTGTTTGTATTCATGGCTACGAAAAGAGAGACGAGCTGGGAGAGATACTGACTCGGCTACACAAGGAATTATTTGATTCCCAAATATTTAATTGAATCCCCCCTTAATTATTGGAAGCCATGTTGGTGCTGGTACTGGCGCTGGTACTGGCGCTGGTGCTGGCGGGTTTGGTGCTGGTGCGAGCTCCTCCAGTGAAATCTTTGAATTTTTGAATATTGATATTTATTTATGTGATACTCTCTTCAGAAGTTTTTGTTTACATAGTAAGCAGGTGAGTGAGGGAAGAGGGAATGATCTCATCAGCTTAACAATGTAAACACTCCGTCTACGTCTATGACTAGATTTGAACAATCTGTCAAACATTGGAAAATATCTATTCCTCCGCTGCTCCCCAACACACTAAATTATCCAACTGAGGCTGCGTATTGTTCTATCAGACTTCACACTAACCATCTGTATGTAGGCACACACACACACACACCCATACACATACACAATATTTGAGAGAGAATTCATTCATTTCCCCATCGCCATCGTAATAATTATTCCTTCATACGCAGACAGCTCAGTCCTCCACTATTATCTGGTGCATACTATATGTATAATATTTATATATGAGTACTCTATATACCTGCCTTGTGGCGGGTATGGAGGTATTCTGTTTACGGACGGTATCTGTGCAGATGAGTGATATTATATTATTGTGAAAGCTTAGTCAACTTTCCGCTTTCATTCTCTCTCATAGTCAGTCCTTTTCCATACTAAATATTCAATATTGAGCGCTACGCTCTTTGAATACTCGTTAATGATGACTCTGTCTACAATACAATATAATATAATAATCAATGCGTACACAATTATGTACACGATACGTTTACGATCATGATTACGCGCTAGCTGTCACAAATCACGCAAAGTATATCTCACGCTTTCCTCACGATGCTCAATTTCCATATATATGACTACCTAAAACATACCTACCTACCTACGTCAGTAATGGCATTATGGCATGGCAAAGGGTAAATTCATTTCATCGAACACATTTTTTTTACACATATTTCCATTACTCTCAGTGATATATCCGGTTTTACTAATTTTTTTTTCACTAAAATTTTTCTTTTTAATTACCTTTTGCCGCTGCTACATTCACTTTTGTCAGTTGATATACTACCCTATTATGTGCCATAGAAACAGTACACGAGACCAGACTATAAATTGAAAGGACGAGTTGGTAGTAGTAGCCTACAAAAATTCTCACCAAATAAAGAAAAAATTAGTATACCATCACATACGTATGTATATGGAGACCATAAGGTCCAAAGAGTATGCTGTAATAACACTAATAACCAGTGTATAATCATATATCACTCTTGAGTCTTCATATGGTTCGTCAACATAATTATTGTGAGCGTGAAGATCCATGTACAAATCACATATGTAAGTAGGTAGATACCTACAGGAAAAAGAAACATTTATGATTTAGCTATAGGTACATCTGCCTTCCAATTGTTTCCACTGTGCTATATGCTATTTTAGACTATAGTAGGCAGGGACCCGTAGATGATGCGATGTGCGAGTTGTCCGTGAGTAAAGATTTGGTTCTTCTGTTATTGTTAACTCATGTTTCATTTACAGCTTTTGTGAGAGTGGAGAGAGAGAGAGAGAAGAGGAGAAAATATTGTAAAGGAATAATTAAATGGACTTGATCATTTATGCATAAGTATCTCCTTTGGATTAGTTGAAGAGTTGGAGTGGCTCTACATCTACTATTAATGTTTGGATTTGGACTTGGAGGAGTGGAAAGTGGAGTAGAAAAGAATTTAAGTGAACCTGTAAATTGTCTATAGTCTCTCTTTCCGTACGGATAGATACATAGTTCCTCTTCCCTTCAGTCTTATTGCGCTAGTCCTAGTCAGTTGCTGAGTTGGATTCTTCTACTCTCATATATGAAACCATGGAACTGGCCAAGATCCAAATTGATGGGCATATTTCCTAATTCGGTCTATTCTGCTGCTAAAGCATTATTTTCATTTTAACTTTTCCCTGTACAATATCATTCTTTGGATATATCCGTATGTACATACATATTTAACATCCAGATTAAGAGAATATATACGTAATGTGTGGAAGAATATATTATTATATAAACAAAGTACCTACCTACCTACATATATACTTTGGCAAAGTAGCATCCTGGACCGGATGGTTGAATAAAATTGAGAAAATGTTATTGTCTTGACTATAGTATAGCATAGTATAGGATTTTACGACATTGTTACTCTGACCCAGATTCTCAGATGTATTTACATGTGTAACCATAATCATGATTATGATTAGAGGATCAGAGAGGCAGAAAGATGTTCCAGAAAGAAAAACAAGAAGAAAAAAGAGGTAATATGAAATCGATAATTGTCATAAAAATGTAAAAATTAAAAGGCTTCCGCCAAGAAAAACGTAGCTCAAAGAGCTTTTTCCTTTTTTTCTTCTTTTTTTTCTCTCGTCGTCTACTCTCTTCTTTTTTTTTATGTAATTATTATATCTGTATAATTGCCTATACATTTCTCTCTTCTTCCCTTCATAATGTGCTGATTTATGAGCTGGATACTCACTCAAGGACTCTGCTTATGTAAAGTAGGTACTAAAATTAAAAATAAAAGTTCAAATTCATTGGTTGAGAGAGCGAGAGAGAGAGAGAGAGAGAGAGACGGAAAAGCAACAAGTTTTGAGTTGGGAGCAGGACGTGTCTACAAGCTCAAGTACGAAGAAAGAATATTGAGAGTAGGAATAGAAAATTAGCTCAACTTGTTTCATTCTGATGCTGCACAAAATCAGGCAATTTGGGAACGGTAATCAATTTAAGCAAGATTCATTTTAGTGCAGAGCTGTCGGCAAACATGAAAACGAAAACAGCTTTTGCGTGGCAGGGAAGAGAGGATTAAGTTTCTACAGAGTAAAGTATGGGTGGAGGGTGGGGAGGGGGAGGGAGGGCTGGGGATGAGGTCTGTGTATGTAGTGAGTGAGGAGGGAGGTAATATAGTACAGAGAGGATGGGAAGGAGTAGTAGTCGGCGGTAGCACTATATAGTACGCGGTTCCGTACCGAGCAGAGAGTATAGAGAGCCCGAGCCCGAACCGAACTCCGGACGACTGTGATGATATAGGAATAGGAGAATGAAGTAGGTACGAAGGATACCATTATAAGAGTGTAGATGGGAGATTGTATGGACAAACTATGAGATGGAAATAGTCAAAATGTTCCTGATAAAATCTAGAGTCGAGCCTTTTCCAAAAGGAGTTGTAAAACAACAAATCCGAAACTCTGTTTTCCTGAGTGTGTCGTTTGTGAAAGAGCGGAGCTGAGCGAGTTTGTGCAATTTGGCTGCAGATAGAGAGAGAGAGAGAGATTTAGTGAAAAGGTGAGCAGTGTCTCACTACACAAGCCGTTTCTATGGCTACTGTCGTGAGGGCTGAGGAAATCTAGCAGAGAACAGATATTCCGATTTTATGGTTGGATGCTGACGCAAAGTTCATATATAGGCAGCATGCCATGCTCATGGTTTTGTTACTCTTCCCTTGGAACAGTTCGAGTCAAGAGCTCCATCAAAAGTAGCAGCTCATTCTCAATCAAAAAACTTTTGTAAATGGTCTCATTATAAAAATATTCTTACGTAAAGCGGAAAAACCTCAATGGAAACATCAAACCCTCTGGGTTTCATAATAAGGAACATCATATTAGTGACTGGAAATAAATGGATGTAATTTATTTAGCAGCCACTAGCTATGTACAGAAATGCAGTGTGGCCTCCGTCTCCGTCTCTCCACCAACACAGCACAAGTATGTATGTATCATGCTACAGTCAGACTCCATACGCCATTACTATTATAGCCTCCTCCTATGTACATATACTCCCAGACTTCTCCACATCCAGCCATGTCATGCATAGGCCAGGGTTACACTCTCGAATCTCAAAAGAAAGGCAGAAACCAAACCAATATCAAAGTTCAGATTCCCCAGGTTATTACCATATTGCGAATACCAAACACTTGTACGCCCTGTACTCTGGCTATATTTTCCACGTTGAACGTTGGAGCACGGACGCCGCTCTTCTTCTGCAGGATCTACCACTATGACTATACCATTATGATTATATGAACTGCTCCAGTTTCCCATAAAATATTTCGACTCTCTCAAATTTTTAAATGTCAACCATATTTATGAAATGATTCACCACACAGTGGGACATATGTAATTACCAGCTTGTGCTCTACGTGAACGTCAACGTAGCAAAGTGCAGACAGAGGAGCTGTCCTGGTCTCCTGGCTCTGTACTAATTTGAGTCTATACTCAAATATATAGGTACTCGGCGGCTACGGCTATACATCCTTGCGTGTCACTTCCTATTCGGAGGCTCCCATAATTTTTCCCTAACCACAATTTGACTTAATTTAGAATGTTACGTAACCGAACGTTTGTCTCTCTCGCTACTACAACTACTTCTACTACTACTATTACTACAACTACTACACACCAAAAGGCCAAGACCAAGACCAGCACAGTGCGTAAATTAGTGTGGGTGCAGGAGACATGAATAGAAGATAACAAATTTCATTTTATATTTTGACATGTAAGAACAGTTGCCTATTGTCAGAGTCTCAGCGCATATTAGTTTCCTTCCATGTACGAACATGGCAATCGCATCCTGCTCCACGTAACATTCACTTGGATCTTTTTAAATGTTTTGCCTACGTCTGGATTCAATATTTCCATTATTCCCGATTCCCAGAGCCAGAGTCTCTACGTGATTGTCGTGGTAGTGGTAGTCGTCGTCGGAGTCAGAGTATCACTCTGATTGTACCGTATGTAGTAGTATGTACAACGTGTTGTTAGTCCCAAAAATGTACATAAATCCCAATTTAAATCCAAAATCTACATACTACGTGCATTGTATTTGAATATGTAAGCATATGTATAAGATGAAGGGGAAGGTATGGGGAAGCTGGGATTGCATTTAGGCATTTAGTTTAGTACACGTAAGTATAAGTACGCGGCGGTAATAGTTGGGAAGCATAGTGGTTAGCGACGATAAGAGCTTATCTGGGTGAGAAAATGGTAAGCAATTTAGTAATCCTTTACATTTCGCTTGACTCGGGGAGTCGCAGTTGCAGGAGACTTAAAGTCAAAGTCAAGTACAGTCGTTTTCTAGTAGTCTTGACGGTTTTCCTGTTTTCACTGAAAAGTCTCTCTCTCTCTGTCTGTCTGTCTCTCTCTCTCTCTCTTTCTAAACCTTTGTGTTCTTACTCAACAAAAAGGAATAGGTACCTATAGGTAGGTTCCTACACTGTCTGAGCAATATAGTGCATACAACCGATAGAGATGGAGAGACAGGGCGAGAGACAGCTAAACTAAAACAACTGTCACACGCACTTCCCCTCCTCTAAAGGTTGTCGTTTTGAAGATGTTCCATCGGTGGCAGGGAGCAAACTGTACACAATCAAAACCTTCCCAATACTCCCTTTTAACAACAACAACCACATTTTCCTTAATGCACCTACCTACTTATTTCTATATGTCGCAAAACCATCAGCCCCCTATACAGATATTAGCTCAGCCATGGCCATGGGTTGGGATTGGTTGGTTGGTTTCAATCTGCAACCTTTTGCATTAGTTCTATTATGACCACTAACAATCTCAACAATCATGAATTAAAATTGTATTAATTAATTAATTCTGTTAAGTAATATTAAAAATTATTGATAATTTTAAGTCCATTTTTTTTCCCGATTGTGTATCCTAAAAGGATGATGATGATTGTTGTGTGTTATGGATGATGAAAGGAAAGTCATTTTACTGGAAGAAACTGAAACCACACACCTGGTAGCATATCCGTTTCGAATTCGACACAATTCTCGATTCTGCCCCATGACTTTTGGTATTTTCAATTCACATTTTACCTTTACTGCCAATAACAAACAAACATGTAGAGGAATGCAGATGTCATATTATTATAGGCTTCCATGTGCAGAGATGCATAAACCTACTTAATGTTTTTAGACAGAGAGGAGAGAGACTCTAGTCACTACTGTCACTCTTCTAAGCCGGTGAGATGGTGAGAATCTCTCTCCTCCCCTCCCCCCTTATATTGCCTTGTCCATACCCACTGGAAGACTCAGCGGCGGGCACAGCCCCAAGTGTCAACTTGAAGCTCGTCTGAGAAAAAAAAACCTATCCGCTCTACACTCTCTTAAGTGCAATCACTTTACTTTGAGGCTTGACGAAAGAACATAAAAAGCAATTGCGTTCAACTTCGTGCCATATCTTACATCTTTGTAATTTGTAGGAAGAAAAGGAAATTTGGGATTTATGGGCGAGTGGCCTATATGAGGGAAGAAAGTCCATTTGTTGACAAATCCGAACAAATCGTCGCTCCATTTTCCCCTCCACGTGAACGTGATGTCTCTGAATACATCACTTTACTATCCATATGTTATTTAAGGGGTAAAAATGAAGGGGAAAAAAAGTGTTCTAGTTCTGAACGTATAGCCGTACACGTAGTTCTGGAGACGTTCTTGAGGCAACGTTTTCGTACTTTTGCCCAAGACTCTTCCTCCTTTTCCTTCTTTTCATCATATATTATGTGAAAACAGTGAAAAGCGATGAGGAGTCCCAATCCAAATTACAATATTGAACATATATATAGCTAACAAACGACCGCCTTGAAACAATTCATAGCTGTCTAAAACTGTCTGATCAAATACATCGACCCAGTCGTATATAACTATGGGATGGAGATGAATGACATAAGTACCTGAGCATATATAGCAACTTTGTGTCCTCGCATCCCAAGCAACTTCATCAACTCAAAAGCTCATGCAGGAAATGTATAAAGAATTTATGGGTTTTACTCCTCATTACCTTTTACTGGTACTGGTACTGGTAACTGTGTGGCTATGGCATTATATGGTCTTGGCATATGGTCTATAGGTATTAGACCTTATAGATACCTTATTATGCTATACGGTTTGAGTTAGGATTTAAGTCAAGCCGTAGCCGTACGAGAGCCCATAGTTCTACATAGAAAGTTAGTATTTTAGTATTTTTTTCCTCCTGGTCTCTCTGCCCTCTTTCCTAAAGTCTTTTTCCGTAGAAAATCCTGTCAGTCCTATATATGGTTTCTCTGAATCAGGATCATTTAAAGAAACATTAGGAATTCCTAAACTCTCGTCGTTTCAGTTATGTCTATGACATTAATTTTGAAAAAAAATAACATTTTCTTTTCTCTTGCGTGCACCCAGGTGTTTAATTAATACTCGTAATTACTTTTGCTTCCTTTTATTGGATTAAAACTAGAATCTTGATTCGATTCGGATTTCGTAGACAAGGCTTACATAGTAACGCTTGAAATTATTTATTTATATGTATTTATCATGTCTCTATGGTTTGAGGTGTTCCGCTGTTCAGGGCTCATGAGTAGCACTTGAAATGATGCAAAATATATGGAGCAATCTCAAATCATACAAAGGACTCTAACATGAAATGAAAATACTGACGACATATCATATCAGCCAGAACACTTAATTTTAGCTTTGACTTTTAGCCAAAACCAATGACATACGTCTAGCTCCAGTTTTTGAGTCTCTACTACTATCCGTAGGAGTACAATAAATGTAAATGTAAGTAGATAGGTAGGTAGGTAGTTTTTTATTCTTGGTCTTCCAAAGACAAATTTATGATGAATAACAATAATTGGATTATGGACAGCGAAATCTTACAGGGTAAAGTTACATGCTTTCCTCTGTGTAGAAGATATGGGTTCTAAAGTATAATGTAAATTACCTATTATGGTGCTTGGACTGGAACAAAAACAGAAGCATCCTTTTAGTTTTCATATTTAATATCTACAGACATATGTATGGTGATATAATATGCTGAAGGGGCTTCCCCAAAAATATTAGGTGATTACATTTGGAGGGGTTGTTGTGGAGTTCCGTCGTCTCCCTATTTAACATGTTGTAAACAAAATTGGGAGGGTGGAGGGGGGAGGGGGTGTCTTAAATTTTCGATTTTACATGACGCAATTATTGACCTGTCCTCTATAGAGTATAGGGTGAAGATCCTACGCGACCACACGGCAATTCATATAGCATATATATGCACCTTTTGGTGTTTTCCAATTTCCCTTTGCGAAACACCCAAAAGAAGAGCTGCTCAGCTGTCGAGTAGGCATAGGGAATATGATATAAGGTAGGATTTACACTTTCAAGGTATAATATAACTCGACTGTAAGTGTGCTCTAAATTCCAAGTACAATTCCAAGGTTTCCAAAGCCTTATAGTAGTCTCATATTTATTTGGTATAGGAGAGCCTCTCTCTCTCTCTGACAGAGACGGAGACTCACTTGGAAACTAATATCACTTGGCACTCACATTTTATTTATGATGTGAAGCAATTAACCTGAGGCTACAGTAGAGGAGTTAAAATCGGTAGTCAGTATCATTGCGGACTAGTTTTACAGACTTGACTTTTATGGATATAGATGGTGATTTGATTAGAGCCTGTAAATAATATGTTTTACTTTAGATAGCTTTAGCTTGAACTCAGGGTCAGAATACTAATTTGGGTATATCCTCATATTTTTACCATTTCTTCCACTCTAACGTCTACTCCTTAGATTTAGTTCTACCAAGATTTCACAAATCTTTACTCTAATGAAAAAAAAATACAGAGACACACAAAAAAACGTTACACTTTCCTTTATAGCACAACACGCACTCTATAAAAAAAATACACAGCACCCTGCCTGCATATGGATGGAAATATGGAAGCAGGTATAGGTAGGTACCTAGGTATACATTATCATCATGTCAAACCCATCCTCAGAACCAGAACCAGAACCACCGCAGATGTAAAGACAAATAGCAAAGACAGAGCCGAGAAGCTATAACCGCAGGGTCCGCATAATATGGTTTATCCATATGTCGTGTCCCACTAAAAGTTATAATTATATGTAAACAAAACAGGTATGTTTTGTGCGTGGAAACAAAGTCAATTGAGTTTTTAAAAAACTAATCAAAAGTTTGAAGAATTTTAAATTGAGAATTTGGTTTGGATGTCATCGATTTAGATTTAAGGATTAATCGAAACATGTTTATGGCTGTATAGGATATGTGTCTGAGTAGGAATTAATGGAGACTTTGGTGTGATGTTAGAAGTCTTCTTTAGCCTTAGTGGATTTTGACTCTGCCTGACACTGACTTACGATGACAAGACAAACGAAGGAGATGGGGAATACTGTAATAAGGAATTGGAGTATAGGATAGAAAATAAAGGCGATTCTAATAATTACATCCCACTGTGATAGTAACTCTCTCGTCGGACGGTCTTCCCTTATAGTTTTTATATTTTTCTCATAATATGCATACTCACTCAGTGAGTTATACTAGAATGGGCACATGGGTGTTCTGTCTTCTATCTCCGTCTAATAATTTTGTATGTATGTGTAGGTAAGTATACCTTTATTATTACGTACCTACTACTCATATCTGTCTGCCTGCGTGTGGACATATCCCCGCAGTAGGTCGGTCTGTGGGTCTGTATGTCAGTTTCGATCACGGTCCCCGTATATCAGGAATAGTTTGACATTTCAACTTTTCTCCTCACTTCGTCTTTCCTCCTAAACTACAGTCAACACACAGTATTAGTTTGGTTTGCTTAGTTGAACTGAGGCTGAAAAGGAAAAAAAGAAGACAAAGTAGGAGAGAAGCTGTGACGGAATTGAATGGAAAGCGAAGGAACTTTCCGTGTCGGGCACTGTATATCATAGTCGCAGTAGCAGTGGGTGACGAGAATGCCAAGTTGAGAGAGCATATGCTTGAGGATGCGACTGTCAATGCCAATGCCAATGCTAACGCCGCAAGACCGAATGTGAGAGTAGTCCTATAGTCGGTGACACAGATACAGATATTCAGAGAGATCTGATGTATAGACAATTTTTTTTACATATATTTGTCTATTTGGGATTATAGTGTGGGTTGCACAATGATATGAGGAGATGACGCCAGATTCTTTGTTACTGCGTAACTTTCCACGTTGACTTTTATGTGAAATATATATCTTCCTCATACAATATAAAATTTAGGTGGGGATGAGGGGGGTGGAGGGGAAGTCCGCTCTCGCTCTCTTCAACTCAAAGCAAAGATCCGTAGATGCCCCTCATATCCGATATAGATTGTAATCGTGGAGAGTCGTTGAAAACTAGATTAAAATTTTTCGATCAAATTAAGTGGATAATTTAGAAGTACAGCTAGTGCTAGATTCCGTGCTGCGTCTCCAGAATATTGAAAGGTTAAAAACTTTCTAGAGAGGGGGAAAAAAAGGAAGGAAGGAAGAGAGTCTGGTCTGGAGTCTGGATCTGGATCTGGAATTCTGCAGTCTCTCGGAAGATTTTGGTTTTCGTATTCCGTCCGTCGTTGTCTACATACACACTAGGGATACTATTCAAGTCAGTTCCAGATTTCTCTTTCTCTCTCTCTCGTCTTCTCTCATTCTTTTGAATTAAGCTTGCGCCAATCTGCTTAGCAAGTTAATCTTACTAACGATATGACATTATACGATTACGACTATGACTACTACACTGTATGTCCATAGAACATCTCCCATCACATATACCTACACGTCTATATATATATGTCTTCCTTTTTATCCTCCCATGGCAAGGCTCGGAATGTAATTTATAGTTTCTACCCTTGATTGAGACTCGGATTGGATCTTATGATACAAACTGCCAACTGTACAAATTACGGATCACCATTACATTTTACCTATCCTTTTGGAGTGAGGTAAAAATAAGTATGTGTGTGTGTGTGTGTGCGGGTAATGGATGTGTGTATTAATTATGTAGACCTATATATGCTCCCTATATATTGGCTAAAGAAATTAATGCGGATAGAGCCAAGGAATTGGATGCTACTTTCCGATCTTCCAATAATAGCTGACACAAACTGAATTTAAATCACGAAAGGCTACTATCCACCGGCCCCGCGCGACTCCGACTCCGGCTCCTGTATTTAAACGGAGAAGGAAAGAATCGTAGACGTGTTACGAGTTTACAGGATAAACGAGCAATTAAAAATTTAAATTGCTATTACGTTGATATTGACCCCTGATCCATGGACTCCTTGTCTCAAATAATACAATTTTCACGGCATGAACACTCTTAACATCCCTAGATTTTTTCTGTTTTTTTTTACGATCCAAAATAATTATCATCAATTCCGTGCGTTGCATAAATTAAATTAAGTCGACATGGAAATCAATGTAGAGAGATGGGCTGTACTTATGTTCATTATCTTTATCCATTAGGACTACAGATAGGAGCTATGATGGTTCGTGAAGGTACAGAGGAGTAGGTACTCTGTGGTTTGGTACGATACGCGAGAACGAGAACGAGAAACGACTACTACTGCGACAAACAAGTGAAATTTATAGTCTGGGAAAATGAATAGGGATGAGCATACAAATTCCAGAATATAAATTTATATAAATTGGATAATTGCGTTAAATATTGCAGCATTAACGATGTGAGGAATGTGGAACGTCTTTGAGTCTCGAGTTTCCTTTACGTCTTCTCTCTCGCTCTGCATGTACTGTGATAGTACTGAGTGAGCACTGAACACTGATATCTCGTGCTCATCTAAACGATATAATTTAAACTATTCACACGGATATCAAATTCAAATACCGGATTCTCCGTCACTACTTGTTGTTTACTCCATAGATTAAATGCCGTCGATACTCTGTGTCTACTCAGCCATTTTTTTTGCTTTAGTAAGCGGCTCTATTAGTAATTAATAAGGAGATACCTTCTTCCATTTTATAGAGGTTGCAACTACATGACTTGTGTCTGACTTGATCTATTTCAGTGTGGGAAGGTAGGTACCTACTCGGAGCATTAATATTTGATTATTACCCCTTTTAAATTACAAACTACTCTGGTTCAAGATGCGGTGATACGAGCCATTTAATATTATCAAAGAGCAAGACACACCTGCAGAAGGCGGGAAAAATGAATTCTTTGAATTCATGACACAACTGTAAATTTTAAATCGCAAGGTTCAAAATTTGGCATAATTTTCTAATGACGTTATTTCGAAAATTGCAAAATGTGTTCAATTTATAGGAATTAAAAACAATATATAAATAGTGCAATAGTTTGCAAATATTTTTAAAACGACGTACATTATTATCACTTCTTCAGTAATTACATGCTCCGCGTATCCTAAGATACATTATGAATATCGAATATGTAAACGGCAAAGATCCAATCTGATTGGTATGTAACAACCAGCAACCTTTGAGAGAGAGATAAAATTGAAAGGACCCAATGACTATAGTCTGGGAGCAACTCGCAAACTCGCAACTTGTCACACTGTCGATGAAAGATTAAACGATCAAAGTCAGGGAAGAAAAGCAGAAGGAACACACGGTAGACTAGTTTTGAATGAACTATCAATATAAAGATGAACGTACTGATATACAAGGAGGATTATTGTAATCACGTAAGTAATATGTTTATGAAAAAGAGGGGAGCAAAAGGGTTTGTCATTGTGTGTGTGTGTGTGTGTGTTGAGACCGCATGGGTGCATTGATTGAGTCTTGAGGTCCTGAGTTCTTCAAGAGTTTGGTATTCTAAGATGATCCGTTGGGGTTTGCATTCAAAATTGAAAACATGTTGAGATAGAGTTGGAGAAAAACTGTTGGATTAGTATAGGATTGGCAATGGATACAGAGTGATATATAGAGTGATATACATAAAGTGATGATAGAGCAGTTGTACAGTGGCTTCAGCCTTTACTTCCCAAGTGCGTAGCTCTGTCTCAATCCTTTTTCCTTTCCTTCAAAGTTGGAACTGTATGACGTGAATAGACTCCTTTGTACAACAAATGTTTGAGGATGTCTTTAGAAAAGGTTTTGTATCAATCAGTGTATCCCTACGTATACATTCCATTGATCAGTAGTATGTGTATCTTACAACAGGGCTACCCATCTTCCCCATGCATAATTACTTAGATACACATCATCGTAGTTGAAATACTGTAGACTCGAAGAGACAGTACCCACCACAGGTAGGTACATTTCTAAATATTTGAAAAGTAATTATTGCATAGGCCTTGAAATCCAATTAAAGATACATACAATCGTTCTTCCTTGACATTTCAACTAATTAATTGCTTATATGTAAATGAAACAAAATTTTACTATATTTATGTGATTTTTATAAATACCATTTTTTTTAAATTACATGCCTATGCATGTTATATTTAAAAGAGTACAAGATATAAATACTGATCATATTACGCAAACAAATTGGATCATTTCTAGTAAAAACAGATGTTCTCTTTGGAATGTTTTTGAAGGTGTATGAATATGTTTGATATTGCATCTTCACCTTCCACTTCCGCCACCACGACATGATCACGGCTGTTGGCTGATTGAAAAAAAAATTCTGAAAACTGCTCAAACTTTCCTTTGGCTCTTGCTCCTGCTTCTTCTGCTTGTGCTTTTATCCCATTTTGTCTAGGATATGAATGTTTAAAATACATTTTAAATACGATTCCATTTCAACTAGAGAAGGAACTTACTACATGAAGAATTCAAGTCGCAGATTGCATTGCACACTGCATTGGAGACTGGGAATGGTTTTTTGTGTGTGTATGTATATATATATATAGTGTGTAGATTCCTCTTTTCGTGAACTTGAGGAGATGCTGTCGTTTCGTTTCTCTTTCTTTGCTTATTTGCCAAACACTTTTATAGTTGGGGCTTCACAGACTCGGAGAGGAGGGCTTATTATAGCTCCTTTAAATTACGTAGGTACCCATAGCTATAGGTGTGTAGGTCTCTTTCCTCAGGGATACACTTTTTATTACGACTACGACAAAAGTATATAGATGTAGGTAGATATCATTGGTTCAAGTTGACTGTGGGGAAGCACATGATCAGAAAAGATAGGCACTAATGACATCACACATCATCCAACAAAAAAAGTATGTGAGAGAGTTTTCTGGGCTTTCGCAATACAAAAGCCTACACCTACCTCCTATACCTACCTGCCTATATATGTAACATAATATATATCTCTTTATAAGTTTTAGTCGCCCTGTATATAGTTACGTACTCGGAGCTCAAAGCTCACCTCTCCTACTATTCTCGTCTCTCACTCTTAAAGCTATGTGAGTACTTATGCTCCGCTACCATTTCAATCTTACAACTTCTTTTACAAGTCCAAATCTCAAAACACATAATGCATATACGTATGTAAGCTCGAAACTTTTTTTATTGCTCTCATCTTACTCTCGTACAAGTTCTACGTTAGAACATAAAAAAAATCCCTGTGCTTTTTAAACAACTGTCATGGCTATAACTATAAATCTATGTATTCAAGCTATTCATGCAATTTTTTTTATCGTTCTTTTCTTCCTGTCATTTTAGACACTTGAATGGACACTGCCCAGAGAGTATTAGTGTGGACGGCGGCTCTCCAACTATAAAATTCAACCACTACCAACAACGGACGAACAAGAGGATCTTCCTCGTCGTCGTCGTCGTCATCATCATCACCCTCCTCGGGAGAAGATTCGATTGGGTATACAATCAGTGGAAGGATAATTTAAAATAATATATTACTCATACTCATTTAATACTGTTGATCAAACTGCCGCCACCATTTCACCGCCAAAAGAAGTTAAATACCTAAGACCTAAAGTGGTCGGTCGGGAAAATATATCGGAAAAGCAGAAGAATATTACACAAAAACAAAATATACCTCAGAAAAAATATTGTAGGAATATACCGATACAAGAACTAATGAGAGATCAAAACGGATAAAAAAAAAATTATTATTACAATCAAAAGAATCAAGGAAGAAATTTTCTTCTTGATAAACCAGAGAGGAATTGAACCCGCGTCTTTACATGGATCAATGCGAATATGAATATGGAACTTGTTCAGAATCGACTCACAGGAAACACTCAGACTGACTCTCAATTTCCATTTCAATTCCAATTCCCACTCAGATTTTACAAGAAAGAGTATCTGAGTTATTGTCCCATCATCCCGTCGTCAACTGGCTACCGCTACCTTTCTTCCCGTCCTTATAGCTTGACCTAAGCAAAGAGGTTTTGGTCAAGTATTTAGTACTTCATCTCCTCCGTCGGACTTGGAGCGTCGAGGAGGCAGTTAAAGTTTCATCATGACGCTTCATTGGGAGAAACTGTCCCCCGCCGAGTTTCAACAACTCCATGACTTTGCTTCTTGTAAGTGACTACAATGATCTATCTCACTACTTTACTTTTTAAGCATGAGACACAGACACACACACACACACACGAAAAATCTATGTACTCAACTCACTACTGGCAACGTACTTAATTTACAATTCAGCTTCTTACTACATAGTGTGCCCTCACAGTAGTTGTAGAGTTAAAGGTCTGCCGTCTGTCTGGAAGAACTTCACTTAAATTTCATACGGATGATATATAGCCACTTTTGTTTAATGCATATTATGTATTAATATCCATTTAATACATGTTGCGTTGTGAGATTTAAAGTTGCACTCAACCATGGTTAATTATATGCACATAGAAACACATTATTATTGCTCTATTATTCATTACAATGATAATAATATGTCAGTCCAGTGGCAGGTCTACAAGTATAATTTAAAAATCAAAATAGTAAACGAAATCCGTATGTAGTACTAATCGTAAAAATGATTGGTTTTTTGGTACTGGGTATATTGTATCAATTTATTGTCGCTGAGGGTCCAATACAAGCCACATAAAAAATTATAGAAATGTAATTAACTTCAATTAAAATTTCATATTTTTCGTATGTCTATAGTTCACTGTTCCAGTTCGATTGTTATTCATATTGAAATATATAAGCTATTTAATTTTCATACTTACAGATTTAAATTTTTTTTTAAATAATTATCACTACATGCTTACTGCTGATTTTGAAACTTCAGACAATTCCACATATCGTCTGTGAAGAACAAAAATGATCCATATCCATTTTTAGCTAAAACCAATATCAACTATCTACAGTAATATTCAAATATGTCTTGAGAGCATTTAAATAGAACATTTTGCACTTTTCAAAAATATGGAATTAAAACATTTTGCACCTTTTCGAAAACATGGAATTAGAACATTTTGTACTTTTTCAAAACATGGAATTAGAACGTTTTGCACCTTTTCGAAAACATGGAATTAGAACGTTTTGCACTTTTTCAAAAACATGGAATTAGAACGTTTTGCACCTTTTCGAAAACATGGAATTAGAACATTTTGCACCTTTTCAAAAACATGGAATTAGAACGTTTTGCACCTTTTCAAAAACATGGAATTATATCATTTTGCACCTTTTTCAAAAACATGGAATTCGAATATTTGGTACCTTTTTGAAAACATGGAATTAGAAAATTTTGCAAATTTTGAAAAACATGTAAATAGGGCATTTTTCGTTTTCCAAAAACTCCTAATTAACATTTTACACATGTTTATCATTTTGTTTTTACGACATAGCTCATTTTGATTCTAGCTTAAATTGGATATGGGTCATTTTGGTTCTTCACAGACCATATATGTATACATAATATGTCAAGAATCAAAATCAGCATGATTGTTTGCTGTAGGTCTTTGATGTACATTCCATATGAGACGAGTGCCGTAAATAAATGTATTTATTTTTAAATACGTGACTACTTAGATGAATACAGAGCCGTGTACAAATAGCTTTCCATATATTTTTTTTCTTATCGTTAGCGTATTTGTGTGTGTGTGTGGTTCTATTATTGTAAATTGAAATTGTAACCTAAACTCTGAACTAAATATATATGTACTCTCCTCCTCATCAACTCATGTCACACCTCCTTTCTGTGGCTACTGAAGAAAATTGCTAACAGCAGCATATGTAGCTAATATATGAGAGTAAGTACTATATATGTACCGTAAAGCTTCAAATAACTCCCCCCGGGAGTTAGCTCAAACTTTGCTTCAAACCCCGGGAGTTACAAGGGACCCGGGAGTTGCTAGGGACCCGGGAGTTACGTCGAAGTTTTGTGCGGGGTGAAGTAAAATAAATTTCGTAATGATGAGGCGGTACTAAAAAAAGTTACTGTACTATACAAAGACACAGGGGAGATACTAGGGACCCCGGGAGTTACTAGAGACCCCGGGAGTTACAAGGGACCCCGGGAGTTGCTAGGGACCCGGGAGTTACTTGAAACGTTCCCCCAAAACCCCGGGAGTTACAAGGGACCCGGGAGTTGATAGGGACCCGGGAGTTATTTGAAGCTTTACGGTACTAAAGGTATATATAGGCACGATAGTACGATACACACTACTTAATACATATAGGTACTTCTAGGTTTGCTCAGATCAGTGATTACGAAGAAAGAGGAAAGAGGGTGATAAAAAAAATATATTTTTTTTACAAATCTTCTTTCACTCATTCCATTGAGAATGCGTGACGTTTCCTTTTCACCACAACGGAAACATTTCATCTATCTCTTGAGGTCAAAACAACCGGAGTTCCACATCACCAGTTTCCACGGCGTCATCTTAAAAACCTATTGAAGCAAGTCCGAAGCTCTTAAGGATTATTTTTCCCTATAGGTACTTTGCTTTTGCTTTGGTTTAGTAGTAGAGGTTTTGCTTTGCTACCGCCTTCACTACCATCCCATAACAAAAGTAGCTAGCTACTAGGCATAAGGTCTTTCTTCCCTTCCTATAGTTAATGCTCAAAGTTAGGTAATCTATTTTCTTCATATAATTTGCTGCGTCCAGCCTCCCACGGCATATGCATAATGGATTTATTATATCACTATATATATATGAAGACGGATAGATGCTATATGGGGTTTTGTCAGTTTACGTTTTATCACAGACACACACACACACACACACAGACACACACACACATATATATCCTTACTATCTGCATTAGTCTCATATACTCATCGTCGGTGTCACAATATTCCTTATACAAAACTCCAAATGAGCCCGTTCCTACACAACACCACACAACATAAATATGAAGACGTGCGTCAAGAAACTGAGGCCCGTCTATCTATCATATACACTGCATTATTTTTTTTATTTTTAGCTGAGATCATTTTGGCTAGGGAAACATAATACGAACCAAAAATAAATCATTGGAGGAAAATGAAAACAAAAAAAAATAAGAAGAATTATTATACTTTCAAAAATAGGCTTTACTAATATATAGATAGGATCACTTTTGTTATTACATTACCACTATAGTCCGCACGCAATCACTCATACATTTTCATAATTAAAAACAAAATAGAAAATCTATCATTTCTAAATTCTGTAAGTGTGTGTGTGTGTAGTAATTGAAAAATAATTTAGTTTTCAAAACAACAGCTATATTTTGTGTGCTGGATGAATTCGTGTAGAAAGGGTGGAGGATGTACTAGCTCTACGTTATTGGTAGGTAGGTACATGGCAAAATTTGAGAACATAGACACCTAGTCACGTTAACAAGGGAAATGGATCGTTTGTAAACTCCACTTAATACGATTACATGTATAGATTAGACTGTTAAAAATACAAATAAAAATATAAACAACAAACATGATAAAAGATATTTACATAAATCAATTCGTACTGGGAGAAAAAAACAAAATCAGCCATTGATGAAAGGTGGGAAAAAGTGCTTGAACTTGGCAGTAGCTAACATTTAGCATACTATATTATAGACTATATAAGTTATAAGATTTGAATTGAAATATTAAAGAATTAGTGTACTTAGACGTTCAAATTCATAAATGAAAAACATTTACTAGCAGCCCATGTAACCTACCTACCTACCTAATCCATGTTCACATCTGAACTACTGAACTCTCGCTCCCACAGTTTCATCCCTAGTGTACATAGTAGCTGTATATATATAAGATATAAATTTCTCTATACAAAAATAGATTATTATATAGGCTCATTGGATTTGGGTGTCTTGTAAAGCGTGCTCTTGTCTGTTTTGAAATGGGGAATCATATGGGATATGAGAAGAATAAGAAGGCTTTTAGAGTCGTCAATGGGAAATGTACTAACCACCTTCAACTATACCTATATGCCTACACCTATACCCAGGAGGATAATCTGAGTGAATAAGCCGCAAATAAATTTCCATTGAAGTCATATCTGGATATGATATGAATGGATATATGGTCCTGCTCCTGCTCCTGCTATATGGTTCCCTTGGTCTTGGTCTTGGAACAAGCCTGGATGAGATTTTGTATTAATTTAGATTTGACAAATGATTATGTGTACAGATAACGCTCCTTCCCAACTCACCTACACGTGTTGGCAAGAAAGATGGCCAAAGTTGATATTCATTGACTGTGATTGAAATGAAATTCAAAATTGAAAGATCTCCGTATGATTATGATGTTCCTGGGGATGAGGAGGTGGAGGAGGAGACGAATGAGAAGGAGAAGAGAGGGGCTCTTTCCACTCACCACCACGCATGGAGTCTTCAACGAGAGAGACACACAGAGACAGAGACGAAGACGGAAAATGAAACGAAAACGAAAACGAGGAGATGGAAGAAGATGAGGAAGAAAATGTAGTCATGAAGTGAATTTATATTTATGAGCCTGTTAATATCGTATGACGCATGGTTTCATTTTATGCCCACGATAATACTCTGAATAGAGAGCATGAGAGAGATCTGGATTTTTTTTCCTGCTCTGCTCTCCCTTCTCTTCACTCTCACTCTTCGGTGCTCAACCAAAAAGCAAATGATGCCTTGGATCTCCATGCATCGAGTCTTATGAGGTGTGGTGGATGTGGATGTGGATCTATACATCATTTCGTATCAGTGTGCACAAACATCCCAGTGTTAATTATTTCATGGTAGAGTACAAGCAGCAAGGAACATCAAGAGAGAGAGAGAGAAGTATACCGTCCCAACTTACAAGAGTCACAGCTATCCACGTCGACACGTTATATTATGTTATACCCATAGACACCTATGCCTATGCCTATACAAGCGTAGAAATTCACTCGAAAAGTTTCTCTCGGCGACTAGATGAAGTAGGATGGCCATGGTAATCATGTTTCTTACAAATATTCCACATCATCAACAGCAAATAAAAGCAAATATGAGACGGGAAGATATGAAATGAAACGAAATGAAATGATATTGTGTCCTCTGAATGTAGCCGTCTTCTGTAGATTGTCTGTCTGTCTGTGTGTGTGTGTGTGTGTGTGTGTGTGTGTGTGTGTGTGTGTGTGTAGTTTATGTAGGTATCTATCTACCTACGGACCATGTCTCTCCGTAATGTAATACTTATACGCAATGTGTCTCTCTCGGCAGTCCATGTACGTGAACATAATATGGGAGACAACATGGTCATGGAAATGGAAGAACGACTCACGATTAGTCTCCGGTTGATCATATCGAATCCTTTTCTAAGTATAATGTACGTACCTACCCACCTATAGCTGCCTATATAGCCAGCATCCAAGCCGGTGTCGGTGTCGGCATCGGAATCGGTGTCGGTGCTTGAGTACTGGGAGCATAGGGCTTGAGGAGTAGGGAGGGATACAGGTCTAATGTCGTCGACGCCTAATGTGGGACAAATAAATATGTACAATGTACACATGGCAGGAGAGGAGTTTGCAATAGCTATACGTGACATCGCCTCAGAGCAAGTGACACACACACACACACACACGATTACTTCACGATTCGTGAAGTAAATTCTTGCCGTTTGATTTCATTTCAATGGGATTTTCATCAGTTCTGAGTAAGTTGTAGCTTGTAGCTCTGCTCTGTACGTATATAGACTGTATAATGTATACATTATCACTGGGTCTACTCCTAGTCCTCGTCCTGGTCCTGGTTACTGCCACTGGTACGGGGAAGGATGCATGAAGAGCACGCATGCCGACCTCCTAAGATCCTATAAGCTTATTAAAGACATTCGAGGAAGGGAGAAGGAGAGCGAGAGAGAGAGAGAGAGTAGGAATGAAATGTTCCTCAGTCTTCTCGTTTCAACAGCATTATGGACAAAATAACGTATTCTACAACTCGCTTCCTTCCCGTCCTCCTCTCTCCCAAGTTACTCCCGACTTTCCTCCAATCCCCCTGTATTCCATATTAGACAGATACATAAAGTGCCGGTACCTCCTCGTCACTCGTACATGACGTCGCCGACGACTTCCACTTCTCCCATGAATAGCACACACTACATGTTTCCCAACCAGAACCAGGACCAGGACCAGGACCGGGATGGAGGAGATGAAGACAAGACGACGATAACGAAAACGAGGGATGGAGATTGAGCTTTTACAAGAGTCGAGAGAGAGAGAGGCCGCTCTCCCAACATACTCAAAGGAAGATATTATGACGGCGAGGGAAGACGGGAGCGGAGACTCTGTTCCCAGTTGATCTCCTGTCAGTCTCTGTCCGCCCCACTTTGAAAGGTTTTCATTCCAGCTTGAGCCCATAGTTTGGTCTTGGTATATGACACGAAGCCATGTGCACGTTCAGCTCCACACGGTGTGGATGCGACTCGTCAGCACTTATCAAGAAAGCAGCCGGACTACAATAGCTCATGTACTCGCACTCCTCAATACTCTCTCCACCGTCCAGAGTCAGAGACACACTATCTGCATCCACATCATATTAACGTCTTTGTCCGGCCTCATCCTCCACCATTATCCTACTCATATCTCCATGTCCCCTCTCAACTCCTCAAGAGTCTCATCAAAGTACACATGTGGAATGTCACTTTCACTCTCTCGCCAGATCTGCTCCTTTCTCTACAAAGCCCAAAGTAGGACCTACTTTCCTTTCACACAAACCCTCCATAAATCCCTCCACTAGACAAATATCTAGGTAGGTGGTGCCTCTTGGGTGCTTAATTCAAGTTGTATTGAATTTTTAATTATGAAATAAAAATGAACAATAATTTTATGAGGGCTTTTGTGTGGAACAAAACTTAAAGAAAAATCCTACTCGCCACTCGCACCCCATTCGTCCAGCCCATGATGAGACCAGACTCAGGAGCAGCAGGGAGTGTGCTAGGTCTGGGCACGAGTGGAAACTAATTCAATGCCTAGTAAATTTTTATCAGGCTCTTGATGTCTCAGTCTTGTGTCGTGTGGAGTGGTGCCGGTACCGAGAGGATGATGTCGGAACAACAATCAATACTGTAACTGTAGTGGAGTAGTGGGTAATGACGACGCGGATGCATACACTCAAGAGTGAGAGACGGAGTGTTACAGACTCCAGGCCCCTTCATCACGTTACTTGGTGCTTTACTTTAATGCTTTATTTTAATGTTCTAACACTTGTACATAGTTATAAATTACATGTCGATAATGTCTATCTTGTGATATACTGATTCGCGCGTGCATAAAAAATAATTGCCACTTTGAGAGCTTTTGAGACCTTTAGAAAAAGGCTTGAGCTAGCTTGTTGCTGTATTTATGGCGTCGCAGCATGGGGGTTTTTGTGCAAGTATAGCAAATACATAATATGAGTTTCAGCATCAGCATCAGCACCAGCATCAGCATCAGTATCAGTATCAGTGGATGGGCAGTTAAACATCCTCACGTACATGTGCTCTGTACGTCCCTACCATGTACCTACTTATATACACTCGCATATGAACACTATAAAGTCTCTCCACGAGCACCAATTTCTCTACATAATATAAAGATTTGGAAATATATATATTTATTATAGGGGAAATGGGAATTTTTCTCTCATGTGATAAAGGTCAGCGTTCGCTTTGGGGATCAATTTTACTAAAAACAAATCACGAACTCGTATTTTCTCCTCACTATTTATTTGAAACAGCTGGGCAAACTAAACACTATCGATAGTTGATGTCGAGGTCGAGTGTACACATGTCTCAGACTCTCAAATAGAAAAGAAAAAATAAACGCTCTGTTTTTTTCATCAGGAACAAATAAGAAACGTAGTCGGTAATTGGCATGGTTGGTTTTTGTTAGCAATATCAATGTAAGCTACCTACCTACCTACATACATACGTACATAGGTCCATATCTCTTTGTTGCTGTTGGTATTCTCTCAAGTCTGAGTCTATATGCTATATACATAATTACCTACTATACAAAGACTCTACTCGTGCGAACATAAACCTCAGTGAAAGATGGTGTTGATGAGGAGGAGAGAGGATAGGAATGAGTTGTGCTTCTATTTTAAAATATCAAAAGTATGACAGGGTTTAGAGAACGTGAGAAATAATATTTTGTATAATTCTTACATGATAAAAAGAAGAAGAAAAAAAAAGAGTTGATGATGGGTCTTTTTTTTGTAATTATTTTTTCTTATTTTTTTCCCCCTCCATTCCACTATGTAGATTCAAGCAAGAAGCTGAAAGACGTCATGGAGGAGCTAAGCGGAGAAACGGGTCCATTATCAAAATATAATCCAGATGGGGTAAGATTAGATTTTTATTTGATCATGCTCTAAGTTTGTTTATAAATGAACAAGTATACAAAAAGTACCTACTACATAGTTGGAGGCGGCCTGCTCAGAAGTGTATCAGTAGGTAGAAGTTCCAAGAGTATAAATTTTTTTTGTGATCTGTGTAGTAGAGAGAGAGAGAGAGAGAGAGAGAGAGAGAGAAAGGTATGGATCTGTCTTTATGGATTTGAACCAGGAAATTGTAGATAGTGATGGAGATGAGAGTGCCTATAGACTTGCTATATACAGTCTATACAGTCTTCAGATATGCTACGCTAATACTCACTCCTTAGTTTACATTGCACGCACACAAACATGCTAATGGTAATGCAGTAGCGTAGCGAGTAGGTTAGACTGTATAGTGAGTCCTGACTATAGTACTGGCTAAACACGTATAGTTTCACAAGGAAAATGCCCAGCGTGTATTTTTGGGGAGTCGAGGAATTTTGCCGTCAGGATTATTTTAGAGGTTTCAGACCAGAAGGGAAACATACACTATGGACTCCGGTCGACGATATGTTCATGTATATATAGTATACATTGAAGTGGATGGATATAGGATATGGATAATGGTTACAGATACAGATACAAATACAAACAGAGATACTATATATGAGAGCTATGTCCATTTCCATTCCCAGCCCCATCCACATTACACTACCAGTACCAGTCTGCAAAGTAATGAGCCTATGATGAGATAGCGAGGTAAAAGCAGCAAGGCTCCGAAGAAGACTTGGACTACGGACGGAGAGAGAGAGAGAGAACAGAGCAAAGAACAAGGATAGACAGCACAGATTAAAAACGAATCAGTTTGTTTACTTTGTGAGCGAAATCTACATGGATGACGCAAGGGGTGAAACTTAATAGACATACATACGTTTAAGTATAGGAGTAATGTTTTTTTCAGAGTGTTTTCTTAAGATGTGCGTGGGCTTTAGATCTTATACAGGGAGAGGAGAGAGAGTCAGAGAAAGGAAAGACGAAAACGAGAAGGACGAAGTGAAGGAAGCAGTAGTTCTTAGTAAAGGACTGTACGGCTCGTTGCTCGGTTAGGTTTGGTTGGTTAGCTACCTTTTTTATCTTGAAAGAGAGCTCCAACTTACATCATACGGATACAGACGGAGAGAGAGAGAGAGAGCGACTGTACTGTATGACTACACACTCGCCGCAAGTCTCTTCTTGATTAGCTAAATGTCTATTTATTTGTACGAGAGGGGGAAGAGCGCAGGTCCGAGAGCTCATTCCATCTCATTTTAGAAGATAAAAAATGAAAACAATGCATGCAAGTGAAAGTAAATTCGGATTTCAAGAATCTCACGTGGAATTCAGTCAGTTTCACTCCCCCTCGTTCCCTTATAGCTAGCGCTTATTGTCTGTACAAAAACCTATTGGATTGACGCTGGATTTAGCGTTGGATTTGTGGACTTGGATTTGGATTTGAACTCGACATGGCATTGGCATTGCAAGTCTAAAAGTAAATTACCTAGATAGGTTACGAGTAAAAGTATAAGATCCACCATTCAAATTTAAATACCGCCTAGTGGGTATGTAGGTATGTAGGTAGGTAGGTGCATTTATATTATGGGCAGATATTTTGCAATGGGATCCTCATATCCTTCCAAATGGCGAGATAGAAATAGAACGAGAATGTCTGTGTATAAATGTCTAATGTCTCGGGTGCACTGTATATTTAGAAGAGTGAGATGAGCGGAGCACATCATGGATGGACATATCTGTACATATAGCGTCTGTGTATAACATGTAAAAGTAGAGCTGTGGAAGTTATCAAGGGGAAAGGAGAATTTTGTGCAGCTAACATGTTTTTACTTACCCAAATTGGATGCAGATGCGGATAATAATATTGAGAATTGAGATCTGAGAGTATATATGCATGATTCGGGAAATGAAGCTAAGCTCAACATTTATTACGTTTGACGGGGGATGAAGGGAAAGGCATGGCCTAAGTATGATTAGCAATGCAATAATTTTCTATGGATAACAAAGAGATAATTTAAATTTAGGCTGAGCATGAGGAGTACATATAACGCACTCGGGTCTATACAAAAGATTTCGGTATTTCATGTATGTTTCGCCAGGGAAGAAGCAATACCGGATATATACAGTGTTTTACAAGGAAAGTATATTGTTAAAAACTTGTATAAAATTCAATAATTGCCATATCAGATAATTGAAAGATTTTTACACGTTTTGTTTTTGAAAATATGTAATTCAGACAGTTTTGAAAATTTCAAAATATTAATTTTGCGATTTTAGCAATTTAAAAAAATATTGTATGTAAAAATTTAACTTTTTGAAAAAACTAATTTAGGGTGATTTTTAATTTTCATAAAAATTAATTTGGGACAACACTTCAAAAATTTTTCAAACAAAATATTTAATTTACATCTTTTTCAGCTTTTAATAAAAAGCATTTGCTTTGAAGAAATCAAACTATCCTCGTTTTGCATTTCTGAGAATTATTATTACAAATTAAATTCATTTTCACTGGGTATGATTTGCATCTTTGAATTTATGAAAATAAGGATGATTGGTATTGCCTTTTCAATGATGAAATCCTTATCCTACTATGTAAAGGATTTTTGTACGAATAGAGACTATGCAGAGTACGGATGCGTACAGAGCCGGGTAGTTGGTTTGGTAGGGAATGTGAAAGGATATTAATTTATGTGGTGGATAATCTAAAGTCTAGAGATAAGATGATTTTGTGTTTGATGGTTGGGGGACTTACTCCTCATAAATTGACTCTCTGCCCCTCTGAACAGGATATCGACTATGAAGGATTTAAATTGTTTTTGAACACCTACCTGGAGATTGACACTCCAGACGAATTGTGCCGTCACCTGTTTTTGTCGTTCATTAAAAGACCAGCCCTCCGACCGCCGGCATCTCCAATACCGATGTCAAACTCGGTTCCAGTGGATGGAAGAGCAATTAAGGTGATAGCTACAGAAAGAGAGAGAGAGAGCGGCTCAACTCAATTTCTATTTCCTATTCAAAATATATTATTTTCTAGCTAAGCTTTTGCTTTCTTTTTATATATTTTGTCCGCTGTATGAATAGTATGAAGTACAGACTGCACTCCCCTGTCTCCCTGTCTGAGTATATGTGGTTCCAGTTCCAGTCTACGCCCTTCGTCTTGTCCCTATGTATGTATACCTATGTGTGTACCCATATATCTGTACATAGGAAACTCCCAACGTCCCGACTTCCTGCTCCTTCCTCCAGGTTCTTCTTCTAAAAGATCTGCTAATCCAGTCTCATATCTGTGTCTGTTCACTACCAGTATATATGTACACACTCCCTTTTCCTCGATCCAATTTTGACATGATCCATCCCGTGCAGTGGAGTCATTTTCCCTTTTGGCTTTCCTTTTCTTAGTCTCTGTCTGAGCTCATAATATAATGTTTGCTCCTCTCTCCTCAGCTCATTTCTCTTTTACTTTCCCACTCCGCGTCGATTTCGGCTTGTTTATTGCTCTTCCTTATGCGTACGGCCACTTTCTTTAGCTAGTTCCAGATCAAGTCTCACTGCCGCCTGTATTTCTATTTCTATTTATTCTATGTGTGGTGTGTGGTGTGTGGATATATATGTACATGTATATTTAATACGGACTCCGGGTCCCTCTGTCTTTCTCCGTCCCTGTTTGTGTGTGTGTAGGAGATGGCGATGATGAGCTCAACGACGGCCGTTGCAGCTATTGCTCCACACAATGCGGGCTCTCTCTCCAGTCTTGTCGCTCACTCCACGACTCAACAAGACCATAACATTCCCACTACCGAGAAACATCATGGACTGGCTGAGAAACTACATGGGCTCACGGAGAAACTCCACAATCTTGGTCATCACCGGAGTGACTCTGAGAGCGGTTCTAGGCCACGCACAGGTCTCTCTCTTTTTTTATATATGTTACTCTCTCCACCGTCGAGTCTCTGTTTTCTTTTTCTCCCCTCCTTTCTTTCTTCTTTCTCTCTCGTTTTTTCTCTCCCATTAATCTTATTCTCAAGACATTGTAAACGTCATCCCTTTGACCTTATTACCTCCGCATGCACTGCATGCACCATAACACACAAGGTCTTCACTAAGTTATAGACTTACATGCTAGGAAAATATGGACTGCGTACCTCGCTCTTGGGTGGGACTTTAACGCTCTCTCTCTCTACTTTTTTATTCACCGTCCTCTTTTCTTATACAAGTTACTACTACTACTACTACTACTACGTTTTTACGGCTGGAAATAATAAGATAGCTGTATAGAATGTAGAATTACGAGTCCCAGTGTCTATACTTACTCTCTCACTCTTGGCTATGTTTCCATGTATGAAGATCCTCCCTCTCCTAACCCACCTACCTAGGCACTTACCATCAACACTGCCAATACTTTATTTCGAGGTCTTCGTCTCTATCTCTATCTAGCCTCCAGTCTACGGGCGTCTTGGCTGAGTAGATAGGTATATTGAATTCTAAAGCGGGATGCGGGGGTTAGACTTTGAGTGGAGATAAACCTACATCGTATAAATACCCATCTATCTACAGCCACTCCGTCTATAGTTTATATTCTTCTTCATGCTTGATGCTCAACTTGTAAAGTTAACAAAAGCAGAGGGAAATGCACTTTCTTTCTTTCACTCTCTCTCCTCTTTTCATTCATCCCATTACTCCATATCCATATGTACACTCCACTTGTGTGTCCCTTCATTCTCTAGAAATAACTTGGGCATCATATAAATTCACACGGCTCAGGTCGTAAATATTTTTTTTTCCCGATGAAATGAACTGCATGCCATTGTCATCCTTACAGATGTATATGTTGTCGTCCAGCAAGACACCATTGCCCCATAGGCTCATTCCTCAACCATGTCGCATGGTACTTGTCACACATTTCTATATTTTCTCCTCTGGGTAGAGAGTTGGACTGCCTATACATACGTAGGTGTGTAGTTTCTCTACTTGATAATTACTGTTGCTCTTAAAGAGTTGAGTAGCTTCCGCTACAACTACGCTTAGATTGAATCTACCTACTTGAATTAGCAACAAATTTTTAAATACACATGTGGTATATAAAAACAATTTCCATCTAATGGGCGGGTGATCCTTTGTTTTACCCCTTTCTACTAAATATAGTTACATGTTTGGTTTTAATTGCTTAATTTTGTAAAAACGAAAAGTCCACAAATTTTAAATACGTTTCAGTAGGATCATCAGTTGTTATAGTACCTAGTAGAAATGGCATAGCATTTGGTCACATGGCAATCTTTCATATTTTTTTTTGGACGACAACACATACATACAATGCTACTGTATATGAACATTCCATGAAACCCCCAACGTTGTTCCCATTATAAGTCTCCAATCTCCTTCCTTTTGCCTTGAAGGCCGCTGCAGTTGGTGGTCGTTGAAATGGAAGACGTATGCAGGAGGGATAGTGCAGGAAGGAATTGAATTATTATTATGGTCACGAGTCTCCTCTGTCGCCCCTGTACAAGGGGACGAGAAATAACGTATTCCTCAGTTTTATCCAGAACTTTACAACCACTTATCTTTCAATAGCTCCTGTCACATTTTCATTATCTCTTCCTTCTCTAACGAAATCGAAATTTTGTCCAAAATTATTTTCCTACGACTCCATAACATCCAAAAGCAGCAGCAACAACAACAACAACAACAAATCTACAAACTACAAACAAGAAGACCCAGACCCTGCGCTTATAATGATATTGAAAATACTTTCTCGCACTCACAGGAGCGCCCCTGGTACTGGTACTGTGACTATACACAAGGAGAGGCTTTACTCATATCAGTAGTTACGACTCAAGATACAGTCCATAACAAACAAACATTGCATTTTGGGGAGAGAATCTGATGATGAGTTGTAGAAAATTTAAGGAGAGTGAGAGATATCCTCAAAATATTAGTGCGACTTTGATTCTGTATATAGTGTCTATATAGTAGTGTACACGACTGTACAGACAGCATGGGGGATATATATGTGAAGCGTTGAGTTCCTCACCGTCACAGTCACTGTGTGGAAGTAGGACAGGAGATGGAGATGGTGAAATGCATAGGAAAGATAATGAAGGCCGCTTACAAAAGTTTCCCCTGTGAGTGAGTCTCTCTTCTGCCTCTCCTCCTCCTCCTCCTCCACCTCCTCCTTCTCAAGACCTCTCAACTTTCCAACTCCAACTTCAGCCGCTCGTCAACATCATTTTGTGTCTATCTCTCGTTTCATGTCTACAACTACACAATTACTACAATCAAAAGATACAAACTACCTAAACAGGGAATAATAGGAAATATACAAATAGAACAAACATGTCCTGCCATGTCTTCCAAATGAGTTGAGGACCTAATACAAAAGACAATAAAGGCAGACGTTCCTACATCCTACCTACCAACCTCCCCATACCTACCAATGTATTTATTATACCCACTTGGAACTTATCCCCCCTTCCCTCCCTTCCTTCATCCACCAACAACATGAGAACAAAACTAAATAAAATGAGATTATGAATGAGACTGCTCATGCCCTATATTTCTCAATCTGAGTGACACAAATAGACGAGAGAGTCCCTAGATTAAAATAAATGTTGAGACAATGCCGGAGAAAGGAAATAATATGGGATTCATCCAGAGGTTTAAGTTTAAAATTAAACCTTTCCTTCTCTGCTAAAAGCGGATAATTACCTACCCCCCACCTCCTCCCAACCAACCAACCACCCACATAAAAAATAAACTCTTTAGAATCGTAAAGGAAACCCCGTGTGTACCCCCTCACCCTCAAAAAAAAAGAAACAACCTTACACTACCATCAACCCTCTCGTTATCACTATAAGTTTTTTACACTATTTACTATTTAGACTGTGAGTAGTTCTAGTTATTACCTTTTGTTTACTATACTGATAAAATAGTTCATTCTCAGTATCAGTATCAGTATTTAGTATGAGGTATATATATATATATTATACGCCTCATAAAGCTTTTAACCAGGACTGGCCAAAACAATCCCAGTTTTTTTTATAAATTGTTTCAACTGCAATTTAAATTACAAGCGTTTTTTAAAATATTGATTTACTAAATAATTTTGAAATTGAAATTTGAAACTATATGCAGACTTAATTTTTTGTGTACTCATATTTTTGAATTGGACAACATTATAATATAATGACTTAATGAACAAATGATAAAATGTAGGAAGTCTTGGTGCGTCGGTTCATCCAATGGTGAAGTTGACCCAAACTTCGTCATACTATAGCCCAGATGATAGGAAAAGTACAGACTCGTCGCCCAGTCTCAGTCAAGTATCGAGAAACTCATCAAAAAATTCCAATTCCAACCATTCATCAAAATTGGTTACAAATGGTACATATGAATAAAAATAACATTAAATAAAACAAAACAGAACCCCAAATTTTGCCATAACTATAACTATACCTTCACTTTAAACAACCCCCCCCCCCCCCCCTAACCTCCGATCCAACCGCTCGCTCAGCCCTATATGCAACCCGTGCCCTTCGCTTCGTGTTTTCTGTAATTTACCAATTTCCCCTTTAAATGTATATTTTTGGTTTGGTTTTGGCGTTCATCTCACTGCTACTACATACATGCAAAAAGAACTTATGTAAAGTAAAGTTGAAGAGATGGAAAGGCATCTACTACCTACAAGTGTTTTTTTATCACTTTTTTTAGAGTTTCTTTCCCTGTATTGTACTCGCTGGAAATGGTATGGTGTAAAAATAAATCATTTGTTTTTTCCGATTCCTAGAAACAAACAAAAAAAATCCCATCTATTCAGTTCCCATTTAAATCCAAAATTAAATACAGCAAAAAAAATAACAAGAACATAGAAAAATAGAAAAGCATGTGTAGTCATATCTGTAGTCATAGCGGCATAAATGTAGCCCTTTTTGAGCGTGCTTTCGAGATGCTTGCATCAGTAGTTGAGAGTAGTATTGTGAACATTTTGCACGTGAAAATTCCTTCACTAGATATTTGTAGTGTAAATAATTTATCTGTTCTCTCTGCTTTATTTTTGTTTCTTCTTCTCCACAACTTTCCTCTCGTATACCTTATAACTCCCGCAAACAAATTTAAATTAAATGTAAAAGCTTTTATTTTTTTTTAGATTGTGCGGTCTCACAAAGTTTTAAAGTTGTAGAGTAGATACATGTCACCTACATACATACTATGTATGTTTCTATACACGTAAAAGCAGTAATGATCTTTAGGCATGTCAGACCTCATAATATTTCTATATATGAAATACAATTTTCTCCTACTATAAACCAAGCAAAATTTCACTATATACCATATTCTATAGTTGATAGTAGACGGAGAGAATCATGTAATATAAACACTGGTCTCCGTCATTCCCATGTGTATTTATTTACCTTTCTCTTATTGTACTTTCTATTTTTTTACTGTGTATAGCTACATATTATAATGATAGATATTTCATATTCGTGCGGTTTGAGAGAGAACACAATACAAAATATGACAATCATCCTTGTCTGATTTCTGCCTTGGGTTCTAAATGTCCTCGGCGAAATAAAATCAATGATGATGATGATGATGCTGATGATGATGATGATGATGATGATATAGATATTTATCCGTACATATATTATGTATTATTATGATTATGATGATCATGATGATGAGGATTAGTTTGTATTTGTAACAATAGAATTGTTTGTTTTTAGAAGAAAAAATAGAATAAATATAATATGAGATTATTACTATTATTATTATGGGAATCGACCTCAAATCTTTATTTTACCTCGTTGTTGTTGCATGCTTGGTTGACTTATCTAGATTTGAGAAGCTCTTCCACTGGCTCACGACTCCCCCCAATTGACATCACCAGCGTTCGCGTTCCCCTAAAGGACATTGTGTGCTACTTATCACTGTTGGAGGGAGGAAGGCCGGAGGACAAACTTGAATGTAAGTCACTATAATATACTCTACACACTCCCACCCCTTCCACTCCACTCCCTCCTGATACTCCTCAGTCGATCCTCGAGGGTCACCTAAACTTGATCTAAAAATATGTACCTAACTACATTATGCCTTATGTGCGTTGTTTAGAATTGTTTCCAGAGTAAATTATACAAAATGGAGAGAGAGAGAGAGAGAAAAAAAAGGTTTAAAAACTTTGAGCTCTTCTCCTTCTCTGTGTACATCATGTTCTGTATATTTTTCCTGTATGTTGTTTATCCACACAGTTATGTTCCGGCTCTATGACACGGATGGGAATGGTGTTCTGGATACATACGTGAGTGAAAGTTATTTTTCATATTTTCATCGTTTTCTCTACACACAAGTTGGGAGCTTGCGGATTGTGTGGGAGATGCTGGAAAAAAAGACAGTAAACCAAAGCCATGCAGCTACTACTGACTACTACTGACATACAGATATCCATGTAAAATATCTATAATTATATACACATATAGCTAGGTACTTAATATGCCTATATACCCACAATAATGTAGGTGGGTGCCTACAATATAAAACTTTATCTACTCAAATCTCTTTTTTGTCCTTGCCACCACGATAGTCTGCACTCCGTGTGCACAGAGATATGCGTGTATAGGGGGTGTCAGTGACACAAATGATCGCTGACTTTAATTAAATAATATCTTTTCTCTATCTTCTTTAAATAAAATACACTGCAGTATTTTATATAATTTTAAGAACAATAAATAGTAGTTTATTATGAAACACACACAAATACTCAAACGTAGTATCGAATCTCGAATGTGAATTATTAGTGTAAATTTCGATAGTATCTTTCTTCATTGAATGTCAAAATAGCATTGAAGTTTCTTCTCAAACATGAATCAAAAAATAATAGATTTAACACTTTGTCTCCACAGAGAAATAATAATATAAATTCATTGGTTGAATTCTTCGGGATTTCGGGGGATTTTAGAAATGATATTAGTATCATTTCTAAATACGGGGTAAGATGAAACTAGTAACTATAACGCCGTAACATCCTTCTCCCTCATGAAGTATCTTCATCTAATTTAAGAACACATAGTTTAGTAACAGCTCGTCTGTAAACACCATCTTTTGTGCGTACGTCCACTACTCGAGTAACACCATCTTTACCAGGATACACATTTTCAATTCTCCCAAGTGGCCAGTAATTACGAGGTCCATTAGAATCAACTAAAAGAACAATGACACCAATTTTCACATTAGAACAGTTTTTATACCACTTGGTTCTCTCATTCAGACTAGGTACATATTCTTTCACAAATCGAGCCCAGAAGTAATCAGATAGCCGTTGAGCCATTCTCCACTGTTTTCTAAGTTTTAAATCTTTATCTAAAAATACACCAGGACTTAAAGCTGAACTAGAAGAGCCAATCAAAAAACAATTTGGGGTTAGACTTTCAGGTTCACTATGATCATTAGATACTAAAGTTAAGGGTCTCGAGTTTACGATGTTTTCAGCTTCTGTCAATAAAGTCATAAGAACTTGTTCTCTTGGAATTCGTTCTTTCAGTGCAACTTGTAGTGACTTCTTCACACACTGGATAAGTCTTTCCCAGCTACCTCCAAAGTGAGGTGCAGCTGGTGGATTAAATAACCATTGAACTTTCTGCATAATTTGATGTTGTTGGATTTTAGAGTAATCGATTGATTTTACGGCTTCTTTCAACTCTATCTCTGCTCCACGTAGATTTCGACCATTATCAGAATAAATCTCTTTTGGATTTCCTCTTCTACTTACAAAACGTCGGAAAACCAGAATACAAGAATCAGTCGACAATGAATCAGTCAATTCCAAATGTACGGCACGAGTAGTCATGCAGACAAAAATCACTCCATATCGTTTTTCAGTTGATTTCTTAACCTTCACTTTCAACGGACCAAAGTAATCTAAACCAACAAAAACAAAGGCTCGAACTTGAGGTGTAACTCGGCACGCTGGAAGCTGTCCCATTAAAGGTTGTTCAGGTTTAACTTTTCTCCGACGACAAACTAAACACTTGTAAATTTCTGATTTAACTGTACTTCGGAGAGTTAATATCCAATGACGTTGTCGTAATTCATTTATAATTGTTTCAGTTCCTTGGTGATTAAATCGTTCGTGATATTCCTTTATCAACAACCTTGTGTAACTATGACGTGGATGAAGAATTGAAGGTTGCTTAGCATTAAATGCCAATGAGGAATTTTCTAGACGTCCTTGAGTTCTCATAACACCATTATTCAATCTTGGATTTAACCTGTAAATAGAACTGTTGGTTTTAATTGGTTTCAGATTTTTAATTTGAGAAATTTCCGTTGAAAAATAACAAGCTTGAACTTCTTTTATCCAAGCTGTCTCAGCGTTATCGATCTCCTGCACTGTCAGTGCTTTAGGGAATACTATCTTATCTTTCCTTATTTTGCTCAAAAATTTCTTTATTGCTCTAAAGTAGAAAGCTGTACAGCGGATTAGTTTTCTCCATGAAGAGAACCGAAGAATATCAGGCAGACTGGGTCTTTTTTCAACAATCACATTACAATATTCTGCCTTAAGTTCTAAATCTTCGGGTTTTGCTGAAGATGTAAAGTTTTCAGGTTCTTTTGGCCAGAAACTGGGATCCTTTCTAAGGAATTCGGGTCCTTTCCACCATCTATTAGTGCTTTCAAAACTTAGTTCAAGGTTATCTCGGGTAGCATCATCAGCTACGTTGTCGTGAGTACTCACCCAATGCCAATCTTTTACATCTGTCAACTCTTCAATTTCTCCAACACGATGTCCAACGAACTGTTTAAACTGACGAGCATCAGCTCTGAGCCAACATAGAACATTTCTCGCATCTATCCAGAAATGAGTTGAATTGATTTGAATCTTGTGTTCTGACTTAATAGAAGCTGATAATCTACTTGCTAAAAGAGCAGCTTGTAGTTCCATGCGAGGAATTGATAAAGGTTTCAAAGGAGCAACACGAGCTTTTGCAACAATAAATGACGTGTCAACAACAAAATCTTTCTCATATCTGAAATAGGCTACAGCTGCAAAGGCTTTCTCACTAGCATCGGCAAAAATATGAAGTTGAATTGAAGATGCTGTTGAAAATGCAGATCCATAACATCGTGGAATTTGTATCAAAGGAATTTTTTGAAGATCAGCTATCCATCGTTTCCATTTCAAATCTAGATCATCTGTCAGTTTATCATCCCACCCTAGATTTGATCTCCAAATTTCTTGAAGTAGAATTCTAGCTTTAATCATAAAGTGAGCTATAATACCAAGGGAATCAAAAACAGACATGATAAGCTTCAGGACGTCTCTTTTTGTCGGTTTCACAAGACCTTGAATTATCTCAGGTTTGACTTTATGGAAATTCAGTTTAAAAGTGAAATTGTCAGTTTCAGGATTCCACCACAGGCCAAGTACTCGTTCCATTGGTAATTCTGTATCAATACTGATTTCCTGTAGATCTTTCTTTCGTAAATTAGATGGGATACTTTTCATCACTTCTTTAGAGTTACATATAAAATTACAAATTTCGAAATTGCCTTGTCTGTATACATGAATAACATCTTTGATAAGTTTCTTTGCTTCATCTTCTGTATCAGTACTGTCAAGCCAATCATCCATGTAGGTACGAAGTCGGATGGCCTTAGAAGCGTCCGGATATTCCTTTTCAAACTCTTTTGCGTTTAAATTCTTTACAAACTGAGCTAATGATGGAGAGCACGCTGCACCGAACAAGACTCTTGTAATTACATAAATATCTGGTTCTTTAGTTGCATCAAAATCTCGCCACAGAAAACGTTGAGCGTGTTGATCTTCTTCACGAATGAAAACTCTTAAAAACATTTCCTTGATGTCCCCTAAAAATCCTATCTTTTTCAAGCGAAAATTATAAATTACTGATTGTAGGGGAAGTAGTAAATCTTTTCCAGTCAAGAAGAAATCGTTTAAACTGTATCCATGAGACTCAGCTGCAGCATCAAAAACCGGTCGGACCTTTCCAGGTTTATTTAGATTTATGACAGGAAAATGGGGCAAGTACCACATGTGCTTATCTCGAACAGCTGCTTCAGCAGCAGTCAACTTTCGGTAATAACCTTTAGTTATCATATCATCTATTGTATCTTTATAAGCTTTGGCTAATATTGGATCTCGTTTCGCTTTCTTTTCGGTATATAATAATCTCTGCATTGCTTGATACTTACTTTCAGGAAGATGACATTCACTATTTCTCCATAGTAGTCCAGTTTCAAAACCACCTTCTATTCTCTTAGTTGTTCTTTCCATAATTTCTATTGAACGTTTGTCTTCTTTTGATCTCGGATTTTCATGTATCACCTTCACCCCAAACGATTCAGTGGAAAAGGAATCTTTGACCAACTGATGAAGAGAATCGTTTACATCATCAGTTTCATAAACCTGTTGGATAGTGTAAGTCACATCGGAAGTCTTTCCTAAGTTAGTTGCAGGACCATGGACAACCCAACCTAAACGAGTTTTCGAAGCGAACGGAGCATTCCACGCACCATGAACTGACTTGAAACTACTTAGCAGCATTGGATTATTTTGACCAATGAGGATTACCGGAGTAGCATGATGAAGTGATGAAAATGGAATATCTTGCAAATATGGCCAATGACTACGAAGTTCATCAATATTCAAAGATTGAGATCGTAGAGCTAAATTTTGAACAGTTCTTGCTGACGTTATCCGATACGACTTAGCATTCTCGTGAACTCCTTTAATTTCTAAAGCCACACTCTTAGAACTCATTTCATTGTGAACCGTTTCATTTGTCCATTGAAGACTTAACGGTTGCTCAGACCCTTTTAATCCAAGTTGAGAACTAATCCTTTCATCAATTAAAGTAACAGTTGACGCGTCATCTAATAAAGCATACGTTTTAATAGATCCGGAAGGTCCTACTAGACGAACAGGCAAAATTTTCAAAAGACAAGCATCAGTGGACTTTAACCAAGTATTACCGCACCAACTTCTTGGATCTGTGGAAGCTGCAGTTGTTGAAGAAGTATCATCAGGATTAACCTTTTTTTCCGTATTATCAGGATTAAGTTTTTTCGTTGCCTTAGGGTTATGAAGAAGAGGATGATGAATATAAGTACAACCACCTACTTCACACTCTTTCTTATTAGGACAATTTGAAGTCTGATGACCTTTCTGAAAACAACAAAAGCACACTTTTGCCGACCGAATTATTTCCCATCTCTTATCAATATCAGCTTTCGTCAATTTAAAACAATCTTTGGTTTCATGATTGGATTTTGAACAACACTGACAAGACGACTTAGTTTCCTTTGAAGGTTTCTTTTCATGTACACTCAAAACTGTATCTCGACTGTTACGTTGCTTGGCATGATGATCACCGGACGTAGAAGCTTTAGTAGACCTAGACGGTAAACAAGAAACAGCTAGAGCTACTGTATCTAACCAGGACGAAAAATCTTTTAAATTTGCATTATCAATCATTTTCTTTTCTGCAACTTCAAATCCCCAACGCGTACAATAACTTTGAGGCAATTTCATAACTAGTTCTTCTAACAGTTGAGGGTTGAATAAGTAGCCATGCATATTGACTACTTCAATAGTGGTAACCAAGTTTCGAACTACATTTACATACGAGATGATAGATTCAGGATTATTTTCATTTGGAGAAGCTAATTGATGGACTTTAGTCGTAAAAGCTTGGATGATCTGCGAAGGTCTACCAAAGGTTTGTCGCAGAGTTTCTAAAACTTTGGATAAATTTTCTGGAAAACCAAGAAGTGAAGCTACGGCATCTCTTGCTTCACCCCGTAAACACTTATCAAGTCTGTCCATCTGTTCAGTATCTGAGAGTCCACATGACTCAGTGATTTGATTAAACCGACGAATAAATGCAGGCCATTCTTCAGGCTTGCCTGTAAAATTCGTAAATTCTTTGCAATAAGTTTGTCGAGACAAAAACTGCTTCATTTCGGAGTTGCTCACAGCTGAATTCGATTGTTGCTGTAAACCCAACGTTATTGCTTTAGCAATTTCCATACCAATTTTCAGTGTATCTGAAACTTGATCAGTTGATTGACTTTCAATTTGAATTGGTTTTTCAATAGTATTATTTCGGGAAAAATTAAATATCGGGGACAAATTTGATCGGGGAAGGGGGTTGTTAAAATTATTAAGATCTTTCAATAGGGGACACCGGGGCTTATCACTACTCTGTAGATTAGTTTGAATTGTTGATGTTTTCAGAATATGCTGCCCATGATTATCATTGCCAGTTAAATGTGCGCTGAATGGTACTGCAGGTAACTTGTCTACAGCAAGATCTATCTCAGTAACTGGATTTCCACAATTTGTGGTGTCTCCTGTAGTTTTATTCATAGTGTTAGTTGAAGCCAGGTCTAAATTTGGAGGAAATAAGTGAGAACGCAATGCTGACTCTTTTACGGTCGAAGCAAACTCTGTATCTTTTTCTTTTTCTCGCTCTTGTCTAAGCGTCTCTTCAAGCCATTGTACAAATTCTCCCCTACTATGAAATGTTGGAATGTTGGATGCCATTGCCATTGTTGTATGCATAGTCGTTGAATTGGAACTGGATGTCATATTATCGGATGACTGACCACTACGTATACTAGGATTGTGCAACTTAGCATTACCTGTGTCAGCTGGACTACCAGCATTTTTATGAGCTTTATAGTGGTCGTTGTTTTCTCCAGAACCAGAAATTCCATAAGAACAATGAGCAATAGGCATTTGGCCACCATCTGGGATGTTGTCAATAGCATCAATAGGACTTGGGGCGACTTGAGATGGCACCGGCGGGACATCACCTTGACCATGGTCACAGCCTCGGATCACCGCTGGGTCATCAAGACGTCTATCTTGCGTTTTGTCTTGACGTGGGGTTCCATTTCGACTTCTATCAGTTGAATTATTTCTTTTTTCGATCAGCCTAGCACTGGCACGACGGCTAGAAGGATTCTTGTCTTCGTCTCCCATCCCCAAAAAGAGAAATGCAGAAGTGCAGGTCTTTTTTATCTTCAAATCTGGTCACCCTAGATCTTGATTTCGGTAAATTAAGAAACTGGGACCAGTATAGGACTCAGAGACAGTAGAAATGACCAAGGTAGGACGGCGGCAGCAAAAAACCAGAGAAAAATATTCACCGCAACGACTGAGTTTCTTATCGGAGCCTGGAAGTCCAAATTTTCAATTTTCAAATTTCAATTTCTTCAAAAACGGACTTTACCAGTGCTGAGACGGATTTCAGAAGCAACAAACGGATAAATTTCAAATTTCAGGGGATTCCCGCCAAAATTCCAGGAAGGTGAAGTGGAGGTCAGAAGGTCACGGAAGAAGAGGACGACGAAGGAAGGTAAGTTGAGATGACTGACACGTCCAATTTCAAAACAGAAAAAACCCGCGAAGAAAATACGAAATTCTCGAAATTTTCGAAAAAGGTCACGGTCAAGGTCAACAAAAATTCCAGGTAAGGACAGTTTTTCAAATTTCATTAGTTTGGGGAACGACAGAAAAAAGAATTTTCAAAATCGGACCAGAATTGAGGAAGTTGCCAATTTTCGGAGCCAGAGCCGGAAGTCGGGAGCGGGCAACAAAGAAGAATTCGGATTGCGCCACACCCCACAGAATCTCCGTTGAAAATTTGTGCACCACGGTGGGAGCCGGAGGAGGATGTCGCGGATTTTTATCACAGGGAAGGTTCGGAGGATTGAGGGCGCCAAAATGTCAGTGACACAAATGATCGCTGACTTTAATTAAATAATATCTTTTCTCTATCTTCTTTAAATAAAATACACTGCAGTATTTTATATAATTTTAAGAACAATAAATAGTAGTTTATTATGAAACACACACAAATACTCAAACGTAGTATCGAATCTCGAATGTGAATTATTAGTGTAAATTTCGATAGTATCTTTCTTCATTGAATGTCAAAATAGCATTGAAGTTTCTTCTCAAACATGAATCAAAAAATAATAGATTTAACACTTTGTCTCCACAGAGAAATAATAATATAAATTCATTGGTTGAATTCTTCGGGATTTCGGGGGATTTTAGAAATGATATTAGTATCATTTCTAAATACGGGGTAAGATGAAACTAGTAACTATGACGCCGTAACAGGGGGTATCCTGCGTACATAGGAGGACCATTACATGAGTACGTAGGTATAGATTACTCTTGAGAATGTCAGTCAGTCCGTCTGTTGGTCCGTCCGTACGTTTGTTTCTCTCGACGAGAGAGAGAGAGAGAGAGAGAGAGAGAGAGAGAAGTAGACGAACTCAAAGTGAATCAGACTGGATGATTGAGAAGGGAAAAGAGGGCCAGAGGCTTGAGTAACTCAATGGCTCCTCTCTATATGGATCCTCATAAGTAGTGTACGTGGCTACAGAGGTAATTATAGGTATAGGATGTATCTTTTCTCAACACACACAGAGTGGAGGGATAACGAGGAAGGAGATTCAATTGATCGGCTTGGCTCATGTTAGTTTCATCGGTCTCGCTCTAGTCCCAAAAAATATATATATATACATTGAGGAGACCTACCGACAGATCCAGATCCAGAGACAGAGACAGGGAGAAAGCCGGCTGTATTCCCCGTCTAGGGAGACTGGAAGGAGAAAGCAAGAGCGTAGAGAGGAGATAGAGAGAAAGCGGAGAGAGGGAAAGTAGAATGTAGTCTCATTTGTTGTTTCTAGAGACAAGTCTAAAAACATAGTGAGGCCATTTCTTTTCTGCTTGAGACTCCCAGAGTATATTCCATGTCCGTGTCCATAGCATCAGTATATTTCTTTTTTTCTTTCATTAGACAATAATGTATTTCCTATGGGCTACTCTACAATAAGTTAAAGTCATGAGGCTACTTGAAATCTTTACAGATCCTTTTTTTCCCTTCTTCTTCTTCTTCTTCGTCTTCTCTGTTTCTACTTAGAATGTTTTCTTTTCCGTATATGTCTATATACGGAGTCTATATACATTGTAATCTCAGTCTAGGTTAGAGTAGGATATGAAATAATATATGAGACACTATGAGCCATCAGGGGACAGAGCCTACATATATACACATACAGATAGCTACTTTCCCTGTAGCCTAGTCTGTACACATCTACGTTTACGGTATAGTTACAGCCTTACATGGATATCTGGAGTCTGCGGTTGTAGCTGGAGCTCTGGAGTGCTTGTAATTCTTTATGCCAAGAGCCTTATGAACGTCCAGAGCAGCGCGAGGAGCGAGCGGAAAAATAATATTGTATATGGAGCTTGTAGTAATAATGATACATGGGAACGGGTTTTGGATTGATTTCAGGAGCTGGACAGCATTGTCAATCAAATGATGAATGTGGCCGAGTACTTGGGATGGGATGTTTCCGAGCTGAAGCCGGTATGCACAATATCCTTTTCAAATATTCAATCAAGTTTCAGCACTTTGGATTTTTCAATAAAAGTATATTCTCTCTTGGATCTGTGTAAAATACGAGAGACATCAACATTGACGTACATATGACAGGAGAGGGACTCTGTGTGACCAGCGTCCACGTGAATATGGAGGGAGGGAGGGATGACCGAGACGGACTATTACTGTCACTGTAGACTCTGACACAGTCCGTAGTTGTTGTAATAGTAGACGGAGAAGAAGTAGTACGAGTAGATGGATGGGGAGTGTGAGATGAGAGTATGTCTGTGTGTGTATGGTGATGTGATGGTGTTGTCCTTGTACAAAGAGACTGTTGCGGCGGGTTGTGGAGCCGTGCGTCTCTATGTCGATATTAAATTGCACGGAGTTAAAAGGAAGACGAGAGCGACTTTGACTTTCCTTTTGACTCGTGTAATACGAAAGAAGAAAGAAGGGTCGTCGGAGACGATTCGTTCATTCCTTATTCGTCTCCTGGTTAGATGTTCCATTATGTTTCTACTTTCCTTCCTTTGGTGGAGTCTCACAGTGTGACAGCTAGTGGCAGTGGCAGTGGTAGGGACAGCCTATTGGTGGTTGTCTCATCACTACTACTTCTTGCTCTCCTCGTCCTCTCCAAGCTTAACTTCCCTCTGTAGTTTCTGTCACTGTGCAGTGTGTGTGTGTGTACGTATATTTATCTAAGCATTTGAGAGAGTAGTAGTAGTAGTAGTAGTAGTAGTAGTAGTAGTAGTAGTAGTAGTAGTGGGTAGACTGTGTATGGTGTGGAGCAATAATATTACTTTGTAATTCTATGGCAGCCACACTCCCTCAACGTTTTTCCTTTCTTGTAAGACCACCCGCCGGGCTAATTCTCAATAGAAAGTTACTCACTTACTTTCCCTCTTTTCCCTTTTTACTTCGGCTCCCTTTCTTTCCACACATAATAGTGTACATATACGTATGTATGTATTCATCCATTTCATTTGTACACAGGGCCTTCACACAACCTGTCCCTTCCCATTCCTCCGTTCCGTATACATATGACCACTCCATCTGCCTCAATCCCTCTTCTCCCCCCTTCCTCCGTCCCTGCTACATATATATAGGTGATGTGCATGTACATTTATTGACATATATATATATCTATGTGGAGAGTGGAGAGTGCTCTCCCTCATGAAACTCTCCTCATGCACTGTGTAAGCGGAGAGTTTGACAAATAACTTAAGTTGTAAGTGTAAAATATTTCCCGTTAAATCTCTGTGTTCTTCTTCATGCTCTCCTCTATTTCGTTGACTTAGATCCTACAAGATATGATGGTGGAAATTGACTACGATGCGGATGGAACAGTGTCTCTGGAAGAGTGGAAAAGAGGAGGTCTCACCACCATCCCACTTTTGGTCCTTCTCGGTCTTGACCAGGCAAGTAACCCAGGCGTAGCATACTTTCACTTTCACATTTCACAGACTCTCGCTCTTCATGAATACAATACAAAGAGATTGGAATGGACGGGGACATGCACATACTCCCTCCTAGTTCCTCAGATCATGTACATATTTATAGGGAAGTAGGTAGGTAGGTAGGTCCGTATGTAGAATGCCCATGCAGTACTTCCAACAATCCAGATTCCGATTTCAATTCCGACATGGACGGCAAGGGGAAAGTATCGCATCGGGAGCAAGGAAGGAAGAGCATATGTGGGAGGGAAATATTCGACTTACTCACATTCAACCAATTCCAAGCTATTTTCTAGCCCACTAATCTGACTGTGCAGTCAAACACTACACGTGAATGAGCAGACTAATGATACATTTTCCCCTCGAAACCTTTTTCCCCACTCTCTCGTACTCCATATATCCTGAGAGTGAGTGTATTGTACTTGGAGCTATGGAGCTCAGCTCGACTCCGTTATCGTCCCTAAGAATTCCTTCCTTGCATACCAATGGACAAGAATGGCGAGAGATGAATGGAGTGAGGACAATGCAAAACCAGTGGCAGTATAGCAAAACACAAACCAAAGTAGGGACGTACCTATACCTACTAGGTACATCTACTCTTCCGATGATGATCATTTCTCTCAACAACCCCATGAATTTTCACCTTTCACTGTCCAGAATTTTAACTCACAGATTGTTTTCCCAGATTCACATTACTTTTGTGAACCTTGACTTTTATTTTTCCCTATTTTACTTTTAGATCCTCCAACTGTACATAGATACGGATGGGCATTTTGGCAAAGGGATCTCAACTTGGAGATACAGCTGTAAAGATTGTACATGAAGCAATTACGTTTTTTATGCATTCACGTCCCTGTTACAATTTTTTTATTACTCCAGTTCTGAATGATATTCACCCATTTTTTTATTTTTTTAAACAGTGGGATAGCTTTAAAATAAATTTTTATCAAAAACTAACTACCAAGACTCTATCAAGAACATTTCCTTGCTTATATAGTTGCATACAGTGAATATCGGATTAATCCCCCCGGAAGCTAATGACTTAATGGTCCGCAACCCGATAATTATTAGCCATACGAAATACGGGTAACTAATGCAATTATTCGCTTTTTGGACCCAATGGCTTGTCGCCACCCGGTAACTAATTGAGCACCGGGGATTAATCGAATATTGACTGTATATCATCCTTGACACAGAGAGTAGATCTAAATTACTATAGCACTGTTTCGAAATTTTGCTCGTGGCTATATAGTCATCTTTCTCAATTATCTTATATTTGCGTTGCCAATTTGAAAAACATGAATGGTTTTAAATTAATGAAGTGCAAGTAATGTCTAATAAAGGCAGGATATGAGACAAGAACTGCATTTGCGCTCTGATTTGACTGGAATTTTAAATTCAAAGAATTTTGTAGGATTTTGCATATATTATAAGCTCCATGTCGGTAATAAAACCACACACACGAAAAAGACATAAGTAAAAGGCTTGAGATATTTTTTGGCACGTGAGACGAGAGTATACAAAACCTCTTGTGTGTAGAGTGACAGCCTCCCGTTCCCATTAAAAATAATGTGCTAAAAGTCAACTTGATCCGTTTCGGGAACATTTCATAGAGAAGGTATCCTTCGTAATTGCATTCTGAGCGCTGAATAAAAACGATAAGTGTTCGGAGATGTGAAGAAGAGATGACATGAATACATGAGAATGTGAGTGAGGGAAACTCATAAAATTGATTTCGAAGCGAATTAACAAGTTTTGCAGAGAGAGAGTGCTCTTATTACGAAGATAACGTTGCAAATTGTTTAAGTGTCTCCGCTCAAAGTTTGTGAGTCCAGCACAACTCCTTTTCTGTTGACCTAAATCATGTGGAGGCAGAGTCATGCATCTTCCTATTGCACGTCTCGCTAAATAGTTTCTGAATTAAGTCTCGGTGACGGTTACATTACAATGCCGGAACCGTCACACCGGCACCGGTATCGGCACCGGTACCAGTACCGGCAATGACATCGACACCAGCACCAGTACCGCTACCGGTACTGGTACTGGCCTTGAGCTACCATTGAAAAACTTTTCCAACTCTTCAACCTGTCTTACTAAAGTGACAAAAATTTTCACGCGTTTTGGCTCAAGTACAAAACACTTACAGAACTCAATGTGGATTCTTGTCTCTCTGCTCATCCCGACAAACATACTCACATACTTTTGCGGTCTTCTAATCTTCTCACATACGCTTCCTTCCTTCCCTCACCTAAGCCTACAAATAGGAGCCGTCATCGTCGTTGTCGAGTAAATCTGGCTTTAGGACAAAAATAAGACAGCACGAGTTAATATTTAATTCCACTCCCCAATTGCGTCCCTGTACCTCTCGTCTGTTCCTGGATTAAATTTATCTGAGGAGAGGTGCATTAAGTTTCTGTTAGTGTAGGCTCGCCAAATAGTCAGTATTGCCAAACCGAACATAGGATCAGGATAATGTAAAGAAACTGTGAACTGTTTTTCTTTCCTCTCTTCGTAGTTTTCATTCTGCGAGTTTTGTGATTTTGTTTATCTATTCAAGCTTATATTCCAAAGTTTACTTGGACAATTTTTATGTTTATTTATTCATAGATTTCTTGTAGGAAAAATAAAAGTTGGGAGTGTCCATTTTATTACTATTTAAAGTTTAATTTTTGATCTCGTTATTATGTAAGGAAAATGGACGACGACGACGACAACAACTACTACTGAAACTTATACTTCGGTTTCGGTAGGTACACTAAATACTAATACTTGTTATTTTTTGTGTATATTTATTTCAATAGAATTTTAAAGAGGACGGCAATCATCTATGGAGATTAAAAAATTTCAATCGGCCAGCCTACTGTAATCTATGTTTACAAATTCTAGTAGGATTGGGAAAGAAAGGTCTTTGTTGTGTGGGTGAGTGACACCATTTTGTATTGTGTAGTTTCTTCCGTTTTTACCTTGTTACCATCAAGGTCATAATATAGTCAGCAGAGCTAATTCGCTATAAACGATCTATTATACTTTAAATTTAAACGCTGGTTTAGTTTCATACATATATGGAATTCATGCGCATATATCAACTGAGCGGAGGGAAAACTTTCAAATTATTATTACGATAGAATTATAATGACGTTTTAATTATATATTTTACACACATTTCATTATCAGTTTGCAAGTACACGGTTCATGAGAGATGCGTCCAAAAAGCTCCAATGAATTGTATATCAACATATGCGAAATCCAGGAAATCACCGGAGGTAATTAGCAGATAATATTTTAATTATATAAATTATAATTAAATTTATACATTTTTTTAATGCTATTACTAAAAACTTCCTGTACAGACAGATGGTAAAAATAATTATAGACGCAGATATGATTGAGATACATAACATTATTTATGATGCAATCCCTATACTTACCCACCCTTTCACTCATTTCAATCATGTGTACCCATTTATATTTTGTTCGGAACGAGAAGGAGATGACTCACCATTGGGTAGAAGGAAATTGTCACGGAATCTGCTCAAAATGCAAGAAGGCCATCAAGAGTTTCAATGGAATCACAGGGATGCACTGCCGTTGGTGTCAAATGACGGTAAGAATTATTGAACTCTCCAAGAACATTTTCTGCTGATGGTGACTTCGTTTTGTCCGTGTGACATAAAAGAAAGAGAGAAAAACATGTATAAAGAAAGCTAAAGGGGGAAAGGTGGGGGGGGGGGGGGGTGGGGATGGGAATGAAAATGTTGGCTTGAGTGGTCATGGTGGATGGTTTCTCTTCATGTTGTGTTGGTCCTCTCTCCTCTGCCTTTCTGTGTAGGTAGTACATATATTAAATGGGTAATAAAAGTTGGTTGTATGTGTGTATTTTGTTTTTGGTTCAGTTGCACAACCGGTGCGCAGCTTCAGTCAAGCCGGAATGTACGCTGGGTGAGTACCGTGCTTTTGTGCTGCCACCAACCTCGATATGCCCAATTGTATTGGATAGACAGAGATCTTTTTCGAGGGATAGACGTTCTAATTCCGGTTTACCTCGTTCGGATACATCCGACCCATTACCACCATTACCGGTAATTTACCATCTTATTCGCTTACTCCTGATTTTCTCTCGTTAGCAAAAATTTCTCCCATCCTGTCCAAAAAAAACTAGTAGTTGCTTTTTTTTATATGTATCCCCACCATTCACAAAAAAAAATAAAAGGGAGAAACAAGCAATACGGCTGTAACTCAGGCACCCGATAGTTCCGGACCCACGTCCTTTCAAATTACACCATTGGATAACACACGTCCACTCATTGTCTTCATCAATCCCAAGAGTGGAGGATGCCAAGGGCCTAAATTATTTCGAAGGTTCCAGTACATCCTCAACCCTCGACAGGTACGTCTCTTCTCTCCTCTCTCCATCTTCTATTCTTATTTATATATTTTTAGTTTCTTTTCCCTTCTTTTCCAAAGGGTATCGAATCCTTAAGAGAGCCACGCTTGGCATCATTGATGGCTTTGGCAAAGGGACAGGGAACTAAACGGGACCTATAGCTACCTGCATATAGTCTATGCAAAAGCATGGGCCTAATTATATTCACAGCTTACAATTAATTAAGGTGAATTAAGGTGACTTTCAGCAGTCCTATATATCATAATAAGCTGCTGGAAGTTAATTATAATGATGTTCATATGGGTGGGTTACATATAGTTCTTTGAGACCAAACTGGGTAAGTGGGGAAACTATGGGGAAATATGTGTGGGCTTTCCTCCAATTCCTCCAAGTTTTAACTTTTCCTTGATTACCTTTGTTATGTTGAAATGTAAATAGGGAATTTTTTTTTTCTTGTGCTAACAAAAACCCCCATTTTGTTTGTATTTCAATTCAGATGAGAATCATATATAATCAGATATATAGCCTTCTTTTTTTTCTATATACACTCCCTTAAATTTTTCATGTGCCATATATGGCTCGTTTTTTTAGTTTTGCTTTTGTTCATCTCGAACTAAAGCAAATAATATGTAGCTGGGGCTCGTTCATTCGGCAGTCGTTTTTCGTTTTCCCCTGTGAAATATCCACAGTTGTACACTTTAGCCTTTACACTTTATACGCTCGAGAGTCCGCAAGTAGGGAGCATATCGTCGGTGAAGAGTCATTCTGTCGTAAGTCCAGTGCACAGCTAAAATCATTCTGTCGCAAGTCCATACGATTCTTAAAGTCATTCTGTCGCAAGTCCATTCAATTGGTAACTACTGTCGAGATCGCTTCCGCGTTGTCCTATGCATTAGGGGAGGGGGAGGGGGTGGTATATTACTGACTGTACTTAGGGGTCGTCCACAAAAGACGTAATAAAAATTCCAGGGGTCGTCCACAAACGACGTAATAAAAATTCCATTTTGCACTTTTGAGAAACAAGTAAATAGAACATATTGCACTTTCAAAAAACATGTAAATAGAACATTTTTCACTTTCAAAAAACATGTAAATAGAACATTTTGCAATTTCAAAAAACATGTAAATAGAACATTTTACACTTCTGAGAAACATGTAAATAGAACATATTGCACTTTCAAAAAACATGTAAATAGAACATTTTGCACTTTCAAAAAACATGTAAATAGAACATTTTGCAGTTTTTTGAAATGAAATTTTTATTACGTCTTTTGTGGACGACCCCTAAATGTACGTCATAAGTACAACACAGTCAGTAACATTACGTCTTCTGTGGACGACCCCTAAGTGTACATCATGATCACAACACAGTTAGTAATATACCACCCCCCCCCCTCCCCTAATGCATAGGACAACGCGGAAGCGATCTCGACAGTAGCTACCAATTGAATGGACTTGCGACAGAATGACTTTAAGAATCGTATGGACTTGCGACAGAATGATTTTAGCTGTGCACTGGACTTACGACAGAATGACTCTTCACCGACGATATGTGTAGCGATTTCGTTTTCGTTGACGTTGAGGTTGACATTGAAGCAGTTTGCTGTAGTTGGGACTGAAGTTTGATTCCCAGTGTCAGAATTCAAAACTTTGCTCCAGAATACTTCATGCATCACATTTTACATCCCTATATACATGTCGTCGCAGTGATTTTTAATTACATTTTACGTTGAATTTCGCTTTCATCCTGTAACCTTCTGTTACCGTATGACTGACTGTTGTTTGTACATCAACTACATAATATGTATGCGATGAGATAGTGACATAGACAGCGCTCCAGTAACGTTTCTAATACTGTTTAGTTAAGGAACAATTGTGGCAGGTAAAATTTACTATAGGATAGGGCAATATAACTCCATTTACAACAGCTTTTGTGTGGACTTTCAGGTGTACAACTTAGCTGCTGGAGGTCCAACGAAAGCATTGCAAATGTTCAAAGATGTTCCTAACATCCGTATAATATGCTGTGGAGGAGATGGTACCGTTGGATGGATTCTGGATAGCATGGGTATAATTAAATAATTATAATTTAAAGATGGCAATTCCTGTAAAATAAATTAATCGCTTTAAAAAAAAGAGGGACAATCTCTGGAGATCTGTGGTAATGATAATAATTATTGCTCTGCCGGAGCAAGGAGAATTTTCTTGACAATCAAGTAGGATGGAGATAGACTTTTTCTTTTTATAATAGTCATAGGCATAGGGCGAGAATAAAACATTTGGAATGGATTTTTAACGGAATTTTTTTATATTGCACAGATAAGGTACAATTTGCGTCCCAGCCGTCCGTTGGAGTGATTCCGCTAGGAACAGGGAATGACTTGGCAAGATGTCTGAGATGGGGAGGTGGCTATGAAGGCGAAGCACTAGACAAGATATTAAAAGTATGACTGACAATTCAGAATTTTATTTTATTTTCTAAAATAATCCCACACATGCCTAATACGTAACTCATTGTCAGTTATGGACGTATAAGGACAAAGGATTTCATACGTATATGAGTATTGATAGGGAGGGAGGAATCTACTATAAAAAAAGGGGGATCTTTGAATGTCAATGCGATCCTAAAAACTAACGCATTTACATTTAGCTCCGTCGTTCTTTCTCTCACTGCGACGGATATTGAGAAGACTGTTGTGAGATTCTGTGGTTCTGAATGGATGTACGGGGCCGGTCATGGGTTGCCCTGTGTACGATGGACCGTAGATTGTAGATCCATATAATAAATGCTTATAGGAATGTGGATATAGATTTAATGGAGATCCTGCCTGTGAGATGTAGAGTTGATCTACATATAAAAATATATAATATTTGTGATTGTCCAGAAAATCGACAAGGCGACTGCCGTGATGATGGATCGATGGCAAATAACGGTGTCGGATGTCACAGACACTGATTGTCCGGGAGATCCCATGCCCTATAACATCGTTAACAACTACTTCTCCGTCGGAGTGGTCAGTCTCTTTTTAAAATTTTCTCCTATTTGCCCGGCACACACACACACACACACACTCACATACATGTAGACAGATAGACAGACAGACAGACACACACACAAAATCTACTTCGTGAGACCATTACTGTCAAATGGAAGGTCGTAAAACAAAGCACTCTTCCATGGATTCCAGGATGCAGCGATTTGTGTCAAGTTCCACTTGGAGAGGGAGAAGAATCCTCATAAGTTCAATTCACGGATGCGAAACAAGATGTGGTACTTTGAGTTCGGGATGTCGGAGCAATTCGCTTCCTCCTGTAAAAATCTCCACCAAGAGATTGAGATTGAAGTGAGTAATCGTTCTAATGTCAGTCCATGAAGTTCACTTGTCCCAACTTACACATGTAGACTAGATAATCTCCCTCATTCTGTCTCTTCTTCCTCCTCTCTGTCTCTCGGCACTGCACGGAGCTCAAGACTCAAATCCAGACAAAATCTTTACGCAGATATCTTCCCCAGTTTCTCAGGAGTCAGGAGAGAAGGATGGAGGAGGGACAGACAAAGGGAGGGAGAGAGAAAGGCGGGGAGGGGTGGGGGGGAGGGGGAGTTGAAAGTGTGCCTTTTACAAAGACTTTAAATTTTTATTCTGTACACACAGTGTGATGGCGTCTCCCTGGAGCTTTCACAAGGGCCTTCGCTCCAGGGACTAGCTCTACTCAACATTCCGTACACTCATGGTGGGACAAACATGTGGGGTGACCAGTTGTCCCGAAAGAGAGCAAAAAGGCAGCCAAAGAGGAAGAAGAAAGAGCGAGACAAAGATGCGTCAACCTCATCATTTAGTGATCTCCATACTGCCGTCCAAGGTGAGTCCAGAATTTTCTCTCTCTCTCATCCTAATATATTTTCATTGTTTCACAGTTTCATAGTTTCTCCACTCATTTTCCTTTTTTCGATCATATTGAAAGGAGGATTACCTTTCCCCACTATGGACTAGGTCTCGGTCCATAATGTTCAAGCTTGAATTCAATTTGAGTTTTAATGAATTCACCATAGACTACTACTACTACTACCCCTTGCCTTTGTGACCTTCTATTAAAAGAATGACGCACAAACCTCTCCTCTCGGCTCCCTTTCATTTGTTCCGCATTTGTTCTTCCCCATGTCGTCACTCTCTCCAACTCCAAACCGCAATAACTAGAAAATTTGGAGGGAATTGAACTGAAGCGCGTTTGAACTCTGCTGACTCAACATTCTTTTGTTCTATTAAAATGATTACAGACATTGGCGACAATCTCATTGAAGTCGTGGGTCTCGAGAATAGTCTGCACATGGGTCAAGTACGAACAGGACTCCGAGCTTCTGGTCGTCGTCTCGCCCAATGTTCCAGTATCGTGATCAAAACGAAAAAGCGCTTTCCAATGCAGATTGATGGCGAACCCTGGATGCAACCACCCTCCACGGTACTATACTGTCTATCTATTTTTTTATCATAATTTTTAATATGACCACACAATGACATACACACCCAATAATGCAAGAAAAAAACACACACAAGCTCACATCACACACACACACACACATCCTCCATATTTGTGTGTGTGTGTGTGTGTGTTTCGAGAGATACAACGAAAGTTGATGTGAGCATTTAAGCATCATATATAATAATCATGATGACGACAAGGTAATTTTCAATGCATTTCTCGTATCTACATAATAATGTGTAGACTCAATATCCCCTTCAATCCAAATCCAATGTCATGTCCTTCTTTTTTCTTTTTTTTTCTCGAACCTCGTCTTCTACCTCCAGATCCGCGTCACACACAAGAATCAAGTCCCAATGTTAATGGCATCGTCGTCCGAACGAAGAGGAATCTTCTCCTTCTTCAAAAATGACTGATACTCAAAAAATGATCCGAGTCAGTTGTTTATGTTCTTGTTCTGGTTCGAGATCGAGACTTTGAGAGTATCGAGAGAGAATCTAGAGAGAAAGAAAGCGAAAGCGAAAGAGAGAGAGAGAGAGAGAGATGACCTTCTTCAAAAAAAACTCCTGAGTGATTCCTGAGAATGAAGATCCAGCGTCGAAATCTTGCATTTTGAACACGTCTGTATTTTGTATGCTTCATAATCCCAATCCAGTCACTGACTTTTTTTTCGATTTTCGAATTTTTAAAATTTTCAATTTCTCACTTTTCTCATTAAAAATCCATTTCCCTTTCATAATCATTGTTATCGTATTCGTATTCGTAATCATACAACAACACTTGACACACACACACACACACACAAACACATACCTATACTATATATACATATACCTCCAACCATAATAGTCTATACTATATAGCATGTATAGAACATGCGTAAACTAAAATATAACAGAGAAGTCAAAAACTATTTCTAAGGGACCAAGCCACTACTACACACAAAAAATAAAACAAACTATGGGGGAAAAAAACAAAGGGAAAACAAAAATACAAAGCATGATCAACATATTCAACGTTTACATTTAAAAAAAAATAACAAAAAGTAGATTATACATACATCCTTATAGCTTTGTACGGTCAGCATAAAAATAGGTGAGGAGAAGACCAGAATACACATCATTGTTATACGGGATGTGATATATAATATGAAATGGTTCTCTCTCAAGAGTAGACATAGACAAATAGAATATGTATGTATCTGTTAAAATTATTATGTATTAGGTTATAATGCCCAGATTAATTAATTATAAGACACATAATTATTACATATAATATACTTCTCCATTGATTATTAATTTGATGATGAATTCTTCAAATGATGTGCTTTTCGATCCTCAAAGCCTTATAGATTTTAACGCATCGTCTCTCTCATCCTCTTCAAAAAAAAAGAATTCAAATATTCAATTTAACAAATATATAATCATGTAGACATGTAGACTATATAGGGGAAAAAATATGGGAATTTGAATTCGATATCGACTGCAAAAAAAAGGCCAATGAGATTGATTTGATTTGGTTTGAATGAAAGGGTGCGGTGTGTGACTGTGTGCTCCGCTCGTGGGATGTATTGTTCAACTATATTACCTTACTTATAATTATTATATAAACTCTCAAATTTATGATCTTCTGATTTAGTGATTAGTGTGAGGAGAGGGTCGGCCTCGGCGTCGGAGTCGGAGTGCATTGTTCCTTTTGAACGTGTTGTATGTGTGAGTGTGGGACGAAAGGGGTGGTTGAATGTGTCAAATTAAAGTGAATGGGACATCTAGTCAGAGACAGATAAAAAGATATTCTCATAACTATGGATTGACGACACCCTCATGATGATAATGATGATGATTGCTAGTCCCAGTCCCATTGTTACATCCCGTCACTACTTACTACTACTACTGCTACTACTACTACTACTACTACAGACACAGAGATTGACCATAAAATATTATAATTACATAAACCAACAATGGAATCTACCTATATATAATATATTTAATTATTTATACATACATCTAAATTCAAATATTATTATATATCTTTATATGTGTTATACTACAAAATGATATGATGATATGATATGATACTTATTACCTTACCTATTATATAATTACACAAACCTACCTTTCATATTAGTTGTATGTAGGGTCTTGTACTTGTTAATTGTAAAAGTAATTAATTCACACATGTACTTTGATATAACTCATACTTAACCTATATATATATAATTATATACATTTACTCATACGGATAATAATACTTATTCCAATATGTTTCACAGATCTAAATCTATTTACTGCTAAATACTGTCCTCGTCGGATTTCCCCCTCTCTCACTTTCATTCATAAATTTACCCCTCCTCGCCTCCCTCCCTGCCTCCCTGCCTCTGATGTGATGTGATGTGAAGTGATGTGAAAAGGGATTTATTTCCTTGGATTCCATTTGATTGATGTTAGTCCAGCCGCTCTGATTCGGAAGCTGAGATAAGTGAGCTCCTCTTAAGACAATGAAAGTGAGATGCTGGAAGGAGATGGACCTATGGACATACCTACGCCACTCAACTAGGCCTCCAACTCCTGTGTAGGTATCTACAATAGGTTTGAGATTTAATGGGATGTACTACTTACCTAGGTAGGTATAGGTAGGTACTTCTGAAAAAGAGTCGGGCAGTCGTAGTCGTAGGTACTGATAAGTAAAAAATCTTGGACGGGACGGAGAGGCGTGGGCGTCTCATCTTATGGGTGACTGCTTCCATTTTCGTCTGAATAAAAAGACAAGGAAAGACGGGAGGAAGGAAGGAAGGATGGAAGGAAGGTAGGTAGGAAGGGAAACTGTGCTCCAGTAACTGAAAAGCTACGACTCGTTTTTCCCCCGTGCATCTCCTTGACCCGACCTGGACACAAAATTATAGAGATTAGAGATGGGTACAAATACAAAGAAGTAGAGTAGATAGTAGATGTAGATAGGCTGTACTGTGTAGTCATGGCCAGAGCCACGGTGGTTTATGGTTTATGAGATAACCGTTTAGCATTTCTTTCCCTTCCCCATAAATATTATTATGGATTTATACTATTATACTGTGAGAGAGGCTGGGAGTCGTCGTCGTCATCGTAGTCGTAGTCGTTCGTAGGGATATATAGTTTCATACAGCGCTACATACAGTTAGAGTTCCTATACTATTTTCTACACACAGAGAACACACACTATATTTAGTTTGAGCTCCCCGAGCACGCAAGTCGATTTGAGCTGATTGTTCCGGATTCCTACAAAGATGACCATTTAACACATCCCCTGAGCATTCCCCGTACTTAACTGCCTCCATCCATCATCATAATTGTTACTGCTTGTATATATGTTCAACCACACCATGTGTACATTTACAATAACACCACTCTGTCTCCCCGCCTCCCTCCCTCCCTGCCCTGTACAGTATTCTCTGGTCTGGCTGGAGTCTGAGCAGTATATGTATTCTCATTATGTAAACGCCAGACACATTTATCAAGCCTCAAGCCCAAGGAAACTTATGTATGTCTACAGAGGACGCCGAGAAGAGTTATTTTTGGGTAGGCTCCTTATTATCTAAACATAGATAGACATACACAGACTAGGTACACACACACACTCACACACACATACACCTGACATGCATTTCGATTTCTGTTTTATATTAGTCGTCCACTCTCACATATTATGATTATGTAGCATTTGAGCCGTAGATCTCTCCCAGCATAGGATTGTGTCTGTGTGAAATAATCTGTATATATACTCCTTCCCATGCGCAGACTTTGACTCCTTGTTGTACAAGATATATTATGTGCTTCCCGTGACATAGTCCTCACCGTACTAATTATTCCGGTTTAGTTATTATTAGTAAAAGCGGGAGAGGCTCGAGATATGTGTAGATTGGAGTATATGCCTACTACCACTATGTACCCATATCCACGACGACATCACATTTACATCTTTCACATATAAATTATATAGTGAGCTGTGTATACAATAAACATCATCATTATTATTTCCATTTGATCCTGTCACCACTATATATACAATTATAGGCAAACCATTGAAAATCATTATTTAGTAAATTCCCACACTTGTACAATACATTTTATTATAATTATGTCGCTAGAATATGTACCTTTATAATCTACTATATATATAAAATCTGTTGATAGTATGTTGTTCTCATTATATTATACATATATAGTTATACACTTACGTCTTATGTACCTACCTATATGCATACCTATAACCTAAACCAATTTGTATACATTATTTGATATCAGACCTGTATATATATATTATCCTTATTATTGTAATGTATTGTAATCTTAATTATTCTATATGATATACAATACAAATACAAATATACAAGATACAAGTTTCCTTGATTGATTAAATAATTGACAAAAAAATTAAAATTGGGAGAAAAGCCGACAAAGTATTTACATTTCCGGGGGGAAGACAATATTAATATATATTATAATTTGTAATTACTACTGTATAATATTATACAATACCAAAAAGTAAACTAGGAGAATAATATGAGAATAAACCAGAACCCTTCATATATAAATATATATTTTCCAAAATCCAAGATATCTTCCCTTTCACACTTCCAGTAGTTCCAGTATACCAAACAAAGCTGTGTATGCTGTATGTAAAAAGTTAAAGATTATCGTGCATGTGTGTCGTTCATCATCGGGATATACAGATAGTGCAGGAATAAGTCTTGACTTGCCTATGTTTCATTGAGCACGAGTCCACGTGCCAAGTAAGTGTGTGACATATGGGGGAAAATAGATTGTCAATCTTAATTTTCGAATTGGTGGAAATTGAAATGGAAATTAATAAGATTTTTAAATAACTCGATGCATGGGGAAATAATCATGTTAAACTAACCAGAAAAGTGTATGTATTTATCTATCCTTTTTTGGGTATGTAAATACGATGTACTACAGTACTACACTAAATCTGTCTGTATATGCATATAGGGCTCCTTCATGTACATGTATCGTATCCTACTTACTCACTCCCATTCAATCAAATCAACTGTCTATACGCCTATATTCTTCATCACAATAGTACTATATATTAATTTCGCTATGTACTCCCCTGTACTTTATTACTATATACACGTAGCCGACATTTGACATTACTCTAAAATTTGCCGCAAGAACAGCAGCGTTATTTAAGTTCAGCTTTTTAATCAAAATTCTAAATCCAACTATTTCCGAGACATGGAATTTAGTTACTAGTGAGATAGCTCCTTAAGGAGTTGACTCACGTCATTCGCTAAAGCTATTCTTACGATTAACTCCTATATACATTGAGTTTATTTTTTGCCTCTGGCTACCTCCATAATAAAACAATATGTGTGCAACATTAGAGAGTCTCGCGTTGTTCCACAAACTCACACAAAAATACGAGCCATTTTTCCCAATTCGAGGAATGGTATAGGTATATGCTATGAGAGTGTAGGCTCTCGTCAATGGAAAGAATTTCATTGAACATTTTTGATACTAACAACCTCCAAACTGCACTAATCACGATGGGGATCCGGGATGATTCCACACAATGCGTAATATTTATCACAGAGACATCCCCGAGGAATAAATGTTACAGCATTATGGGGGAGGTAGTATAGGAGCATAAACTCCCTAATTTGCTCTGTAAACGGATATGAAGACGAACAGAGAACATCATGTCTTGTGTATGTAGGTAGGTGCTGGTAGATTTAATATCCAAAGTTCTATATTATGATGAAGATAAGTTCCCTCTGTTCTATGTTCTGTACTATAAGGGATGGGAGTAAAACTGAAGCTAGAACTTGATCCAGGGATTTTATTAATAGAGCAGGGCCAGCGGAAATAATCCAAGATTCATATTAGGCACCTTGAGGCTCCAAAGTTCCAAGTCTGTAGTTCCACGAGTAACTCCTGAGTCAGCTCTGGGTTAATTGTGCCCCTAAATTACCTGTATTAAAATATGTTCAAAGCCCATGAGGGAGTAACGAGAGAGAGAGAGAGAGAGAGTGGAAAGGAAAGGGATGAGATCGTAGGTACTGATAATGATACATTCTGTAGCAGTCTTATAATTAGTGTGTACAAATACATGAAGTGTTTTCACCTCCACATAAAACAAAGCATGTCTCTGTGTTTTAAAATAGAGGAATTTTAAATCCCGGCCTCATTTTGAAAATATGAGGCAGGACAAGCATTGCAGAGAAGGTCCGGTCCAACCAATTCTGATCTCTGTAATTAGAAATTTTAAACATAATAAGAAAGACCCCAATCTAATATGAGGTGGAAATGTATTGGTTTACCATTATCTTTCTGTCATGCTAATTTTTTAAATTATTCAAAATTTAAATTCACAAAAATAGTATGTAGGTACTTATATATACGGAGGGAATAACCTTGAGCCAGCGTGGCTGGAAAAGCCAAACCACTGTGCACTGTGTGGGTGACCCCTGTAAAACTGTAAGAATTTTTTTGTCTGAAAATAGAATTATTATAACTTCCTTGAGAGTCCAAGTTGAGGGTGAGTGTCGAGGAGGTGCATACAAAAGTCTCAAGATAACAACCTTCCTAATAAAGACTAATCATTTATTTTAGTATCAAGTTCCCGCATAGTCGTCCCCTGTGACGATAGGTAGCGGCAGTAAATGAAATGTAATAATAATTATAGGGTCCATAATTGCAATTATTATCGATGATGGCAGTGGCTATACGTGGCTCGGATTAGCGCCTTTATTTTTATTTCTCTATTTCTGTCGACGGAAATGGGAAAACGGGTGATTATCTTTATGAAGAAAGAAGAAAACCTTGTCCATATACGATACGGTTATCGCTGTAGTCAGAGTTCCAATTACTTTTTACGATTCTAATAATAATTCCCGCAGTTTCGCTACATATGTATAAATACCATGGATAATAGTTATCGTCATCGTTCTACTAATGTACAATCATGCCCCTTCCCTTGAATTCCCCTCTAATTTTGATTTTTTTCTTCTTCTTTTCTGCGTATATTTTATTCCTCTTCCTTCTTCCTCCTTTATGTTCCTTGTCCTTGCCATCAGTGTGGCGGTGGTTGGTGGTAGGGTGTATGAGGATTGGGATTGGGATCGGGATTGGGATCCAATCCAAACATGGAATCGATACCGGTAACAGTAACCCGTTACCAAACTGGAAATAACCAAATCAAAATCAACTCATCAAAATATCTAGTAATGTAACGGGGGGACAAATATAAGAAATATTTGAGACACACACTGACGACAAAGAATTGGAATTCCAACGAGTGATGAGAAAACTGTAGAAATGAATCTGTGGCAGAAGTGACATTGGAAGCGCCGGACCGTTGCGAGTGTAGTAAATGATTTTAAAGCTCCTATTTAATGACACGACCAACGACAATGACAAAAGTGAAACAGTCAGGAATGTCATATAGCCGTATTTGTATCGTCTCAAAGTTAATATAAAAAAAATGAAGCAAGGACCATAAATGAATAAAAGGACCATTTTTATCGATATCGTGTGGACTGAGGAGTGGAGGGGAGAGATAGCTTGACTTGATGTGCTGTCCGTTGTCCATGGTATGAAAATAACAATAGATGTAGCTATATGTAAGTGTCTGTCTGGCCCTGGTCTATACTTTCCGCACATACATAGTACTTTTAGTCAGATGATGTCGAGCTATCAGTAGCATGGATGGATATATTTCCAAATCAAAATGACGTTGGTTATTTTATTTCCAAAGGCAACTCATATACATTCAGTTTTGGAATTGACTCCATTTCTGCAGAGTCTAGAGAGAAAAATGTTGCTGTTTCATTTTGGAGTCCTCATACCCCATTTATTCAGCCCACCGCATTGTATTCTTTTGTCTTCTTCCTATCACCTCAGTGTTATTGGCCTGAGAAAAGATAGATTTCGTATTTGGTAACGTGGGGTAGAAGTAGAAGTGGAAGAGATGGAGATGAGGTATATGGGGAGAGTGAGAGAGTACAACTTAGGCCCTACATTGATTTGACGTCCCGTTCCCGCCCACACTCACATCATCATATAGGCAGTAAATTTTTGTCACAGGCTCACGGCATGAAAGTACCTGTGGGCTTCAACTATCTGTGCGGATCAAGAGAGACGACTTCATTTTAGTCAATAAGGAGAAGTCAATATAGTAGAGATGGTAATAATAGACTGCATCTTCAAGACAAGCTCATCGCCTTTTTCATACCCGTAGTCCAGATGCCCGGCTCCCGCTCCGGGACCGGGACCGGGACCAGGAGAGGCAGAGGTAATGGGAACGGCAACGACTGCCGGCTGTTACAGGAGAGAACGGATCTATCTAAAAGGAAGTAAAGTAGTTATTGAACTACACATATAGAAACATACAGACTTAACAGGCCCAAGTCCAAGTCCAACTTATTAATAGCCAAGTCCACATCCAGACAGCACATCAAGACACATCCTATAGCTCGGTTTATTGGCTTCTCCTTTATCTTCTCCTTATCTCCCTTCCCTCCCCGTCCTCTCCCTGTGGCATACAGGCACTTTTTGTTTATGCTCCACTTAGGAAGAAAATAGAAATAAATTTCCAACTTCTTTTTTTTCTCTGACTTTGCAACGCCCATGATAACTTTGATAAATGACTTTATTAACGCTTGACTTGACGATTGACGGCTATCTATTTTTCTTACTTGATTTCAGTCCTTCGATGGAGAAGGGAAGGGTAGTAGAGGTACGTACGTCATTTACATAAAGCTCTTACTCCCTATCTCTCCATCTGCACAGAACAACACACGCCTACTGCCTACTCCGGCGAGGCTCTGTATATTTACGGAGTTTGGAGCTCTTACACGCGTATAGTTATTCATACTTTAACTTGTTGTACATGATGTAAACGTAAAGGAGAAGGGGCTCCGGATAGACGTGGATTTTCCATGATTATTTAGACTGTACCTACAAAGTATACACAGACTGTAGTTGTATGAGAATTTGGTATAGAGATATATCTACCTATGTGTAGAATTGCTGAACTTGTTGGATTGCATTCGGAATTGGTTGGTTTCCTACATCTAATTTTGAGGCTTGCTGGTTTCTGTCTATGTGTCTATGTGGATGGATGTGGACAATGAGAGAGAGAGAGAGAGAGAGAGAGAGAGAGAGAGAGAAGAATGGAAAGCATCTCCTTCTCTCTCTCTTGTTTCCGCAATGAAGCTCAAGGAGCTACCCACAAGCTAAACCTTAACGGGGAAAGAGACACAACATCAGTCAAACCGTTGAAATTCATTATCAGTCAAGAAGTTTGAACTGGATGTAATAAGCACTCAGGATTAATGAGAATTGAATGAGGAGACTCCTACAGAGTAGAACTGCTCCTACAGACTTCCTCGACACATAACATGATATATGTACATACAGTAGAAAATCATCCAAAATCAAAATCCAACCAATGTTGTATATAGTCCTCTCTTTTCTTGTTGTCTTTTCAACGTTATCCCCGATAGGGATAATTTTAGGGATCATAGAATTTCCAATTTCCCCATTCTCCCATTCAGAATCTACTGTATAGTAATGCTATTCTCTATATTCCCGGATTCTACACTAATTTTTCCACTAGACACTGTATATACTCACTCAAGAGCCATATAGGAGTGACTGCCAATGTAAAATCCAATGCCAACAACATGTGTGTGTGTGCTTCCAGTGATTGTCCTTGTTTCTTGAGACAGAAGGAAACAATGGGAGGAAAAGGGCAACAAAACGATGCAGTCTCAGCACATTTTGTCAGAGCCCCAGCGTCGACTCATTTCCTTCCTATTTAGAAACAATTACAGAGCTTATAGCCTACATCCAGCTATTTATTTGGCAGGTCCAATAATGCTGATTAAGCTTCTTTGTACACAGGAGGCTCTTGTTGGCTTGAACTCTTTTTTTGAATACACCATCATCATTCTTTCTTAGACCTGCCACCCCCATAATAACACTTTTTGTAACGGTAATGAGCTCAGAATTTCCTATAAAATTATTTATTTCTTCACTATATTATCCTGCCTGGTCACAATTTGCATAATTTCTCATTCCTCCCTTCCACCCCCTCCTTCCATTACAAGTACCGTACTCAATTTGTGAATGAATACCAAATTAGAGATATCACGGATTTTGTTGAATTAATTATTTTGTCTTTCTTTGATCTTCCACTTTGTTTTAGATGGAAAGAATACTAAAATCATGAGCTAAATTACTTTCGGCTGAAATTACATAAATATAGGAGGTAGGTAGGTAGGTTACTTCATAATTATTCTCTATGATTTATTCAACAAACTAAAAATATTAAAAACTTACTAAGCGTCAAACTAATTAAAAATTTATGAGATTTTAGTATTCAGTATTCTGTGGAGGTACACATTTTGCTAGTAACTAACTGTTCACATGTTAGACATGAGCTAATTTTGCATAGTAGTAGTTAAATCAATACTGAATTCCAAAATACTATGTCGCCAACTGTATTGGAATTTAATACAGTATAATATATGAGCAGGACAAGTAGGAAATACCCTCATGATTGCATATTTGAGCATATAAATAATTAAATAACAGTTTTAAAAAGAAAATTATTTCTGTATTTATTTTAAGACAGATCACCCAATTCAATATGTAGAAAGTCTTGACACGGAATTCAGCTGATATTTCTTCCTATTCATAAACTTGATTGAATTTGAATTTTTGAAAATATTTTTTTTCTTCTCCTCACACTACATATATACATGTATGAAACATACAAGAGACGTCATAGGAAATAATACTATATGTATACTTACTACACGACATATAGCGACAGCGACAACGACAATGACAACGACTTCGACAACTTGGAAGCGAAAGCCAAATGTTTGGAAAACATCTGAGACCTCTGTGACAGTTGTGTTCTTCTCTGTATGGCAGGCAGAAGTAATTTGATTTTGATTTCTGTGAAAGTCTCTCCCGGCGTCGCCCAGCATCTGCATGCCGATGTCGAATTCGAATTCAAAGTTGAAGTCGAACACAGCGAAAAAGAATCGAATCGAGTTGAAACGAACACAGAACATAGAACATAACGGGAGAGAGAGAGAGAGAGAGAGAGAGAGAGAGAGAGAGAGAGAGAGAGAACAGAAATCTTGAGCCTTTTTTATAAGTAGGTAGGTTAGGTACATATACACGACTCACACAAAAAGTTCCGTGTCCGTATTAAGTATAATCATAAGACGAAGAAGAAGAAAAAAAACGAGAGTTTATAGGAGTCTCAACGGAGGAATTTGCATATACATAAGGATATACTACGTAGTACATAGATCATAGAGTCATATTTATAAAGCCCATGTACTTTGAATATTTATTTGTAGCACTATATATAGAGAGAGAGAATATCAGTCCCTACAGATGTCTCAGGATAAGGATAAGTGAGCTCCTCATCCTTCTTAAGTTGAATTAATAGAGAAAGGATATTGGTATAAAATCCTGTGTTTTTTTTCAAGTGCTAGATATGTGTAAACTTTCTTGGAATATAATATTTGACGAGATCCAAACAAAAAAAGTGTGTTCTGTAAGGATATCGATTCTTTTCCCCTGTATATACTATATGTAAATAATTCTTTGAGCTCTGCAAGTAATTGAGTATGCCATTTAGTGTCAGCCATGTCCTCCTGATGTTCCCCAAAATATTATTATCTAATGACTCGAGCTATTTTTCATTTTCCTCCTTTCCTCATTTCTCAGAATTATATAAACGCTACGATTATTTCAATTTTAAGTTGTGTAGACACTCAAAAATTAAAATCTCTAAAAAGTTGGAATTGTTTTCATTAGTGTACATATACACATTTTATAGATAGGTAAATGACAAGATAGTAATTTGATGGAATTTAGAAGCCAGGTGCTAAATTTGTTTCCTCAAGTATTTATATAAAAATCATTATTGTAGTGGCTCTTGTTATGTAAGGTATGGATTCCAGATTTCACTATGCTCCTATGGGCAACTATAGGCTAAAAGGATTACTAGTGATAATTTTAATTTAATTGGAAATAAGTTAAAAGTAAAAGTCTTATTGCTATGTTAATTAGCTACTCTCAATATTTAATGGAAAACTTATTGGGTTTTAATTTATTATGAATGAATGGAAAGCATGAGTTGATGTACATAGGTGTTTGGATGGATGATATATGTATATAGTATTAGGCATTCCTTCCTTCCTATAGTTGCGTATTAGGGTTTTGGATTTTCTCTATTGCATTTATTATAGATATAATGTATGACGCATGCATGTGTCGATCTCGATATTTCATTAGACTTCCCATCTGTTGTATGTGTCTAATTTGACTGGACTTCAAAACTATATGGTAACAATTTTTCAAATTTCTCAAGTTAGTTGACGGTTGATTTGACAAACTAGAAATATGAAATTAAAGTTTCTCATATCCCAAGTTGTAACTATAATATACAGGAATATTAGAAACTATAATAAAGAAAAATCCAAGTTGAGCGGAAACAAGGGAAACTAATTACGAGTCGATGAATTAAAAACAATTTACATGCAGAGAATGTTTTCACATGAAAAACGTTGAGGAAATCAATGCAGATGTCAAAAGATTGTGTCCCTGTCCCTCTAATAGGCCCGTTTAGAGTATGCTCATTCTCTTGCTTTCCTCATTGTTTTCACGAAAAAGCATGCTTAGTTACATTTATAGTTTCACTTTGCTGCGGCGCGTGCTTTCAGAATCCTCATGCCGTGCTCATTGCTTTTCTCATTGTTGACGCACCATTTATAGTATGCTTTAAGCACAAATTTGTGCTTTATTGATGAGAAAGTGGAAAGTTGAAAAAGTTCAACTTTTGCTCTGTGCTGAAAAGTGAAGTAGGAAGTACTTTAACTATTGTAGGATAACATCGTTATAAATCCACTAAAACGGCTTAAAATAAGGCAGAAAAGGTATAAATTGACCCAAAATCATAATAAAATGTAAAAAACTAAATATTAATTACAACTAATTTCTCACATATGTTTGTTTTGTGATATCTTTCCATGGGTGATACTGACAATATTTGGTGGAAGTGCATGCCTAACTAACACATAGGCATATAAGAAATTAAAAGCTCAAAAGAACTAATCAAAATATAGCGATTTAATTCAAATCATTAAATAATTAAAATCTTTGTCAATCGGATTGCAGTTTCAAACCCAAGAAATAAAATGAATAAATGAAAAAAAAACAATAATAAATACTTATTGCAAATAATAATGGAGCGCACCACATACCTACCATGTTACAGAGCTGAGTGGAGTAAAACCCAAATTGAAATTATCAATTGCATTAATAAAAGATTCGTAAACAGCATTATTATAACCATTATGACCGAGATCTAAAATACCTGTGTTCCACTACACTCTCCTGCTCGACCCTTTCTTCGTGCGCTTCTTCGATCACTGCGGTCTGTAATTATCACCCTTTTTTGTGATATATTATTAAGTAAAATAAAATATTATATTTCAGTATATACAGTAAACATGAACTATTTCAGGATTTTTTGTAACCACTTATGGTATTTTTCTCACAACGAAGGTATTTAACTTTCATTACATGCAGAGGGACAGTATGAATATTATGCCGCCCGCAATATTTGTAACATACATAAATGATCTCGTTTATCAAATCTATTGCTACCTAATTTACATCGATCTGTAACCCTTTGAGTTCGATTGTTATGTATCTTTTGTGCTAGAAGGTATCTGACTGTAGGTCCAAATTAAGTTACCATTTAATTAACTATTTTAATTAACTTCTAGCTTCAAAATAAATATTTTGGGGTAATGCGCATCAAAATAAATGAGCTGAGAGCGATTTCTGTTTATACTTTCCTGCGCGCGGGAAAAATGATGGTGACGTTACGCGTGAAGAGAAAAGCACAGTTGAAACTATAAATGCAAAAAAGTATTGTCGAAGCATTTGCTGAGAAAGAGAAAAGCATAGTGATGTTGATGAGCATACTCTAAACGGGCCTAATAAGTTTAAGTGTAAAGCTGATGGAGTGCCTTACAAAGTTTTCTTGCCTTTTCATTCATCAAACAAATAATAACGAGAATGCGACTCACGAAGAACAGTCAAAATGTAACAAGCTCAACATTTTTGAATCGTTTTTTGTTTTGTTTTTTTTACTTATTTTAGTTTCAAAATTTTCAGCCTATTGATTTTAAACTTGGTCATATTATTATAGTAAAATATTTATAGTGTAGATACTTTCAATAAAGTTACAGTTATATTAATTTTGCCTAACCCAGAAATAGCAACAGCACACTTGGCAGTGAATAACTATATAATGAAATAGGTGAATAAAAATTTAAAATCTTTGGAATCTTTGGTAGGGGTATTATTAGTGTGGAAGGGATTTTTTTTTAAATTTGAAGTTCAATGAAAATATTAAGGCTCGATATAAATTATTTAGCAATTATCATTGTTTTGTGGCTTTAATTTTAATTTTGAAAAAAAGAGTAACAAAAATTGACAAACTGTTAGGGAAATAATTCATGGATTGCAATTCGATTATCGTCTTAAAAATATGCTTAAACCCCTCTAACCTAATACATTGTCACATAGTATTAATTGGGTTCTTTTGTCTCTGAAAGCTTCAACATCATAATCATAGCCGTAAAAAAATGAGCGGAAAGCAAATGTAGGGGAGGGGAAAGAAAATTCCTAAAGGGAATAAGACTCAGTTTAAGAAAGTATTATGATCCTTTTCATTCAATCTCGGGAGCAAATCGTGCCTATTCTATATTAGCGGTAAAATTTAAATGTAGGTACATATATTATAATATATCTAACCTCTTTAAAAAGTCCACAGAACTCATGTCATTTTCGCATCTCTATATACTCTCCATTATTATTTCCCTCTCAAACTCACCCCATTCACTTCTATTTTTTATATGTCTCTGTATTATAAATTATAGCAATCTATAATACTTGTACCTTATCATGGTAATGTAGGTATGTAATGTAATGGAGTTCATGGTCATATGTGACCACTGATAAATCCACCTTCAAAATAATATTCTAGTACATTACACTTATAACAGTTTGGAGACATGACGACAATTTCAATTTGTATCTGTACAATATGAGATTTTGCATGCGTGTGGAAGCTAAACAATTTTAAAATATCGAAACTAATCTTCTCACTCACGTAATATAGACTTCCTTTTGTCGTCTTCGCGCTCCACAGTACCCTTTGCCCTGGCTCGCGTTTATGTCTGTCACTATTTTTTATCTTTATTTCCCTAAATTATCTCCACTGAATCTTTCAAACTACTACACGACCTCGGCGGGAAGTTCACGTAGTATCTCTTTCTCTCTAAAATAAAATTAGGAGAGAATTATACCGATATAGGTACCTACCTACCTACCCAAAGAAGGGACAAAGATGTACAGGTTTCTTGCTCCCTATGTTTTTTTGATTGTGCGATTGTGTGTGAGTCTCGTAAAATGTATAAATGTAAATGTGGGAAGAGGAATGGATATGTGTGTAGGATAATGGCTAACGGGACTACGATCGCGATCGATCGATCGGAATGGCTATCAATTTTTATTGAACGTGTTCATCTCGACTACACACACGTGGAGCGGTTCCCGTTATGATAATAATATTTAAATTCGTCGTATTACTTACTTAAATAATATATGTGTAAGTCCGTAAGTGTAACGCGTCATTATCTGCCTGGATAATGGGAACGTATAGTGCTTGAATTATCACTATCTGGTTATGGTGATGAGACGACGCATATATATGTATAGCTATCATTATTTCTACCGACCTTGCCCACCTTAGCATTACTACAGTTCCCTGAAGGATGAAAGAAAGTAAAAAAGAAAGAAAAGGAAAGCATTAAAAAAAATAAAATTATTCCTATTCTCTTTCTTTAGTTTCCAAATTCAACATTCCTGTCATCACGCTGAATGGTTCTTCAGATGAAAAAGATGAATGACTGAATATATTACTTAAATAATTTAAGAAACCTTGTCAAGCAAAGCATACACACTTACGTACTGTGTAGTCGGGTCGGATTTATTCATAGGAGTATGTATGTACATGTGGATGGGAGTTGAGACGGTTGGGTCGGTCCGGGAAGAGACCTCCTACGTGGTCCTGAGTTCCAATGTATTCACTATAAAAATATAGAGGTACTTACCTAATTATATATAATATCATGAATAAATGAATCGCCATTTCCCATTGTAAACAAACTTATTATACCCTACACAGTCCTCCCTATACTTTTAAATGTACAAGTGAACAAATCTGAAATTTTTCTCACAGTCCGCGTAACGTACGTACGTATCTTACTCTTACATATAAGTTATGTGTAATGTATAATTATGTAATATAATTGTACATAATTACAAGATAAATTATAATGGTTAGGAAATGGTTTTTAGTACTGCAGATAATTATTTAATGGACTACAGATAATATAAACATGATTTCTCTCACTCCATGTGCGTAACTCCTATTCCAAATTCCACAGTAGGAATAAAAATAGGCAGTCAGTTACAAATAAATGGATTAATTTGATGATTGACAGGTTGCCGGCAAGAGTAATTAAATACTAATGAAAATTAAGAAAGATCCTAAATACGGCTTATAAAACAAAAGGGTGGTGGGAACGGGTTATTTTTACAAACTTATCTGCAGAATGAAAACCATTATATGAAAATCCAGACGATTAACAAAATTTTAGCAATAGACTCCATTTTTTATGCGCAATACTCAACATGTAGTGACTGAAATTGAAATAACTCTTTAGGGCGGCTATTTAACCTTAAAATTTTGAACTATGTACAAGAAATTTTTTGATTTGGGCTGAAAAAATAACAGGAAATAAAATGGTAAAGAAGCTGCAAATCTAAATTCAGTATTTAAAGTAATTACACTTACCTACTTACCTGATGCCTGACAGCTTCGGGAATACACATAATCTGGCAGAATCTGGCTACTCTGAAAAAACAACTGTATTTAGTATTGAGAGCGGGCGCTATACCTACTATAACTTCTATACTTATCTATTATCCTCAATGTATAATTATGTTTCAGAAACTGGAGATTGCAGTCTCAATCTATGCACTCCATATAGATACTCTCCCAAAAAAATATTAACTCTAATTTAAGGCCGAATTCTTGCTTAAAAATACCTACACGGCCGCACGGCTTCCTTATTATGTAGTCACAATTTATAAAACAAAATCGAAGACAAAAGTAAAAACAGTAGCAATATCATAATGTATGCATGCAACTAATGCTCTTCACATTCACGCATGGCTGTAAATTAGTACATATTAGATTTGGATGACGAAACGACATGGATAACTTATTTTAAAAATCAGATTTTAATAAGTGCGACAGTATAGCGAATTATTATCACCGAGATTTTTGAAAAGAAAAAATAGTTTGGATTACAAACCTGATTATTTTTTTTTAAATCTGATTCACTTAAGTTCTCACTTTGACATATTTAAGGACTACAATCCTACCTATATTAAATATATGACCGAAATTAACGGTACTCTTCTCTGTGCGCTGTCCCCGTGAGGCTTTAATTTCCGCTTCTTTCAGAAATTATCATTAATTACTACAATCATTTATAAAACTCAAAATAATTATCATTTTTGGTAAGATTGTAACTGTATTTGCATTTTTGGTTTTCGCCTGCGTATCTAGTAAACTTATACATGATCATGTAACTACACACTGATATTATTGTTCCAAAAATACTATTGTGCAATTAATAAATTTAACGCAGAGATCCCTATAATCATAATAATGGAAATATAGGATGATTAGCATATTTACAGTATATCGTATAGTACTATACACACTACTGACATGAGTATGACATGAAACGTATGCGTATGGTGTTTGATTTATTTAGATGATTATCCCTAAATTAAGACTAGATTTAGCTAACTATACTTAGGTATTTAGATATATTAAGCTACTATAAAATATTTAAGTCAATGAAAGTACAGAAATACATCTGAGAACAAACATCAAGGTCTATCTAACTATATTGTATATGAATACGCCAAGATCAATCATGTAGATGTTAATTGTATAGAAAATAATATAATGTTACATTCTTAAAAATACTTTTAAGATTCAGGTACTACCTTGCTCTTATACACTATCATTAAATCGATACAAAATAACACGTTATATAAAATGTCTCAAAAATCATTACTTTCTCCGTTGAGGCCAAAGTTTAGTAGCATTACCGTATCAGTATTTGCAGACTGTAAGTTATTGTACTATACTACTATTGTATAATTTTATCATTACATAACCGTTAAATAGTCAGTAGCTATAGCTATACAGTTAATTCATTAGATCATTGAGAATAGTTGCGTGAAGTATTGCGTTTTACCTTGTGCTCAGTAAAAGTAACTATAAATACTATTTACACACATGAACAAAAGTACATAATGTTACAACATTCTCTTCATTCCCCGTATAAACAGTAGATTAAAGGATAACATATAAATTATTATAGGAACGATAAGAACAAATGGAACAAGAGCAAAGCGAAATGAATTAAAATATATCCAACATGGATTGGGTCTCAAAAAACTTATGTACTTTACTATTGTAATGTAGATGGAGAATAATAAAATTATATTCACTATTATTAAGTTTTAAAATGTTGATGATCATGGCATATAAATGCTAATGTTATGTAACTTTGAAAATATAAATTTAAGTATATTTATTATTAAAAAATATAATTATCTATATAATTTCTGTAAAATTATATTCCATGGGTATGGATCCAATGTATGAAGCACGAATTTCACAATTTGATGTGCTGAAGTCAAACAATGAAAAATTCGTCCTTTGACCTTGATATTGACAAATCTAAATAATACATAAGTGAAAAAAAAGAATAACCAGTAATAAAGTATTCCAAAAAATTTAATTTATACCTCTAATAGCTTAGAAAAACTCCTATTAAACAATATTATACTATTCCTGTGGCTGTCTTCGCTAATGAGGACACATGTAGAGATAGGTTAAAAATTTTAATCTTGATATAAATTAATTGAGGGTATTTCAAAAACCAAAATAAAGATTCAACACAACAATAATATACGATTGTTTTGTTCAAAATTTCAGTAGTTTTTCATTTCCCCAAGTTGTATAAATAAAATTATTTGCACATTTAAGTGAACGTCATTCATATAGAGTATGGTTTTTATCATTTAAAAAATTAAAATTTTCGTGACATATAACAGTGCCGCAGTACGTAAGATATGTGCAGCAAATTCCACTTCAATTTTGTAATATTTTAGAATACAATTCACGCGTATTCATAGAGTACAAAACTCAGTCATTAAAATTAAATTATTAGATTATTCAAGACAGTCATTATAATTATTTAAAGAAAAATCTAGGTAATATACTTGGTTAACATGATTATCGATTATCATCGGTTATAAATTGCATACCAGTTTTTGTGGTCAGGTGATATGCATGTAATGGGATATCACTTCATTTTTAACACAGTTCCACAAAAATCGACGTCCATAATTTGCTCAAATGTTATAATCAATTGCAATCAACCCAAACATTGATTCTTCATTATATTTTTAACAAACAGCTGCAACTAATTTCCAACACTGTGATATCCCAGTCAAAGCTATCCCAAGGAAAAATGTAGGTACCTACTTTCTTTTTGCTGAATCCATTTTGTACAAGCAAAAATTAAACTCATATTCATCCCTAATTTACGAAAAATATCCTAATTTTCTACCTAGCGTATGTACATTAAATAGCACAAAATAAAAACTACGATCACGAGGGAATAATAACTGTCTAGTTATTCATATTTTGCAAGGACTACAAATTTAACGCAATCGGTCCCTCCATTAAGCAATACTACAGCTTGTATACTGCGAGCACTACTAAAGGTACAGGTTGTAAAATCATCCAATCATCCTATGCTACACAGGCAAATTCATTATTTGTTTGCCTTAAGGTAAAGGTAAAGGGTAAAGGTAATTTTGAGAGAGCAAACTAAATAAATCATTTAACGACCAATACCACCGAGATCAATAATTGTCCGTAAGGCATCTGAATCATGAGTTTCTAAAATAGCCACCGTTCCGTCATTGAATGGGAAAGACAATCCACCATCTATGACCAGACACGCATCAAATCACCGTGATCGAACTTCTAGCCGTTTCGCAAAGCCACGAGGAGCAAGTTCGTAGGCGAACGGTAAAGTGTATGAGGTTATATGATCTCGGATACTGTACAACATATCTTTCATCTCTGCAGAAATTCAAATTAGTTAAGTTCTCAAGCAGCATTATATTTCCAATAAGTATCTCCGATTATTAAGAATATAGGTCTCAATAGAATTGGGAAATAACTTCACTCACCGGGACTATATATGAGTTTTTCGTTGTATCTTCTAGTGACTCGTTCGATGACAGTTTTATTTTTGGCACTTATTCCTGGGATTCCTTCTTCACCAAGAACATCAAATAAATCACTAGCTCTTTGAGTTGACATTTTGTTTATATTGTAAGACCAGGAAGTAGATCCCGTGCCAGTGGATACACACAAACCAGCGTTCTTTGTTTTATACCTTTCGTTATCGTTGATCGACATTTCAAAATATGAAACTCGAGCGGACACGCACTCTCCGATATATACCTAAATTCATTCAATAAGGATTCAATAAAAAGGCCTGGCGACATTTGAGAGTCGCGATTTGACGTCCAACACAGTACGTAGTACGACATTTCCCCAAACGACACTTGGTCCAACGACAACTGGTAAACGACAGTACGTCCAAAAATTTTTACGTCCGCGTCATTGCGTCCTTAGACATTTCGATGTGCGACAAATCGCAGGATGACAATCAGTCCAAAACAATTACGTCCAATACGATTATTGAACAAATTGATAATTTCAGAGAGTTTTTACTAAATCCAGCAACTCCTGACTAGTACCTAATCTAAATATACTGCCACAATTTGTTAATATACAATAAGTGGCAATAATATTCCAACTTATCACAATACATTTCAGATATCATAAACGGGTAAGTAGGCAGTTGCTGCCTGGCACTTGCGGGCATGCAGGTAGCTCATAAGATTTGCATATGAATAATTATACATCCTCATCATTTTCAATAATATTAAAATTGCATACTTGACGATGAACGGAAGTTTTTCACTCTTTTCAGTCTTTTTTTGTCTTCTAAGTAGTAACTTTCATAAATTGTAGTGTTGTGCAAGTTTTTTCCAGTGCAATGTCTCAAATTGAAAATCTAAGTGCCTCCAAAAGTTACAAATTTGTTGAATCTACGATAAGTGAAAAATTGATTAGTTCTTTGCTTGTCATAAGAACACATATTTGTATTGTTGACAGATTAAAAGTTGTAATTGCATACGCTCTTTTTGTGTGTGCAATTCTTAACTAATTCAAATAATTCTTTTGATCATTTGATGAAATGCATTAGCAAATAATAAGTGCTATTTCAATATTCTGTATAAATATAAATATTTGAGCCTAAATTATTAATCTAATTAATTTAATTAATTATTTTTAATTGTGATTTTATTAATTTAATTAATTTTGTTATTATTTTATTTATTTATTATAGTTAATATATAGCCATAGCCTTGAGTGTCTGTCTATGGAATTCAGTTTTTGCCGCTGTTTGATTTGACAATAAAGCCATTACATTACCATTACATTACATAATCGTTTGGAATGTAATTCTTAAATCGTATTTTCAAATTAGCTTACTTTATAAATTTTGCAGCTTTATTGCATGTAGAATTATTAGAATATAGTAGGGTTTGCCCTAATGGTGATCAGTAGCCGCGATTTAAATGCTGCTGCAGTGCTGCGTTTAAAAATCTGTCTGGTTGATGTTGTTATAGCTTATAATCTCAACTGTCTATAGCCAGTCACACATATTTTTAAATGCAGTAGTATTTGAACAACGGCTACTGATCACCATTAGGGAAGTGATCACTATTAGGGCAAACCCTACTATGTATAATTTAACTTTTGCAATAATTCCATTTTAGTCTTAAGATTTTTATAACCATCTGAATTTTTTATTTGTTTTAATTTTAATATATAATAATAATAATTTATTCATTGGGTCGATTTAACCGAAGTTCATACAACCAGACTCAACGAGTCACTGTGGGTGAGGAAATAGGAGGCTACCGCGTTAGATCGTCTCGGTCTTTGTACCCTTTCACCTATCCCCGTCCTCTCCTCCACAGTAAAGGAGTCCCATTCCCTAGGCCCCTACAGTAAGTAGTGGTCACTAAGGAGCACCGAAGGAGATTGGGTTTCAATCAACCATCCAGTGACGTTTACCGTACAACACCGAGCCGTAAACGATTAGCAGTGGCCGAGGATTGAAGCCGGGTCTGAGACTGTAAATTTCGTTACAGTCTGCAGTCCTAACCGCTCACCCAAGCACGCCTGCTTTTTAATTTTAATATGGTGTACTTACTACCTCAGCGGCGGATACAGAAATTTTGTCTGGGGGGGGGCTAACAATGGTAAGCCGCCATATTGGAAAATGGCCGCTCCTATCTCTACAATTTAAAAAAAAATCCTTCTAGGGGGAGGGGGGCTAAAGCTCCCTAGACCCCAGCTCTGGATCCATCGCTGTACTACCATGATATTTGTTTAATTTTAATATTATTGTACGAATTTATTTTCTGTATTTAAATAATTAATTTCATGATAATGTCTAACGCTTACTTTGATCGATAAGTATTTTAATTTATATTGTTTTACGATTTTTTATTATTACGTATATATTTTAATCCTAACATCTCGATTATTATTATTATTAAATAAGTTTTAGTATTATTACTGGTATAACTTAGCCTTTGCTCTTGAAATAACAATTTTGAGTAAGTTTTATCATTCCGCAATCAATAAATAAAACGAACATAATTTTATGTGGTGGCTTTTGATATTGTCACTCATCATCATATTGAAATAATCGCAATGGACGTAATTGTTTTGAACTGATTGTCACCCTGCGATTTGTCGCACATCGAAATGTCTAAGGACGCAATGACGCGGACGTAAAAATTTTTGGACGTACTGTCGTTTACCAGTTGTCGTTGGACCAAGTGTCGTTTGGGGAAATGTCGTACTACGTACTGTGTTGGACTGCATGTCGCGACCCTCAAATGTCGTAGAATCAATAAAAAGTATTAGATGACAACTGCAAGTTACCTGAGTTCTCGTGACAGCAATAGACTGAAACTAGCGAATTACTGATGTGCATTTTCTCAATATGTACCTCATTTAGCGATAAAACCGGCAGAACTCGTTTTGTCGGATGCTAGAAGTTATCAGCATCTATGCTTTCCACAGAACTGTGCTGCTCTTGAAGGCAATCGAAATATCTGTAATGAATTGCATAAAAACAAAGATATTACTGTGATTTTATATAAAGTAGACTACATTATGTAAAATCATTGCATCATTGCGGTCATACACTTAATGCAAGTAAATCTGACGAATGTTATCGATAATATTGTATCACCTTAGTTCGGGATGTTGCAGTTGTTGATCGTGTAGCTCAACAGGCATATCAAAAAAAATTTCTCCCAATTAAGTTACTCTAATCCTTCTCCTAAAAGTCCACTTGAACTGTCCCTAATGTCAGTAAAAGTAATAACATAACCAATTAATAGAAATTGTGACCAGCATGATTTTAAAATCCTTGAGCTTAGATTGTGCGAATATGGTCTTACTTCAATTATTTTTTTAATCGCTTCACGAACATTTACAGAGTACGACTTAGGTAAGCAGAGGTGACCTACGATTGAGTTGGATCAGTATTAAAACCTAAATACAATAAAAGTGTGATAGGACGGGATGTGCTAACTTAACTAGAACTAGAAAAGAGAACTAACTAGAGAACTACAAAATTACCTCACACAAGTGTGATCATTTTTACATAGTGAACAACCTGAAATTTATTAATTTCAAGGGAAAAAGAATAATGTATTAAAATGTGCACCTTGTGGATGTAATGGTGATACAACAAAGAGCTATAATCTGAGCCTCTTTTTCGTAAAGTCTGCTCGAATTCGGAATCGCGCAACTTTGAATTACGGAGTTTTTCAAATTCCAATCGGGACAATGTTGTTAATATCAGAACCTTTTTCGGACGAAAACCTGTTGCATGCGCCTATGCAGGTGGTGACTGAGAATCACCAAAGAGATGATGAACATGCTCTTTTGGATGTAAGGATCCCAAACCTACCTTAATAATACAAAGGCTCGAATCAAGCACATTTTATATACATTATTATAGAAACAATTCATGAAGAATTCAGTTTAAACAATCAATACGCCTTACCGGTCTTACAAATTAGACGACTGAACGGTGCCAAAACCCCTTGCATATTTGAACGCGGTATATTTCCAAGAAGGAATGTTATACTTCTAATCATGACCGGACCTGATGGCGTCTACAGAATTTATTTCCTTGTATTGTTAGAAGGGATGAATTGCGCTAACGTTGAACGTACGCATTCGCGAATTTAAAATAAACTCTCGTTTTAGTTTCTTAATACACTATAATTTTATGTGTATTAGGGGAATTTAAAAAACACTAACAATTAAACTCACAAAATTAAAAATTATCAATTATCCAACTTGAGTTCCATTATACTATTATATTATGTAATCTGCTCACAAGATTGAAGTAAGTTCAGCTCAAATTCTCAAATGTCTTAAGTCTTAATACCTCTACTATGTATACGTGCATAAGAATAGACTTTACTAAACTAAACCGTTCTAGTAAGTCATGTATCACGAAACGAGTTGCAAAAGTCAAGGATTTTCCATGCGTTTTTGTATCACTCTAGAAGTAATTCCCATCACACCGGATTCTGTTATTCCCTCTCGAGCCTCAAGTTTACTATTAAATTACTCGAGTTTCCTTAAATGATACATCAGAACTTCTAACAACTGTAATGCTAATGCTCAGCTGCCAACATATAGACAGGTTTTACAAACTTTGGTAGAACAATATCAGACGTTGTGCTTGCTTCTTGTAAATAAAATTTTCTCAAGGACGATTGTTGATTGTAAGAATAAAAATAAAAGATGTATGTAAGTACTAACACTAATTAAAAAGAGATTTTAACTATCAGAATTATTTTATAAAAAATAATGTAAACAGGTAGAAATAAATCGACTATGCATTTGAGTATTTCATACTTAATTAACTGTCTCTAGAATAATTGAAAGATGCCCGGTTAAAGGACACTTCACAGCCGATTAAAGGGGTTGGCAAACTAACTGGTACTTTTTGACTTTAAATACTACCAACCACTAATAAATCAACTATGCAGGCAACTGCCTTTAACTACATCAGTAAGTAGTGCTAAAACTAAAACCTACCAACCAACTGAACCAACAACAACAACCAACATTATAATATTGAATACTGATTAAATTACCGCGCCACTTTACCTCCTCTGCTCTTCTTTCTCTATGGACCCACCACGACGCAAATCAGTCTGAAGATTTGGAGTAAAAAACCTCTCGTTGTCTTTGTTTCTCAAAGTCACGCCTGCCCCAAGTTCTCGCATTACATTGCTGCATTTTTAACTTGATCTCTAATCTAACATTTTATTTCTTGGCTTTAAGACCTGTCTGAATTTTATTTAAGTGTAGTAAATAGTAAACTTACTATTCCTCCTACTCCTAAACTCCTAAAACTGCTGGTTAGTTCTCCTGTCTGACGTAATTTGTATCGTCGGACCTTGACTAACTACAACTACATAGTAAAAAGACTAGGAACGAGGAAGAAGTAAGATTTCGTATTTGATCAAACCGCAGTATTTGCAGTAGTATCAAAGGAGAAAGAAAGGGAGAACAAATCACATATTTCGAAAATAGTTGAAGTAGAACGTTGCTTACGCTTCTTTGTTAAATCACTGCTCAGTTTTGGATTTCAGCGCTTGGGTAAGTAATTTCTAAGCACTAATAGGAAGTAAAGTACGAAGTATAAAAGGTAACAGATCGTCATCCGTGTGTTTCTACTGTTTCTGGTTATATGGAGGAATTTATTCTGAGTTGATTTGAACACCAGACCCTTTATTACCACTTACACAGGCAGGCAGTTGTTAACTCAGTAGTCAGTCGCGAGTTAAGAAAAAGTTTTATCGATTATAATTTTAATCAGGGAATGGTTTTGGGTTTTATTTGTAGTTTTTACTTACTTTACTAGTGAGTTTAAATGACCAGTTAACTTACTAGTTAGCATCTTTCGTGATTTTTGAGAGGAAAACATTAGATGTTAGATTTAAACAGTTTTTCTACAAATGACTTTCGGATGTTATTCAAGTTTTTATCTGTAAATGCCAAATTGTGACTTGTGAAGTATTTTTGGTTATCCAAGCAAATTACGAACCCTTTTTTGGAGCAATTCTTTTCGCTAGATCTGCCGTAAAATTCTCATTAATAATAATGTATTGAACTATTTCGCAGTCCCATATCACATATGGGTCATGGCCACATCCCTTTCAGATTTAGAGGAGAGGAAAGGGCAAAGGTTATGTGGCATCCTGGTGTACACATTGATTTGACTGCACTTAGCAAATTACTCAAACTTGTGTGTGCGGACTAGTGTTGTGACTGGTGCACAATGTTAGTTTGTTCTTGATTTTCTTATGGGATTTAACATTGGAAAATTTTGAAGAAGAACAATTGTGCACAGAGAGATAGTAAAATTTTATTTACAACTGGCGCACTATTACGCTTGCCATTAAGACACAGTAAAAACAAAACACATTATTTACAAGTAAATTATGATTTTTTTATAACAATCATTAACATTATTTTAAATGATCAAATTAAAATCAACTATGAGATAAATTCATATTATATAAATGATTATGGGCGATTCGGCATGATCCTCGAATTGTAGCAACTACGATTTCTTCAATTATTTTTGATGGAAGACGCAATTCTTTACGAAATGATTCAAATAATTCTGTTATAGTGCCCCTAGCTCCAACGAGAAGTCCAACCACTTCCAACTTCTTCAGTTTGTACTTGTCCAGAAAGTAAGGAATGCAAGGGTTATAATGTGCCTGCTTTTCTATATTAACTTCTTCCGCTTGACTACATGACTGCTCCATACGTATGGTGGGATCCAGAATTGATTGTTCTCCTATGTTAAATCCCATAAGGGAAAAGATGAAAAGAACAATTGTTAACAAGTCACAACACTAGTGCGGACTAACTGCGTATAATGCTTTCCTAAGGAATTCCAACTTTCAACTTTACTATGAAGTCTCGGGTTCATTAGGTTGGGCTAGACCGTCTACCGCATTTCATTTTGCATTCCTTTCGTAGTACCATTTTTGGGATCGTCTTTAAATGATGTAGCAGTAGAGTGCGTATATGTGTTCAGCCTTAACCTTAAGTGTGATCAGTGGCTAGTGCTAAAGCACAAGCTGCATTAGAAATCCTTTACTAGCCGGTAATGATAGCTTGTACTCTTAACTAACGACAGTATAATTTAGGGTGCGAAACTTTGAAAACCTAGGCAAACCGAGTAAAATCGCCGAAGTCCGAAGTCCGAATATCAGAATAACTCGTATTCCGAATTTTTTTCCGAGTTTTCAAATTTCAAAATTTCTAGTGTTGTACATTTTAGAATTAAGCAACGTGTGCAACGTGATTGATACATTCATTACCAACTAGTTGAAGATACTGTTTGAGATTTTCGTATGGAGAGTTCCCACTAAAATAGATGAAAGGTCAAAGTGTCAAATCCGGGAGTTGTGCTATAATGTGATCATTCTATGAGCTCTAAATGTGATCAGAGCTGCAGATGGCTAAAAGGGCCAGTGTAAGGCTCACGTCCGGCTATGTTTCATCCCTATGTTTTATCCATATGTTTTATCCCTATGTTTTATCTCTCAGTGTTGCCGCTATGGGCATGCCTATGTTTCATCTCTCCTATGTTTCATCCCTATGTTTCATCACTGTTATGTTTCATCCCTATGTTTCATCACTGCTGTTTTATCACAGTGTTGCCACTATGGGCATACCAATTTTGTATCCTCGAATAGGCTATATAAGCCCCAGACGCACTTCAGGCCCAGTTTGTAAGAAGAAGGAGACCAAGGTCAAAACAGCGACCTGCTTACTAAATATTCCGGGAGGTGAGGGTCCAATTGTTTCATTTGATCACGACTCACCGCAACTTGACCTGCTGGGACTGGAACCCTTTGATATTTCATCCCCTGATTGTCACGGGTATGAAAATCAGCCGCCTGCCGCTTCGATAGCTTTATCGACTGCATTTTCGATCCCTTTGGTCAGACTTAAACGGTCTTCAGAGCGGTAAGACACTGAATGAAGTGCGTCTGGGGCTTATACAGCCTATTAGAGGAGATAAAAAATTGGTATGCCCATAGGTGCAACACTGTGATGAAACATAGCAGTGATGAAACATAGGGATGAAACATAGGCATGCCAATAGCGGCAACACTGGGATAAAACATAGAGATAAAACACAGGGATAAAACATATGGATAAAACATAGGGATGAAACATAGCCGGACGTGAGCCTTACACTGGCCGCTAAAAGCATCGAATCAACTCAGTTTATCAAACAGCTTATTAAAATAAGTTGACAATGCTGTTTTACATCATTAGGGATCGTCCATAAATGATGTCGTCCGGATGGGTGTGGGTCCAGTCAGATTTTGAAGACATATTACTTATAGCGGTTTAAGTAATGTTGATGTCATGACAATCATGACATAAAGGTGAATGGGTCCTAATAAAGTTTTAATTTGGGTGACATTATTTATGAACCATCCCTTACAGCAAATTTTGATTTTTGTAAATTAGCAAAATGGGTGGGTATTAAAATTCAGTGTATCGTTAGCATTATTGTGGTGTGTAGCTCAAGATAAATCCACTAGTTCAGGAATTCCTCGATCATTTACGCAATTGCTGTTATCACATGTTACAGATGCCGAATTATCGTTTATTTTATTTTTACCCACCAATATTTTGACATCATTTATGGGTAATCCCTTAAAAATCGTCCTTAAAGAATGTCATCGTTTGGGTTAGTGCCGTAATATTGTAAATTGTAATTGTAATTGTATTTTTTATAAAATTACATTTACAATTGTAATTGTAAATACAATTACAATACAATATCAAATTTATTTTCTGCAGTGTGTTCTGAGCCTTTGTTACCCTAAAATCGTGTATCTACATGATAGTTATCATGGTAAATATCAAGTCAGTAATTTAATCCTAATTAGGGGTCTAATTAAGGTTCCAAAAGTATAAATTACAATTGTATATTGTAATTGTATTGTAATTTACAATCACAATACAATATTAATTTACAATACAATACAATATATTTCTTACAATAGTTTTACAATATTACGGCACTAGTTTGGGTCAGCTGGTCTAGCCAGATATTGATGACTGATGACATTCCATTTTAAAATAGTCGCTTACTTAATGGTAAGAGATCATCCGTAAATGATGTCAGGGGTACGGTTAGTGGGTCAGCTAGGATCTTGATGACAACGTATGTTAAAGATATCCATCTATTCTGCACAATGGTTCGGTTGATGACAGGGTAATCATAGGGTCGTAGAAATGGAGGTATTTCGATGATATCATTTATGGGCAACCCCTAAAATGATAAAATAGTGGTGGGACAAAATGTCATTAATTTTGTGACGCCATTTGCAGACCACCCCAAAACATGTGATTTTGTATTTTACGCATATAGTGTTATTTAAACTCTCATAAATGGAACCTAATATCGCCTTTATCTTTCATTTTCCATCTTATCTGAAAGTTTTCTAGAGTGATCACATAAAAGGCACTAACTTTCACTGTAATATTAATGTAATTTTAACATGATCACATTTTGGGACACGGTGATCACATTTACAGCATTTTTGTAATATCGAAAATTATCGAAGATATTTCATACAATTCGGTATAAGTCTTCGAATTTTCAGTTTATCGGTTTGATATTTTAAGGGCACATAGAGAATGAACTGGCTAGTATTTCAGTACATAAACAGTGAATTTGGAGGAAGTACAAAAAACGTTACAGATTTTCAAAGTTGAAAAAAAATGAACCCGATCACACATACGCACACTACTACTAGATGATTAGTAGATGGCTTTCGTTTTTACAGTGTAAACTTATTTAACATTGCTTTCAATGGAGGGGCTTTTAAGGTTAGTTGGTGATATCATTAATGGACAACCGCGTTAACGCATGAATGCTGTACAGATATGAAACTGTCCAGGTGACGGGTGAATCGGTTATGCGGGTAAATGCATTGGACAATATTCAATCTGTGTATGAATTCGATGAAATAAGACAAGTTCAGAGAATCAAGTCTCAAGAGAGAGAATAAAAGTGAGATGCCTTCAGTAGCTCCTGTTTCTTTCGAATGATATTTTATTTTGTAATTTAGTTCAGACTTTAACTTCTCATATTTCATAAATAATATTTGTAAAAATTTATATTTTGGTTGAAGTCATGTTCATAATAAATGTTCCGAATTGCACATATAGTATACATAGACATAATGGATGTATACACCTCAATAGAATACAAGAGGTGTGAAATGTGAAATTCAATTGGAATGAGATTTCGTTATTGTAGAATGCTGATGTCGACAATAACAGAGCAATAAAATACAGAGACACGAAGGTCCTGTTTACAATTTTAGTCCTGGTTGCAACTTACAGTGAATGTTGCTGACCGTTGGTATTTGTGTCACAATATCATATTACAATACTTAAGAATATCATGAGCAAGCCCTGGCAATCAGGAAATTCAGGAAAAAACAGGAAGTGCCGTTTTGACTGTGACTAGCTTGTGGAATTCAATATTGGCATATTGGAGAACCCAATTTCGAAAAAAAAATTAAAAATCAGGAAAATCAGGAAATTTTTTAAAAATCAGGAAATACCAGGAAAATTTTGAATTTTCGAACTTTATGGCGTGTATTAGCTTCTAATTCTACTAAATTTAAAATTTAAAAAAAAATGCATTAAAGTATTTCATGTAAGCGTTTTGAAACAATGCTACATTCCTTAAGTATGAAAATGGGCTTTTAAAAAATTACTCTAGTTTAAAAATTATTTTTAAATCCGGAAAAAAACAGGAAAATTGGGTTAAAAACCAGGAAAAACCGGGAAAAGTAGCCCCAAAAAACAGGAAAAAGCAGGAAATTTTGAGTAGAAAATCAGGAAATACCAGGAAATTTTAAAAATCAAAATCAGGAAATTTTTTTTTCATTTTGGGGAAACGTGCCAGGGCTTGATCATGAGTAACACGAGAAGTATTTTAGCATCCTAATATACTTTTATTGAATGGTCATACATTACAAGTTAAATTGATTATGTATTATAGCTATATGTATTGGTGATATATATAGCTGCATATAATATATATATCTATCTTAATAAATGCAAAGTGATCTGTAGTTGGGAGTTTGTACTCCATATGGTTGCCACATTAATATTGTCTATTTCCCACTTCAGGAAGTTACAAAATAAAGGACATAGGAAAGTTTATTTTTGCACAATACAATGTTTTCTGTTTAAGACCGTATAGTAGAATAGTGTGTTAGGTGCAGTACTTGTTGGTTATGGATGTTCATGCGGATCATTCTCATCATTCCTCACTCCACAAGAGTTCCTTATCTTACGGATATATACTGAACAAGTGCATAATTAGCATAAAATACTTTTCAGAAAAAATGAACGTGTACCTGGATGTCCCCATTGTTAAATTATCGGAATGCGCACGGAGCTCCCCCCCTTCAAGATCCAATGCGGGGGAATGTCGTTCTCTGCTTGAAAAGGTAAAGTAGAATGCATTACTTGTTAAATTGATTCCAGAGCCAGAACCATGTAATCAGAAGATATATTATATCGATGGAATAAATTACTCGATAAGTTAAAAAGTAAGCTCCGCATTTTCTACAATAGATCACCTAGCGTTCTACTACTTCTACTAAATTTTAGGATTCTATGACTACGGTCACGATAAACAGTCGAACACGAATCATACCAAGACCAAAACATTTTGAATAACGACAATACGTCTAATGACATGTATGTATATCCAAATCGCGTCGGTAGATACTTCGACGAGTGGCACCGGATGACAACTAGTCATTGGCAATGGCGTTGAAAAAAGTAAAAGTGTATTGGTTTTTGTAAGGATGCATTAACAGACTTGTATCCCGACAATACATGTCTGTTAATTTTATATCTGCCTAAAAATATTTGGTATCTAAAAGTAAAGGCATTAAGAGACTAAGGTCATTGTCTGAAGAAATTTATAAAAATCTTAAAACACTATTGCCTTAAAAGATGATCAGTTTGCTTGAAAAAGCATTGGCATTATAGAAACAGTAGCGTACTTTAGGTAATATAGTTTTAAAAAGTGATTAAACCTCCTTAATTTGCCATATTGCCATAGCTAGAGTCTTTAAAAACGAAGCTGAAATTACAGGTATAGGTATAGTTGAGACTATTGGCGACAAAATGTTTTAAAGACAGTAGTTTTATATAATCATTGTGGTCCACATATAATTTGCTTCAATGTATGTAATTTTATAGCTGCAATTTAATAATCGTTTCTTGATAGGACATTTTTATCGTCCTTTAATAGTATATTTTAGTTTTTAAAAGCACTGTTCCATTCAAATATTGCAACTTTAAGTCATCTCTAGCGGCTACCACTGCCACAGCAGTACCTACCTAGTATGAACTCATGAATGCATTTTTCTAGAATTTTGGTTTTTCTAATTGAAAAAGTATGTGCGCTATTATATAGCTGTAAATATATGATTGCATGGAAAGTATTTAAATATCACTGAATGCAAATACGTAAAAATATCATTGCAAAAACTAGTAAGAGCGTCATTAAAGAATTGCAAACATTTCACTGAAACACTAAAGTTACAAAACACCCTTACTAGTTAGTTTATCTGTGTACATACTAACATGATATCATAACTATAGTATTGTCAGCAATGATGGGCGCCTTCCTATAAAAAAGGCCTATAAAATAGGCTAGGATGTAGGAAAGACGAAAATTTTAGCGATTATAGGAAGGCAAGTTTTTTAGCCTTCTTTTCCTAATAAATAGGCAGGAAAATAGGGAGGCGAAAAATATAGCTAGGAATAATACGCAATATATTTGTTTCCTATGAACTTCCCATGATTATGGGAAAAAAACTAAACTAAAACGAACAAAGCAGCTTTTTCATGGGTTGTTCCTTTTTTAAAGCAACTTAAACGAAACACTGACAATAATGTTTCTAGTTGTAAATAATTAAACACCTGTTATTAGCTTTTACGATAAAAAATAATAGAAATCCTATCTGGAGCAACCTTCTGTAATATTTTAGGAAAATAGGAAGGATTTTAGGCGGTTTATATAAAAAAAAGTAGGATTTAGGAAGGCTGATGTTTTTAGTTAAAAAATAGGTAGGAAATAGGAAGGCTGGAGCACTGTAGGAAGGATATAGAAAGGAGAAAATTTACGTGTAGGAAATAGGGAAAAAGTAGGTAGGCAAATCAAGTGCCCATCACTGATTGTCAGCATAAACAATGAAGCGAAGTGATGGGCAACTTGCAAATGTTACATAGTAGGGTCTGTCCTAATTAAATGATGGGGTTCAGCTTATTCAAAACTTCAAGAACCTGCATCTTTGTAAACAAATGATGTGTAGTGTGGCTTGCTGCACCATTGAACTTGCCTGTTAATTCTGTGTCTACTTTAAAATATTTGGTGTCTAAAATTAAAGTTTTTTAAGAGACACAGGTCGTTGTCTGAAAAGATTAGAAAAAGTATCAAAATCCCAACCTCCCTAAAAGGTGATCAGTTTGCTTGAAAAGAATTTAAATTTACAGGAAAAGTAGCTTTCTATAGGTTATACATGTAGTTTTAAAAAGTGATTAAAACTTTCTTAATTTTACATAGCTAGAGTTTTAAGGAACGGAGCTGAAAGTAGTGGCCCCAATGCCAATGGTCTGGTCCGGATCACAAAATATAGTCTGGTCTGACCACTATTTTGTGGTCCGACTACTAAAAAATCGACTTTTTGAGAATACAACATGATATTATGACTTAAAACAACTTGATTTTTTTTAGATTATTTGCTTTCTTGTGAATGTAAATATTTCCAAGTATTAAGTGGTTTGACAAATACATTCAAACTCAAAATTATAGCTACGTATTTGTATATTTAAGTGGCTGTAGGACATTCCCCCTGGACATTTTCCCCCCGGACCTATTCCCCCCGGAATTTTTCCCCCCGGACCTATTCCCCCCGGACATTTTCCCCCCAAGCAGTTACCCCGGACATTTTCCCCCCAAACCCTTGTTTAAGATACTGAAATGCTCATTAAGCCTCATTATATAAAGTTTATGAATTTTGAAATTGGCTAATAATGTAATATCACAAATACAAATCAAAGTTAAACTTTATTGAACCCTGAGCGTGGCTTGCGTAGAAATACATAACAAAATCAATTTTAACAGAAAATTAAGGCAATAAAGGTAAACTAGCTTTAATCATAATAAAATTCTTAAACATATTAGTTTGTAGTAAACTTACTCCAGAAACACGTACTATACTATTTTTCCAATATGACTAAAAGCAATGTAGATTAGTTATGTATGCTGGCATTATATAAAATCCTTCCTTACTAGATCGGTAAGAAAACGAAAGTAAAACTGTTTACCCCTTAAATCAGTTAAGTACATAGAACCTAAAATTATTCATTTTACGATAGAGTTTTCTGTTTTATGAACAGAAACCCTTCAAACACAATTTTATTCCCGCCTCTCGCAGTTTTAATTATTTCTAAAGCCATTGCAATTCTAAAGAATAAAGCACTAAGTAATAGGAATGCAGCTTTTATGACAGTGATGCTACTACGAGCTCTTGAAACAGACTGATAAAATATAACGTTAAAACGAAATGAATTAGTGTGTACCCATTGTCAATCAGATATCATAAAAATAATATGTTAAAAATAATTGCGCAAATTAATGCATATTGTAGATCGCATATTTCTAATCAGGATAAAATGTCTAGAAACTGGACGTCCGTTAGAACACCAGTATTATTTTCTCAGAACGCCTTTACGCGACCGCGTTATATATCAGTATCTTAAATAAGGGTTTGGGGGGAAAATGTCCGGGGTAACTGCTTGGGGGGAAATGTCCGGGGGGAAATGTCCAGGGGTAATATGTCCGTATACCATTTAAGTATATGTAGGTAATTGTTTTTCAGTATTGTGGTCCAAATGGTCTGGTCTGGTCTGGTCCGAGGAAGTTGGACCAGACCAGACCATTGGGACCACTAGCTGAAAGTATAGGTGTTTGAGTCTATAAGCAACATCACTATCAGTGACAACAAAAAATTTAAAGGCAGTAGTTTTTGCAAGATGGCCACGCATCTCCATTAGGGCATAATTACATGTACACATTCTCGCCTTAATATTTAAATTAAATTTGCGATGATGAACTGAAGATTGTTGAACTCATTTCAGTTATTCCCTGTCGTTTGCTTTATTGTTAAGAGTTCAATATTTGTGCTTGTTGTGTTTTTCAAATTCGTAAAGTAATATTTCAATTCTGCGTTTGCAGTTATTTCTATACTTTCTGTGCGTTTCATAAGAAGCAGTTGTTTTCGACTAATTGCCAGGCAGCATTGTATCACTCGTCGAAGTGTCTAAAGTCATTGCTTTGGACGTAAATGCCATTAGATTGACGCAACTCAAATGTCGTTATTTAAAATACCTGAGTATCAACAGTGTTCGAAAGTTTAACCCTTAAATCGCCAGGCCAAATTTGGATTTTTCTAGTTCTGATAGTTCTAGATCTTTTACGTTATCTAGGCTCACGTACTATTAAAGATTGTTAACAACGGACTTCAAATGTAAAATTCCTTGAAAAAAAAATGTATTAACAACAGCATATTTATTATACGTTTATACAACTTGGAATCAAATAATAGTTATAATCGAACTTGTAACAACACCATTTCACTTGATTTTCCATGTTCAGAAACCGAAGTTGTATTATATATCCTGAGTTCTACTACTCTAGATCAGCGTTCTAATTTAGAAAATACTGTAGGCTCATTTTAGTTTAAACCTAGGACTAGTATTTATGTACGTTTTGTAAACGTTGCAGTTGAAATTCCTGTGGGCCCTGGGCTTATATAAAATCGAGACTGCGGAAAAGATTAAGAAAGATAATGCTGCGCGAATTAAACTATTCATACACCAAAGAAGAGCCCTAATCGCCAAATTAAAATGGTTGAAACCCAAGTTTGAGTTGTACACGGGGAAGCCATTGGTAAGTGACAGGGCGATTCGAAAGGGAAAGCCGGTGAAGAGGCGATCGGCGACGACTTGCCCCAGGAACAAGCAAAGAAGTCCAATGAAAGTACCGTCACGGGAAGGTTAGCATGACAGTCAACTGTTCACCTTAAGGGGGCGCATGCTGCGTGTGAGCAATCGCGCGCAAAAAATAATAAAATGTATGCACCGTACGAGAAGTAGGACATCGTAGAGTGGAATCCATTATCTTCCAGATGTTCCATAAATTCTTAACGTCGTCAGGCTTTAGCGATTGTTGGTATAAGGAAGGAAGTATTTAGTGCAAGGTTTTCGTTAGATAATTTATTCTTCGAATTTCCAAATATGTAATCGGATCTAATTTATTAAATCCGGCTTACTGTTTAGAGGGATTTACTCACATGGACTCAATGAAAGACAGTGTTGAAAAGCGCAATACAAAGACATAACTAATATAAATTACGTAGTTCAACGCCGCCTCTCGAATTACTGGTACTCCGAATTTTTCTGCCGTTGCCCCAACGCAACTCTTGGGAATAGCGTTTTGTAAGCGCTTCATTACCGACATAGGGACAAAATTTCGAACAAATAGATAAAAATTTTGGTGAAACCTACATGCAATATTTTTTGCCTAGGGACCCCAGAAGATCTATTATTTGTATTATTCTCATTTAGTAACAATTAACAGTCAGTGGACATTATTTAGAGTAAAATGTTTTAGTATGTATGTACCTATGTATGTTAGAAGTATCGTACTGTCAGGCCAAAGCCTATTGCACACTTCGAACAATTTACTCTACTGCTTACTCTTCAGAGTACACTATATACAGACTAGTCCGAGTGTACTCTTTGAGCTTGCAGACTTGTAAATTATACTTAAACTTACTTGGGAATTGGGAAGTTATACCTATTGCTTACAGGCTGTCTTAAAGCCGCGCGGTTAGAGACACGATATTTAAGCTCCTAGAAGGAGACATGAGTTACTGTTTATTTAACAAGGTCTACAGAGTCCAGAAGCAGTATCAGTTACCGTGGAGAAAATGTTTTAGTATTTCAACCAATGGTGGGCATTTAATTTGCCTACCTAGTTTTTCCCTATTTCCTACACGTGATTTTTCCCCTTCCTAAATCCTTCCTATGGTACTTTTGCCTGCCTATTTCCTACCTAGTTTTTTAACACAAATATGACCCTTCCTATATCCTACATTTTTTTCGCTTACACAGCCTAAATCCTGCCTATTTTCCTAAAAGCTACACATGATTTTGAAAGTGGCAAATACAAAAGTGTATTTTTAGTTGTGTTTTTTTTAGCATAGATGGGCAAAAACTCCCCCCTCAGCCTTATCTCATGAGGGATGCCTATGAAGTAGTATGCACTCACCCTCACGCTCACCCTCACGTCACTAAAACTTGCCTCTCGCACTCACCCTCATGAGTGCAAATTTTGAAAAGAAGGCACTCACGCTCTCCCTCATGAGGCCCCCCTCATGGCGCCTTTATTTAATGTAGTCAAGTATGTCTAGACGCATATTTTTTTTTAAATTTATTAAAATTGTATTTTTTATTCAACCAAACAGTTCTACGCGGATTGTAGCAGTATAATAAAGCATCGGCACGCAGTATTGTTTCAATTTATAATAGTAATATAAATAAATAAGAGTTCCATCTGCTACTTGAAGATGAGGGATGAGTGCAACTGTCATGCACTCACGCTCACCCTCATGAGGGGGATGGGAATTCAGCAACACTCGCCCTCACCAAATGAGTGCACACAATTTAAATCTGCACTCGCACTCATCACTCGCACTCACGGCAATGAGGGTGAGCGTGAGCGTGAGGGTTGCGCTCATCCCTCGTGAGGCATGCCCATCTATGTTTTTTAGTAGTTGAATTTTATGAGCCACTGCCTGTTTCATGTCAAATAAAAAAAATAAATCTTTAAAACTACAGGTATTAAAATTCTGTTTGTTTAGGATTTAACTAAGTTCACAATGTAGTACATGAAAATAAAATATGAAATCATACTAGATAAGTAACATGAGAATTCCACCCTTGTCTTCCATCAAATACTCGAAGTTTTTCTTCGCAACCATTCTGAAGACACTTAAGTTTTTTTGTTCCGTCTTTTTCAACAAAGGCAAAATACTTCTTTAAATCATCACGAACTTTGACGGCTTTTGTAGTGGGAGGCATATTCACGTAAAGAAAGCTAAGTTACTAAATCTAAGTTTTTTGACAATCTAGATTGTCACTATTTAAGCAAATACAACACGTGCATAAAAATTTAGTCAGAAAAAATTTAAAGTCGTTACTTCTTAAAAGACGGAACCCTTCTCGTATAATTCATATGCCTTGAGTTACCCGGTGGGCTTCGGATGTTGTATATGTATAAGCATGCTGCTATTTTCATTCATTGGAAATCATCAAGTAATCACTGAATACTATATGCAGTTAGTTTGTCATTAGCTAAGGACGAAAACTGATTTTAAATTATGGCGGACATAAATTTTCAACTGCAACCTTGAGATAGCAGAATTGACGATGTTGAATTGTCAGTGCCATTTTAATTATATTATCATATATTCATATATATGTATATTAACATTCTAAAACGTGAATTCAGTAGTTTTGTATTGCCCCAGTTTAGTAACTTCTGAGCAATTTCAAACAATTCAGTTTCTCCTTCCTATAAATTTATAGGATATTTTTGCCTATCCTTAATTCCTAGCAGTAATATTTGCCTTCCTATTTCCCTTCCTATTTATTAGCCAAAATAGGCAAAAAACCTTGCCTTCCTATTTTGCCTTCCTATAATCTTTAAAATTTTCGTCCTTCCTACATCCTAGCCTATTTTTTAGGCCTTTTTTGTAGGAAGGCGCCCACCATTGATTTCAACTATACATGAGAAGTTACATGTAGGGATAGAGTGGCCATGTCATGTCCTAATTCCGGCCACCCGTTATATTCGACGTGTACGTAACAACATTAAAAATTCATCTTAAGTTATAGAGAGATACTGAAGTGTAATTACTAGCTGCATTCAAATTTAAGGGGCCCAAATCAAATCAGTGTTCCTAAACAAAATTGACAAAGACGAAAGTGGTCCCCCGACTATCTGATTTTTCGTATTTAGAGTAGCCTAGTTCAAATTTATTACCAATCTACGACAGTAGCTTTTTAGTGTAACTTTTCATGAGTAATGATCAACTAATATAAGTAAATTGGGCTATCCTTTGTGTAGGACAGTGTCAATTTTATTTTATTTTTTCTGAATAAAGTTGTCTTTATATATCTACGCCATTAAATTGAAATTTCATTTTTCGAGAGAGCAGAAAAATTGAAATCCCCCAAATTTGGCCGGGTCTAAACTTATTAAATTACACGGTTTCTTTCATCGAACATCAACATTAGGATTACAAAGAAACAAAACATGATTTCGGTTGAATTCTCATCGTTCCCGAGTGATTTCCGGTGATTTGAGATGTTTTCGACGGGCTTTTTTTCAATTTCAATCATCATAACTTGTTTAGCATTGTAGCAAATAGAGAGATCCCACGACCCACCCATAATGCAAATAATTACATGATTTACCGAAGCTAGGATTGTGTAGGAAGGAAACTGGTAATTTTGACACATTGAACTATCTTTGTGAACAATCTTTGTCAAGTGTTAGCTAGAACGTTAGAACGATGTAAACATTTGGTAACTGATAATTTTGCAAGAGTCTCCACATGATCGACAGCTTAAATATGAGTAAAGCAGATATGCTGGTTGCTGCCCATGGATGCAAGTTGTGCAATTTTCTTTAAAAATGATCAGCTAGAACCCGGCACTCTCACACTACACATGAATTATGAAGGTTTCGTCAGTAGGTTTCATAAAAAACTAACGTCGTCGTCAGTCAACTCAACTCCCTGACTGGTCTGCGAAATTGAACCTAAATAAGTACATATAATAAAAAGTAATTACCTACTTCGTAATTTTTCAGCATTCAAATATAAATACTGAGCAATTAAATCTAGAGAATGTCCACTGACTATTTAACCACCAAACATGGGAGAATCTACGTTCCTCATATAATCGCTTGTTAATTTTGACAAGTAAAGTTGCAGTTTTATGTGTATTGTTTTTATGCTAGTTCTATTTGCGCAAAAAAAACCCTTAAGTTCCTATTTAATTGTAGATATAAAAATGTGAGGTGGGTTTTTGCAGCAGATGAAGGTTTGAACAGGATATGCTTGGATGGAAATGGGCTAAAATTCTTTTAAGCAACGTATGGACTTGTGTAATAATGCTTTGGACTGGACTTAGACAAAAATGCTTCTTCACCGACGAAATGATAGTTTTTCTTAAATTTTAAAAGTGGCGATGAACTATTTTTGCTTATGAGCTTCAAGCTGTCTTAAAAAAGGATTCTGTTGTCACATAGTAATGAAATATTCCCATATTTGGTTCTAGGACTTAGTCGCCGGAGTAAGATGCTGTTGGCCGCTTGCCGTGGCCTATCGATAAATCTGCGTAAGTTGAGAAGTATTAAGTCAGGCCCACCATGTTTGTGTGACTCAGGTTAGCACCTGCATTAATTATTTATAGCAGGACCTAATCTTGTCTGATAGATATGCCTAATTTGTAAAACTATTATTTGAACTCCATTATTACTCCATTATTGCAAATCATAATATCTACTATTTCCATTTTAAACTAGTTAATTTCAATGTAGATGGTCTGAATGAAATTCCTGTTCGTGCTTATAAAACTGAAACCGGAGACGCTGTGACTGTGGATTTGTATCGCATGAATAACGATGAGATCCAGAAGTATTTGTCCAGCTCTAAAATATGAAGACTGAAATTGTCGATCAATAGCTGTAATGTTAGTCCTTTTCTTGTATTACTCGGTTGGTATTGACTTACTAGTTAGTATGTTTTTGTTGTTTCCGGTCACGCACTGGTACTAGTGATTGTTGGCCATGGTTATTTTAGTGGTGAGTAGTGATTCTACACCAACTTGTCTCGGTTAAGTATCTATTATCTATAGATTGTATCCAGTCATCAATAGTGTATGATCTCCAATTATAATCTGTAATCAGTTAGGTATGTTAATAAAATTATAATTATATATTGGATGAGCAAAAATCGTTCATCGTACGGGGTGTAGTTGCTAGTATTCTATCTTAGTAAATATCATATCCACCGTATTAATAATAAATTAGCCACAATAATGTAATGTATTTTAGTGAATCTTAAGTAGTTTATTTCGTAGCTTCAAGGAATATATTTTGTTAACCTTTTCTAGTATAAATTATAATTGAATCTATCTGTTTACTACACAACTTCAGAAGGGGAGCTCTACGGTACTAGTGAATGACGGGACTAGGGTATTCATAATTAACTATTAATTAACTATTTTTTGAGCTAATAGTTTCGCACTATAACTGTGAAAACATCTAAAATTGTGAACGCACCAACGTGTAAATAATCTGCTACAACTTTCGTATTGATTTTCTGGCCATAGGTAACAAATACTGCACAAATTAAATTGCAATGTCAAGTTGCCGTCTCCATATAGTGCCAAAAATAGTTATAGTGGAATCATGAATAATTTAACGTTATTTATTATGTTGAAAGCTTGAAGCGCTGCAGCAATATGGAATACTTGACTGGTTGTATCTAGTTGGGAGTAGTGCCGTAATATGTATGTATTTTTTAATTACAATTTGGAATTGTAATAATTGCAAATATCACAATTATATTTTCTGCAGTGTGCTGTGAGCCCCTTTTTGCACAATAATCGTTTATTTTCATGACGGTTATCATATAAATACTCAGTCAATAATTTCATTATTTGACTGTAATTTACAATAATTACAACTTTATATTGTGTATGTAATTTTTTAGTATATACCAGAGTATTAAAATATTAGGGAACTAGTTAAGAGTCCACTATGTCATCTAATATTATGGTATTGATTAAAGTTCTGATGATGATAAAGATGATTATGGTTATTATTACGGTTACGGTTCAGAAAACTCAAAGTATTATGTATGTAAAATTCGTGCTTTTCGCCTATTCTGTATGCTCTACTGGTGTAAAAGTTGTATCTACTTAAGTAATTACTAGTTAGCTGTAATGCATTACCAGTTCTTTAAAAGATATTTTAATATTGGCATGGTCTGGCAATTGTGCAATAGTCTAAATTTCAGTGATTAAAACCGTTGTTATGTAGTTTTCCGTGTACGCTGGCAACTTGATGGCCTCTATGAGATCTGTATATTCTTTTAATACCGTCCATCGGTTAATAAACATTGAAGCACGCGTAGCAAATCAGATAAAACTTTTTGTTAACACGAATGTAATGCATCATATCAATAATCAAAAATTTAATAGATAAACTCACCAATACACCTTAAACAACAATACGATTGATACTACTCGCTGGAGTAAGACGAGAAAAAATTTCTATTGCAACTCTACATGCGGATTAAAATAATTTAAATTATTTTAGAACAACAAATATTGGTACGACCCATATATGTTAACTAGTGTACACCAAAATTAAAGAAAACGTAATAAGACCAAAAACAAAAAATTAAAAGAATCATAATTTATCAGAGCAATGCGTGCACCGTGTCAAGATTGTTACTTACTCTGTGCGTTACGCAGTTACAACTCATATGATTAAGAATTAAACAATAATAATAAATTTCGTGAGTACTTAATCAAAATTAACCAATTAAAATTCCAAACTACATGTACTCACATTAAAGGATTAAATCATTAGCCCTGACACCGGGTCAAGATCGGAATATTAAAGGGAGACATTCGAAACGCCAACTCATTCTTTCGGTCTAGAAATAATATAGTTATCTAACTACAATAACTCAGGCTTTTGCTCACAGTTTAGCGACAAGTAAATACGTTTGATAATCAAGCAAATAATGTGAGTTGTTTTCAAGTTCCAAAGTATTTTAGACGACATTTTCCGTGTAAAAGTCTAATGGCACAGTTTCTAACCAATAGTATTTATCTGCGTTATCTATACTCATACTACAACGAGACTACCATGAGCAGACAGGTTCACATAAACAAAATAGAACATAAAACTCAAATAGATTTTCAGGAAAAATACATTGGAAATAGTTGATCTGAACTGTAAACAAGTAGGGGTAGAGTCACTAAGCCAAACAAAAATAATAATTTCTAGTTTAATTTTAATTTGATTCATGAAGAGAAACTCATACGTACTTGTAATTGTGAGACTAAAACTATGCTTCTTACCTCTAATAATAGCCACTCTAATACGCAAACTACGTGGTGTTAAGAATATTAAACTACCATATAATTATTAACTCATTTCTTCTAAATATTGACTTGAAGAATTAGAATCATCCGAATGCCAATCATACTGCATGGGGAAAAATAATTTTACTGAACAGTGGTTCGTAATAGGTTGCAGTTTGTTGCCTCAAGCTGAGGATGAAGCAGACGATCCTGGTTGACGGCTTGCATTTCTCATTAATGGACGGTGAGACTGGAACAATTCTCCAGAATGCTGAAACTCAAAGCAGGTCCTGCAAAAATAACGGAAGCACGACAAACTACGGCAAAAGTATGGCCCCTGCTGAAGGCGACAAACAGAGCATGTTGCATCCTCAAGATACGGGTCCACTTGCACCTTTTTCGTGAACTTGGACGATCTTATCTCAACAAACTCTGCTGACACAGCTTTCATGTATGACTTGCTGTTGTTAAAAGTTACACGACCAGAGCCAATAGGATACTTATGCCGATCAGTATCGATCCCTGGAAGTATATAAAATAACCACTAAAACTTCTAAGCAGCGATTATGATTCTACGCATGAAAATAAAGTTTTAAAAACAAGTTAAATTAAGTTTTAAAACTTACCAGCATAAACAACGCCACCAAACAGTTCATGCATTATCATGGCAAGTGCCTCAGCATTGATCATGCCATGAAGGGCTCCAACAAAAATAGTTTTCTGGGGATCCAGTTTGGTCGTCTGACAGCGAACAAAGTTACTGTCACAGATAGCCCATGGAATCACTTGGATATCCTTAGAATGGAAGCGCAGCCTCTTGGATGAAATCTTGTAGTACCAGTTACTCTCCTTGCCGTAGTGGTAGATGCAATTTTGAAGGAGAGTCTTCACCTGACAATGTCATTCATCGAAACAGTATATTATTAAGCTCAACAAGACAGGAGTCAAATACCAGCTCTACACATACTTATCCATCAGTGTCAAAATAACAAAGAATTTACTACAGATAAAACAGAACAGAGGGTTCTTACAGATAAAATCGAAATTTCATTCATACCTGTCTTTCATTCTCATAAATTAAATAAGCATAACCCTTCGGGGCTGATGGAGTATCTTCCTTTCCTGGCCACTCAAGTTTTACATTTCCATAAGCACGGAAAGTCCTGAGTAAAGTGCTGATGCTGACTTCGTAAGGAACGCCACCCAAAAATACCTGGAATAGTTACCAAAATGTTAAACGAGTTGGATTCAACCAGTGAACGCCACTTTCATTTGAACTCCAGCAGCTACCATTATTAACAATGTCATTGGTTTAGTTACTGCATAATCAATAATCTGTAGGTTCTAACCTTGCATGAATATATTGGATTTTTGTGGTTCCTTGCCGGTAATTGTCCACTCCAAGTGCATCTCGGTTCATTCATACCTGTTTCAAAATTCATTATTACAACAGAAAAAAAGTGATATACTCGTACAAATGCATAGTTCTTAATAAGTTTTATTAAATTATTTACCAGCATTTTCCCGGTGAAATCTCACTGATCGGAGTAAGTTGTCATTCGTTGGCGACGGAGGCGTCGGAGTCGGCGGCGATTGCTTCAGTAAATGTGTAAGCAAGTGCTGCTGGAGCGCAGCTGTCAAAGATGCGTTTTCATTGGCTCTAGCACCGTCCCATGGTATGTTTTGTGAAGCCTCTTGAAGTTCTTGCAAGAACTACGACAAAATATATCAAACATTCACGTAAGAATTAAATATTAATAAAAGGCATATATTTAGATTTAAATCGCAAAAATATCTATAAGCAATGAATTATATGCATGTACTAACATTGAGAGCCTGAATTGTTTGCTTCATGTTTAAAACTGAGTTGTTGTTGAAAGCCAAGTTTGCCAAATTTGCCAGGCCCGGGGGTGGGCTACTGCTGGAACGTGACAGCGTTGATGAAGGATTGTTAGCAGTTGGGCTTGTTGGATTATGGCTCCAAATACTAGGCCCATTCAGATTCAATGCATCTACGAGTCTCTCTGGAGGAGAGTTGCTGCTACTTGCATAAGATGGCGACGATGAAGAATTGTGATAACTTGGACTCCAAATCCCAGTGTTCTCGAATGACCGCGATGGTGGAGAACTAGAATGAGGCGAGAATGATGCTCCGGAAGAATTATGAGTAGTTGGACTCCAGATACTGCTGCCTTCGAGAGCATCCAAAGTATTTCCAATCAGCGTACTATTGCCACTAGACATCGAAGCATTTTCGCGGCCCACATTAAAAGAAGCGTCCTGCTGTGGAATACAAAGATTTTATTATTAAAATCGCCAACGAGAAACCGACTGTTGAATGGCTACATACATTACGGAGCTCACAGCTACACTTTATTACGCTTCGTCCATCCTTACGCCTGTCTATTGAGACTTTGGCGCAAACCTAATTACCTAGCTGTTAACCAGTTCTTTCTTATCACCCATGCTCATACTTATTCACTCTCGGACCAGCAATTAAAGTTCTCCTAAATGTGTTATGTTAAAAATTATATGTTAAATAATATTTCGATGCCACCAAGTCAAATGTAAACTTTTCCGAGGCAATCGAGGGTTCTTAAGTCATCAATAGTCTGGAATGCAGGGGTAACTATGCAAAACAAGATTCACATGTGAAGCACGATTTTATTTGCCTTAAATACTATGGCTTAAGTTTCTCTGGCAATGCGCTGCCTCAGAGCATAACGTTCTAAAAATGCATGAAGTAATTTGGATGTTTAATTGTAGTAATTTATGTAAACACGAAAGGTGGCTAAACTTAATATATATAATGTGTAGTATAATTGTAAAAAATATAATTTAATACGCTTTATAAACACGCAGACTAAGCTGTAAACATTACAACATTAGATGTGTTTGAATTGAAGGTAGCGTTTTATATTTATTCTGTAATTGTACCTAACCTAATCGAAGTGTTTTAATGGCATTGAAATAATGGGTTAGTATAGCAGATAGATAAACTTCCCGAATTACATATTATTAGTTTTTGCTTTTAATATAATGATAACTAGTCTTCTCTAGAAAAAAATTTAAAGGGTGATTTTATTCTTATTGTAATGAAAGATGGAAATATTCTGCTAATTTCACGTGAATAGACTCAGGTGAAGGGTCAAGAGTAGAAAGGAACATCGGCAAATTCTTATCAAAATTATTTCTAATTGGCATCACTACAGGCAAAGAAATTCACTAATATAAAATTCTGATCGCCACCTCTGCATTTAAAATAAAAAACGTAATAAATAATGTAATAAATAATAATGATCCAGATTATGGACGGAGAGAGAAAAACGTAAAGACCTTACCAACATTGATGAAATCTCGTTTAAGTTCAAAGCCTCGGGGTCAAATAAGTCAAACTCCATTGTATCCTCTACGAAATCGATTGAGTCGAGTCAAAGAAAGCAAGAGCCACAATACAATACAATTCAATTAATTTGAGGCTAACGCCGGTCAAGCCCCAACCTCAGAATGACTGAAATGGCTGAGTTAGGAGTCACTCAGTAGCGATTAACTGGTCGTCTTGAGTTTTCAGAATTTCCCCAGTGGTTTATTTGCCTCTGCCTTCCTGGCCCGTTGTTGTTACTGATCAAAATATTCTGAGCGACTCCAATTTACGATGGTTTGTTCCCCCTCAACTGTTCTAAACTTAATGCTGTCTAGTCCAAGGAGTGCAAGAACGAATATATTGGTGTCGTGTCCTCTTCTAAAAACCCAATAATAAATTGTTGCTTCGACTCCAAGAAGTTGTTCCGAGGTTTGAGAATCGTGAAGACGGAGAGGAGGGGAAACTATCTTCAAGTTCGTTATAGTTTGTGCCACTTGGAAAATAGCGAATGAACGTTATTACAGATACAGGTCAAACTATACTTACATCGTTAGTATGTGGCAAATATGCAACCCAAAGCATTTGAATGTTTTAGGCTTGAATACGAATTTTGTTTTAGCTCTATCTGCATGTCTTATCAATAAATTCCTTTCCATGGGTCTATTGTGTTTAGCAGGAACGAGCCCAGACTGAATTCATGGTCAGAGATACGCTTTCTTGAGGCCAATATAATAATGCTAAACTGCGTTTTACTTCAGTTTTCAGAGTTTAGAGAAAAATTAATTAAGTCGTAGCTTATCATTGTTCCTGTATGTACACTGGCAGGACACCACATGACGCGACCGGGTGTTGTGGTAGCCTGATAGATAGTTACATAGATGGGTTTGCTTGAAAAGAAGCACGGGAGAACTACTGCCAGTCTCGTTCTTTCAAGGGTCTAATATTTAGATAAGGAATGCGTTTGATATATGCTTTGAATATATTGTAGGGAAAATAATATGATCGTGCATACATTGCATTAATATTTTTATAAGTTACCATAAAAGAGGAAATTTAATTTAAAATGTAAATGAGCATAAAAATAGTAACAGATAATATATGGTTCGATTTCTGATTCTGTATTGCTCCGAAGACGACCAAGTATCACGAAACAAAACTCGGCTCACCTTCATCACTCTCGTCGCTTTGTAGAGTATCATCAAAATCTACAATGTAACCAATGAAAACGAATGTACATATACGTGACAGCATGCTTATATAATTATCACTAGTAATGAAATCTTAATATAATTACCATCTGAATTAGATTCTTCCACCATTTTGTCGACAACGTATCTCAACATCGTGTTACTAAAAGCATCGTCTCTTTTTAATGATAATGCTTTGTGAAAAGCTTCAACCGCTTTTTCAGTTCTCCCAGATACCGCTAGGACTAATCCTATGGCTGCATACGTGGAAGCATTCGAAGGGCACAAGACTAAAGCCTACAGTTTCGCATATACAAAGGTTAGATAAGGATAAGAGGAAGTCATTATACAATACATTGTGAGTAATCTTATAATGTTGAATAGCTATAGGCTAATTGTAAGTTGTATTTTGACTTTGACTGTGAGATAACCTTCTGATGAAATCCATATGCTTCCGTGTAGCGACCAAGCTTTCTCGAGACATGTCCTAAATTATTATACAAGGGCTCCCACTTCTTTAAAAACTGTGATTGGATGGGCTTTGTTTGTACCATACTCAGCGTATCCCTGAATAGCTGATGTGCTTCTTCATACCTATAAGGACAGTTTCAAATAATATTTAGATTTACAACATAGATTGCTTTCCAACAGTTAATCTGCAAAAATACGGAATAAGCAAGTCATATATATTTATCCAATTTGTTTTAAAATAATGGGAGCTATGGGTGAACACTTTTCCATCGTTATCACTTCTACATATCAATCAGCATACTACATTCCTGCATATTTAAAATATCTTCTTGAACTTCTGATAAAGATAAGACGTTCAATAATTCCTCGTACAGCATTGATAGGGGTCAACAACAGAGGAAAGCAGGACAAAAATATGAGCTTCAAATCCAAGCAGGCAAACTCTAAACAAATAATTAATTATAGTACAGGACAATGTCTTGAAACAATGTGAAATCTTACTTCTTCTCATGAAACTTCACGACACCCATTTCGTGCCTTATAAATGGATCAAAGGGTGCTAACAACTTGGCTTCTTCTAAAAACTTCATAGCCAGTTGAGGATTGTTACTTAAGCCACATTCTAGTCCTACGTGCAACATCGGCAGATGGCACCTGAAAATTCAATTAAGTTTAGTCCAACTCCATTTCACAAATAAAAATACTCCCAATAATATATTTATTTTTAGACTCTTCCTCCTTCACTAGAAACAATTAGGTACAATAACAACAGTACTTAAGAACTAAACGACCGCTGAATAAAGTGTTAATTTAGTATGCATAGTACTAACATTATTTTTGACGGTTAAGTATTTACACTGGCCGATACCTACGAAAACTTTGACCAGTCCAAGTAACGTTAAAGCACAAATACGAATAGCTCTGTTCTATGCAACAGAATTTGATAGCAAATATGCTAACCTGCTAGGGTTTCAAATCCTTTTGCCCTCGTTATCAACAACAATTCTTAAAACATTAAAAGGTTAAATATAATTCGAAATAAATGGTGCAGATATTATTACTTAAAAGTGTATAGTGTATACGCATGCTACCAGCTTTGACTCAATGAAATGATTTTTTGAAACAATGAATAATTTTATGAACGACAATTTATTGCATACATATCCCACCCCATCCAAAGCCTATTTCTCTGTACTGGCAATAGGTAGTTGCGTTCGACATGCAGATCCCTTGCCACTCTAGCACGAAGAGCTCAACTGAAAATGTATTCTGAGTGTAAATGAGTTCTTTTTTCAAAAAATCGTTAAATTTTATAATCTATGGCCTTATTCAATGAACCGACAGATCAAACATCTACAGTAAACAGAGACAAAATATGAAAAAATAATAATATGTCTTTCGAGAAAAACTATAAATTCTGTTTATTTTTTGTACTGTAGCAATTTTGTTTCCTTCCTATAAAAAAACGAGAGCTATTTATTGTAGCATTTCTAGACTAAAAGCGCGAGATGCTTAATGTTACACAGGTGTTCTAATAAAATATAATTTACCGGTCACGCGGTATTTATTTTATAATACCAACGATAAGAGGAATTACTACAGGCTCATAGATTGCGAGTCCCAATTGCAATTATAGAATGATTAACCACGTAATATTAGCGTGCATTTAAAAAGCAAAACTCAACACTCACCCCTTCATTAATTGAGTAGCTTTAAAATATGCAGCCATTGCCTGATCATGCTCACTTTCCGTTGCAAAGGAATGACCAAAGAGTAACCATGCCGGACCAAAAACTGGATCGATTGACAATGCCTTGTTTAAATTTCGTCTCGCACTTTCGTGTTTTCCTGCGTGAAACATAACAACAAACCAATTGATTTTTCTTACAATTTATGTCGAAATTACGAATGCGTGCAATTCCCAAATTAGATACGTAATACGTAAGCGCATGTTTTACTACAGACAATTATGCGAATGTATATAGCTCATGTAGCCTGAGCTTACTTACCTAATAACTTCATGTTACTGAATCTTCTTCGAGCACAAAAAAGCAAGAGCTTATTAAAATAATAAAGTAATTCATGAGACATATGTTTTCTATAAATGAAAACTTCGAAAGAGAACCACGTAACTCTTCTTAACGCGTTTAAACTAATTAAACATTTTAAAAACAAAGCCCAAACTGAGGTGTCCATTACAGATTCATCAAAATCTAGTTTTGTGGACTCGGACAAACCCGAATCTATCTCAATAGCTATAAATATACATAAAAACGACACACCCCTGAAACTGTAGAGAGCCAAATATTTTAAATAACTATTGAAAATATCCTTAATTTCACTTATAATCACACTAGAAGACTTCTAGTGTGATTCTAAGTGACTTCTAAGTTCTAAGTGACTTCTAGACCCCTGCCTACTGCATGTGTAAAGCATGGACGACTGCAACATCAGCAAATTAAATTTCGGTGGGTATCAAAATACATCATTTGAGGTAAGTTTCCAAAGATCATTATTCTAAGCACCACTGATTTGTATTCCCATGCAGCAGTAAATAGTAATCATGATTTTCAAGTAGCCACAATGTAGTTGCCACAGCCACAAGACAATCGCCCTGGTTCGTCGCGTAATCCTGGGGCTGTGGGTAAGTTAGGCGTAAGCGTAACTCCCACGTCTCTAAAAACTCCAACGGATTTATGGTTTTTTCATGCTTTCGCCTAATTCAACTTTCATTTTTTTTCGAGTACCATTCAACTAATACGCTTGGGGTAACTACCAAGTCACAGCTATCTCCCAGATCTCAAACAACTTCCGGGTTTGTGGCTAACAATAGGTTTGACGTTACTGCCGGGGAAAGGGGGTTATTAGAAGAAATACGGTACTTATAGAGAGAAAGACAACTTAATTAAAATAAATAAACTAGTCACTGTCCTCCATTGAGGCTAGCCCAAAGGACTCAGTATACGTTTCACAATTTTGTCATACGTAAATTATGTTTGCTAACTAAATTTTAAAAAAAACTAAATTAACTCGCAAACGTCCAAAAGGTATCAAACGACGCAGAATGGCCCAAGGAAGACACTTAAGAGCTAAAATTTAGACACAGTATTGCTGTAGAGAGTGGGTCTACATTTTAGTAGATTACAGATTATATTATAGATGATGATTCAGTTTTGTCCACATGGGCTTAGGCTTGTGATATGCAAAACCATTTGGTTTGTTAGTACGCGACAAAACTGTACGATTAATCATGGATCATACGATGCTTTGGCACTAGGCTGATCACATTGCATAAAGCATAGACTACAATTACGGCAAATTGAAATCGGTATACGGACACTTTCCCCCCGGTCACTTTCCCCCCGGACATTATCCCCCCCGGACATAATCCCCCCGGACATTATCCCCCCGGACATTTTCCCCCCATGCAGTAACCCTGGACATTTTCCCCCCAGTCCAAAAATGAAACAAAGGGAAAAACAAGTACACTTAAGTGCTAAGGTAAATGTTTTAGGAAAATAAAACAAAATGTAGTATTCTAAGTACGTCTAAGCGTTGATGCATTTTCTCATGATTAGCGTAGTAAGTACTATGCAACAATCCATGTTTGACAATCTACAAATATTATATGCATTATTTTGCATACTGTAATTTACCGTTCCAATTTATTAGTCCAGCAAGTAATTTATTTCAGTCACTATTTTATTTTATCAGTCTGTTTAAGGAGGTCTGAGCAGTTCGACTCTCCTGAAAGTCGATTGTAATATTCTGTTTTGTGGGTTTTCTATTTATTAAAGCTAAAATGGAGTTAGAAATTATTAATAGAATATTAGAAATTATTAAAATTATTAAAAAATTGTTATTAAATTATTAAAACTATTAGAAATGATGACTTAAATAGTTGAGTTTTCCCTGTCCTATTACCTATTATCTTGTAACTAGACATTTTGTACGACGTCAGTATGCACATGTACAGAATTCTTGCTGCACACGGGAGAAACGGTGTTGTTGGAGATTTATCGCAATAAAAATCACCATGGTCGACTACAACCATAACCATAGCCGTGATAAAAACTACGATTAATGAGGCAGACATGATTTAGATTTTGAGATGAGAACATCATAAATAAATTACTCCGATTTTTCTACATGTCGAAAGTGCTACGATAAATAAAAACTTCAATATTGTTATTAAAACTTGTGTACCTTATTTGAATATTACGATTACGAATAATATTTATTACGAATACGATTTATTACGATTACGATTACGATTGAGTAGAAAGAAAGAAAGAAAGAAACTATCAGATTCGAGACGCTCGTCTATTTCTCGAATAGGTGTAGTACATATTAAAGATTATACAAATTTTTAGGTTTGCTAGTAACTTTTAACTTTGAGGAATATTATATATATAATATAATAATATATATTATAAGGTGCTTTTTTTCAATATACTTTTCTACATTTTTGAATTCATATTTTGTTTCACTACACACATTTCGCTTAAGGTTTAATAAATTTTAGATTAAATTGGATATGTCGTGAGGAAAGTATTTAATGATTTATCACTATACCCTAACAGTATGCATCGTAGCATCTTAAATACGGGTGCGGGGGGAAAAGATCCGGGGTTTCTGCTTGGGGGGAAAACGTCCGGGGGGATAATGTCCTAGGGGGAAAATGTCCGGGGGGGAAAATGTCCGGGGGGAAAGTGTCCGGGGGGAAAGTGTCCTACAACCATTGAAATCATGTTTTCTTACCAGTTAGAAAATAGTAACTTCCAACAGCATACCATGCCAGTGCAGAGTCCGACATAACTTCGATAAGTTTATGAGCCGCCCGGAAGAGTTCTAGGAAGTAATTACACATTTTAACGGGTTTTTGAACTCATTAGCTTAGAAGGTACATTTTTATTTGTTTCAGTCGTGTCGGCGTCCAAGATAGTCCAGGAAAGAAAGGCTTACAAACTTACATGCAACAAATTGACGAGAAATATTAAAATAGCGCTTTAAAATATTTAGGAAACTAACAGAAGTTAATTAAAATCATTAATAGTCACTACAAGCAATGCTATGGTTTTAAATACAAAACTGATCAACGATAAACACGCAAGTGGATATTTAAGTATTTTCTCCGCAACTAGTTACAACTCTCACCAAGGAATTTTAGAACTATTCGTCAAAAAATCCAACGTTTTTGGTAACGTGTGTACCCAAAGCAGAAAGTATATTCACAAGGTTTAAACAATATTGACCAGCTTGTTAAAAAATGCTAATGCTACTACATATACGCAGATTTATATACACCGTATCGACCATGTCCCTTTATATGTACACTAATGATTCATTAGTAATGAAAATAGAATAGTATATTCAACTTACCTGTAGCTTTATTCAATTCAACTAAACTAGCTATGTACACCGGAAGACACCCCGTATGATAAGGATCTTCACTAATAACCCTGCAATACAATTAATATCACGTACTTTAATTTAGAATATAATGCCAATTTAAGCTAGACACTAGGTGCTTTATATTAAAACTTTATACTAGCCAAATAATTACTAACTTCTGTTCGAATAAAAATTGACATGATAGCGCATATAAATTTACGTTTCTAGTTTTGGTTACAGCGTATTTCTTGAAGTATATTATACCAACTATTCCGTTACTTATTCTGATCCTGCTATCAAAACTTTATCGTGTGCATATAGCGCTTATTTCAACGTTATGCACAAATGTACCAAAATTTCAAATTCGTACAACTTTTTAAGTATCGGATATCAAGAGCTACGGAACAATCTCTGTAAATCTGGACCGCATCTTTCACGTCACTCAATTTATTTATGAAGGATGAATTTTATCAATGTTTTATTTTTACACTAAATTCTGCAACGGGCAATAGGATTATGAGTTTCACACGTTGTTTTAAATACTAAATCCTTCAACTTTAATGCTGTTACTAAATATTAAATTAAAAATGCTTATAGAATTTAATTTTGCTTACTGAGTCGCTATTTTGTAAGCAGCTGGAAAATCACAATTATAAAACGATCTTTCTGCGTTTGCAGACAAAACATCCAGATTTTTCTTTAGAGAAGCTATCGAAACAGTCAAAGTTGGTTCTCCACATATAGAATACTTCTTTATTTTTGTTGTGTACATGTACTTCACCAACTCTGCATCATTATTAAGACATTTCTGCTCGAACCGAAGACTCTGAAGTAAAGCTATTTCTAAAATCATCAAATAACAAACATCATCATTTAACCTTACAGAAAATATATTTAATTATACTACAAGTAAAACATTTCACATCATTTCAAAAACATCATTTCATTTTCATTTCATTCTCATTTCATTTTCATTTCATTCTCATTTCATTTTCAGCTAATTATTAACTTTAAAACGAAAAACTTAGTACCTTCGGTTCTCGAAAGCATCTGGTGCTGAGTTAGTAATCGGAATGCTTCATAGCAATATATATCATGCTGCAGTGCTAATTTATAATTTTGGCTAGCAAGTATTCGATTTGTTAAGGCTTCATAAATTTTTCCTTTGATTAGATAGACTTGCCCCATAATCTATTATAAAATGATTATATAGTGATATTAAAGCCAATTTGTATTTTCTTATTCCAGTATTAATTATTTAATTCACTTTAATTTGAACTTTGGACCATACAATAAATTCCCATTGGGCGTCGTTAGGAAACATATACGGTGAAATCTCCCTATAACGTCATGGTTAATAACGACATTTTCGCTATATCGACATAGTTCCCCGCCAAAACGTGTATACTTTACCGTTAAAAATATTGCCCTATAAAGACATTTATTATAACAACATTCTTGTTATACTGAAATAATTTATGCCTCCATACAATGAATTTTACTTATTTTAAAATTGTATAACGACACATGATATGTTATTGTTTCTGTCACCCCATCTTGACGATCATTAAATAGAAAAATATACTACAAATCACAAGGCACATGTATTTAAGAAAAGTAGAATCTATTATTAATATTAATTATTAATACGCAGCAGTGTAACAATATTCTAGCAAGTGCATATACTGCATTTTACAGTTGAATGATACGATTCTTGATTATTCTATGAAATTGAAATGCATCGTAGAACATGCACCCAGTCCAACAAATAACTGAAGGTTGTACCGAAATTACAATAATTACGAGCTTGTGACAATATCTTTGTTTGGAACACCGCGGACACACAAATCTTCGCCTAACAAATTATTTTAAAGGTTACTCAAGATTAATTTTAATTTCTAAACTTAAGATTATTTCTCGCTATTACTCACTTTTGAATAAAATGAATACAGAGAAAATAAGTTATTGAATTAGTTTTGTTACTGATTTTTTATCGTTTTATAACCTCAATAGTCGATATAGCCTATAATGTCCAATGGTCGGTATAGACTATTGCGTCACCTGCCTATAATGACCAAAAGTTTGCTTCCCGTTGAGATTTCGTTATAACGAGATTTCACTGTGATAAAGTAACTGTAACTGATTACTACAATTAATTAACCAGGAATGAATACACACGTATACCGAACACTTAATTTCTGTATTACATCAAACATCACAAAATCCGATCAAGGTCCTACTTCTATAAACCTGAACATAGTTATTCCCAATGTTGCACAGGTTGGCTCAAAATTGAAAAAATTAAATAAATTACCAATATTATTCACTTTGGGCTATTTCAAAGAGTGTTAAGCTAACTTTTTGAACACTGTTGTTTTAACCCTCTATACAATTACTATTTACCAGGCAAGTACAAGTATGTATACCAGTAATTATACCTGACGCTCATTATGTTACTTCAAAAATTTATTTCACTTTTCTACGTACTAGAACTCACTACATTTATATTTTTACCGATTTGTGAGGGTCTTTTGGTTCCCATTTATTCTCCTTCACCTTCTGACCAGGTTTTATATTTTGATTTTCTATATCCAACACATCTAAAGCTTTATTGTAATTTCCAGCTTTCAAAAGACATCTTGCGGTCAATACTCGGAAGAATAAATTTGTCTGCGTTTAAAAAGAACATGTTTAATGAAGAATGCACTTTTAATCCAGCCATAACTTTATTATTATCTATTAAAAGGGAGGCATAAGTGAAGCCAGGAACCAGAAGACGACAAACATAAAGTATGGGAAAATTAGAATATTAGTTCCAAAGATAGCAGGCAAATAATGGCAAAACAAACACTTTATATTAATTAATTGAATCGAATTGTACAGCCTGTTTAACAATTTAAGCTTCGGTGCCCCGGAATAATACTTGTTTTGTCTTATACTATTGCGACTTACAACTACAACACTGATTAAAAATATGCGTGTTTTTTGCGTTACTAAATAAGTATAGCCAAAACCGCTTCAAGTCAAGAGCCAGTTTGAAGACGAATCAGTAATCAAATGTAAATATTTATGTAACGAAATATAATATAAGCACATTAAACTTCTTGCTCTTACCCGTTCATATTTATGATGTTGCAGGTAATTTGCGGCTCTTTGATACTGACCACAATGGTACATGCATTGGGCAAATAAATAAACATCTTGCTGAGCCCCATTAGACAATGATTGAGCCTTGTCTGCCCAATACAACGCAGAGTCGTAATCGTGCTGTCAAGAAAAACAAAACAATTATTTTATGTGACAATTACCGCGTCTTCCTGTTCTTTCAGAATTTTTGGTACGTGATTGCAAAAAGGTATATGATCACCTACTACAATAATCTTATTATAAATAAAAGTATAATCAATCAGTAAATCTCACCCTTTCAATGAATGTCTGAACCAGATCCCGGTAGAAATCAACGCTTTCAAAACCTTTACTGGGTTTGGACGTTGGCAAAGGGGTATTCTGTGCTTGTGTAGGCGCAGGAATAGAAAAGCTGGGTGAATTAAAATCCATTGTTGTAAAGTTTCGTCTTGAATGACTCTATTTACAGTGACAGTTCAGACACAAAGTTTTTATAAATGGAAAACTTCTTATTCAGATTGTCAGATTGTGTGGAGTGCAACAATTTGTCAACAAATGTAAAAAAAAATCCAAAACAGTATGTTATTTTAAAGTTTAATGTTTAATCTGAAAAATCCAAATTAGGGTATTTTTAGAAACTGTTGTCACTAAAGCTAAGTTCACTAACTATTAAGAAAAAGTAGGCAGTCGAACAATAGGAGTATGGGATGTATGGATATGGATGGATGAAAGGAACTTTATTATCGGGAATCGGGACCGCACGAGTAATTAAATACGAGTGACGAGCGAAGTGCACATATACCCTACAATGAGATGTTGACTGTTGTTGTTTGACAAAGTTATTAATACTAACGCTAGCCCTAGCTCAGTTCAAAAGCAAAAGAAGTCTTCAAAAGTATTTTTAAATGGGTAAATGATTTCAATTGTTAATAAAGTTAAATACTTTTTTATTTGTCGGACGACTCCAATCCAATCAAAGATCAAACATCAAAATCAAACCGCAACTGAAGAATTTAAATATTTCAATTTCGTTACAGTTTGCAAAACTTGTTTCGCGCTCAAACTGGTTTTTACTTTAATGAAACTCCAAGGAAAAAGTATGAACACGTCAAGGAATAATGGAGTATACGGCTTACGGCGGATAAAATAAAAGGCACGAAGAGACCAAGCAATAGCAATAGCCCGTGCCCGTCGGCCGGCCGCGTGAAGTGTACTACCTACTTACAGTACAGTGTCAAGAGTGCAGTCAACAGTGGCAGTGTGCACACTGTGCACTAAAACTAAAAGTACACTTTTGCTGTAGTGATTGAGTCAAGTCAAATTCCTTCGTTCACTATGTTGTGAAGAAGTAGCCAAGTCATGTCTTAAATACTTAAATAGCAACAGTTTGTGCGAATTTTTGACTGCTACAGATTTTTTATTCTTGTATGTTAATTGCAGTACAGTATTATTTGTGTTTTATTTCTTGCCCTTCTGTATTCAACTATTCACCCTACTTCAGTGACCCAGTCAATTCAATCATCTTGATTATTTTTTTTAATAAGCTTCGGTAGCTGTATTTATAATGCATATAAGCATTTAGACAGCTGTAGAATATAGTTCTTTGACTAGCTAGCTAGTTGTTAGTGAAACAAAAATCAAGTCATGAGTCATGAATGACGGACAATCATTTAAAGGGATTATTATTTAAGTTTTTCCAGTGGGCGTAATGTACTTATACTAAAATATTGATGCATAATATGCAAGTGTGACGTTATTGCCCAACTATGTTAATTAGTTGCAGCAGCATACATTCACATTGACATTGGATTTCATCGTCAACCGTGTCACCGTGATATGTAAATGATCTTCGCATAATTTCGTAAAATAGAAATTACTAGTTCACGTTGACATATCGTAGATTTGATAACTAAAAATACTATCGACCATTAACAATTAAGAATGAGTCGCATTGGAAAATTAGAATCTTCGGCTAAGGCCAAAGCGGTTGAAAGAATAGCTAATCTTTTACAACGACCAGATCAGCTAGAAAAGGTAACTCATAGAATTGTAGCATCATCAAGTTTATAAATTTTATTTTTGTTTGATTTTAAAGTACTATTTTGAAATTTTATTTAAAATTTGAAACTATAGGTTGAAGAATTCAAAAAGAGGGAAGCTAGAAAAAAGGCGTCTACGGAAGCTATGCTCAAGACCGCTCTACAATCCCGACTCGACGGTGTCCGCACTGGTTTAGAACTGCTAAAATTTGCAAGAAAAGATTTGGTTGATGTTGGAAAACAGTATAGTCTTTATTATTTTTTGCTTCTTTCAAATAATACACAATAAGAACAGTAATTATTATTAAAATATTTTGAATCAGGTTTTTTCTTGTTTGAGGTACCGTATTTCCTGTTGTAGTAGACGCGTCCGTCAAAATGTGAATAGTAGACGGTTCTGTAATAGCAGAGGGGTCTAAAATTGTGCATAAGGCTGTGATTACACACGGGTTGTATAATTATTCATCATATTATATTCTCTAAATTATAATAATTAAGAAGAAGGTAAGTAAAATAGAATCCGGCGTGTTATGTAAATGTACGAATTTATGGCGTTGAACCGTTTCGACCAGTCTGTAGAAATTAGAATTATTCTTATCTATTTATCTCCAAATAATTTGTGTAGGAGCGTTAGTTGGATAATAAATGACGTAGTTTATCAAGTTTGCATTTATGTTGAGTACGATTCATACTAAAAGAGTAGTTAATTATTGTTGCGACTATTGTACGACGAAAATTGGATTTATTTTGTTAGAGTAAGTTTGAAATTTGCATTTCTGATAACTCGTAGGGTTGAATGTGTTTGCATATGTACAGTATTACCTACGTACGTGCTGTTAAAGCAGGACAACGTGAAATTAAGTTTAGTAGACGGGTCTGGCAGGTCGGAATTTGAATATTAGGTGGGGTCCACTATTACAGGGAATGCGGTACTTACATTGCAACCAAACATTTTCCCATTAAATTGAATAGGCAGTTGTTTACCTGCCATTGGCAGTGTTTCATGCCAGCGTAATAAAATGCGTCGATTTTTATTTTTTTAGCGCTTCTGAAGTCCAGAAATCTTTAAAAGAAATACTCATTCTTGGTAAACTACTTGAAGATGTACGGGACGAGAACTTTAGGCATTCTCAGTATGCAATGGCTATGGAGAACATGAATAATATTTTTAATATAAGCAAGAATCTTGAAAAGGCACAGTCCATGATCAACGAAGGAAAAATTTTGCAAGCTCATATAGTATGTAATCCATCCATATTTTTGCTTCCAAATAGCATTACTTTCGAATTTTCAGTTTTTTAGTATTATATTTTTATTTTCTTTAGCTGTTGTCCGAACTGGAATCCTCTCGCGATGAGCTCCTATTTGAATTGTTTCGAATGGGAAACAAGTCAGAGCACACGATGTTGCTACATTATTTTTCTGATGTTGAGAAACTTTCAGAAAACTTGGAAAAGCACTTATCCTTAAATCTTAAACGAACACTTAACATTGCTGTTAAGCAACCAACTGTTTTAGTATCAACTTTCAGGATTATTGAAAGGGAGGAAAGGGCAGACACTGCATCTATGCAGGTACGAGTGAAATTTATTTAATAATGTTGTAAATTTATTAATCCCAAGCTAATTTGTTTCAAGACAAATCAGTATTATGTGCCTCTGCAGTTACTTTTTCTTTGCCATTTTCAGAGGTTCGAAATGTCTGGTTTTGAATCTCCAGGAAGGCCTAAACGTTGGAAAGAAAAAGCATTTGAAATTTTAAAGAATGCGGTAACTGAAAAGTTAGAAGCCAGTCAACTTGAGTCGCGCAATGAAAATAAAATGTGGTTAGTTCGATATTTAGAAGTTATCAGTCGTCAGTTGATACTTCCAGATTTATTAGTAGTAAAATCTCTTTGCGTCCCATGTTGCCCACCGCAATACAATATTCTCAGTAGCTACGTTAATATGTACCATCAGTGCCTGTCGAAACTGGTAAATAAAGTATTGCATAACCTTAAAAAATCTTAATCTACTTTTCATGAGATTTTTGTTTTCATTATATTACATTCTAATTTTGTATAATTTTTATTTTTGGTTTCGCAGCTTCAAGAATGTATATCGAATGGTTTGGAAGGGTTTGAATATGTATCACTGCTAGCATGGGTTTTAAATTCTTATACGGGTCCTCAGTTGCTTCAAAATACAGACCTTGATTTAAAACCAGAAGAGCAACCGAAAGATCTACTTGGAAAAGAAATTATTGAGCAATTGATGCGAGATTTTCTTAAGGTAATGTTTCATGATTCATAAAAAATACAACTAAAAAGTTACATTTAGTAGCTGACAAAATAATCGTGTAACGTATTATGTGTATTTATTGTAATTTATCTGGTTCATTTCTTGATATCTGTAGAACGTAGGGGACACTTATAGAAGCTGCCGTCAAAAAATAATTGCCAAGGAAGTCGAAGAGTGGTGGAAAAATAATTGTCCTCAATCTGATAATGATCGTCACTTCAAAACGGAAGCTCCTCTTGACATTTTCAAAATGGTTGACGAAAATTTACAGGTTGCGAAGACCGTAAGGTAAATCGTAACAATATCCGAATTTTTTCGTCGACCCCTACAATGCAGTCGAAGTTAATATATTTGGTAATATCGACTTCATAATTTTAGTTTTATAACCATCCCATTACAATTTACAGCCCAGAACTTGTGCATCAAATGCTGTTACTCAGTTTGGAAATAATTCGTGAATATGGACAAGCGTATCAAGAGGAAGTAAAATATTTCAAAGAAAAGTATTTTGAAGATCGCAGCAAGGTATTTACACTGATAATAGTAATAGTTGCCTTGCAATAAAGAAGGCTCAGGATGCACCGGAATCCTAAAACATCTGTAGATACCTGTTGTAGTTAGTATGAATAGCAGCCAAGGAACAAGATAAGCGTAATTGAAATATTTACCTTAATGTGGCTTAGTATAAAACTATCAAGGGCGCAGTCCAAAAATTAGCTTTAATTAATTAATTTGTACTCAAAAATATAAAGAAAGAGGTACCGGTAAACGCTGAAGTTTTGCCAGTGTTGCTTGAAACCTTTATCTACCTAATTACCAGAGCATTTCACATTTCGGGTTTTTATCGGTTTAAAATTTTCAGATTTTGCCAATTTGGCATTTTGAAATTCCGGATTTTTCAAAGTAGGTTTTCGTATATTTTTTGGACGTAACCTATGTATTTACATACATGGGCGCTTCATGCTGAGGGCCTGAGAATTTAAAATTATGGTGTTGAATGGAAACATACTTCGAAAGGTTATATTACAGATTTTTAACTAGCATTTAAGGACAAAATATTACGATTCGGGAATCGATTCATTGAGCCTCGTTGTTTACACCAATTTTCATTCTAAAAGTCTAACTTGGGATGTATTTTGCATGTAACTCTAGGATTTAACCGATTGTTACCAAAACGTCTTCTACTGACCCTAGACACTTCCACTAGTATATAGACGTGAGTGCATTTTGCGCTGTTCGCGCATAAAAGGCGCGCGCTTTTTGAAAAAGTGGTCGACTTTCAAAATGGCCAAATCCTTATGGGATTTAACATGTGAAAATGAAAAAATCTAGGTCCCTCCCTGTGTTTTTTAATCATTTTTGGCAAAATCTCAAAATAACTTCAAAATACCAAAAAAAGTTGCAAAAAGTTGTAATTGCGAGTTTAAAGCAAAAACATCACAAATAATTGTTTGAAAAGTATGCCTATCATTCATGCATATCGTCGGTGAAACGTCATTCTGTCCTAAAAGTCACCCAAATGTGCAGTAGAAATTGAAACCTTGTTTACATGGTAGTTCCCCTGGGGAAGAGTTATACGAGGGAGATTCTAGTATTTGTTGATTGATTCCTAGTATTTATTAACTTTCTAGGTGCAGTATTTTACCCACATTATGATAGCAATTATAAACAATTGTTCGATATGCATGGATTTGGCGCACCTCACGAAAGATCGTTATTGGAAATCTGCTGTGGGCGATAGCAAAGCCGTCGGTCAATTTGATGCAGTTCTTCAAACTTTTGAGGTACAATTTTATTATTTAATCTACTTACCAGTCACAAACTATGCTCAACTAACCTAGCTGTTGAAGATTCCTTATTTAACTTTTTTAGACTTGCCCTCAATCTTGTCTTACTAGTTAGATTACGTGCAATCTTATCCCTTTATGTGTGGTAATAAACTAGCATTTGAATTTTAAGAAAGCGTGTGCTTCGCCCAAATTTCTTGAATTTATGTAAACTGGATAAATTGCTGTAAAGTTCAATCCAGTTTTGATCATTTTCTAAAAGTAGTTATATTCGTTAAAGGGAGTATAGTAATACATGTACAGGACAACCAGGCATGAATAAAGATGACAATTAATTCTTCATATTTGTGAAAAAGAATTCTATATCTTTTGGTCACTGTTATAGAGTTTACGGAATAGAACAGCAGGATTTCTCCTGGACGAAGCATTTTTAGATTTAGAACCACATTTTCAAGAACTGGCCACACGAACGTGGATTAAAAGTACAGTTGCTGTCGATACCATATGCGTTACGCTAGAAGATTATTTTCACGTAAGATTTTAATTACAAAATTTCGATAATATTTTTTCTCAACGATTATTTTGCCTTTTAATATAATCATTTTAATGGTTTTGCATAAATTTTAAAATATTTGTGTTGACTTTTAGGATTATATTCACCTTAAGCCTAAGAATTTTGATCATGTGATGACCCAGGGCAAAAATGTAGTAGCAAAGCGATATTTGTTGGCCTTAATGTCCCGTAAAGTTGCTTTAAAGAATGAAGAGGAGAGAAAAGAGGCAGCAACGAAAATAACCAAAGAAGCTGGGCAGTTAAGAACATTATTCGAAAGAGTAGGCTCCACTTCACATGGAAATAAAGCGGATTGCCCTTTTGATGCTATCAAAGCTATCGCAGAAGTAATTAACGTCGAAGATCTTGATATGTTATCCCTTGAACTCCATAGTTTTATTAAGCACTATCCAGATTTGACTAAAGAGCAGCTTATGGCTGTACTTAGTATTAGAGGTGATATTGGAAGATTTGAATTGAAAGCAAAAGCCACGGAAATAATGCCAGGAAACTCTGCCATTAAAGGCCCAATTCCAATCAGTATCTTCTCACAAGTGCACATTCCGCCATCTTTGTTCATTTAATTGAACTTACATCGTCTAATTCTAATTCCTTATTCGTTAATTTGTTGCCTATATATTGAAACAAGATGAAAATATGACATGAATAAAGAAAGTTCACCAATCTTCCGTAAGCAAAGAATCGAGAAATTTTTGTCACAATTTTATTCAGTACTTAAACGTTGCTGAAAAAGCATTTCCTGTTTTTAATTGTCCGTACGAAACGTCCTAAAAACATTGTTATTTTATGTTTTTATCTATAAAGCACCTTATCGAGTGCGAGTTATCTTAAGGCAACGTTCCAAACTTGAAGCATTACTATTACAATACACATATTCTAGCTATTTATTTAACATTTCGTCACGAAAGTTTTCTGGTTTTTATAAGATGAAAAAGCTTCGTTGCTCGATTAAAAATTTACAGAATTATACACAATCATAATACAAAGCGTTTTATGGGTTTTTTTCGTCCTAAAATTCGTTAACGTATTACATATTCGTCTTGTATTCAAAATAATGTGAGCAGAACAACATTTCTTGCTACCACGTAAAATACCTTCCTGTTAATTGAATCAAAATTTAAACACTCAAGAAGTGCAAAAAAAGGAGTGGGAAGAAACTCTCCTAACTTGAAAAAAATGAAAGTGATTTCGGTTTAAAATTTACTTTAAAAAAATTTGGATTAAAAACTATTTTACTGGGATGTGAAAGTTGACTTTGCGTCCGTGCGTTGCTGTCTTAATACAGTATAAAATTCGTAGTATTTGTTTCACCTCGTTTTCATGTAAAAAAGTAAATGTTGGCGAACACATATTGCTTGATTGATTTTTAATCCACAGTCCCATTTACTACATGTACTGTCAAAGGCATGTCTAAAGTTGGCTTTCCATTCTCCTTGGCACTGGGTCTCTTTTCTCCGGTAAAAATCAATGTAACTGGGGGTTGGAAGTTTTTGTTCTGGACGTAATTTTCCAATCGTTCTCCACCGTAGGATACTAGCGGCGAGATTTCAACAACGATAGGTGCCTTATAGCTTGTGCATGATTTTTGACTGTAAGTGCATTAAACAATATATTCCTCTTAATAAAGCACTCATTTAGTAGTACAATATACTATGATTCAAATATGTGTGTATGGGTACTTTCGTCTCACAAAAGATAAATAGTAAAACAAGCAGTGCATTCTTCTCCAGCTAAAAATAAACTGCGTACACAAAATAAACTTACATTTCATTGTTGTTGGTCTCCAATTCTATTGCGTTGTTATTCAACATGCTAAAAAAACAAAAGGGGGTAAATAATAAAGCCAAGCACAGATACCATACTTCACATATTATGTGGAATCATACACAGACACAAATTTCTACAAAATATTAGCACACAGTGATTTAGTGATTTTCATAGGCATGTTTGTAAGGAAGTGTGAAAACAATCAAATCAGGGAAACTATAAATTCAAATTAATTCAAAATGGAGCACCATACAAAAAAGTTAAAAAGAAACGAAAGGATTATTCCCAAAATACTTAAAAGTTGCTCATCAAATTGTGTGATTACTTAAATCATATCGTACCGCACATATAGTATTTCCATGCTAATAGAATACAATAGCTTTAAATAGGTAATTTGAAAATAGCATTCAACATCGGAAGAAAAGAAGTGTGAAATTAAATAAATATAAACCTGGGAATAAGAGGAATATTCATCCCAGCCTCATCAATGAAATTTCCACCAGCAGCTAGAATGTACCGTTGATGCAAGGAATAGAGAGCATTGCGAGCTGTTGTTGGTGTGTCTTTTTCCGCCCCATCCGCATTCTTCAGTGGGCTGAATTCATCCTCGCGTAAAACTTCCCAAACCACAAATCGCTCTGAAAACTGGAATACATCAAAGACAAACTTCTCCAGTTTGATGCCATTTGCACGATCCGGTTTTACTTGTTGACCTTCTGCATTCACATAAGGAATTTTTTTTTCGGCAATATGATGTTTCAACTCATTCTCAGGTCCCCTGTAGAAATTGAAATAAAAATAAATACTATCTACATCACATCCAGGATACTAGTCGTAGTAAATCTTAAGATTAGTTAAGTAATGAATCAATGTCATACACCATTAGAAGTAGTAAACGCCATAGTTTTACGAGTACTAGTACGACCAGTGGTTTTTAAACTTTGTATTGTAATTTATTATTTATCTGATGCAGTTGGATTTTATATGAAAACTTCGTTTTTGTAGGTACTCATAAGAAATATTTGACTCAGAAAATCATATTAAATACACCAAAAATAGAATCAATGTAGGTACTTATCAAACTGTGAGTAATAAAATAATACGACAGTTTCGTTGATAAATCCTCATCGTTCCTTACCCCGCAACTCGTCGTAGAAACTCAATGGAGAAAAAATGATTGCAAATACTGCCTGCACTGAAAGTCAAGCGTCCATCAGGGTTTCTTTTCTGAGCTGTCTTCAGGGTTATCTCAGAGTACTCTACAACCTGATAATGACCATCAACTTTACAGACCACACCTACGGCCTCCGTGGGAAACGCTTTCTCAACTACCTAAAAAAATAAATTACATAAATAGATCACAAGTTATCTTACAACGGCATTGCATTAATTATAATTATCATTTAGTGTCATCATCTCCTTGCATTTTCACTCAATTAAAAACAAATGATAACTTTGTTTCCAGTTTAATAGTCCTTAAATTATACATATACTGTGAAGTTCAATGAATGTAACTATATATGAACATATTTTACGAGAAAACAAAGTAAGTTTTCTAAATAAGTTTACTCACTTTAGCACCACAGTCAGCTCCTTTTGATATACAGTAGCCGATAAAAACGGGATCTGCCATCTTCACAAGAATATTATCAACGCAATAAACATGGACATATTCAATTCCACGTCGCACCAAGTCATCCAAGATTCTCTTTTCTCGTAAAGCCCTGTACAACCCTCCGTTCCCATCTACAACCAGTACATTCCCCTCGTTAAGTTTTAACTTGGATTCCAATACATTTACTTACATACATGGATCTATTACTAATATTAATGGTTAAAACGAACTGATGAACTTGAGACTGTATACCTAGTCACCACAGTCAAACTTATTATATTTATAGATACAACAGTGAACGAATGAATTAAGTGTCAATGGGTAAATGAAAAACATGCCTGGAGCTTTGGAAATTTTATAAGGCTTCTCAAGGATTATTTGACCATCAAATGTGAAAGTTGGAAGCATCCCTTGCTCGAAAACAATCAAATTTTCTTTTTCTAGTCCGAAATAGCCATGATTTTCGAAAAACTCAAGAGTTGGCTCCTTTGTATGCTCGCTTGTCATGATGTACCTTCGCAAAGAAATATAAACAGCAAGTAATCATCAGAAGCTAATCATTTTTGCCTTTCTTTTCACATAGAAACTTGGTTTAATGACAAGTGTATCATAATTCTTAGTTCAATTTTAACTATTCCTTACCACGGAATATGACCTAGTCTTCCTGTTGACTCCTCAGCCAGCGTTTCGAGTCCCCGAATTTTCTCAGCTTGGAGCTGATAAAGCGTCTTCCCTGAAGGAAGTCCCACATTGTACATACCTTTAGGATATGAAACTCCGAGTCGAGTTCCTTGACCGCCAGCCAAGAGCAAGACTGCAACCTTCCCATGACTGATTTGCTTCAAACCTGAGAACATACAGTCGACAAATAAATAATTGTTTCATACACAGCTTCTCTTTCTCAGTGCACGATTCACATGTCAGCTGTAGTCATAAACAGAGTTTAACTATAGGTACCGTGAAGCTCCTAATAGAACCCCAGGACTCTATTTTAAAATTTGACATACGATCCGGACGCTCTAAGGCGCATGGTCTTTATTAGAGACCTATAGGTTATACTCATATCATCATCCTTTGAGAACATTATTGTATAGCAAAGCTTGAAAATTTTTGTCTTGTTATTATTTTATTTATTTTTTCTTTATTTTATGATTATTTACAAGGCAGCCGACAGTTATACCACAAGATTGTGATAAAAATTAGAGCGCGTTTATTCTTACAAGCCTCACGGTATATTGGATACATATATATGGTGTTGTATGGGAGACTCTAGTTCTAATAGACGCTTTACCGTGCATGATTTTACGCTATCAAAAAATCTACCGTAATAAATAATTATATGATGCATTTTAATTAAATCAGCCTGACATAACCTTGTTGCTACACTTATACTACCTATTATCTGTTCACTATAGCTCCTAGCATAACGCACCCATCAATTTTTACAATTCACAAATATACGCACATGAAATGACTGACAATGTAAATGTTATAATTTTCGAATGTAACAGCTGCCCATGGAAGAAAACTTCACGACCAGTGAGATAAAAAGTCGAACATTTAATTTTGGAACAAAAAATTTAAATTTTCAATTTTTTTATATGACTGAATTCGAGTTTTTTGTGCGAAAGAATTGACAAAATCAAAAAAGAAAAGGTGAAAGATATAGCATTAGCGAGAGAGAGAGGAATTACATCTACCTAGGTAATTAATAATTAATTAATAATTAATACTAAGGTTAAGGTGAATAATCAATACAGATGAACTCCATATATATCTGTATACGTATCTTTTCTTTATCGTTGAATGTCATCAAATAGTCAAATGGCATCCATCAATATAAGCGCAGTTACTTAGGAAGCCAACTTGTAAAATAATGGAAACTAGTGTATCTTTATATTACATGTAATTCGATAGAAACAATTGTATATATTAACAAAAGAGAGTGTGAGAACGTTGGAATTGGAACTCAGGTGAGATGTACGAAAAATATAAGTTTTCCATTTCAATGTAAATCCAATGGTTACGTTAGAATTAAAAATTCTGCAGCAATTCAAAGCAGAAAGTGAAGTTAGTGGTATAAGTATAAGTTACTACATATCTAAGTACCTATATATCTTAAATTCTATGAACAGTTATATTGTTATAGCGTATAATGTATTTATGTTTAGGTAGTGTCTTGTAGTTATAGAAAGAGGTAAGAATAATTTTGTAAGGGATGTACCTTATTTACATAAGTAACGTTTGTCAAAGCTAAAAAGACAGGAGTCACAGGAGCTTCGTCGTGCTTGCGGTGTCGGAACGGAACTTAATAGCGCGCGTGTAAAGTAAACCAGCATTTCAACCCGCTGGGAGTGTGTGTGAAATGGGCATTATACCTAATCCGTATTCGTTCATACATCCCTACTAGGTTACTCATATGATATCTGTACAATGTACATGATTCATACACGATTACTTGTAAATATCACTTATCCCCCCAACCTACGTGCTTCCCTTAAAAACTTAAGTTTTCATTTCAAAAACGGTACAGTGGGAATTCACAATCATACATTTCTACTTAGTCATTAACTATATATTATGTGCCCACTATAAATATTTGTGAAAAAATATAATTCAAATTATTTGACACTAAAACTGTATGTAAGAAAAGGAATTATATTTTTACCTTCACTCTCATAAAGTTTCAATCTTTCGGAATCAGTTCGAACAACAGCTCCATGAATTTCGGTGGGAATGGGTTGAAGTCGATCGTCCAGTTTCGCCTGATGATCATAGTGGCGATTGAGACCAGTATTGTGAAAATATTTAGTCACCTCCGCCAAGTTCAACCTTTAAATGATTTGAAAAAAGTGTAAATAATATTATAAGGTGTTGAATGTCTTGCAATAGAATAGTAGCTCAAATAGAATAGTAGCGTAGCTCAAAAATTCAAAAAGAGAGGAATGTGAATGGAAATAGAAAGGATTTTCATTTACAATGGTTGATGGAATTGTAGGGCGATTATAATATTGTAAATACTAATACTATTAGTATTAGTCACTTGATTTATCCAAGAAAGAATGCGAGGATGTACCGTGTGAGGAAATTGTAAAATAAATGAAACATAAAAATGGAAATATTTACGTACTCATCAATATCACGATATAATTCCTTTTGCTCGTCAGGGGTCAATGTTTCCCAGAACTGCAAAAGATGTTCTTGACCATATTGAGCCACTCGCTCTCTCAATGACTCCACATCCATCGTACTCAGGTGGCTTTAACAGACTAAAATAAGTGAAAAATTCCATTTTTTTTAAAACTGTAAGTAGACACTATTCTAAATTAAAATCCAGTATAACACATGGAGGAAATGTAAATACAATGTCTATACGCAGAGTGTGAGACCGTAAGCACAACCGGTTGCGTCTCAACATACCTACCTATAAGGCAAAAATCACTCTCATAAGAACTATTCTATGAAGAGGCAGTCAGCGGTTTCCATGCAATTTACTACGCGATTTTAGCATTACTATTAACATAATAACTTTACCGTAGTGTATAGTGGTAGAGACTACAGTTTAAAAACTCTCAACTAAAAATCTTTGTACGAGTACATGTAACGTAAACTCACCGTGAGCAATTGTATGAGAAAATAATACTACTATATAGTTCTATTCCACAAATCATAAAACATTAATAAACATGTGGCTAAACGCACCAAAGAAAAATACCTACGAAATTGAAGACAATATACTTTTCTCAATATTTTTTTCAATACAAGTGTGACTGCTATATCATCACAATAATATTTTGATTATGATAGGTCTGACTGAGTGCACATTCTAAAAGAACAGTATTTATATAGAAAAAACACTGAATGAATCTATTCCTTGTTCATCCTCTTTATTTATATTTGTATGTGTATAGTAGACACCACTCTGTTCAAAAACTAAAACCAAAGCGCGGACGAATGGATCGACTCATACTTGCACAGTGACACTCAACAAGTAGAAATAAAACATATCAATGTTGTTGACATGTAAATTCCAAAATAACCAACAAGTCAATGATTCCTAATTGATCACCTGAGTATTTTCCGGAATGAGACTATAAAGACTACAAGTCATGAGGTATGAAGATTTTAGTATCTTGTATTGTAGTATTGTTGTCTGGAATAAATTTGATTGTATAATAATAATGCAATCACGACCAGTATTACTAGTGAGGACGTAACGTAAATGTAAACACAAGCTCTCACAACAGTGAGAGTAATACAGTAAAAGTAATAACAGAAGGAATGAAGTGAATCAAGAATGATGTAGCGGTGTCTCTACCTCGGATTTGAATAGTGAGGAGTTGTGTATTAGTAGTGGTAGTACAAAGTGAGCGTGAAGAGAAGTGAACGTGACAAGTTGGAGGAGATCCGTCCGTGTGCCTGCAGAGTTGTACACTAACTAACTGGCTTTAAACTAACTGGATGTGAGTGTGCCCTGTCCAACGGACGGCAATGAACGACTCGAATGGTTTCACGATAAAGATTGAGACCAACTTTTACCAATGGAATCTACAAGGAATCTCTTAACTCCTCCAATAATGACCTACTTAAATATGGATGGCGATAAAATAAAAGTGAGCACCTAGTTTTCGAAATAACAAAAGACTTTCCCCAATCCGTCCCCTCACTCAATGGATTATCGTAATTCCTCATCCTTATTATACATAAACAGAACAGAATTACATATGAAAGGACAGATTAATTGAATATATGATCAATTCTATTCCATTAGTAGTACTATATACAATTTAAGCGTTACGTTGGCAGACCATGCGGGAAATAAATTGTAAAAATCAAGTAATTATATTTTAATTTCAGGTAGGTCCTAACCTCAACATTATCCCTACGGTACTTCCATTGATCATTCCTCATTAACAGTCACCTACACCGAGGTAGGCTATTAACTTTTTTGGTCGTGAATTAGTGCTTTGAATTCTGCACATCATACACTTATGAGTGCAAAAGGGCCATCCATAATAATACATACTAATGATATAATTTTATGTGGAATTTGGCAACCAATAAACAGGACGTGTCTTATAGTTTGCAAGAGATCTTTGACAATAACCATTAGCTGAGCGTCATCATTAATGTATAAATAATTATAAATATATACATATATATGTATATTTATTGTCTATATCCGTCTTTCCAACGATTCATCATATCCAAAGGTTTCCCTATGATTAATACAAAAATAGGTACTACCACAAAAACCTGAGCTATTTGTACCCACGGTCATACTGTATGCTTTAATATGAATTGTATGTAGGTAGGTACTTGTAAATCTAATCCTAAATACATTAAAATTATTTTATTACCCTTTATACCACCTTCCCAGCTGCTCAATTTCGATTTTCTATTCTTGTAAATAGAGAAATAGACACCGGCACAGCTTTTGTATTTTAAAGCAATCAAGTACAACTTACGACGATGCAATTATGTACTAAACATTGTATACAAAAAAGTGAACACATGTTGCCTGTATGAATATATTATAATGAAAATAGAATTTATATTTTGTACAAATATTTAAATTCCAGCAATGTTTGACAATACCAATAATAGCAATTCCATGCCGTAAGCAGTCACTATGCAGGACTACAGTAGCATAATTATATGTTTATGTACACGACTGAGATAACTGCCGGATGATTATTATTACTGTCGCCGGCAACAATTTTGTTCACCTGACGGTGCAAACTACACTCTAAGCTGAAGCTGAGTAAGTAAAATAGAGTGTAATTTCACGTGTTGTGTTATATAGCAGAATATAATAAGGTATTTTGTAAAATGCATTACATTGCATCATAAAATCACAATCATAACTCAGCTCAGCGTCTCCATTTAACATAATTACCTACATATACCTATACGCTACCATACACAGACCAGTCGACAACAAGAGAGAATTATTGCAAACATAGAGACACGTAAATATAAATTATCTGTGTATGTATTACTATATTGCATCACATGGTAAACTTGAATACATTTCAACGTTTGTAAAGTGAGAGAGAAGCACTTTTGTATTTAGCCCCGAAGCAATAATAATAAATTCCTAACGGAATATCAAATCAAACACACAAATTTGAAACTATTAAAAAGATAATATCCATGAATGCACATTTTTTCAAGATATAATAAGATAATATTCAACAATAAAATATTTTCATAATTTCAGATAAATCTTTTTTATGAATAATTGCCAAGTTTACATATTAAATACGACATTTTTAAAGCAATAAATTAGTCCATAGTAACTAGTAGCACAAAATAGTGTTAAAAATACTTTACACTACACGGGAAAGGATTGTTTAATGTTGACCCAACTGACGCTTAAAATTAGCGTAATTTATGATCCATTTACAAATCCTACATTCTACATTCATACAATGTAATGTAGTGTGTATAGTTAATAATTTTAATTCATTGCATTGGTTTCGGCTTCATGAACGTGCTATATAGAGCTTATTAATACTAACGATAAGTTTCTCAGTTCTCAATGATTCAGTTGAAAAATGTAAATACCGTGAAGAACAAAAAAGCCGACAAATAGAGAATTCGTCTATATATTATATCTTTATGATGTTCAAAATCCCATTTATGTTTTTATGTAACTACCTAGATAGTATACCCATGTATCTACTCTACTTACATTAGATTCAATATCAAAGTCAAATTTTCTATTTTGATCTTGCCCAGACCAGCCTCAGGAAAGGATATGCAATTTCCAGTATGCACCACAATTAGAATATATGGCTGTGTATTTCTCTTTTGATATTCATGCCTGCCGTATCTATTTCTTACGCATGCATAATATGCAAGTACTATCTGTATTACCTATAAAAAAAATTATTAGTTATACATACCCATCAACCATTTTGTGTCGATGACAGTACATTTACAATTGATAATTCCAACGAAACAATTAATATGACACACTATATATACATAAAATAAGCTTAACAGTTTTCAAGCCAATAAAAAATATTTAATATATTTGTATATTTCATCCTTGAAGGTTTTTATTTCCATTGTTAAACACAAAATTTTCATGTAGAGCAGACGAGGATGATGAGTGAATCAAATGTACAGCAAAGCTAATGAGTTATATTATTCAATATCAACTGCATACTCTAATTAGTTCAAGATTAAAGATCATATTAACATAACCATGCATGCATGAACGAGAACATTAATTTTTTGATTTCCATCCAAAAAGGAACGAGTATAGCACAGAAACAAGAAAAGTCTATAATATTAATATTATATGTACTTATGACTGCTCCCTATCACTAAACTACCACTGCCAACCACTGCACTGCCACTGCCACACTCCACAGCCTATAATTGACCAGACTGAATGAACGATGAAACACTTTCTATGTCAAAGTTAAAATGTATATGTACGAGCCATGATTAGCTGACGATGGTGCGATGGGGGTATGGATGCACTGATAATTGATAAATACTGATGCGTGTCACAAAAATCTTTGTGAAGATCTTAACGAGCAAAACGTGGTGAGAACGAAAACGAAGAAAGGATCAAGTAAAAATGAGAAGGTGAGCCGACCTTGCACAAATGATAATAATATGAAAAATGGAATAAATTAAAAACTGATCATTAATTGATAGTAGCTCCATTATTTATTTGTTTTACGACTTCTTATTCGAACAAAGAACTAAATGCAAGTCTACACAAAAGTCGGAGTATGTTATTACCTGTACAAGAAAGCTCTGCTCTGTGAACTTTAAAGAACGACGTGACACGTAGGAAAACAATGAGCGACTACTTCTGAGGAAACCGTAGTAATAGTAAGTGTAAGTAGTATTATTCTAATATAATTAAGATATGCACCTATAAAGGTATCCTTATCCTTATAATACAAACATAGATACTATTATTTACGGAATCCTGCATTGGATGCAAATGTAAGCAATTCATAATTCCAAATTGTCTTGTCATGCTCCATTATCTTTTTCGCTCTTGTCATACAATACAAAGCAATACAATTTAGCACACTGTCTACAAGGCATGTGAGTACTGAAGTTAAAATCAATAGTACCAATACAATACAATATGCTATACACTTTTTCATTAAACTAAAGAAACTATTCGGATTCAATAAAAAAACATTCCGATTTACAATACCACTGACCTTCTCAACATATTATATAAGTAAATCTAAACTACACACATACTATACGAACGAGCAACAGCTTCCCTACTAACTCTGCGTAATATACTATAATGGATACTACACCACTAACCCGTGAAAATGATAAGGCAGCAGCCCAAGATATTCGGTAATGACTGTAGAATGACTACTGATTCCGTAGAATTTCATACTGTAGACGCATAATATATGATTCATTGTTCAAACAAAGGAGTGAGTTTTTGGATGTAGTACCGATTGCGATCATGTAACAATAATAATAATAATATGATTATCCACCAAATTACACCGACACCATGAACAATAGTCATTATGCATCACATTCGATGTTATTTTGTGAGTGCTTCCAACTTCCAAGAACCGTAAAGCATAATTATGCTTGGATTTCGTCCCTATATTCTTACAGGTACTCACACCGCAATAATACGTAATAAGACGTAGATGCTCCTGCTTACTCAGAGCGCTATAACACAATTAATATAAAAATAGTTTTACTATATCTAATTACTCTATACGTCTACGTCATTCCACAGAAAGATGTATACTGAAGTTGATTATCCTAGAAAGATGGACTTATGGTTCTCATCTCTGGACATATTTTTCATCTCAAGCTTGTCACTTTCAGTTTTCAAAGGGAAATGAAAGGGCAGAGGAATCATTTCCTACTTACAATATCCTCCTCCTCATCTATAATTATTATTATTACCTCTAAACTCATTCATAAAAGTCATAATAATTCTTGAAGGAGAATGAGGAAAGATATAACGTATGATTAATGATTGGGGATAGGGCAATAATGTAAAACATTTTAAATAATAAATTAAACAAAACAAAAAAACAGACTGTCTACAAATGCATGAGGATGAGAACAAGGTACATTATATCAAATCTGAAATTCACATGCAGACAAGAAATTGGCAATCGGAATCACAAATATATCGTGTGCTTGATTCATTTGGTTTCTATTATTATGATTATTATATTGTGCATTGAAACCTGAAACTTAGAATCCAATTAAAAAAAAGTACCAAAATAAATTAGTAATGCGTGGCGCCAATTGAGCAACCCTCTAATTATGTACCTACGCAATAGCAATATCACTGTACGATGAATTATTATCCTTTCAACTGCCAAAAAACCTTGCACATCTAACAATAAGCTTATATCGGCTTTCGATTGCCGCCATTTGAGACAAATGTGAGAACGGAATATACAATAATAAGCTTGTTAGTTAAAAAACGTGATATAATCTATCAATAAATAAATGCCTATATCTCGAGTCTACACACAGGCAACACGTATTATGCTACTTTAATAATAAAATTATGTATGGCGAATATATTATGTGTATGAAGTTAATCAAGTATATAATATTTGTCACTGCCTCTTTACATACTGCAATTCATAAACAATGGCTATATCCAGGTAATATAGGCAGATCCCAGACAATGAAAATGAATGCTACAGTGTTACAAAGACTTTGCATCGTTTCAAATTGTAAGTGTAATTATATTGTGTACGATGCGATGGTCTGTTGCGGGCCGTCTCGCTCGGCACTTGTAAGCACGTACTACATAATATGCCTTAGGCGGCTTAGGGAGATCGTGCACTGATATACTGATATTATGTACTTAAGGCATGAATTGCCTAAAATCACATAAGAAACGTACTATGTGTATATTCAGGTAGAATGATAAAGTTAGCTCAAGGTGCAAAGTGCATACGGAAACCAGATTAATACAAATGTAGGAAAATACTGTAACAAATTTTTTCAAAATCCGATAAGAATTTTTGTTCAATGTTTTGTACGTAAGGTACCTACTTAACCATTTTACGCTTGCTAAGGATAGGCTAAAAGCCAGCAGAGAGAAAATGTAACAAAATGTGCTTACTTACTCGGTATATGTAGGGGAATACATATAGTAAAGTTTCTGAATGTATTGGTGATGGAAGTTGGAAATGTTGACAAAGTATGCATTTACATGACAATTCATCCGTTCAAACTTCAATATTAAGATTAGGTAAAAATAAAAGGGGCAAAAGAAAATACATTTAAATACATTAACAAATTATAATGAAGTGAAATAGTCAAGGATAACCAGGGCGTGATTAGGACCTATGGTCCTTTCGTCCTTTCTGTTTCAATCGACTCCACAATTCTAGAACAAAAATCATCGCTTCCTATACGCTCAACTACACTATAATATAATGATTGTATTTTTACTATACTACTACATTTCTGTGCCTGCAAAAATTATTATATTCATTTTTTTATGTACGAGTTATACTGAGATAGTAATAATTGTAAGAACCAATAAGTACAAAAGCAGATGTAGTTTTTTGTTGCCACCAGAGAAGCAAGCATGTGCGTTGCCTCATTATAGTGTCTATGTATATTATATATAGTTCTATAGACTGAAAAAAACTATTTCGGTTCCACTCTTTCAATTCGAATTTAGAGGAAGCTTATATAAAGAAAACATGCACAGAAAAAGTTGAGGCAAGTGTAATTACAATTCATATCAAATTTTAATAGAATTTATAGCTAGTGCCTATATAAAACACGAATATGCCTAATTAAATCGATCTTTTGCAAGATCCTATCAAACTACGGAAATCAAAATGATAAATTGATGCTGCGAATAATTTAAAACATGTATAATGCTATTACTGATATTATAATGATTCTACAGTCTACACACAACCGCATACACATATATTTATAAGGGAATGTTATTTACATTCTTACCCACAGACGGATAGGTGTATACTCCATGTACCCACCTGTGTACTTACACTCCATTTTAGAATTTGAGAATTTTTATCAATTGAAGGCGTACCTGATTAAAAAAATGACCTTCCTGGGTTAAAAATGGAGGAAGAATCCGACGATGTGTACGGCAATTCGTAAATGTAATTATTAATTTGAAACAACTTGTCGGCAACAGGATGTTATACAGAGAATGATCAATAAGTTCCGGATTCGCTTTTCAAACTACAGCTACGAGAGAATGTATAGAATTTAAAGAGTTTCTTCAAGACTTCTAATACAACTAAAGTAGGTGCAATAATGGCTGTCGAGAACTTTGAATGTTGATATTTTGATGGAGGACCGAGGTCTGCGGACTACTCGCAACGACTGACAACTGAGGACAAAGACAACGTGTGAGATTACGACCACCTAACCATGTAATCTTTCTAAGCCATCCGAATTGACAACAGTGATAAAGTGACATTCATCTAGAGTGGTATTCTAATATCTGTATTATAGGACAATATCATTTCATTCTACAGTCACAGCCAACATCACTGTCTCATCATATCAGTGCTCATCGCTTGCCGATTCCATGGCTCATAGTACATCCACTTTTTTTTACTATATACTATCTATATGATTATAGTATCAACCTCTGGGACACAAATCCACTACAGTATTTGCATAATAATTAGGCGTGTATTTCATCGACATGTAAATGATGCACAGTTGCCACTTAACTGCAAACATAGTGACTTCAACTCAATAGTTCCAAATTAATAGTAAAGGTAAGTATGTAGATATATTGTGTAAAAAACACAGTGCGGAGCCACAGAACATGAATACAGAATTTGAAAGAAGAGACTACACATTATGTAATATGCCTTCCGCACATACACATACCCAACACGGATAAAGGAAATCTGGAATTCACTTGTGACTCTTGACTGCGACTGGACTGGACAACCTGGAAAATGAAATATTCTAATATGCATGCCAACTATACTGCTAACAACTCCAGACCAAATAAATAAAAGTTTAAATTTTTTCTACACCGACTTATAATTTATTCATCGTCTTGGAGTTGTAAACTCGCTCCAAAAAGTTTTTTTACATATTTCAAAAAGCGAGAGAAAAAAACTGAAGCTGAATATGTAATTATCCCACTTCACATTATACTCCTGTTCCTGATCCTGGAGCTCCCTCATTGGTGTTCCGTTTGGTTTGGTGGTCCTTGCATCCATCATTTGGCATATAATCATAGGTACCTAGGTCATACTTCACGGCAGCTTGGCCTACCTACTTGAGTAGGTACTAACAATTACAAAGATACAAATATAGACACCTTACATGTACATGCAGAATACCTATTTCTCGATCTATAAACCATATTGCATAATTACTTGCTAGTTTACAAAATACAAAGATCATGATTTTCATGATTGTCACGAGACAACAAAAAATATTCTCATTAATTTTCATGATTATAAGATACAGAAACTCTTGTTCAGGTTTCATTCGAACTAACTGTCCATGAGCAAGATGCCAACAAAGTGAATCTATTGAAGAGGACTTTTTTCGATTTCCATTTCCAGATTTCCAACTCTATGAAATTACTACAGCTATTTTTTTGCTTGTTTGAGTCTCCACCATCTATACTATTTTTAAACGACGAATTTAAATAAGAAATGCATTATAATGATAAATTTTACTTCATGAATATATTATGTAGTTTGTTTCTATATGTCTACTAACGGCTCCTACCTCCCTATACCCTTGTGGCGATGTATTGCAGTAAGAATAGAAATGGAAGATATGAACCAACGAAGAGCTATGCTGTTCACCTATGTACTGCATAAGATTTTGCCAGACCGAAATTAAAATAATTGTTTGTTATTTATTTTGCCCCTTTAAAATTTAAAGTTACTGTTATTATGAGCTATAATTATGAGACTGCTGTGTGGCGTCATTAACTATGTAAATGACTAAATATGTAAATAGTCAGAATGTTTGTACATGAGTCGCACCCACTATACAGATTATGCGAATTTTCTAAAAAAAGCAAATCTGTAGTTTGAGTACGGGTAAATGTGTGACGTTAAGAATGAAGTGTAAGATCAGATTAAATCTTTAAGTATTTTTTACGTGTGCTAGTAGACAGACACACGAGTCATGACATGAAGGGAACAGAATTGATTGTTAGTGCACCTTCCTACCTACATAATATAGCTAACCATACTGCTTCACTGTATATATAAATGGTATGTGCCTACAGACCTTCGGTCATAGAACATTCAAATTGAAACATGATCATTTTTTTTAGGATTAGCTGCGGGTTTATTTGCATAAGTAGAGTTTGAGTTGAGAGACAGGTGAAGGTGTGGGGAGGTACCTCCAGTTTATCACAAGTAATCGTAATGATACAATTCTGGTCGTGCAACATTCTTTCTTATGTCAGCCGTACACTTCATCCCTCGTTCACTCATTCGCCGGCCAAAAATTATGTCTGCACAGCACTTTTACACTCTTTCAACAAAATCGTGTCATACTACAAATACAAAGGCTTAATTGTGCTTTGTTTCTATACACTCGATCAGATTGTACGCTACGATATAACATTTAATGTAGTATCATCCATTGTAGTGGAAGTAGGTACGCTCATATTTATACTAATACACTACATTTACATAGATATCAATGCTACGCTTCATCCACTGTAATAAAAAACAGTATGCCCCGATTTAATACAAATTCACGTATTTATCAATGCAATGTAGGTACGTAATACCGGACAATTTCGTTTACCCTTTCATATTTTCGACTCCCTCTCTCAGCCTCATTCTGTAAAAATAAGTGAATTGCGGTAATTCATTTACCTATGAGACTTTGGACAGAGTTGTAGGTGAGTGAACATCGTCCATGTCTAAACTCTAGATGTAGTCAGGCAAAAATGCAGTAGACGACGAACATCCCAATAAGTTACATCAATGATTCCACGACCTTTCTCTTTTCTTCAAATTTTTCAGTTTCCCAATCCTGATACAAATACAAATCACCTCTTCAGCAATTCAGCTCGAATATATATACTCGTACTCCGCCGCTCTATAATAACAAAGCCTTTCTGTTGGGTGTGAACTAAAGTCAGTCATGCTTCACAGACAAGCCATGCTGTGCTCAACCAGTCCAATACAATTTTTTGATTTTTTCTATACAACATATATAATGAGCATATTTGATGGTAAAGTAGTAGTGCTGGGTGTTACGATGTTACGCTGGTGCTGGTACAGACTATAATAAGCTGACCAAAATTTGAAAAAATAACTTGAATGCACGTAATGATGCATGTAATAATATATAAATAATTACAAAGTTATCGACGGAAAAATTTAAGTACAAGTAGTTTACTGTTATAGCTTAATTTATCCCTAAACACTCCTAAGCGCGACAGTCTTCTAAAATCTTTGAAAATATTTTTAGATAAAAGGTATTGCATGGCCATGTTTCAACTTTAGTACGTTCCTTTTAGTAGTAACTGTGGTCAGTGACATATTCCAGGCAGTGATCATCTAATCATAACAAGAAAATTTTCCAATGTCAACCAAATTTTCCACCAATATCAGTATAAGTGTTTTACCAGAATTTTAAATACCTCAGATTTACAAATATCAGCTGTTGGCATTAATTCTAATTAATTTAGTAGCTACTGCCTATGTATCTTTGAGATGTAACACGTCTCTCGATGTTTATTGAATTTATGTGTATCTACACCTTACTGTCAACTGTGACCGTTGACTTTTCATCATAAGCTTTGGGAAGACAAAACATGGGCTACCTTAAATGGAAGATTTCCTTACTTACGTAGAGCTCCAGCATGTTATGTGTGAACGACTAAAGTAAATCAGCTTTTCCCTGGCATTGCCTTTAAGAATATAGGAATGCTTTTACTAACTACCAATGTAGATGCTTATTATTATATGTATCATGACAGTTAAATACAGGCATGTGTTGCAAGACAATGCAGATTACATATTTTAATTACATTCGATATTTTGACTACTTAATTATAAATTATGGATGATTATTATTTTGTACACTAATTGGTTGAATTTAAAAAAATTATTGTTGTCTTCATTACTTATCGAATTGAACTTTTGCGTTTAGTTCTATTTAGTTCATTTTTACACGTACTGTTTTCCTAACCCCAAAACCTCCAACTTTGCCAGGGGGAGAGGGGTAAAAATCAACTGACCCACCCTTTCACATTACCGGAGTTTTGCAGGACGGAGAGGGGTCAAATATTTATCATTGTAAAAATAAGTTTCAGGGGGGTCAGGCGAGTATAGCTAAGCATAGGCCAAGGCCTGTTTTTAAGATCGGTCTGCGATCTTGTTGCCAGAAAATGAAAGTGTAAGATATTTTAAAAGGCCACGGGCCACCCACACCCACCGTAAGAATAATATTTTGTTTGCTTTTTTCTGAATGTATACACCTGTAAGCACACGTCAGCGTGTGGAGCAGTGCAGTAGAGAAGCATACTTGGGTGAGGTATAATATATTGCTTGCTGGGTGAATTTCGGTAACGAGAGCATGCAGAGCTTTGATTTTATTTGCATTCATTTACGAATGTTAAATGCTACTAAATATAAATAATTGTGTTACTTTACATGGTTTTCGAAATTTTTTCAAAAAAATCTGCGATTTCAAAATATATGTAGCTTAAAAATACATATTATCGTAAAAGAATTGGAGTTAGAAATCTCCCAATCTCCATTGCTCTACATAATCGAAGTAGATATCTTGTTTTGAATGTGTGAGAAATTATCGTTGACAAGGCTTGGGATTGGGACTAAGAAACAAATGAAAATAGAATTTGGTGAAACATTTTAGCAGCTATATCCTTGTAATGTTTTCTACCTATTCGTGTGTTGCATACTTTGTATAAGCTGCTCTTTAAATATTCAAATAAATCTCATCAATGGGCAGTAAATTTTATTCTCTTAATTTGAGTCTACTTATTGTGTAAGGCGTAAGGCTTGATTTGTGAGGCACTGAATTTCGAAATGATAGTGCCGACATTAAGTTAACCTATGATATTATTAGATATTTTAATACTCCAGTTAAAGTGGACATTACGGTTGTAGGACATATTCCCCCTGGACATCTTCCCCCGGACATATTCCCCCCGGACATTTTCCCCCCAACAAGCAGTAACCCCGGACATTTTTAAGATACTGGAATGCTCATTATATAAAGTTAAGAATTTTGAAATGTTGGCTAAAAATAATGTAATATATCACAAATACACATCGAAATTATACTTTATTGAACCCTAAGCATGGCTTGCGTAGAAATACATAAAGAAATCAATTTTAACAGAAAGTTAAAGCAATAGAGGTAACTAGTTTTAATCATAATAAAATTTTTAAACATATTAGTTAGTAGTAAACTTACTCCAGAAACACGTACTATACTGTTTTTCCAATATGACTAAAAACAATGTAGATTAGTTATGTATGCTGGTATTATATAAAATCATTCCTTACTAGGTCGGTAAGAAAACGAAAGTAAAACTGTTTACCCCTTAAAATAGTTAAGTACATAGCACCTAAACTTATTTATTTTACGATAGAGGTTTCTGTTTTATGAATAGAAACCCTTCAAACACAATTTTTTTCCCGCCTCTCGCAGTTTTAATTATTTCTAAAACCATTGCAATTCTAAAGAATAAAGCACTAAGTAATAAGAATGCAGCTATTCAGTTTTATGACAGTGATGCTACTAGGAGCTTTTGAAACAGACTAATAAAATTGTTAAAAATAATTACAAAAATTAATGCATATTGTAGATTGCATATTGCTAATCAGGATAAAATGCCTAGAAACTGGACGTCCGTTAGAACACCAGTATTATTTTCTCAGAATGCCTTTACACGACCGGCTAATATTACATATCAGTATCTTAAATAAGGGTTTGGGGGGAAAAGGTCCGGGGTTGCTACTTAGGGGGGAAATGTCCGGGGGAAAAAGTCCGGGGGGAATAGGTCCGGGGGGAATATTTCCGTATACTGGACATTACATAGCATGAGATTCAAAGGATTGTACTGATTAACATTTAGAATAAAACGCCACAAATCTTATGGACTTCACTCAATTATAGGATATTTAAGGGAAATTATTTAATTTTATTTATTTAACCACATTATGTCTGTAGTACATAAACATATTCCACTTTATAGATAAACCCCTTGAGCCGTATGCTGTGTTATTTAGAAAACTTTCTGTGATGAAAGCAGTTGACGAAAAAAGTCTATCATTATGTTACATCAAATGACATGCCGAGATTGTATATAGGTTTTGGTCATTAGTCATCTACAGAATAACTGTCGATGATATTTTAACATGCCATTTTTTAATTTAGGACAGTATTTGATGAATAATGATGATATAATTCCACCAAAAATTTCAAAATCTGAGCGAGATAAAAAATTGACGGTAGTGGAAAAAGGGAAACGCAAATACAAACTTTCATATAAGGTTATATCAGTATCTCACACAAAAATGTATGCTATCATAAATAAATGGATTTAAACTTCGAAAAAACTGATATAATATTTAAAATATGCAAATCAGAAACGTTAACGAAATTAGATATTCGTGTAATGAAGGTAGCATGAGGTTTTCTACTATGTACACAGCAAAGGATTAGGACATAAAGTACTAACTTATTTTAAACCATACGGAGCCATACACTTAACTTTTAACTCCACTTCCACTTCATGTACAGTGTTCATAACAAGCCCGCTGAATAAACACTACACTACCTGACCGTTGTCTATGTGGTAGCGACAAATAATCGTTTCAAGTGCAGTATAACTAACTTAATATATTAGCATGTAAAGCCTTGCCATTTGGTTTCCATTTCAATTATTCTTTTACCGTATAATATTATGTTCAGAAATAGTATGATGATGAGTATGAAAGTTTTGCTTGGGTTCTTGGGTATATAATGTAACCACCTCACCTCCACTTTGTCAAATCTGTCCTTCATTTAAATTTTAGATCTAAACTTTAATCTAGGTAGCGGACAGCTCCTGAAAGTTGGTCCATATAATCATCGAATTTTTCAGTTTCTGACAGGAAAATTATTTCCAAGTGAAGAATACAGAACAACGAGCCGCAGAGTCAAAACAAAATTAGAATTTGATGGATACAAATATTTTGATGCAACTACTATTTATGTCTTTTCCTGGACCAGGTCAGATTAAACTCAAGGACTAAACTCAAGTCGAGGTAAAATCTGTATTTGTCAATCGACCGTCGAACATGAGGTGTTAGCATATGTATAGTTTTTATTATTCGAATATAGTTACTTATTCATTTCACCCCTGACCTCCACTGCAGTCCTGCATTCGTGTCATTTTCTAGAATGGAAGGACCATTATAGAACTGTAGGTAGGTACATACGAACCTGCACAACTTCTTTCCTTTCGATCCATAGTCCAATACTAAAATAGAACTGTATGACCGTTCTATCTGAAACCAAAATTTACGCCGTCTGATCAAATGACAACAGAGGAAGAAAATTTTTACCATGAAAGGGTAAGCAAATAATGAGCTATAGTTACATACAATTAATGCACCTAGTAGTACTAACGTCACGATAACAACTCCATATCTAAATTCCAAATAATACTTCTATTCATTGTTAACATTAGGTTCTTTGCTGTTCTACTTTGTTACCACTGATATCGTATATTATTCAGTAAATACAATGTGCACAATGACAGTGCATGATTATCAGTATCTATTTCATACTCTTCGCAAGTGTATACATAAGGTACTCTACAGTGCAATGCCTTGAATAAAATTATAAGATTTAAATGCAACTAAACTTCTGTGGGTAGGATTAGGTATCTTCCTTGCTACTTATTTAGCCTTCTTAAGTTCGGAAATGAAGTTGACAATTTTAATTTGGTCTTTGAATGATTTTATAGTCATAAATAACGAGATAGCTACCAAGGTGTGTAACCCCGACCCCTGGTAAGGCAACGCTTCGGGGTGCAACTTTTGTTAGAGTTGAAAAATAGTTTGATTTGGAAGCGTAACAAGAATGAACCTGAACCATGTAAATTATACACCAAATAATATTTTATTTTTGGCTCTCATGGCATTGACACACGTTTAACGAAATCAATTTATATTTGGCATTGAGAATGATATACGGATAAGGATAAGGCAAATGCAGGTTAATCAGATATACCAATAGCTCAATAATTGTACTGTAATGTATTATGTGCACATATTAAAGTATTTATAAGCTAGAGGTAGCTCCGAATACTTTTATTAGTTGCATGGGGAAAAATGACACTATTAAGTATTTACGAGTCACGTTTTGTGACGAAATAGTGTTTGATGAAGTTAAATGTGCCGAAAAATTCGACAGCAAAATTGAGAAGTTAGTATCTATCCCCATGCTTAGGCAAGACCAGAAATTAAAAGTTTTGAAAGACTACCTTTGGCCAACATTAATTTATCAATTTCAAAATGCGCCGCTTAGAAAACTATCGACAAAATTTCTTGATGCAATTGACAAAATAATTAGAAGTGCTACTAAAGAAATGATAATGCTGCCTTCTAGTACTCTGAAACCACACTAATACACAGGTGAGTTTTCTTATTTTTTCTTAATAGTTTATTATCTAGTTGTAAGTAGTTTAGGTAACATAGAGTAGTTAATTGGGTAACCGGGAACAATGCAATATAATTTTAGTAGTAGTTTGTAGATAATTTAATTAGTTGTAGTTTATAACTAGGATGCATAATTTATAATATAGTAATAGTAATAGTAATAATAATAATCTTTATTTTTCTTTACAGATACCGGGATGGAGATTCAACAAGAAGATCTACAAGATGAACCAGGATTCCGAAGATGTTCAGGTAGGTATAGTTAAGAATATAAATGTTTAACTTGACTTTTATTTTTTTATTTTTAGGATGGAGAACCAAGAAACCGCAACCAGGATCGAGGGCAAAATTCGAGTGCGGAGGGAGAGAAAATCAAGAATGATTTTCTCTGTGTTGTTTTGTGTGTGTGTGTGTAGTGTCGTTGTGTGTGTAGTGTCGTTGGTGAAGAGGAGAAGTTCAATGTCATGTCGTGCTTTGATTAGTCGGTTGACCCAGTAGCGAGTCAACCGGCTAATCAAAACACGACTGTGAATCGAGGCGGGAGAGATTGTTGATGGTTGACGGCGGATGCAATCGCTATGGTTGCATCTGACCGTCACATTACCCTCCCTGTTCTCGAAGATTTGGTGTCCTCACCAAAGAGGTAGTAGGGAAGTATCGGGGGAGTAATATTAACGTAGGTTAAGATAAAAAAAAATTTGAGTATTATCTATTACAAATGTTACAAAATTATATTATTTTAATATGTAATAATATTCTATCAAACTAAACCATAGTAAAGAATTATCTCAAGTAAGTTAACAGGCCACAAAATGAACAATAAGAATGAATTACTTAAAACCATCGAACTAATAACATATAATAGGTAATAAACAACAATGAATCGAGTACTGATATAACAACAAGGTGAACAAATTTCTAACCTAAGATAGGTATTATACTATTATCATTGTATTATCTAATTATGTCTAACTATTTTATAAGGGAGTAGAAGTACAAACCTTAAAATTAACTATAACTTATTATACGATAGAGGGACCGGGGGAATTATTGCTAAGTAAATACTAGACTAAGAAAATAGTTATATACTACAAGAATGATATCATGAACAATTAAAGATTAACCAAGGCCATCAGGCAAGTAATAATATAATTATTGATAATTAAATCTACAGTAACCTAGAATAATGCGTAATTCTATTATAAGTCGACTATCTAATTATATCTAATTATTTTATAAGGGTGTTCCACGGGGATAGGTAGGGTATGAAACCGCTCTCCGCGGTACGTATATGCCCTTTCACCGAAGGGACAGTCTCGCGCGTAATGAGATGCCCTACAAATAAAGCAGACAACCTCTCCGTTCTCGGTAAAAAGAGCGGACTTGGATGCCTTTAGGGGACAGTCCCTGTAGTAATGACCTGGGCGATCGCAGCTAGGACAGGTAATCTGAGTAATTACCCCAATTTCGTGAGGAGAGATTTCCAACAACGAAGCTCTCCGCTTTGCAGGTCTAATGATGACTTTGGTGGCAAATGGGTCTGCGGCTACAGTTTCCTGATACTTTATTGTAGAAGTATCTGGTCTACGTGTGACGACAGATTTAATTGGTACGGGATCATTGGAGAGTACAAATTTTATAGGAACACCCAGTTTGGTTGTGGAAATTGATTCGTAGGGCTTTCTAAAGGGGATATATTCAGTTACAGGGACTGGTTGTAGACACCCTTGATTTTCCTTGCCAAGGCCATCTCCCAATTTGTACGTATCTCCTGACATTTTCTTCATCATCGTAAGAGCAATCGGGGGTGGGGAATAAGTATTGTTCATTGCTGCGCGTGTTTCTTGGGTTACAATAGGTTGTATGGTTTTACTAACCGTAGATGGGGAATCGTAATTAATGGGACCTTGACTATTTCGAGGAATGTACCTAGGTTCGGGGGATGTTGCGGGGGTGGAATGGTATGAAGGAAGTGCTGATAATGGGGAGGAAGGACGGTGATTAATTCGTCGCTCAGCAGCAGTTGCTTGAAAAGCAGCTTCTAACCCAAAAAAGTCTTCGTATTCGGGAGAGAAAGGGTCCGTAGGAGTATCGAAGTTATCAGCCAAGAGATCCTGATCGAAGATGTTAGTAAGATCCATCTAGAAAATTAAAGTTTGATTAGGTAATTGCTTGTTATTGAGAAGGTAATGCGAGGGTAAGGACGCCAAGGGAAGGAATGTTAATTATTCGGGGAGTACCTATTTAAATGGACGCCCTTATTTGGTCGTGTGCTTCGCCTTAATAACGGGGTAGGTAATTTATCAGGTGAACTAGTATAAGATTTATCGATAGGCATTTCGGATCGAGATGATTCATGTTCATTTGAATGTGGTTGTGTCTGTACTGTATCATTGTTAGTTTTATTGGAGTGCAATTGTTGATCAGTGGATGTCAAAGTGTGTGTACTTGAGTGTAATGGACTGGGATTGTGATCAGAACTCCTGTCAGAGTCCTGGTCTTGGAGTGTGTGGAACGGTTTTAATTGATCAATATGTACTTATCGATTCCGTCCTGCAATTAGTTTGCCTTCAGGCGTGCAAGGAGAAATTAATACTGTAACTTCCCCTATTCGTTCCATTATTTTGAAGGGCCCAAAAAATGGAGGATTAAACTTAGAAAAAGGCCCACCCTGCTTAGTGAAATTGCATAATAAAACCAAATCTTCCGTCTTATAGGAGTGTTGTTTATGCGTAGCCGCATGAGCAAGAATTCTCTTTCTTTGTCTTTCTAATGTTCTGTTGTTAGCAATAATTAAATTATCCTGTTGTTCGGTACATTTTTGGTCGGGGGTTAAGTCACTATTCATATTAAAAGAGGGAAGTTCAAGATCAATGGGTATTCGGGGAACTACTCCAAAAACTAGATGATGTGGTGAAAAACCAGTAGTTTCATGTATCTGCGAGTTTATTGAAAAGGTAGCCCTAGGGAGAAGTTGATCCCAGTTACAATGGTTGGCCTGGATATATTTTCTAATGTAGCGCTTAATAGTTTTATTCGAATTTTCACAATTGCCGTTACTGGCTGGGTGAAACGGGGAGGAAAATATTAAATTAATATGGTTTTGGGCACAAAAGGACTTAAACTCACTTCCTGAAAAGTGCGTACCGTTATCGAGGACAATATTTTGGGGCCAGGAAAATTTATAGAGAAGGTTATTAGTAATGGCTTTAATGACGTCCTGGCAAGTACAATTTGGGGTAGGAACACACAGAACATACCTTGTTGCTAGACAAATAATTGTTAGTGCGTATTTATTTCTATATCGACTTTGCGGCATGGGTCCAATAAAATCAATAGCTACGCGCGTAAATTGTTTTGTCAGGGGTGCAATGCAATGCATGGGACCAGGGGCCTTGACGTTGTTATCATTAAAGCATTGGCAAGTGTAACAGGCTTTGCAAAAGGCCTTGATTTCTCTATGCATATTTTTCCAGTAGTAACGTTGTCGTAAAGTACACAATGTCTTATAGAATCCATGGTGTCCCCCCACAGGTGAGTTGTGAATAGCCTCTATTACCTTATATTTAAGAGCGGATGGAATAATTAATTTCCAGAGGTTACCAAATACCATGTTGTATTCTAGCCCCAAGGTTAAAGGATTAGGACTTATAAGAGCTAAGTGGGAAGCAGGCTTACAGAATTTTAATGCAACCGAAATACTGTCAGCATCAAAGCATCTTTTAGATCAAGAAGTTAGAGATTTGGAAGTTGAACGAACAAAATGTCTGGATTTCTTAAACATTCCTGATGATGTTCGAGACAGTATGGAGACATATCGTGGTAAAAAAAGTAAATTTATTCGTGACCATTTGCGATTACTTGAATATGAGAATTGGTGCAAACTTCCGCAGAAAGGCCAGGGTGTTATACAGTTTAAAGCATGTCCTTATGCGAATAAATGGATTCATTCTAAAAATGGGCTTTCTTCCGAATGGGTCAATGCAATTAAAATGGTGGGAAATGTTATGCCCGTCAATGCCATCCCAAGACCTGATCAAGGATCATTCCGCTGCCGCCACGGTTGCAGTGAGTCAGAAACGCTAGGTCATATCCTTGGATCTTGTCCCCGGGGGGAATTGATCTATAACATAAGTAAGCACATTTGTAAGACAAATGGTCATAGCATCCAAACCACGAAACGTAAAAAGACGCGAGTGGTACCATTAGACGCAGAATAACGCGAGGAGTACGGACAAATGCTTACATTTGGAGATATATCGACGCAAAGCCCAAAAACAAAGATCTCCAAAACGCAAAATTGAAAAACAAGGAAAAACAGGGGGTCGCTCCTCCTGCTACTCCTTTTCAACGGCTTAACGCACGAAAGAGTGAAAGGTAGCATAAGACGAAGAATGAACGAGGGAGTTCATACAAGGTGAGAAAGTTAAAGAAATGCGGCCCGAAAACATTGCAGCGCAAAGTGCGTGAAAGGCAAATCGTGAAAAAAGAAGGGGGAGCGGCGGGGGTAAAACCAGAGCCTCGCGATCTGGAAGCAGATAAAAATCATGATTCGAAAGAAAGAGAAAACAATTGCGCAAATTTTGATACCTAACACGATAATGTACGATATGTACGACGTGTATGACAGATTTGCGAGGAGGTAATATATGTTACAACCAAGAGAAAAAACCGCAAAAACAAGAAAAAGAGGGCTGATCTCGGCCATGCATGTTTTAAACAGCTCAACACACGAGATGCAGACGTACCGTATTTCCTTTATTAGAACGCGGGATTGTAATAGTACACGGGCTTGTAGTAGTACACGGGCTTGTAATAGTACACGGGCTTGTAGTAGTACACGGGCTTGTAATAGTACACGGGCTTGTAGTAGTACACGGGCTTGTAATAGTACACGGGCTTGTAGTAGTACACGGGCTTGTAATAGTACACGGGCTTGTAGTAGTACACGGGCTTGTAATAGTACACGGGCTTGTAGTAGTACACGGGCTTGTAATAGTACACGGGTTTGTAGTAGTACTCGGGTCTGCGAGGTCAAAATGTGAACCGTACACTGGTCTGCAATTGTACATGGGTTTGTGATACATAGGCCATGGCCATTGCAACCGCTAAGGTTATTTGTATTTTTTTTTTTGTATTACTGTAAGTAACTGTCATTCTTTCGTTGAATAAGTACGTCGTAGATAAAATATAAAACTTAATTTTGATTTCCAATTATTTTTTAAAATTTATTTCACTTAAGAAAATTGATTACTAAAATTAATTATTAATTTTAAAAAAATTACATTTAGTGAACGGGCCTTTATTAGTTCACGGGCCTGGAAGGTCAGAATTTGGTTCATTATGCTTGTCTTGATACCGTGGAGTACCACGAAAATAAATTATAAGCTGCTACAAGGCATTTGCTACTAGGTGGTTGGCACTGGTCAGTTGCCACAAGGCAGCTGTACTACATGCTTGCAACGAAGTTGCTACAAGACACTTGCCGCGGGGCAGTTGTCCAAACGCCGGTTCCTACAACGCGGTATCCGCTAGCCAGTTGACGCGAGGAAGCTGCCACAAGCCAGCTGCCCGGCAGGCGGATGTCACATGGCAGGTGCCGCAAGCCAGCTATGTACTTGCCGCGCTGCAGTAGCGTCAAGTCGTTAACAACTACGCGGCTTCTCCTTGGCAGTTTTCTCAACATATTTGCTACAGAGCGTTGGCCCAAGGCATTCAACGCAGCGCAGTTGCAAAACTGGCGGTTACCACAGTCCAGTTGCCTCTGGACTGCCGGCACCAGACAGTTGACACAGGGAAGTTATCTCAATGCAATTGCCCTCAGGCGGTTCCGGGGTTTGCTACCATTCATATAGGTCGTACGCGTGCGAGCTTCGCAACGTATATATTTAAGAGCAGCAACATATTATTGTTGTAAAATAATACTCCTACTCTTAACTCACATGTACGTACCAAATAAGTCAGTAAAACATTCTAACTTAATAGCAGAAAAAAATAATTCATTTAGCTGCGTTTTGCATGCCAGTAAATGGGAAGAGGGAAGGGAGTAATTTACCTTCGATCACAGCGCCAGTCAGTTTTAGTTTCCATTTTTATTTCAAAAATATGGGCGCCAGAATAGCAAGTTCCAACACTATTCAATCGATACGCTCTGGTCAAACTAGGTTGGAAGGTTCTTCAAGAAGCGGAGTGTACTGGCAATGGCTCGAAAAGGGTGGATATTATAGCTTACAATCAGGATTCGCGAAAAGGATTTATTCTTGATCCTACTGTAAGAATGGAACAGAATGACGAAAATCAAGCAGAATCAGTGAATCAGGAGAAAAAATCTCATTATGATCCATGCATTCCGTATTTTCGAGAGAAATTAGGCCTTGACGATATCCAGGTCATTGGGCTTTACGTCGGTGCTAGAGGCACCATTTCACAGTTCTTCGTGGACTTCCTGAAGTCTCAGTGTTTACCAGTTACGCTTATTGAAGATATTGTAACGTCAGTCCTAAAGAAATCGGTGCAAATTTGTGTTCATCACCTGTTTTCTACAAGCATTACCTAATTTTTTCTATTTAAAGTTAAAACAACTATAAATGACATAATTATGTATAACAAAAGTATGTCCCGTATACTGAGTCTTTAGGCTATCCTCATTGGAGGACAATGTCAAGTTTATTTTTGAATAAAGTTGTCTATATATATATACATAAACACAAATAACCACGAGCTATTAGCAAATATTAACAATTAATAACAATAACTAACTATTCACCACAGTTAGTGCTAACACTAACTAAATAAAATATACATATATCAATATCATCTGTATTTGATCAGCGAATACTGTGATATATTTTGTGAAATGCAAGAACCCGTTATACCCCAGAACACGAATTATTCCTTGCTTTTACTCTAAAACAATGTTAAGTAGCATAACGAACTGCTTTTTCAGCCTCTTTAGGTAATAGTAATAAAATTATCTGCAATAACCAAGGTTAAAATTTTCTATGAGTTTACCACGATTTATTTGTAAAAAAATACGAAAATCAACAAACACTCAACCAACTTTTAGTGGGAACAATCCTCTTGAATAAAAGGTAGGTACTATGTATAAAGGTTCAAGATCATAATATAGTTTAGTTCCCTGAAATGCCCATTGTAGCATTATCATTCTAGGACCCGCTCCACGATTAAAATATATTTTTACTATTAGGAGATGCAAATGAAATGTTTTTCATTTTTTAAATACGGCTCGTTTTTTCCAAAATATTCTTAACTAGTTCGTCTTCTTCGTGCAAAAAATGAATGAATCCACGTCCACCCGGCGACCGGAATGATCAAAATATCAAATATGGCTTCTAATTGTAAATATGGAATTGATGGAATGGTCGCAACGGTGTTAATTTAGCTTACTTAACTCTCGCTTTTTTCAATGAAGCTCTGGTTAAGGAAGTTCTGTTGGACGACCAGTTGGTTAACTTCTTACGTTCTTAGTGCTATTAAACTACAGAGTACACAGTGATTCCCACAATCCTCACTGTTACTGCAGACAGTATGCATTATTCTTGCACTGCATGAATGATGTAGTTAAAAAATGAAAGGAAGACACGTTTTAAAGACTTTTTTGACTCAGCCTGTTCCTATACTTTATGCAAATCCCAACCATGCCCCATGACACATGAGTCTCAAAACACAGAATGTGCATAATAGGTAAGTCTTGCACCATTAAATAACTGTGTATATTATTTCAACGGCTGTTCTTGGTTGTAGATCTTAGGCATACACATACAGGTAGGTACTTTGCATTAGTTAATACACAATGTATGTATACGTAATGAGATGCATACATTATAGACAGAGATCATCAGTACCAGGGCTGTACGGAGACAGTAAAGATTGAAATCATACTGTATCTAGATGGGAGACTGTAAGGTTCATTCATACTTACTAGTTAGTTTAGTACTCCTACACCAACCATGTGTATGTGTGGCTCCCACGTTGATAGTTAAGTACACATCGACAGGCAGTTTTTAGTGTCGAGAGAGAGAGAGACTCTCTATTTTGCTTCATATTAGGTACCAGGCAGTAGGCAGGCACAACTTACACTAGGTATATATTATATACCTGCACCTATATATATATATATATGTATGTGCTGCAAACGGCATTCGTACGTAGTTTACCTTTAACGACAGGTAGGTACATGCTTCTGCTTCTTCTTTTGCCTGTTTCATTGCATCACCAATAATATGTAACTTTCCACAGGTCCAATCTATAGATATACCTAACCTTACTTATGAAAACAGTTAAACAGTAAACAGTCACCAGATGACATTTCTGGACCGCAGTCACAGATATCTGACTCCGAGTTTTACACGCTCGTATACTCTAATCTCCAATAATTCAATGATCTCCGAATACAAAATAAATCTTGTTTTGATACAGCTATACTCACAATGATATGTAGTGCCAACCATAAAGAGTTTTTTGTGTGAAAGAAGTCTCATGATATTGAATTGATTCGCCGAGTTAAGTGCACATTCCCAGACAGATAAATATTACATTGAATTTAAATACTGGTGATACTCAATGCGTATACATATCAGTGAGAAATCGTAAGATATAAATAATAATATTTATTTAATTTTCCCCTCTATGGATTATGACACCAAGAGTGTACTAATGTAACATATAATAAACGCGTGCTGGTAACTTATTGGAAATCAAGTTATATCCAAAGCAGCGCGTATCATATACATTTGATTCAGGTTTGAGTACTGAATTATAAGCTTTTGATATTTACCAGAATGTACGAGTATCAAAATTGAAATATCAACCTACCTGTAATTATTAATGAAACGATTAGAATAAAAAGCAGAGGCTAATTGTAACTGTAATAACAATCCTGGAGTCTGATCTACAACAGAACTGTCATTAGTATTTCAATCATCGTAAGTTTATATATATGCACCCACAAACGACGCCAGATAAAATTTAAGGCTTAAAGTTGACCAGAGAAGCGTTATAATAAGTTATAATAAATAAATAAAATCCTCTGCAAACACACTAGCACGAGCAGAATACTACATTATTCAAACATCCCATTTACGTTCGAAAGATTTTTATTAAGATACTAAGTTTTCTAATAAATAATAATTTAACAAAAGGTAAATTAACAATTCTCTCATGCTGAAGTGCCCATGAATGTGAGCAAATAAATCTCTACGAATCTTGCTTCTTATTACACAAAAATCAGGTTTTATCAATTATTTAGTTCACTTTTTGATTTTCATACATTTATTCCTATATGCATCTTAACATCGACGAAAGTTGTTAATGACACCATTTATTTTTTTTCTTTACTTTCAACTCACTTATTTTTATGAGCATGCTAAAAATTGTATGTGGGTATGTAGTCACTTAATTTCCTCACGCCTTAGATATCTCGTTCCAACACACTTCCAACTTTCTTCATACTTTCAAAAATTTCAAAAATATGCAGTCATTTTTATGCACTCATAACATACGAAAAGTAAACCATAACGAAGTTGGAGTAAGTCAGAAGGGTTAGGATAACTCACCAAATTTGAGGAAAATCCAGATTAAAAACTTAATGTGCTTGAACGACGTTTCGGGATTCTTCCCTTTTTCAAGTTAGCAATAAAATGGCAACAGTCTCGTTGCACTTCTAATAGCAATACACTTATTGCGCGAAAAAACTTCAAAAATACCGACGACGTGTGAGTTTGTACGGAAGCTGTGACAGTATAGTTAGAACGGGAAGGAAAGAAGTCGTCGCGTGACGACGAAGTTGGAACTTTATCAATTAAATAACAGTAGTAGATGTAATTATTAGGTATCGATGATAATGAATAGTGATTCTAAAAATATAATACGATGGAGGTGGAAGTGTAGTAGGGATTGTGCCAATTTTCATGTAATTTTCATTTTCATTTGGCTTTTCTGCATTTTTGCAGAGCTTCCTAATTAAGACAAGAAGGACGAAACATATTGATGTGAAGAACTATTCCATATTTTATAGTACAATGATGTCGTTATATTGGTTAACTTTGTGATATATTTAAAGTTAGTCACTGATTCCCGATGCTCGGCCATTATTTTCAGTGATTGTATAATTTAAATTCCCTTCAGGCAACAAGGAAACAACATAATATTTATTCGACAGGTATATATATACATAATATTTAAACGTGGTATTAACAAACATAGCAGCTAACATTACAGTATATTACAACGGCCATCTGCCTGTCCCCTGTCTATGAGAACCTAAGTAAAACCTGACGTTATTTGTACCTACCTAGGTACATAGGTACCTATACATATGTACTAAAATCAAAACCGTTTATTTGAACTATATTATAGCATACTTAAGCATACTGTGTACGCATTAATGCATCCCTAATATATCGGCGTAACATCAGAGAGATTTTTTCTTGTCTGTAGAAAATTGATCGTGATTTAATTTAATGATTGATTACGTATGGCCTAAAATTCAGCATTATTAGGAATTCATACATTTGTAAATATGAGTGCATCATAAAATTACCTCAAGAGTTGCCAGTCAATGCGTGGTTGATCCATAGTTCGGTAAAATACATCATTTTATGTACGCCTAATAATACGACAACGTAGTAACTATTGACTGGATGATGTATCCCTTTAACCTATCAGATGTTGTAAATTGATATAGGCGGTTCATAGACGGATGATTGATTGAGTCAACATCAACACTACTATATACAAGTAGACACAAGTTGGGTCTACCAACAAACTGATTGAAGGTTAACTTGTATTGAAATGGCCTTTTCTATATTTACTATATTGCAAACATGTAGGTACATATGCTTAAAAGTGGCTTACTACGGAAACCTACCTAGTACATCCAGTCCAGCCTCTATCATCAGCGCGAAGATAATACTTTGTAGGCCTAACTTTATCTTCTTAACCTTCATGATTCCAGGGCAATTTTGGGGATTTTTTGATTTTGTTTGACTATGTACACACATGTAGGCTGATACCAATTTACCAATACTCACAAATCTAATACCATTTGCAGTAAGCCTTACTGAAATAAACAAAGGTAAGCAGGAAACAATTCAGACCCAATGATGCACACACACCTTTAAAAGTCTACATGTGTATGTCACTATACAGCTGTCCTGCGACTTTTAGGAGAGAGTTATTTTGGTATTTAAAATACCATCCTGCTGTCGACAGCCTAATTAAGGGTTCAGTCTCCTTGCATTAAGGTATAATTTCCACGTCAGTCAACTAAGTTTTTTAATGTCATCCGCAGAAAATATTAAGTAATCTATGTACTAAGCCAACTATATCTCTGCATAATCCAAGCGCTAAAGAAAATCTTCAAACTAAATACAACAATTGCTAAAATAATAATCCCTAATGGGCAGTGTAGAAGTCCCTTTCATTTTCAAAATTACAGAGGCATTATTGTATTACACAACAGAACCTCTTGTAATATTAAAGTAGGGACCGTACAGCCTCTAATAACTCCCGGGGGGTGTTACGTCAAACTTTGTTTTAGATCCGGGAGTTATTAGAAACCAGAGTGTAAAAAATCATTTTCCCCATTTGATTTAATGCTATAGACCTCGAGAGTTATTAGAGACCCCCCGGAGGATATTAGGAACCCGGGAGTTATTATAGAGTCTTCACGGTACCTACATACATCAAATTATAATAAATGATGCTAAAGTGAAATGTTAAATTTGAGACCCTCTTCCCCTGTCCAGCCGAAAGTTGACCATTTTAAAAGGGTGGGTCAACTTTGTTTATTACAGCCGCCTCCTGGCAAAAATAGAGGTTGCAGGATATAAGTGTAGGGATTAAATTTTTTTGGCCATCTCAATAAATTTGTATATAAAAAATCTGGAAAAAATGAATCTCATTCGGAATGTTAAAGAACGAACTGCCGAATCCAATGTAAACGAGACCGCAAGACCGTGAAACGAAAAAAATTAACAGTAACACAAAAATCAAATGATAGCTGTAACCCTTCGCATTTATCTATTAAAAACTGGCAAAATATGCAAAGAACGTATAAAAGCAAAAACTGTGAGCTAACTGCACATAATGCTCATTCATATCTATTTTATATTTTATTCGCTGCACTGACCCACTCAGCACAGTACATCAGTTTTTCGATATCGGCAAATCATATTTACGCCTCCTTCCTTCTAATGGAAGTACCTAGATAATATAATAATGTATGAATCCATTGTCTATAAATAGTTTTGGCATTGTGGAATCAATTACATCTTACAGAACCTCATATCATAAATCTGACTATATTCCCAATCACTCGATTACGATATGCAATAACTATGCATAAATGGCATCCAAAATCCCAATCCGCCACAACCGTAGTCGCATCGAAATATTCAAAACGGAATGGTTTTACGCGCGTGTCCAGTGTTCAATATTTTATCATTTTATCAGTAACAGACAAGAGATCTAAGGGAGTAATCGTCAAATTATTGCGTCAGTGCAAAAAAATTTACGCCACTCTAGTTGGTTCATTTGAAGTCAGAGGAAGTTATTATGAACACTCCTGTAGAAAAATAATAGGTGAGCTGCATTCTGCAATCCATATTATGTGCTATAACTAGGGTAGATCACTCAAAATATGTGTAACAAGCCTATACCTATACAGTTCCTGCTAGCTAATTTTATATACCGCCGTCGTGTATACTTTATTAGCATACACGATAATCTTCTATCCTTGCGTTATGTACTGTTTCATGCTAAGTCCTTTCGGCTTTAAGCCAGGCTGTCAAGTTTAAATGCTAAGTAAACAGATGCATTTAATTAATTACGCTCAGGTTTAACGTCAATTTACGTCAACGTAATTTACGTCAACTGATGAGATAAGACAAGGAACTTATGAATAATGATGCTAAATAATAATTAATTAACTAAAATTTACCCGGTTCCTTCCATTCAGGGTCTTCAAGTTCCATGTGGTGACACTTTTGAAGGATATAATGACGATTAACGCTGTATCTTCAATATTTCAAATTCAAATAAGTCACCATCAAAGCTCATCGCCGACTTGGACTCGGTTTACACGTGATTTGATTAACGTCACCAATCAATAATACATGCTTAACTCATTCCTCGGAAACATCACATGTACTTTGGATTTTTGAAAATATTTACACGTAATTATTACATCTGTCAATCGGTGTTGCACTGATAACAACCGTGGATTTCATTGATTTCATCACGTTAATGTCATTGATGAATTTTTATTCACAGTGTCTTTGAGCACAATTTTTGAAAAATTAAAAAAACTGACTAATAATAGACAACTAATCGTAAGTTAAATTATGCGATATGTACTTAGTAGATGGCCACTTCCAAATATTAGAAATTTCACTGATGATATAGCTTTTTTTAAAGGTCGGGTGATAGCAGGGAATACTTTATATGGTTTAAATTGGATGTTGGTTTAAATGAAGGCTTTGTAAATCCTTCCTAAAAAGTTTCTACAAGAATATAGGATTATTCTCGGACTATGAGTAATCATATGTGAGAAATGAAATAATACGTGTCTTGTTGTGTACTAAAATTAAAACCAATGAATTGAAACTGAGTTCTGCAGAGATGTCAATTATTAACATACTACAACAACTCTTCACCCCAGCAAGGAAATACCCGACTCATATCAAAATTAACCCGGGGTTTCCACGATAAAATTGACTCCGCCTTCGTCTTGAGTGAAATGCGGTATTTCCGAGAAAACACGCGGGTAATACGGAGATTTCTAAGGAAAGGTGGGGCAGGTTGTGACACTCGTTTCGTGTTCACTAAGTAAGTACTTACTTGGTTGGGGAATACAAAAGGTGATATTTTTATCTTTCACAACTATTTGTTACCTGCTGCATCCGTAATCTGCAGCCTGGTTGATATTTTATGTTCACCGGATGTTGACGTTGATACAATAGATAGTAGACAGCTAGACGAGCTGAAGAGTACAGACGTCGGCAGTGTAACCTATAGGAACTTTAAATTATCATTAAAGTTAACTTGCATAGTATTTAACTGCCTTAAATTGGGTCTCCTAGCGAGTCTGTTGTAGTTTTGGTCCAACAGGATGTGCGGAGAGTCGAATACTTTAATTTGCAGTGCAGTGTGGATTATAATTTAATATGAAAAGGAAAAATATTGTTCGGTTTTTGTTTTTTGTATGACGAGACGACGCTTTTAAGAGGTAGATCTTTTGGATTAGTAGGGAAATAATATTATTATAATATTATTATCGTATTAATGTATTACAGGCTAAGATGATGGGACGCGACGGAAGTTCATGTGGCGAAAAATGAAGTACAAACATGTAGTGCAATAGTGCAAAGCAAAGCAACATTGAATACAAAATATTTCTGTCTTTAGTTTAAGTGGAGGAGTTTGGACTTGCACGACAGTGAAAGAGCCCTTTGGGAGGTTTTGAAGAGATCTCAGATTTGAATGTGCATGTGCACTCATAGCGGGAATTTTGGTCCTTGATCAGTAGACCTGAGGGGAAGATTGGAAGATGAACATGTGTGATTGTGATAGAGATCTGTTTGAGTCTTCTTCTTGTATGTTAGGTGACCTCTGTTTTGGCTTGACCTAGTCCTAAACGGGGCGGTCAGTCTACTTGTGTATAGAATTTTAAAAATAATTTAAAAGTCATTGGGAATAGTTTACATCTTCGTAGTTACATTTACGCGTATCATCGAATTGACATTCAAGCATAATAATATATACTAAGTTCTACCTTCAGTAATATTTAGCATGTAGTGAATATGAATAATAGCAGGTAGGTAGAAAAGAGGGTTTCATAACAGTTTGTGCCACTAGAATTATCAGTCCTTACTGATATTATAATAATAGAAATATTCTTTCTAAATTCTCTATGATAATTACGCAAAGAGCGTTGTAATCAGTTCACAAAATAGTTAGTCTGTTAAGTTCTTCCACAATATACATACGCCAAAATTATGTATTCACTAACGTATTTGCCTATATACTTTCAACTTAGTATAAATGACGCAATGATCCAGTAATTATTGTATAGTGTTAATTATTTTGGTTGTGTGTCAGTATCGTATGCCACGATATGTGATTTTTTCATTTAAGTTAATATCAAATGGGTATTACCATCACTCGCTGGACAAAAGACAAACTGTCAATAACCTTAAATGTTGTTGTTGTGTATATTTTTTGTTGTTTTAAGTCATAGCAGTCTGAATTATGCCAGTTAGTCGTTAGGCCACCTACGGCTTTATTGATAATAATATACTTTAATGCCACTCTAATGTATGTAGTTTGGAGAAATTAGGCGTGTATAATCACATTTGTGCAGTTCTAAATTGTTGCTGGGATCTTTAACTTACGAATTTATCCATTTTTTGCAGTTGTTTAATTTTGTAATTTCAATAAGGTCGTGATTTAAGTTAAAAATATTACTAAACCAATTGTCAATTGTTTACTTGGCTGATCTACAATTTAAATAGAAGCTTTCTCTTAGTGCTTATTTTTAATTTATGATTTATTAAAAAGTCAAAATTTTAATCTTCAAAGTCGTTGTCAAAATAATTTTCTTATTTGTATTGCTGTTATGAAAATTACTGATGTGTTCAATATTTCTGTAAAACGTTGCATTACGCGGGAAGGATACAATTAATATAATATAGATTTTATCCTCATTATTAATATACATATAGTCATAATATTTTGTTAACGCTGATAAATTACCATAACCATATAAAACATATAGTCACTTATTGGTGTTTATTTTAACTGAAACCTGAAATGATACAGTCTGACATACTTTTGTACAAGTTCAAAGTTTGATTACGAAATTTTGTCTCATTTTAAACTAGTGTTGATCAAAAGCAGGTGACTATCTTCTGAAAAATTATTAGCCGGTTGTGGCTACATAAAAACATACTTAGTGTGACTTCACATTCTAAAACTTGTAGAATTATTAGTATGAGACGAAATTTTCAAGTTTTACATTTGCTAGCTATAATCTGTTATCTTAAGTCCAACCCGATGGTCTGAGGAGTTTCATCTCTTTCCGACTTCAGGTTTTTATTTACATTTTTGTATAAATTATTCTGGGTTACGCTGAATCTGATTGCTTGCTCTTTTTTCTAAATGCAGAGTCAAGTTTAAATCGCAACTTGTGTTTTTTATTTGTTAATAGGAATGGAAGAGAGAAATTTTCGTTCTTACTATTATGAAAAAGTTGGATTCCGGGTTGTGGAGGAAAAGAAATCTTTGGAAATCTTATTTAAAGAGAAACCAGTGGACAGAATAAAACTAATTCAATTTGTACTTCGGTTTCCGGTGCCAGCAGTTCATAGAACTCTATTATGGAAGATGTTACTAGGTAAATCGAAATCTACAACATATTTCCAAAAACTGAATTATGTACAATCAGCTAGTGTAATCGCATTTCTATTTACTCAACTCCGTACATTGTGTCTATATATATTCTTACTATGAAATATTGTGTTGCTTTAAGATCTTTTACCACTATATTTGGACCAGCATGACTTTGTTTTGAATCAACGGAAATTACAGTATAAAGATTTGTTACATGCTCTTAATGTAATCGTTCATCTACCGTCTCATCATTCATCAAAGTTTCACCAGTTTGTCCTTATGAAGCATCTGGAAAGTGGAAGTTTGAAACTAGATTACACCTCTCAGGTAAATACTAAAAGGAGCAGATGTTACCAAATTTCTATTGCAGCATGGTCGGAAGCTCTAAAATTATTTTGTATTTTAGCTCTACGGCCGGGATAGTCATATATTCATCACAATCAATGAGGCTTTGAGTGATATTATTGACTGTGATAACGATATCTACTGGATTTCTAAAGGAGTATTCAAGCTTCTCAAGTCATTTCGACCCCATTTTCCAGCACTAGTGTCTTACACTGACAAACTTCTTTTCAAACAAGATGAACAACTTCATCGGTATAAATCATTTTTGAGTTTTATATTCCTCGAAAATAAAATTTAACTGTCGCGTTTGAGTAAATAATTTGTTATGATATTGTAATGATTTGTATTTACTAGGTACCTTGTTAGTCAAAAGATTCTTAACTCGTTGCCGCTGGAAGGCTGGTTTGAAAATTGCTTCGCTGAAATTCTACCAATTGTATCACTTCAAAGGTCTGTATAGAATACTGTTTGTTGAATATTTAAATAAAGTGTTAGTAAAATAATATCCAAGATTGTAACTTTTTTGTTGTATTACTTTAGAATTTGGGACAAAATTCTAGGAGGTTCGTCAATCATTATGGTGTTCGTCGTGATCTCACTTCTTTCCAGAATTAGACAAACTATTTTCAAATTAAGCAACATCGACAAACTCGTCGAAAGCATTAAAAAGGTAATATTTCGTCTTATGCTTTGTGACGTGTATGTATAATTACTTGTTTGTTACACATTTGATAAAAAGTAAGCGTTGGAAAAGGTGTTGCAAAAATCTTTACTGAGTCAGCTTGTCAAGGAAAATACTATATATAGACGTAAGTATTCGTATCTGAGGGTTACCCACCCGAATCGAATCTCAGTTACTGCTGATGATTGTATGTAATACGTTTCTCATTTTTGTATACGTTTGCATAATTTTCTTGCTACGTTTGTGAGAATCGATGAGAGCCGACATGTGTACGCCCCTTTCATAGCTTTTAGCATTAAATTTGTGCCTATGATTAGCTTGTAAAGGCCCGAAAGTTGAGCTCATGTAACCAATAGTTTGGTTTTTCAGCCATTTTCTTATTTAAAAGTAATTTATAACTTGCCAATTTTGCGAAACTGCACTTTTTTCAACTGTAGTGCCGACTAGAAAAGGTAATTTTTGATTTTAAACTTTTGATTTTTGTGAATAGTTGACAGAATCTATAGCGGACACGGTTGTGACTGAAGCCATCCAGATGTGGCATAATTACGGGGGTCCGAGTTTCCCTGGCTCCAACAATGACTGCCTCAAAGATCATCACAAAACTTTACAAAAATCTGTCCATAAAAGTTCCGGTGATTTTAGGAAATTACGATAGTTTTAAACAAACTTAACAGCATTATAAGCTTTGTCTTGCCAGTCACTAAGATCCCAAAGATAAAAGTATGAAGACAACAACTTTTTCCCCGTTATTATTATTATTATTACTACGATATTATTATTGCTTTATTACATAAAATAGTTGTTGTATTATTTCATAATCAAACAAATTATTACGGCTGAGCTTTAAGTTAATCGCCAATTAATCCTACGTGTTCTTAAGTTCGCAATGTATACTACAATTTAATATCTTTAAAAATCGTTCTTGTTCAAATGTTAACTGTTAATATCTACTTAACCAATTGTTAGTGCAAATTTCTAATGCAAATGCAAATGTTTATATTGCAAAACCACTGAATATTCACTATTGTGAATAGAGTTTTTTTTGCTGTTTCTCCATTTGAGAAAATGCTTCATTAAAGCTAAATTTGATAAAATGACGAAAATCGACTTTATAACCGTGCCTGAATTCAAGTAAGCAAATTGATTGCTCTGATTGTGGTTGTAGATACAGAAATGCAGAAAAAAATTACCTTCGTAAGGCGCAGAGGCTTTTGCTTTATATGTTGAGACAGCAATCTTTATATCGTTGTACTATTATTTTTTTTACACATTCATACAGCAAAGCCATTATTAAGTTCATGTAATCGACTAACTAAAAATAGTGTAGATTCATGTATTCATGTATATTCAGTGCATAAAAAACCAAAACCAAAATGTGTTTTATTTTCTACCATAAAGCAAAGGTGATTCTTAAGATTTAGTTGACAGGTTAAACGTAAAGTAATCGTAAAGTAATCGTCGATAGTAATTAATGTGGATAGTACGCCCCTATCGTGTCACGAATTGTTCCAGAATTTTGCAGGTCCTGTGGAAATATTTGTGTTGTACTTTGACTGTAATCTGTATGATTCCGTCGTATATGAGTCTTCAGATTGTCATTTCTATTAGTGGAATACTTGCAGAAAGAGCAAGAAAAAGGTTTTTCATTTGAATGAGTCATCAAATGCTCCTTGAGTCTCTTTAGATCCGCATACTCCTTAGAACACGTCTGGCTCGAGCATTTGTACGGTTTGGCTTGAGTGTGGGACCGACTGTGCCTTGCTATTGCACTGGCTGTATTGAAACTATTAAATACAAGAATTAAAACGAAACACAGTAAAGTAATACAGGTTATCTTACAGAACCAAAACTGGTAGGTTGTCCATTGTTTAAACTATAATATTATGATTCTTACCTGGATGAGCAAATTTGGCACACAAAAGGTCTTTCCAGAGTATGACGAATTCGAACATGTTTCAGAAGTGATGCTTTTTCCACTGTGGCATAAACGCAGTGTCTGCATTTAAATTCTTTTGTAGACAATGAAGTATGCTTCCTTGTATTATGATTCTTTAGTTGATACTCTGTGGTACATTTGAAATCACACTGGGAGCACAGGAAAGACTCCTCCATTAACTTCCCGCTTAAGTCCCTTTTATGAATGACGGCTAAATGTTTTGCAAAATTTGATTTTTGAAACGATGTAAATTGGCACTCTGGACACTGCAAATAAAAGCAATGGTAACCCTGTATGTGCTGTAGAATATTGAGATATTAATTAAATTTTATGTTTAAGGAAAAGTGTTTTTCCTTCATTGTTTTATTTCCCGTGGCAATGATTTTATTCCTCTACAGTCAACCATGATTTAAGTTTACATCACAAATTTCCTGTCAATTGAGATATCGTAGCAGGTATTAAATAAAAGAATCGTAAAAACTCTAACTTTTGTATGAGCATTACCTGCTCACGAGTGAAATGTGAAAGTGCAAGTGGTGTAGGTTAAATAATTCCACAGCTTAATGCACAGGTAACAGAAATACTGCACGATGTAACTAGCTCATACATAGTTCCAAGAATATTTTTTTAAAAAAAACATTGCAACTTACTTGCAGTAAATAGGTGTCTGGTCGATGGGATTTGACATGAATATTTAAACCTCCTTTGGTTTTAAATAGTTTGTAACATTCGCTGCAGCTAAAACTTTCACCATGTGAGCGCGTTGCAAATGCAGTTTTTGCTTTCAACATTTTTGTGGTGGCGGTAGGATTTCCTCGTTTACTGTCTTCTTATGCCTTCATAAAAAATACTCCTTCAACTATTGTATGAATGAAAACCTTGTTAATTTCGTAAAAATATTCTACAGCTCTATGCGAAATACGAATTCCATACTATATAAATACAGCGGATCACATATACAGCTCACAGCTCACATGCGCTTTCCCCATGCGTTCGTGTTTCCGTGATATATTCCGTTCTATGCATAGAAAATTATAATTATGTCAGTGCATATATATGTTAATGATAATAACTAGCCATGCGAGCACCCACCGAAGTACGGAGCCGGCACCCATGAGTGAAGACTGACTGAAACTATATACTTAATGCAGTATAGAAATGCGAAAGCATATGGTAAGAATAATAATATCAAATATTTGTTTGTTTTTGTTCCATCGGAAACAGTATACACATGCATGGACGTCGGACGTACCTATAGAGGGAGAGTTGTACAGTCGCTTTCCTGCACCCAGGTTCGGGATCAATTGTCAATTCCTCCGTTTTATGCCTCCATCTCTCTCCGTCAGGTTTCCCTTTACCTCTATATCTTCTTGTGCAGTGCCAGAAATGAAAATGGGCAACCCCAAACCCCTTTCCTTTCTTTTTAAGATTATGCTAGTTTTCAAGGTTTATTATTTTCTGCGAATTCCCTGGTTATGGCAGTGTAGTGCTATACGCATAATTTGGAACTTGATTGGAATTTAATTTTAAAATCAATTAATACAAACAAGCAAAGAGGTCGTTTAAAATACCAAAACTGTTTTTTGGTCTTTTATGATTCCTATAGCATAAACTGCATACCAAACGTCATCCATACATTATCAACACACGCATATCTGATTACGATAACACAATAAAGGAATGTACTTAAGCACACAGTACTAGCTTTTTACTGATGCTATTCTACTTTCCGAATCGATTTCCTCGACTTTTACTATCGTTCTACAGAATTTAAATAATTTATATTAGCATTTGACTGATTTATATACTGTCATCAAAATTTATGTATATATGGACATCTCGTACACTGAACACAGTGAATTCAGTATAAAAGGATGTTAATAGCAAAATACATCATGCTAAATGTTGAGCACGTGAGCATAGTGGAAATTCCTTGCCATATTTATAATTGGAATTTCAGAACTAAATTCCAAGCACTTAAAAATATCGTCACGTCACGACATCAGCCCTTCTTTTGCAATAATCCGTAATTGATAAATGTAATTATAAAGTTCCTGGAAATTCAGAGAGGCAATAAAATTTCAGAAATTTTCAGAATTGGGGAAAACATATACAGAGAGAACAGTTCAGGAAAAGCTGAGGATTATAGCGATGTATATATCATCGGACGGGAGTAGACGCATATTATGGAGTCATGACATGACCAGGACCATGACATCAGGATGAGATGATTAATTATAAGAAGACTTCTTGAAAGAATGCGGGAATGAAGCTGAAGCTCTGTATTCTGCCGTATCAGTTCAGCTGGCAATGGCAATGGCATGGGTGGTGGACAAAGTTGCAAATCTGCTACTACTACATATTATTATAATCTGAATGTATAAGCAGGTAATAAGAGAGTGTGGTTGGGGTTTCGGTTGTATGACTGGTTTTGAAGTCTCATCTCAAAGAAAAATACGTTATTAAAAGACTAAAACTGAAGACGGCGAAGAAACAAGAAGCGGAGAAGTGTTACAGTAGTACGATGGAAGATGGGAAGAGTGGAGAGAAAGAATAAAAATAAGCATACTACGGCTACGGCGGCTACGGCACTGCAATCTGCAATGTGCAATAAATGCTGGATGCTTTTGATGCTCCCTATTCCTATTTCCCCGGAGCCGGGAGTTCCTCCAACCACCCACTTTACTACAGAGACATTCAGACGGGACGGGCACATTGAACGTGCCATATTCAATATTCTGTGCTCAGCCAAACCCTGTAATATATTTGATAAAACTTTGGTGTGAATTAATTTCCGATGAAAGTATTCTGTATCCAGTCATCTATTTTTCAGATAAGCAGATAGTTACTCTATACTCTTAAATCAACAAATAATAAACAACAAATAGATCTAAAAATTATTATTACGGCTACTGAATGTGACAGTGATTCTGACTGTGGCTATAAATGTGAGTTCCAGTTTTGAGTTTATCTTACTGTTGTGTGCTGATTACTTGGAAGTTGGACGGAAGGTTTATTACTTGACTACACCTCCTTGTTGTTTTTAGTATTTCTGGCTATTGTGTCATTATAATAATATTATATCCTTTCTTTATATTGTCTTCAGCTTCATGTAAGAATTGCAAGTTAGGCGGCCTAGGGGTCAGAGTTTTACATTATCGTTGTTTGGGTGTAGGTTGTTGTCATTTTCATCGTAATTGTAAATGTCGGTATAAGTATATCGATTGACTTGCATATTTGTAGTTTGACAATATTGACTTGACTTTGACATGAACAGTGACTGTTCTGACTGTTTGCTGCAGTTCTATATTATATTATGTAATCAACACATTTGTTGTAGGAACAAGAATTTATAGTTGATAGTGGGTCCACACTCTATATACATGAGATACAGCTAAAATTAAATATGAAATACACTGCGATTGGAGATAGCAATGTTTTTGTTATTATACCAAGTGGTGTAACTGAGTTTAGTTTAATAATATTTGTGTGCAGTGTGTCAGTACTGGGAACTGGGCTGTAATACATTTATCTTAATTCGTGGTTTTTTAATCAATTAAAATCTTTTATCAGTAAAAGTATTCGTGCATTTACATTTTTTACATTCAACATTGCTCATTATTGAGAGGTGACACTATACATCTTTTTTCACATCACTTCTGACAGGTAGCATTTTATGCTGTCACTTTGATGTTAATCTGCTGGGTAGCACATGCTATCATTATCTACTAAATCATCAATTATTGCCTGCATTTCTAAATGCATTTACTATAAAATACATTTTAAAATATTTACAAGCATGATAGTTAACAGCCAAGAAACCACATTAGGCGCTTATAAGAGACTAGTAAATAAGTGGGTGCTTAATCTTCTGGTTTTCATATAGTTCATATTTAATTTTTCCGAAAAATAGTAGTCACTCCACTCATTAGTTTTTGTCGCTCGAATAGAATCATCGACTATTATTTAATTTGGAGAGGCTTTTATCTTAAATGAATCTTTATGAGTCATATCTCTATTTAAAAGTGAGACTTTAAGAAGTCTCTTGAGACAACAAAATCCGACATAAAAGATTTTTGTTAATAATTTTACGTTACTTACTAGTTAGCTTATTGCATTGCCTTCTGAACGTATTGATTGTAACGTACTTTGCTAAGATGACAGGCCGCTCTGTATGAAGTAGTATTAGACTAACAAATTTTCGTTGTATATTATAATCATTCACCCCTGGCTGCTAACGAGTTCAATTTGTTGAAAGACCACATAGGTAGCTAAGTATGAAGTATGCCATTTAGTAACTTCAGGGATAAAATTTTAAAAGCGCAAACGTTGTCTTTAGAGGCTTTTAATGCATTCAATTTTGATTTGGCAGCCTGAGAATTTGAGATAAGATAATATTGTTTTTGCTACGCTGCGCTATTGTGGTGTTGAAAAATTAAAATACGATGCAATTTCAAACTACTCTGAAGTTATTAAATTTGTATGCACATTTTTGTTTGTAATATAATCAGATACAGCTGCAAATCAGGTATATACAATGTGGTTCTTATTCTTCAAATTGTCGTTAAATACTGTCGTCTAAAAATATGAATGGACGTAGTATATATACATAATATTGTTTAACCTAGTTATATCGAGAGCTAAACTAAGGATTCAATCAATAATACGCTCGCGTTTAATAGTGTGATCTACAAATGTAAATTATGGTAGTTAGTGGAAGGGCCACAGTTATGATTTATTTATCATCATTTTATATGTATTTGAGTGTATGTTAATTCAAATGTTTTTCCCATTTTATATGCAGATTCTCAAGAATTTATTTTTGCAGATCAAATAATATGTGCTTTTAATTTGGTAAATATCAGCGCTTTAAAGTTTGTCTGAGGCTCAAGAACTATATACTGCAGAAGAGAAGCATTCAGCGCTTATCGGCGTTTTTACAAATCTCGTAACTGATTTTACATATACTATAGGCGTAAACAACACATTAATGGCATTAAAGCGTCCGCAGTTTGAAATAAATCAAGATGATGTGATAGCATGAAGAAATCAAGTAAATCGCGAAGTTCGGAAAGTAGTGTAGCTGCTGAAAGACTAGCAGATTACCGCGGAGAAAATACCGGAGCGTAAGACATTTTTTGTGTGTGAATCAGTGTATGTATTTTTTTTCTGCTTATCTAATATAGCAATGATTCATAATGAGCAATGGGTTTTTACTGTAGTCTTGGCACTCCGACTCTAGGATCCCCAGACGTTGAAACACCTGTAGACATGCCTGAATCATCATCAGACAGAGATCCAACACCAATTACTACTCCAAGCACAGCCAGCTCATCCACCATAAAAGAAAAAGAAACAGCTAAGGTTAACTAAATCTGTTGTTGAAATTTTGTAATATTATTAACAGAACATTTGTGTGTGTATAGATAGACATTTCCTGTGAACACAAAGACGAACGAAATGTAGATATTATGGTCAGTTCAGAAACTTTTCCGTGAATATCTGTGACTTTTAGTGTCAGCTTACTCGAGCACTAATTAGTTGGAGGAGCCATTGAAGTTTCTAATCTAATCTAATGGTTTACTTGTAATGCCAGATTACTTTGACTTCACTTAATGCTAGGATTTGACGTTACGCATTTCTCTGTTTCTGTACAATCAATGACAGTTGGTAGATACGAGTGAAGCGTGCGTAAGTGCAGCTGCGAGAATTTCGAATTTTTTATTTTTGTATTAATCTGTGTTGGATTTTGTAGGAGAAGAAACATTCGGGAGGAACTCTTGGAGTTATGGAGGGTACCAAGCCAAAAATGGTTACTGTCAAACATCCTGAATCAAACAAACCGAAACCAACAGTGAAGAAGAATAAACCCATTCAGGCGGATCTGGATTTATCAAAGGAGTTCACAAAATGTAAAGAGGAAGGTATTCAACGACTTGATCTCAGCAAATCTAGCGTAAGCCCAGCTCATTGCTGTTCAGTGGTTTATTTTAAATTTTTAGAATATTATGTTAAGATACGCTGAAGTAAATTTCTCATTCGCGTTTGTTTTTCGATTGTAGATAACTTTAATTCCTTCGTCTGTTCGTGAGCTTACTCATCTCGTCGAGTTGTATCTTTACGGAAATAAATTAGTGACTCTACCTGCAGAAATGGGTTCGTTGGTGAATTTGCAAACATTGGCACTAAATGAAAATTCTCTGACAAGTCTCCCGGACTCTCTTGCAAATCTAAAAAATGTTAAAGTTCTCGATCTCCGGCATAATAAACTTACTGAAGTACGTCCAGCGTTTTACTTAAAAGACAACAAAAAAACTAAATTATTTTGTAACATACGTCCTACAACTTTGTTTTTTTTTGTATGATAGGTACCAGATGTTGTCCTCAAGCTCACATCTTTGACAACTTTATTTTTGAGATTTAATCGCATCAAAATAGTTGGAGACGATATCAAAAATTTAACCGTAATAACCATTTACATTATTTATTTATATATTACATAGTTTGTTATACAACTGTATCCAAAATGTCAAAAATTTGAAATTTCTTAATTTCTTTTAGAATTTGACGATGTTGAGCCTCCGAGAGAATAAAATTAAAGGGTTGCCAGCTGGAATCGGTAATCTGGCCAGTTTAATTATGTTGGATGTTTCGCACAATCACTTGGAACATTTGCCAGAGGAGATTGGTCAGTGTCTCCAACTATCGACGCTTGATCTCCAGCATAATGAGTTGTTAGACATCCCAGAGTCCATTGGCAACTTAAAAGCTCTCACACGTGTTGGCCTCAGGTATATTTTCAAATTATTGTTTTAAAATTAGCGGATTGTAATTATATGTTGGTTTGGTCAATTAATTTGTCGTATTAATTTAGGTACAATCGTCTAACCACGGTTCCAAAATCAGTGAGTAACTGCGTTCACATGGATGAGTTCAATATTGAAGGAAATTCCATACCGCAACTCCCGGAAGGTCTGTTGTCCAGTTTGAGCAATTTGACGAGCATTACATTATCAAGAAATAATTTCACGGCCTATCCCAGTGGTGGACCCGCACAATTCACAAATGTTCACTCAATCAACATGGAACACAACCAAATAGATAAGATTCCTTATGGAATTTTTTCCAGAGCCAAGAACTTAACAAAGCTCAATATGAAAGAAAACCTTCTAACGTCGCTTCCATTAGGTGAATTTTCCTCTAAAATTAGCATCGTTAGTGATATTGCTATTCTGCTAAACATATTGTTGTGGTGTTTTACAGATATTGGCACTTGGACGAATATGGTGGAGTTAAATTTAGGAACAAATCAGCTCACTAAGATCCCTGATGATATTCAATGTTTGCAGGCTTTAGAAGTTCTTATTTTATCCAACAATGCTCTTAAGGTTATTTTATTTTATGAGACTTTTCACTATTACTTACATAATTTTACATAACTCTCACTTGTATTTGTACTGACTTGCGTGTTATTAACTATTCAGAGAATACCTCCAAGTATTGGTAATTTGAGAAAGCTTCGCGTTCTTGATTTGGAAGAGAACAAGCTCGAAGTTCTTCCAAATGAAATCGGATTTTTAAGAGATTTACAGAAACTAATTATTCAATCTAACCAGTTAACTACTCTTCCCAGGGCGATCGGGTAAATTTCTATCTGGCTTACTGAGCTCATTTTTTGCATTAAAGCATTGTAATATATACGTATATAACATTTGCAAACTGTTTCTTTTACTTCCAGACATCTGATGAGCTTAACCCACATGAGTGTGGGAGAAAACAATCTGAGTAGTCTGCCTGAGGAAATCGGCACACTTGAAAATTTAGAAAATCTTTACATAAACGACAATCTCAATTTGCATTCCTTACCCTTTGAGCTAGCCCTTTGCTCTAATCTGCAGATTATGAGCATTGAAAATTGTCCTTTGTCACAAATTCCTCCGGAAGTTGTCAATGGTGGACCATCTTTGGTGATTCAGGTATGTTATTTCTACGCTGTGCATTCAGTACTTCATGTTATTCACTAGCAAGTTAACAGTGAGTTAAACTTTCTGACTTTAAAAAATTGCTTGTTTTTATTTTCTAGTTTTTGAAGATGCAAGGGCCATACAGGGCAATGTGATACTCCAACGATTTTTCAAGGTTTCATTTGATGAAAAATATTATCCATTCTATTTGACAAGTTAGTTTCCCACGTACCGCTCATATAAAACTTTAGTCATCCTACGTACAAGAAAACTGCAGTCTGAAACGGCCATTGATGTAGATTGGAGAATTAAGATATGACTGACTTCCCTTTATACATACCTACCCTACATTGTACTGCGGAACAACTGCTAATTTTGGAAAAAAATCTCTTGTCACTTCTTGGCCGGAATTGTCAGGAACATAAGTCTGTAACTATAATTTAAAAAATTGAATTCGTTATCGTTACGATAAGTCTGGATATTATAAGATGAAGAACAGGAGATACAATTTTGGCGGTGACACCCCAGAACAGGTCATTTATAATTAACATGTGATAGTATTGCAAGTTAAGGGGCTAAGTTTGTTGGTCACGCTTTATTTATTTTAATCAGCACGAAAATTGTATTATATTTTTTGTATAGAAATTCCTCTATATCAAGACTGTAGGATAGTGAGACACTTTACAAGCATTATAAATTTTTGTTATTTATTTCGTTGAAGAGTGCAGGAGTTATACTTGAATACAGCGTATTATATTATACAATGGTTTACAATGGAAACTTTGCGTTATGAACGTTCTGGGCTTTCGGAGCCATCAGAAAATAAGTGCGAGAGCCAAGATTTTTGAATTTTTCTTCCCACCTCAAATCCTGACTGCCTGACACCTGTTCCCATTTATGGCAGATTGTTTTGGACCTATCATGTCTAATTCCTAAAATACATTTCTGGTTTAGTCTTGATGTTCATGTGCACATAACTTGTTGTATGTAGTGAAATCTTGTCTAAAACAAGTTTGTTTGTCCTGCAAACTTCGAATGGAAGCGTACCTTACTCTGTCATAATTGCATAGCTAGTCTTTTTGGTTAGTTATCTTTAAAACTGACCGTTTCAGTTCCCAGTGCAGTTGATCAAACCACGTCATCTTGAATGCGATTCTCTTGCAATTGAGAGCCGTCAATCCAACCTTGCTCTCGCCTTTTGCTAAATAAACAACTAAATTGAGATTGTGTAGGATGAGCCAGCAATTTAGTTCTATTCTATTAAAGACACGCATTTGCTGTTTGAAGTTCTAACTAGCCTTCTAGTAGCTGAGCTTTGATTTTAGCCCTTTTTCAATATCAGTAAGAATTTATTTTGAAATGTTTGAATGCGAATGCAAGACTGCCAAATAGTTGATTGAAAAAGTTAATTGAAGTGTTTGTATACTATTTATTGAATATGAACGGAATTATTGTCGTAGGTATTGTTCATTTGAGTGTTCACAAATTACAATAATTACTGCAGTTGTTATTGCCATAATTGATCGACTAATAAGAACATTTTTGTTGTTTATTATGGAGAAGAAAGATGGAAAATGGAAACATTTAGGCCTATTGTTGGAGAAAGTGTGAGAAAGTGCGCTAGGAAATTCATTCCAGGGTGCTACGAAGATGCTGAATATATATAAATAATATATTCTGTGTCAGAGCGAACTTACAAGTTTATTGTCGTTGATTGTGGACAACTTTATAGTTACATTTCTTCTTCAGCCTTCGGCTTGTCAGTTAGGTACATTTCAAGTCATTGCCAAGTCTCGTCGCTGGGAAAAAATGTTATTGTCAGGTTCGTCACTCTCAGTGTCGTTATGTGTAATTGAAACATTGACTTTCGCACAAAATATTGAAGTATATGCGCAAATTGTCACTGTAATCTATTTTCATGGATAGTAATAATTACATTATAGTTACGCAATTAGTTAAATATACCTACTATAGGATAGAGTATTTTATCTTCAGAACTGAATTTCATTCGTTTGCGCACACATACTACCTACTATTAAAGTACGGCGACGGAAAGTTGGTTTACCCCTCAAGGTTTTCTCATTTTAGCGCGCTACAAACAAGAAAACAAAATTCACTGCGATATTCATGTTGCTTTGTTAGCCTTGTTATCTCCGCTATGGGAAGCCATATAAATTTAAATCACAGTTAACTAACTATAGGAAGAATATAATTACATATTAAGTGAAATATCATGCTTACAATTAGCAGAACGGATCTGAAAAATCTTCTAATTGTGCGTTATCATTTTAAGAGGAACGGAGGAAGGCATCATGATAACCCTACATAATATATATATATACTTATAAGAAATAGTGTACCCTAAGTGTGTAAATTATGAAATTGTGAAAAGAATATATTATAGCAATATATAGTACATGTAATAATTAAAAAAATGAGACAGGTAAATGTGCCAAGAAAATTATATAGCGAGATATTATTTAGAATATGGTAGGAGTACAGATACATAGTATTATGTACAGAGAAGGATGTCGTCGTTTAGAATGTATGTAGGTATTTAGATCTATAGATGCTACGTAAAAATATTCTAGGTAATTTTACCTATTTCACCTTATATTATTGTCCCCTGACTTTTCTAGCCCCTCTTTCCGTGGCGCTATCGATTTTTTTCGGATGATAAGAGTGAGTCTGTTGCCATTTTTTTGTGATGATAATGGTTCCCCTAGACCTTTGTATTTTATCTAATCGTTTCGTGTAATTCCAACACCAGTGCATCCTATGTTTCAGTTTTTTCCGCTGCTCCTACTGTCATTGCGGCAAAAAAAATGAATAAGATAAGGGTTTAATGTGTGTGTTAGATGCCCAAGTTTTAAAAACCAACCGTTTCCCTTACATGCCTTCCGTCATTCTGCCATTGTGAGAGAGAAAACAATGTCACTTTGAAACCTCCTGTACGTTTACAATTTCAAAACATTTTACGTAGATAAAGCTAAATTCTATAGTAATGACCAAAGTAAGCGTCGTTCCTATTAAATACAGTTATGCTGGTTTAATGTGTAAGTTGGCTTTTAATTTTCTGTATAATTGTAAATACTTTTTTTTAACAATTTTACTGCCCTTGCTATGCTAAGCTGTAGAAAATCCCGATTTTGTATTCTGCGTTAAATAATACACTATACTCACTCCTACTTACAAAAAAGTATATATCTACAGCAATCTACTTTCTGATTGCCATCGTACCTGCTATAGAAATCTATTTAAGCTCCACCGTTAATTGTTAATTAAATATTGCAGATTTTACGTACCTAAGAAGTTATGTTAGTTATTTACTGTAAGTGTTTGGATACTTTATAAAATCATTTATTTAAGCATGCTAGAAATTTTAATTCCAATTAAATTCTAGACAAACATCTGAAATATCTCTATTTAAGTTTAAATTCGGTTTTATTGTCAACGATATCCAACAAAACCATCGAAGATTTTGTTCATGGGAAGTTTTAAACCAATACCTCATAACTCATAATATAATTATGAAAAATACTAACTAGCGTTACTGATTCAAACGTCACAGCAAAATATTTTGTTCCGTTAGATATTTTTTGTTGATTTCCGTCAATATCACACGTTAAAAACCTGCACAGCAATCGACTCAGCAATGAATTTGAAAGAATTATTAATTTTTCGAAGGATTGAATATTGCCATTGAAGTAACTTACATAATATGTACACCTTGTAAACACATTAATTGATATCAGCTAATCATCGTGTTACATAGTATTCTATTCCTCATTACACTAATTAAGTCGGCTTGTGTTAACACGTAGTTACAATAATTGTTATCAGTTGGAATGTAATGAACTACTGACAATGGACGGTTAGTTGGTTTGTTCTTGTTCTATTCAATAATGAGTACGAATTCATAGTTTGATCGTTGAAAGGACGAGCCTCATTCTGGTTCGTGTCGATTATTTACCAAGCAAAAAATCATGATGTGTACGTTAAGTCAATTAGTACAATATAGCGTACGTCGAATCCAGCGGCGGATCCAGGATTTTTTTCTAGGGGGGGCTAATGACCGCCTGGGGGGGGGCTAACAATGTTAAGCCGCCATATTGAAAATGGCCGCTCTGTATCCCTGCAATTTTAAAAAATCTCCTTCTGGAGGGGGCTAAAGCCCCCTAGCCCCCCCCCCCTCTGGATCCGCGGTTGGTCGAATCCCAAACAAGTCATCATTTGGACTGCTGAATACAGATTCACCAATAACACGAAACACAAAAAATGATTAAGTTAACTCCTTAAATTAATATAATATGTTAAATTACTCTACTGTATGCTACGTTAGGCACGTAAACGTGTAAATTCGTAAATTGCATGTTTAATTCCATTGTTTTCGTGTTATTAATTATACAACAAAAAAATTATAATTTTATTTTGCCAATATTGATAAGATGTACGTAGATAATATTATGTATTATAATTTGTTATAAATTTTAAAAAAACAGGGAATGTAAGTACACTTTTGGTTTATGTAATCATTAGTTACTATTACTATTAACGACTTGTATGCAATGCACCTCTTCCCTTCTGTTTACCGGACGTTCACTCTTCAGATATTTCCATGAAGCAACCCCGTTATTAGTTTTCCTTAAATTAACGGTTTAGAAGAGGTTTATGGCTTAAAATTACTGTTTATTTAAAGTGTAACTATTATTCAATTCTGGTACTGGTGAAAATCTATAATAGTACTATGGTACAGAAATATAATCAGTAATTGCATACATATTACAGATAGATGCTTTCACTAATTCACTTGATCACTTGATCTGATGGAAGATTTTAGTACGTTAAATTTTACATCATAATATAAAATGACAACACTATTCTCTATAATAAACATTGTATTGAGTAGTAGACTGACCTTTATTGATTATTTTAAAATAAAATTCCATTTAAAAATATAAAAGGTAAAATTAAATTAAATACGTAAAAAATAAAACTTGTGTCTAGTTTTGTGAATCCCCTTGCAGTTTTTTAACTGTCTATCTAAATAATTATGAATTATAAAAATGGAGTTTGAAGTGTAGTTATGACTGCAGTTAGTACCAAAACCAGTTTGTTTCATTAAAATTGATGATGTAAGTATAATTTTATTGTAAATGATTGTTGCGGAAATCACATCAGTGTCATCGTGCACGTGTATAATATATTTTGGTTCCTGGAGAGAGAATAAAAAAGAAAAGAAAGAAAATGAGAAGAAATAAAAAGAAAAGAGAAAATTCTGTGTACCTTAAACCTTGTTATCTGTATCCGCATAAATTTTAGGTACACCTACCTACCTATATCCCTTTACCTATATTTACCTAAAAAATTATGTACTGCCCCACATATAATACTTACATTAGGCTTGTACTGGAAATCAGTATCGGAGTGGGCTTACAAGTTTGCAAGTATAATAAAGTAAAAATAATTATTAGGTAATAAGACATACCAATCCAATCCAAAAAAAATGTTACAAATGTAAGCGGTAGCAAAAGCGAACATTAAAATTCTAAACGATGCTGTGTACCCCTGATAGAGTTCAGTGCATACATACAAAATACTGTAATACACACTGAGAATTCATGTGAAAAAATAAATGATGAACAAAAATATATGTAATGCCGTTGGTCTGACTAATGAGTGTAATTACTACGCGTGCTTACCTATCTCATCTATTCTTTGTAATTCGCATTTCCCCAATCCATTAAATTGCTACACATATCCCAATTGTGATTGTGACTTCGTCAGCCTTCCACGTTTCATTTGCCATTTTGTCTAATTATATTACGGGGAAGTAAGTTGGAGGAACCACGTCAGTCAGGTACGATTTGCAAAATCAGAGCGTAGTAACCGAGAGAGAGAGAGAAAGACAATTTTATAGCAATAAACTTGACACTGTCCTCCATTTAGGATAGCCCAAAGTCCCAAAGAGCTCAGCATACGGTTCAAAATTTTGTTTTCCATACATTATGCTTTAATACTTTGTGTTACAAGAGACATTTACCTACCTAAGCATTTACGTTATTCACCATTTAAACTTTTAGCTAGTAGGTAGGTTTCTCACAACGTGCAGTTAGAACATTATGAAATTGGGACATTTTGCATTTTGAAAAATATAAATTAAAACATTTTACAATGTTGACAAACATTATTAGAACATGCTGTTGTAATTAGCGAATTTTTGGGAAATAATTAATGTTATATGTTAATGTACATTTCATAAGAGCATTTGGTTTGTAGTTAGTGTGTATGTATCTTTAGGGTATTGAGTATCATTATTGAGTAACAGCATCAAGGCCGCAAACGGACCCATTGCTATGCTTTGTAGTAACTTACATTTTTGAATCGTTGAGAAACTCGTACTAAATATTTCTGATTCTCAACTACTTAAGTACTTCTAACAATAAGATGTTGACGTCACGGTCACATACGTCAAAATTCTCAAAATTGCATTTGGGGTTTAGGGATGAAACGGCGACATACATATAATAATAAATGTGTGTCGAATATAGTTTGTATGAGGCAAAAGGGTATCTATGTATATATTTCTACCATATCAATTAGTCATAGTTTGACTAATCTCAAATTTTGAGTTCACCCTATTATGGAAGTAATTATAGCCTAATATTGTTTTGCATGCGTTGCATCATCATTATCATCATCATCATAACATTATTATTGCTAACAGCTACATAAGATAGATATTTGCTTTCTTGAATAAGTTAGGCCATGGCTGAAGTGAGAGAAAAGTGAAAACGAAGGAGAATTTCTTTCTTGTTAATCTGAACAAGCCGAGTTGGTATACAATTTCTCGTGAGGATTTACTGTTTAGAGGAGATGCTGGATCACTACTCACAACTTACAGTCAGTACCAAGCAAGTAGTATAAAATTGTAGTGCAGCACAGTATATGCTGCAATGCAAATCCACTATTTTTGTACTCATGTACTCTGTACTCCCACTGCACTCCTAGGAGTACGATACAGTGTTGAGCTGAGTATGTCATTGAGAACAATTACGGAGGATTAGTCGAGTCGGAGGTAATGAATGCTCATAAATGAGGCGAAATGAATTGCAACTTCCTTTGAGCAGATGTGACTCTTCTATGTAACAGTTTCTCTTGTTAAAAGAGTTCCAGCCAAACTAACCATATATCTATACATATATACCATACATCCATATATATATGCTGGTACATATGTGTATATTGGAACCTGCCTATCTACCAAGAATGTACTCGTAGGTGGCTACATTCTAGAATGAGTTTTATTGTCTATGCTTCAGAGGCATTTATCCCTGAATAATTAGTTCGACCATTTGCCTAATCGAAAGTTGGAACTCAGGGCAAATAATGCATCTGTGTATGTGAGTATGTATTTTCTTAGAATCACGTAATGGAGTTTAACATGTCTTTATAAGTCTGTGTGCGGACAGACTACATCCCTAAACAATGCACATGAAGAAAATGTTTGATTCTGCTTCTGATTCTAATTGAACTATAGGTTTTTGCTGTATTGGATTGGTGGACGCGGGAGGTATATACCAACTATGTGTACAATCCCCTTGCGTATTTTCAGAGAGATGTACATTTATAGATATATTTGTGATCATCCCCATTGAACTAGAGCGAGGGGTGTTGCGTCGCAATGCCCTTGCTCTCCCTCCGTGTTGAAATAAGTAAAATGAAAGAATTTAAAGCGACTTATTCTAAAAAACCTATTCAAACAGCCATCCTGGACGTAACAAAATAACAAAATTTTCGCGAAACAATTAATTAATGACAGTCAAATAAGAACAAAGGAAAATTGATTACGCATGACTAGGCGCAAGATTCATATTTTGCAATCCCTTTATAACACGTGGACGCTTAGAAAACTAACGGTTGGCGATTTTACCACGTAGCTATTGTTTTTTATAGCACCCACTGTTAGTCCACCTGTAGCAATGGAAGCAGCTAAAGTACGCAGTCGTGAAACTGGCAAAGAATATGCGGAGTCGGGAGTCGTATGAATATTTACTAATGCAGCTATTAACTTAGGGAATAGAAAATATAGTATAGTTTTGTCTAACCGATTCTGCTATTAAAAAATTATATTGACAATGCCGTTAAAAAAATTTGAACGCTAAACCCCCACTTCAGTGAGCGGACACTCTAGCCACTGACCTATCACGCCACAACTGTCAATTTTGAAATAATATTGTCTATATACACTATCATCCTAATCCTTACCTGTATCTGGTTTGCCATCAAAACAATTAATTATGTTTTTAATAGTAGCCGTGATTACAGCAATTTATCAATGTTCAACTGCCTTTTTTTTCAAATTTTACAGGTAAAAGCGGTAAAATCAATAGTGGCATCTGTTACGAAATTTTCACCGGAATTCGGTAGAGAAGATGCTGTTTTTTTTAATATACATTTGCACTTGACACATTCGTAGCCGCAAGCGTACAAACAGAATCCATCTTCACATTATCCTGTCATTTTCAACTATCATTTAACTATGGATCATTGAGGATAAACCCAAATCAAGAACGGGGAAGACAGATTGCGGGCTGTCGCTAAAGACATGTTTCACATTTACAACCTGTACAAAACGGCCTGTATTCCCAAGCTTGTAAGCAAGTGACTAGTAAACTAGTACCAGTTCTATTTTTATTGTGTTTGAGTTTATATAAAGGCTGTTTAATGCTTACGGCATGACATGTAATGATCTAATAGAAACTATACGGAGCGTCTATCAGAGCCTTATTTAACAGAGTATGCATGACCTATTCTCTTGTACAACTGATCATTTTCTTTACAGATATACTTAAAAATATTAAATAAAAATTTGTAGGATCGGTTCCCATGAACTAATTATAAGATGACAGCCTAGCCTCTTCATTCCCCATTTTATGTATTATTTCAGACATGACATGTCGGAGCAGTACAGATATATACGGTCCCATTATTATTAGTATTAGTATTAGTTGGATTATGCTGCCAGAAATTGTATGGAGGACTCAATGCACCCTTATTACCGGATATATCAGTGCTGATACTCTTCTGTCTGTCTGTCTGTCCACTCACTGTCCACTGCACTGGACTGGACTTTTGGCTGTGCTCATCTGAAGATCGAGAGCAGTTGACGTTGACAGGAGTGGACACGGCCTGGACTGTCTGGCTGGGATGCGATGCGATGTGCTGAGCACATAAATATTTACGACACAAATTAAGTGCGAGAGATTTTTGTGTGAGGACCTGATGACTGTCAGAAAGTAGGTATATATATATGTACCTACATGCACATTGTGTGTGTTATTTTTATGTACTCATCGTTTGAGAGCCTTCCCAACCAGTTTCCGGGCTCCGAAGGAAGCATATTATTAAAACTCGTTAAGCTGATAAACGGAATTAAAATTCAACATGAATTTACTGAGCAGACTTTACTTTTGTTTCTCAGCTTGTCCTCTCTTTTAATATTAGATATTTTCAGCTCATCATCAGTTCAATCTCTGGACTCTCCTCTCATCCTCATCAATTCTTCTTTTCTAATTCTGTGTCTAATTCTGATTCTATAACAAATCATCGTAACTCATTTTAACTCTCCTATTCTTCTTCTCCTCCTCCTTCTTCGTCTTCTTCTTCTTGTTCCTGATTTAGTTCACGAGAGAGTGGAACTTATATAGAATACCAGGAAATCAAGGGAAACTTATTTACTCAACTTTTATTTTAAGGGAAGAAGCACGTTCCGTGCAACCTGGTCCCAACCATAAACTCATCTTCCTCTTAGCATCCTCAGAAAGGACAAAAGGATCATCAGGAGGAGGGAGAGAGAGAAAGAGAGAGGAATTCCACTTTGTCTCGATTGTCTGGACAATACAAAGTATCCATCTTCAAGATTTCATTTAATTATTCTTCAGCTATAGTAGAACTATCTGTATGCTACACCCAGAAACAAAACTCAGGACCAGGAAGTTGCAAAACATTAAAACCACCTTGGATTTGTCATTTGAATTAGAATAATTGGAAAGTTGTAGTGTGCCGTATCACCATCCATCTTATTTGGCGGCGAGGGTTAACGGGAGCGGTGGGAAACTGTGTAACCAAGTCGTAAACTCAATATTCTATTAGAAACTTCTTGAAGAAAGTCCAAATGAAGGAGGGAGCTCCCAGTGGATTACTAGTTGGGGACTTCTCGTCAAATCTAAATCAAACTCTAGAAAACACTCCAAAGAAAGCGTTGTGAGAACTCAAGTTAAGACAAATACATAGTCAATTAAGGACATAGATTAGGTGTCTAGTCACAGATGCCCCCCCCCCTCCCCCACTTTTTTTTCAGTCCATATAATTCAATCTACGAAATTACATACATGGCTGATCTTGGTCTCGGTCTGTAAGACTGTATGTATATGTACCCACATGTACCTGGACGACCTGTGAGACGAATTTCAATTGCCCTTGCAATTGCCTTGAATTCAATACTATTACTTCAAAAAAACTGAAAGATTCCTGGATCTTTGGTGCTATATTGGGAATTAATATGGATAGCGGAGTGACACTTTGGCAATTCCTTCTGGAACTTTTACTGAGTGACCGATATCAACATTTAATTTCATGGACGTCATGTGATGGAGAATTTAAATTAATTGATGCTGAGGCTGTAGCTAAATTATGGGGACTGCGAAAGAACAAAACAAATATGAATTACGACAAGCTGAGCAGAGCTTTACGATACTACTATGACAAGAATATTATCAAGAAAGTTCTCGGACAGAAATTTGTGTATAGGTGAGCTCGTCCCCGTTCCGTTCTCCTCTCCTTGGTAAATGTCAGGGTGTCATACTGAGCACACCTACGCCTTTTTATTAGACGTTCCAACAATGTAATATTCCTTGTAGGTACACATTATCTACAGGTACCATATCTATAGAGGTTCATATTTTGTCCTAAAAACATGTATACCCTCAATATGACACTCCTGACGAAGGCATAATTACCTATACCTAGGTAGGTACATATATTATGCTAATACAGAATGCAGATACTGGTACGGGGAAAGTGAGGGAGTACATGTACCGCGGTGTATTAATCCAAATGATATGTTCAAGTTATAGATTCGTGTCATTTCCGGATCGAGCGAGACTTCAAAATAAGTTACCCATGAAACGGAAGCTCTCGTCGCTGAGTGGCCGGACGGTGGCTCTGGAGCTGAGAACGGCGTCTGGACGATTTGGGAAATGTGCTCAGAGTAATGGACAGCGTGGCAATAGCAGCAGTCGTCCCGGAAGCAGCCACAATACTATTTCCGCCAAGGGATTATTGAGTCAGTCATCTATTTCTCATCCCTACCATAATCCCGGCATCCGTCATAGTGACAAGAAAATGTCAGTCCTGGGACTGGAAATGGGTGTAGAGCAAGGACAAGAACATGAAGAGCATGACCGAATCCAGGTGAGACGAAGTCGCTCTGCGTCCGCATCCTCCTCATCAGCATCTTCGTCCTCATCCTCCTCCACTGATCCGCCCCTCCATTCCCAAACACAAACGAGACCGTTTAGCTATCTGGAGGACGGGGTGGAGAACGGTGACGGTGGTAGTCTTGGTGGTTCCGGTCTGGGATTGTGTGGGGTGGTGAGAGACGCCCTCACGTCACTCCCTGGTACACTGGATAGCTCAAGAATGGATCGCCTACAATTTCAACCCTGGTTATTCCCGTCACCGTCAACATTATCAGGCTCCGGTTCCGGTTCTGGGTCTGGACCTGGTGCTCCCATCCCAAGCTCCATGTATTATCTTAATGGGAATGGAAATAGCGGAGTGGCGGAGTCTTTGAGCAGTTCAAATATTTTCCTCAACCAAGAACCTTCTCACTACTTCAATCCTCATTTCTGGTTAGCCCTAACTTCCAGGCTTCCCAATTTCCCAATAACTCCAGCAGAATTTGCTAGTCTTGTCGCCTCGTCAACTTCCTCAACTTCCTCACCATCACCCTCATCTCATGGGTCCCCCATGACATTCTCATCTGCACTGCCTTCAAAAAAGTCTCCGCATTATTTACTAACGTCCTTGCTCATTCCTGGCTCTGGCTCAAGTCCGGTCTCACCCACAGGCACAGGATCATCAACCGTCCTAACATCAACGACCACCAGTCCGAATCCCAGAAATCTCTCACCCACAAAAATATCCTCTGCTCAACTTCAAAATAAACTTCAACATTTACAACTGCAACTGCAGCAGCAGGAGACGTCCTTGTCCTTACAACAACAACAGCCCTTCCCTCATTTTCATCCCTTCAGTTCTATTCACTCCAATGGCTCTGATTCCTCATCCTCCACACTCGATCATCCTCATAATAATTCCTCGAATCAGTCAAGTCTGTATTGCTAGACCTAATCTTGTAATACACTATACATGGGTAATTTATACTTCACACTGCATTACATTTAAGATATTCCATTCATAATTTTACTCTCGCCGAATCCATGTTACTCTTTGCCTTTGTATAACAAACATATCAAAACTTACCTTAATAAATACAAGCGATTCTGGAATTCACCTAGAGTTCTGGAACTCTGGAATTCCCAAAATCAACCCACACAGGTATTCGTAATTGTTATGTAGCCATTGAAATTAATGAGAATGGATCCCCTTGCCTACCCACACACTCACAAAATGTCATGCTTCATATAATTTTAAAGGTAGCGCCAAATTAATAATTGAATTAAGAGATTCAGCTTGTACACCATGAATACATTTCAATTCATTACAAATTGCATAAAAGCATTCCTATTAATCCACACATCTAAATATATTTTCACCCACTATATTTTATTATGTATGTAACTGTTTACACAAATGATACTGCATCATAGGACGGTGGCGGAAATCCTGTGGGAGTACTGTACAGTAACAGTAGTATAGTGGAATTGTATTAAATTGAAAGCGTTCATTCACTTTGCATATTATAAGTAATTATTGTTTGTGAGTGGAGGAGATGGGGGATATGGAGCGCATACCTGAAGGTAGGTGTAGTGCTCAGGTTCCTTGCTGTCCTTTTAAACTGGGACGAAATACACATGGAAGAGGACATGTATTAATTTCGAAGGGAACCGGAACAAGCAACTAATGAGAAAGTTGAGAGAACAAATAATGCTTGAAGTGAGAGTGCACGCTCGACTGCGGTAGGCATTCATGGGACATGGGACCTTCCCTCCAACAACAACAACATAACATAACATCTATTTTTATCGGCAGAGACTCCGTTAATTTGTGAAACGACGCTCTCATGCTTCATAATGAGATGTTGACGTCGTCCTCCTCCTCCTTCCAGTTCTTACGGCGGAAAGTTCTGTGGTGTGATTGCGTGATGTCTCCTGGTGCTTCTGAGTATGAGGATATTAATAATAAAAAAGTAAAAGTTAATTAGGAGAGAGCGTAAACGGCATGTAAAAGCTGCTCTCCCCATCCAGTCCCATATACTGCCTTGTGCGGAGTCATGAGATGAGACGAGGAAAGGACAATAGACTCCTTCCACCACAAAGTCAGTCCACAATGTCCACATGCCTATATATGTTATACGTACACACCCTGTGTCAAGGAGGTAGGAGAGACGCGGGGAGGCAGCAGCCCGGGCTACACACCCTCCTCCTGGTCTAAATATGAAAATAATGATATTATGTTAAAAACATAGGTAAAGAAGCTGAATAGGCTCTTGGAGAGGACTCAATACATAATTATTGCATACATGAATGACTTATGTAAAAAAGAAAGTGGAGTTGGGTGAGAGAAAGTGAGAGGGAGGAAAGAGAGAGAGAAGGAGAGTATAGGAGAGTAGTACGTAGTTCCGTGTGTGCAGTATGTGGCGCGGGATTGGGAGAGGGGAGAACCATTAAAAATATGAAAAATATGGAGAAAGGGAAGACAAGTAGATATTGGGTTGGTAGATATTGACGAAGAGAAAAAATACGAGAACATGACGAGGCATGTGTGTACCAGGGGAGCTACTATTCTACCTACCTACTACTATAATTTTTTCCTAAGGAGATTGATCCTTTTGGATTTTCCGAAACTGTGAAGGAGTTCTTCAAAGGGAATGAAAGACGTTATCTCGTTCTCCTTGTCCTCAAAAACTCCACCAAAACTTCCCGTCCTACCACACTACTACTCTTACTACCACCACCACTACTACTACTACTGCCACCACCACCACCACCACCACCACACACACGACTCCTCGCTTGTCATCTCCTAACCAACAGTCACTGCATCTCCATTTCTCTATCCTCAAACAGACATCACATCCATCCATAGGCATCCATCCAGAATTCAGAATCCAGAGGACGTCAGGACGGTGTGAGTCGGGAGACGAAGAAGTTGAGAGAGAGGAAGGATCTGGAGGAAGACTGCTTACTCTGCTCTGCTTCCGTTCCTCCCTTCCTTTCCTTCCACTGATCAAATGGAAGGATGGTGAAGAAGCTTTAAAATTTTGAGACGGGCTGACTTATGTGTAAGAGTCCCTAGTTGCCTTGACTTGACAAAGTTTGACTCCATCGGCTTCCTTCCTCTGAGTCAGAGCCAGCTTCCTTCCACAGAGACACACTCTCTCACTCAAACACACAAACACAGAGCATGGAATGTTCCATGGATTGGGCACGGTTACGGTGACGGTGTCGGTGACGGTAACGACATCCCGATCTCTATTCCTCTTCCCCTCCTGTAAGTAGTACCTTCGTCGACCAAGCGTTACATGTTCAAGAGTTCTTATGTAAAAATTTCCCTTGCCTCAGCACCGACACTATTACTCTTCATCTACCTTGCGAATTTTTTCTCATTGGATGGACCAAAAGATGCGCAAAGATCCCCCCATCCACATCATATCTATCAGCATACATCTACTCACCCATCCATCTATCCATCCATCCATCCATCTATCTATCTATCTGTCTTTGACAGTTGTCCAAAAATTAGAATTACTCGTCCCATCGCACCCTCCATTTCCCCAATCTCCTACTTCTCCAAACTGACAAATTCACATTTAATTTACAAACATCCTCTACAACTTCTGTCCAGTAGTCATGCGGTCTGTACTAACTACTCCAAATTGATATGTAATCGAAAAAATTCAAATTGACGGGAATCCCAGTAACTACTGGGCCCTAATGTACTAAACCATTCCCATCTCGCTCCTTCTTTGACCTTTTGGTCACCCTGCCACTCTCGATCTTAGTGCAGATTAAGCCTGAGCACTGACTGAGTAACTGTCTCTTTGGATCAAATGGAATATATGAACTACCTAGGCTAGGTAGGTACTACACACTACGGACGTGAACTGGATCTCACCGCTCAATGAGTCTCCCACTGAACTACTCAAGCGACACTGAGCCAGAGCTCCTTTTTACCTGTGTAATTTTCAGTAGGAGTATATGAGACTCCGAGACTTGTAATAGAGCTGCTGTTGTAAAAGGAGAGCTGGGATTTGATTGTGAACACGTAGTCTATGGGCTGTAGGTGGGTTGTGTAGGGTTTCGATAAAGCTGAAACTATGTAGTTGAGAATTTGAGAATTGGTATGCGTCGTGGACTCGTGGATGGGGATGCGATGGAGTCTGAGTGAGTGTACGGAAGTCTGGAAAAAGGATGAGGAACGATGAAGGACGGCATCAGTCTTCAACTCGGCTTGAGAGCAAGAGAAAGTGTCGTGAACGGTGGTGCACCTAGGAATCCTAATCCCCCCATTGCATTGATGAGCCTTCGAATTCCGATCCCGCAACGCCAGAACACCAACTACTCCAACGCGGTCCCAGCTCCAGTGCTCTTAGTCGTTGGACGGAGAAAGAAGCATGTCTCCATGAGTGAGAAAGAAAAAAAACGTTGAGCCTTATTTGGACAGTGCGAGACTGAGACTGGTGAAAGGACGCGGAATGGATTGCACATATATTTTTTAGCTTTTAGTAAAAGAGACTAAAAATAAATTACAGACTCACCATAGGTGACTTTTAGATGGAGGAGGGTGGAAGTCAAAGGAAAAGGAAAAGTAAAAGCGAGTGAGAAAGGTGGTCATGTAGTGGTCTTCAGTGATTCAGTTAGGCAATCCCGAATTCCTTTGTCTCCAACATTTCAAATAGATTCTTGGCCTCCCTTCCCAACACATTGTCTCCGTCTCCAGCCGAATACATATATCGCTCAATTCTCGTTCTCGTTCTTGTTCCTTGGTGTGAGTGGTGTTTTGGGCTGGATTTTTATAGTGGATTGGAGTAAAGCCGCGGTGGACAGTGGGTCAATGTCCCTCCCCCCTCCCCCCGTCAGTCCGATTACGACTCATTTCTATAAGTAGTAGTCCAGGACGAGATGAAGTTAATGTGAATTTTTTGGAGAGCTTAGAGCCATTTCTCTGTCTTCTCATATTATAAAGTCTAGGCCCATTTTTTTGTTGGATGTGTTTGAATTGAGAGAGTGACAGTTTGTTGGAGTCGTGATGCTTCTTAAAATTTCTATTTCTATTGTATCAGACTGATTTCTCACTCTCTCGGCTGTTGCTCTTCCCTCCCCGTCTTTGTTCCCCTTGAGAAGGATGCCAAGGAGGACCATTAGAAGAATTTATGAGGCAATTATTATTTTGAATAAATCTCATCCTCATCTAATAGACTTAGCAAGTTGACAAGTTAACTGAGAGACTGGACAACTAAGATTGGTCACATACAGAGGACACAATCCACATATTCACAGTACACTACATACTCTCAAAATTGTAACTTCCCAGTGAGATTTATAAGGGCAAAACCACTAACCCAGTCCACAGTTTATCTTTCCCTTGTTTCCGTCTGGGGATTTCGGGAAGATTTTTTAATACATTCCATTGGCTCACCCTCCTTTGAAAACGCTAACAACGGAACGACTTGAACAACTCCATCTCCTCATAATCATTGGCGAGACGCTTTTTTGACGTATACAAATATCGAACAATATACAAATTGACGACTTTTTACATTTTAAGAAAATTACTTTCTCCGAGGTGAGGGAATGAAAAGGAAGGTCGGACAGCAGTGTGTGTGGAGATAATCAAGGGATGAGATTAAATTACCTATAGCAGCGTCCTCGTCCTTCTCCTCCGTCTCTTGTGGTGCATTTAAAAAAATCCCCTCGAATTTTTTGAACAGTAGTCAAGTGGCGTCCGTTGTTGAGGTTGGAGAGGAAATTCTCGTCAAGTACTAATCCTACTCATAAACTACAGATATTCCCGTCTGGTCAAGATAGAAGACTCAATGTCGAAATAATTTTTTCAGAATTGTCAAGATCAAAAAAGGCTCCCGACTTCCTACTACTCAATATATTATGTTGTCTAGCAACTAGCAAGTGGACACATCCATGTAAAAATAGCTTTTAGAGAAAGTGACTAAGTTTACATATATTAAACCATATTATATAGTTACATTCCAGGATTTTCCAGGATATTTTATCCAGCAGAGTGACTGTGACAGAAAAATTCACAAGTAGTTTTTCTCCCTTTCTCTGTATATGCTAAATGCCCTCACCCCCTCACATAAGAAAGTTCTTGTCCTTTCCCTACATCTTCACAGTTCAGAGCACACAGAGCTCTTTTTTTTTGAGGGAGAATTGGAGAACCGTGAAGAATTGAGACGGCAGGAATCTTGAAGATTAGTCACAAGGAAGAACATCGAACATTGACATTCTACTTTTATTTGTACATACGATTAAGTGACGTGAACATGGGACTGCTGTGTCAAGTTTATTTGTTGAACATTGAGTATTGAGCACCTACACACACACACACAAATACAAATACACACGAAAACCCTGAAATAAGGAGAGAGAGAGAAAGTCGTTCTACAGTCGATATTCGATAAGGATTTAAAAACGAGCTTATAAGCTGTCCTGCAGAAGTAGACTGGACGTGAAGGAGTTCATGATTACATATTTACCGTTTACAGCTGGATAATGGGACCTGGATGTGGGTCCGGGATTTATTTTAAAATGTTCACACAGTGCTCGCCTTTGTACCACTCACTCTGGATTGTCATCTCCACGCTTTTCCTCACTAGCAGCTTTACCATTACGGGTGTCCTTTCATACCAGTAAGTTATTTTTAAATCTCTCAAATTGTAAATGTAATATGGCGAGAAAATAGATGCATTACATATTACATCTTTTACCTTAAAATTTAAAGAAAATAATCTAACGTCGCATAATTCTGTTTAAATTAGTTTACAGTCCTCTGTGTCCTCTCCATTGAAATCATAGGGTAAAACTTGTCGTATAATCAAAACTTAATGACATAGTAATAAACTCCGGGTAAGATATGACCTTGTTTGAGGAGAGTGACAACGACAACAAAATACTCTCTCTTTTTTACTAGATTTTTTATGTGACTTACCCAATCAAAAACGTAATAAATAACCGGAGGAAAAGATAATAATTGAGATATGTACGAAATTGCATATTGCTCGTAAAAAATTTGTCAGCTCCTTCTTTTTTTAACACTGTCAAGTACTTTTTAATATTTAATATATACCTACCGCTGACACAGATCCCTAACTGAAAATGGGACCGTTTTTTTTCTTTTCTTTATTACATTGATTTAACTTATGATTTTACCAACATTGTATGTGTATGGATATTGGGTATGTAACTATAATATTTTGAAAGCATTATAATTCGTATACATAATCCTCTGCATATAGTCTGCATGTAATATGTACACTGCACTGTAGAAGCTATAGGAGCTATGGATTGAGAGCGAGTTTTTGTAATTCTATTACGTACTTGGGGTACTTACTGATGGTTAGTTGTATGGTAGTAATCTGCCATTGGAAGATTTAGATTATCATTGAAATGTAGGAGAGAAGCTTACGAGATTTATTTTGGTCCTTCCTGCCCTCGTTGGTCCGGTCACAGATCGGGATTGTGAGGAGCTTACGTGAGTCTATAGAATGAGGAGCGATAAGGAAAATATAACCAAACCAGGACCAGGACCACACAACTTTGTTCAAAATCCGTGACTCGGAACTCCACGATTTCAAGATTGAGGAACTCAAGTCTATAGAATCAAGTCCAAAAAGACCACACACGACCGACCACATTTATTTTATTACTTTTTCTCTCCAATCGTTCCCTTGATTGCTCAGTTAATGAAAACTTAGTTAGAGTTTTGGATTTGGGTTATGATCTATTGCAAACTTGGAGGATAAAGTAAAAGACTATGGCCTATGGGTCTTAATGAAGCCAAGTTACCCAAGTACGTAATGTATCCCACATCCCATAATAATAATGTTCAAGTTTTCGGTTTCGGTACTATAATACGTGGACTGTATAATTATATAAGGTCAGTTTATTACTATTATATCCAAACCATGCCATGGAGTGGGATCGTTCTGGAATTTAAAGAATTCCAAGACAATTGTAATGAGAGCATAAAGAAGTCAGGTATAAATTATATAGAATAATAAACTAGAAAAGTGCCAATCTGTCAATTTTATTATATGAGTGTTTTAAGTGCCATCAAAGACAAAGCTTCTGGCTTTTGTTCCAAAATTCCAAATTGCCATTCTCACAGACACAAAATGTGGAGCTTCCTTCCTAATATCGGTATGCACGGCGAGCCCTGCACAATCTAAAGAACCTATACATGATGTGATGATACTTTATCTACGATCTGGCTGGATTCTGGGTCCTAGAGCCGCTGCATCACACTCTATCTTATTCACGTTCACATCTCTGATTTACACGTGGCTTTCCATGAATATAATATGTAGGTACCTACCAAGCTACATGTCTCCCTTCCAGTTTCAGCTAGTTTGAATACCTCTGTGAAAATGTCATCAAAGCCCAAATTACTTATGCATGAAATTAAATGTTGTCCGACGTCTCTATGTTCACAGTGAGTAGTGAGTAGGAGCGTGGTTAATGGGATAGGGAAGCTGCAGAATTACCACATGATTTATACTTAAACAATACACAAAATACTGAATGCTACAGGACAGGGAAAGCCGAAGCTCCCATATAGGTAGTCTAAAATAAATAATTGTCCTACTTGTTAGAGCCGGGCGCGGAGAGGAAGGTGGGAAGCATGCTCATGAAGCGTGGGACGAGATTTCCACGCCATTTGAAGAACATGCTTGGGAGACTCGGGGGAATCAACAGTGGTTAATCATGTGAACTCACAAAAGTATAACAATAACAAGAGTAACAAACAAAAGCTCAGCACAATGTGTCTATTGATTCGTATGGAATGTAAATCTGGACATTTCGTTATCATTGCTATAGTAAACAGTTGATATATTCCCCGCAGATTTCGGGATTCCGGATTCTATCTCCCACTTTGTATTATTTTGTTTGGACACTCTCAAGATTAACTTGGACTTCAATCTGCAAATTGATTAAATTTTTAAAAATTGATTATTTTTTGGATGAACTATGCTGGTTATAGTATCAGTAGGTACTTGTGAATTTACACTGAATGCCGTGATCCGGAACCGGATCCGAATCCGGTCCATTTTAAAATGGAAAATTGTACCTTTACATTGAAATTGAAAGGGAGATAGGTACCTACTTTCTGTAGATGGAATTATGGGTATTGGGTAATATTTTACATCATCGATGCTACAACTACAATTTTTACAGCACCATACCATGTCAATTTTGTCAAGGCATTACTCACGCCTCACATACATCAAATCGTAGGAGTGAGTTCAAGGGTTGGAGTTGGAGAAAAGTAAAAAATCTTGGACTGAGGCGTCAGATAGATAGATGTACGTTTCCTCCTACCTACATACATACATAGATTGCAGACTTATTTAAACAGTCGTAGTACATACATAGATTGCAGACTTATTTAAACAGTCGTAGTCGTAGGATCTGCCAGATATTGGCTCTGCTTTCTATTGTACGAGACTATAGTATGTACATATTTCCCTTGTATGTTTTTGATGTTCGTCTGCACAGCCCACGCTTCTTTGTACAGATAGAGCTCATATAATAGCTCAGTGCAGGAAAGGGAAAGTGATTCAAAGAATAAGAAAATGGAATTCCATTATTTGGGGTTTCAATAATAAAATTTATAAAAGTAAAGTAACATCAGAACCTACTTAACTCTAAATTGAAATACTCGAATAAATCTTGTCTACAAATCATTCGTTTTTTAAATGCTTTCATGTGGAATCCTTGAGTACATTAACATCCAACATTGTCACGTCACGTCCATCCCCAACGTATGTGGTAGTAGTACATAGCATTATGTTATGTAGGTAGGAGGTACTTTGGTTTGGTGTTCTCAGAGTACAAGAAGAGTCTGTACATCCCTTTATATAAGTACCTACCTACCTACACATATAAGTGGAGTACTTATGGGTTGGCCCTCAGTGCTGTGTGCGGTACTGCGGTACTTTTATTTAAGCATAAGTACTGGTACTTGGCTACACTGGGTGTCATAAATAAACAAGGGAAAGAGAACAGGACCCCAGACTACAACTTCACTATACATATAGAACGACTTTGAGAGCCAATAGAAATGATGTTGTCCTTGTAACAAGAATAGGAGGACAAAATATTGTAGTGTATACAGGGAAGTACATTAAGAAAATTTATTTTTCTTGGATATCAATTCAATTTTGTTTTTGACACATCATGACCAAAATGAAATCCTAAACTGACATTGGAAATTTCTATCAAACATCAAAGTTCATATAGTGCATAGCGTGGTAAAGTTGATCGTCACCTTAACGCTTATTAATATCGTAGACCGTGCTATAGGTAGGCAGCTACTTATATTATATTGTCTTTTGAAATATGCCTTCATATCATATGGAAATTGAAATATTGTATGCGTTTGAAATTAAATAATAATATGTAGTTTTGATGTAAGCTTTTGCCATTTTGTATTTTCAGATTATGCACGTTTCCGCCCCCCATGACATCTCCAAAGCCATCCCATGACTCTGGATCCATTGAGCCTGAGTCAACACCAATATCTTTCTCGGATCTCATCCCATCGCCACATTTGTAAGTTTTAGAATACGAATTTAATAAAATTGAGTAGGCACCGAATAAATGTGAAATTGTCCAGGACGCTATATGTAGTAATATTTACATTCGTAGACTTATTTTGTGGGAGCATTCAATTACACTATCATCATGTTTGTCAAGACTTAGAGAGAGGGAATACAAACAATTGTAAATCTTATTTTGTTCCAAATTTATACCTTGACATTTTATATTGAATAATATTGCAGATATGATAAAATGAGACCCCCAAAGAGGGAAGGCGAGCCAACAACCGTGAGTTTTCACGTCACGGTCATGGGTCTTGATTCTATCAACGAGTATTCCATGGTGAGTCCTAGAGTCCTAATATACTCATGTAACAACCATATATCGTTAGCCATTCAGCACTTACACCTATTTAAGTGTATAAGAACAAAGGCTAATATGTGTGCATGTATAGAAGTAGTTTTTGTTTTTATTATTTTAGATGATAAGATTTATGAGAGGAAGCCTGTAGTCTACATTAAGAGTACAGGGTGCCACTTACTTTTAGCCTTTGTTCCCCTACTCTCCAACCCTGTAACCCAAGCATTAAATATTGAACACGGTGTTACATGTTATTCAAGTTTGAAATTGGCAATAAACACTTTGTTCCAGTTTGTGGTTCATAAAATGTTTATTTACTACCCGATTTTAACAAATCAGTTTTGTTTAGATTTGCAAATAAATGGTTTTTCCAAACAAAATTTTTGAAGTTTTTAATTTCATCTGATTTGGGCGTGAATTGTGGGCAGGGACAAAGGTTATATAGCACCATGCACATTGTATGTTTCCATATTGATAAAAGTGTGTTCATGTTACATGAAGATGAGCATTGTATACTATGCATTAAATTGTGTAACCTCCAAGAACATGTGATTGCATGACAATGCTTAATCTGGAGCATGTTTTTATTTCCGCTGCTGACCGCTGAGAGAAGAAAAAGACATAAGCAATATAGGCTTTCAATCTCCATCCCCACCGTTTAGTGTTTCTACTCAACACGCAAATGTCATAGAAACACAACTGATGAAAGGCAGTGGACTTAAATACACACATGCATGAGCGAACCCAGAAGGGGGGGGGGGTGCTTAAGGGCTTGTACTGTAGAACATACAATGAGAAAATATTAGTTAAATAATAAAACAATGCATGGTAGCCATTACAAATTTTGAAAATATTTATAAGTTATTATACCAATCAAAAGGTAATTAATTAATAGTAGAATCTTATTATCCCAAATTTGTAGCTCTGTGACTTCTATATAAGTTCTGAATATTTTGCTGTAGATCCACATTTGGCTATAATAAATTAAATTGTGTTACATGTCACGTGATAAGTGAGAAATGTTAATTCCTTTGAGATAATAATTTAAATAATTTTATGTTGCTCAAATTTGTGAAGTGATATTGTACTTGGTTTGTTAAAAAGTTTGATTGTGTGTGTGTGTGTGTGTGTGCTGGGGTATTTTATAGAGCGATAAGTTTTGATCATCAGCTGTTTCTTCTAAAGATCTTCGGGTTTTGAGGACCTCGCATGTCTCGTACCAGAAGGTGTAGATAAATTATTTCGTGCTCCTTGGTTTCCATGCTTCGCCTCCAAAAAGAGTTTTTATAAAGCTGTTAGCCCTCCCTGAAATTTTTCTGGATCCACCTTTGTACACATGATATAACGTTTTGCGTGAAGATTCTTCTCTACCTGTCTTTCAGTTTCAGTTGACACAAAAGACGGCAAATGTAAACGTATTCTACAGATAGAATAAGAGTTAGATTAATCGTAACACATTACAATGTATTGACGATGAGTGTTGTGAGACTACTGCAGAACATTCAGAAATAATTGAAGAACTTTCCTCTTGTAACTAAATTGACAATGAGATGGCATGTGTCCGGTGGCCGTGTGAGCTCATCCAATTTAAGCTTAATGTGAGAACAAATACAAACGACTTGAAATTTAAAGACCGTTCATATAAAGTATGTAAATTAATCTATCTCTGTGTAGGTACTACCTACGGATTTACTTGCATAATTTAGCATTTCACGCTCATACCCAATAAATTGTAGGTTTAAGGTACAGGGCATTACCAAGCGTGACTGCATGTGTGTGTGAGGTACGTTTATAGTGTTTGGTTTTGGTAGAATTATAAAATCATGGAAGAAATGTATGAGTACTTTCTTCTCAGGCCTGGGTGAGACTCCATAATACGGAAGGAGGAAGAACTTTCACTTTTGTTTTCACTTTTCCCTTTTCCCTTTCCTCGTACTACTACTACTGATATATCGTACAGTACACAAAACTACATGGAATGCAATGACATGGAAAATCTACAGCTGCTGCCCAAGTCTTCCTCTAAACTCTAAAATTTGAAATATAATATAATGTCAAAACAAGATAATATTTATCTGGATTCCGTATTTCATTTTGTTAGGGGGTTGAAGTTACATGGGTAGAAAATAAGTATTGTGCACTTATGACTAGGAGGTAGGTAGATAGATACACATGGAATTTTTTGCATGAATTTTATAGTATGTAGAAGCAGGGTATATGTATAGGTATAGGGTGGTACGAGGACATTTAGAAAAGGTAAAACAGACCACATATTGGCTTGGCTTATTTGCCACATTGCTATTTCTTCCCCATCTCAACGGAGAGACGTGGGGCATATGTTTTCTCTTGCCTTGCCAAAAAAATGTTCGGGTTTAGGTAGGTTGTATGCTTCCTTACTCCCTTACTTGCTTCCTTGTGTGTGTGGGAATATTTTATGGGGTCATAACTCTCTTCTTTCTCGCGCTCTCTCTCTCTCTCTCTCTCTCTCTGTCTTTCTCTCTGGTTCTTTATCTTGTAGAAATGAAAACTCAATTTTTGAGCGTAAAAATAAAGGAACATTTGTTTACTTTGAAATACGACGTACCGTATTTTTCCTTTAATAGTTCTATCCACTGAGACTAATAGGACGGAGGCAATTTTTTAAATCTAAGCAGGTACTTACTATTGTTTTGAAACTTAGCAGAATCCCCACAGGGAAAACTCATTCTCTCCCCCATACAGATAATCTTGTAACTACGAATTTGAACACAGTTGAGGATGTACGACTGGAAGGGGATTGACATTGACATACAAATTTGAATTTTTTTAACTATCAATATTTTTACAGTTAATTTACATAATTCTATGTTTTGCAATATATTCCTTTCTTTGAATGCATCACCACCACCACCCCTACAAAAACAGCAATAGCCAGGAGCAATTTAACATAATTACGTTCCATATCCCCTTTTCTACGAAATGAGCAGTTACAATTTGATCCTGTAATGTACAAAAGGTGATGGATTTATTATGAAAAATGTTCAACTTTCAACTAAAACTCCCTCATAATGTCAACTTATATACGATGTAAAGAAATTCCATCTACATCCATACATTAATTTTAAATGGTTCATTTTTGGAGGAGGGGATGTTCAAAAGTTAGAATGGCTATATAATATATTTAAAAATGCCGCAGTTTGTTCGAGTCTAAAAAAAAATCCCAAATAAACAGATTTTCAAATTGAAAAAATGTCTATCGTTAAGCTTAGTAAATGTCAAAAATGGAGGAAGTGAACCATATTTTGTCGTAATGGTATTCAAAGAGACCTTCTCCCCTGTCGAATACGACAGATAAACGAATATTGATCACTTACCTATAAGTTTTATATTTGTAGATGTAGCTTCCATATGGATTTTTACATTAGATAATGTGAGTACCAGGACCAGCACCAGCCAGGAGAACAGGGCGGGAGAGAAAGTTAGAACGTTGATACTAAAAGGTATGTGCTTGTGAAGGATTGCAAACACAGAGCGCTAAGAAAAAGTAAATAATAATATTATTTGGTCCATAAAATTTCTCCAGCTTGGAGTATTTCTCCGTGTACAAGCTCTCCATTTCTATTGTATTTTTTTTTGTTTATTTCATATCTCGCTTTCTATCACTACTATTATGTTGTCCCTTATACGCGCTTCAAATTTTGAAAAATCTTTAAAAGAAAATGTAATGGCTTTTTTGAAGTCGTTTTAAACTAGTGTTTGAAAGCATCTAGTTGAAGGAATTCAGAGTAAATAATAATAATAGTAATAGTAATAATGTTATTTGTGTTGGAGAGAAGAGTATATACTGATAGTACACATAATATATCTAAACTATAATCTGTATTTTTATCTCTCCCACAGACATACGCTGCTGATGTATTTTTAGCTCAAAAATGGAAGGACCATCGTCTCCGACTACCAGAGAATATGACAGCAGAATATAGGCAAGAAAAAAAATTTATTAAATTGCTTTTAAATTCTTATTCAATTGGGATCTCATTTTTCTTCACTTTGAGTCGTTTTTTTTCCCTATCTCTCTTCTACCTTTACTCTTCCCAATCTTCGTCGTTGTCTTCACCTTTACCTTCCCATCTTCTTTTTTTTGTAATCTCCGACTTCAACTCCAGTGTTTGTGTTCGTGTTGCATGATGTTGGTGTTACAAACAGCAGAATTACTCATTACACAATATCCTTTATTACATACATCATAAATCTTCCTCATCTTCCCACACATAAGAACCGCAGCACCCGGGCAAAAGCATCTTAAAACTTTTCTTTATCTCTAAAAGCAGACATGTTTTCCCTCTTGCCTGATCCAATGATCCTCATGAGGAACACCGAGGAAACGAGGCAAAGAAAAACGGAGCATATTATAACCATATCTATAAGAGTAAAAAAGAACATATGTTTCTTACTTTTTCCCCACTTACCTAATAAGTACAAGTAAGTTCACGCTAACTTTCCAGATGTGAATTTAACTTTGACTTTAGCTTTGCAGAGTACGGGCGGCCGGGCCAATAATTGTAAAGTGTAGATGAGTGGTGGCTAATTATTTTATAAGCTAAGACAATCTAAAACCAAAAACCCTTTACGAGATAGTGAATTAAGGTGTACAAAGAAATATGAGTGAAGGAAAAGATGGACGCAAAAAACATTATTAGCCATGCACTGTACATAATACGGTACATAGGTTGGAACAAGTGACTAAATTCACTAATTTGTCCTGCTACTATATATATAGGCAAGTAGGTTTGGACCTTACTGGAATATTAACTGGAATAATGCCGCTGTAATAATGGTAGAGATATACATTTTCCTCATGGCGTTTTTTTTTCTTTTAGTCCAATTAACACCACTAACGGAGAAAATTGAGGAGAAGTGGGGAAAAAAACATTATTAGCATTATGACACAATTGCTAGCTTACCCTTTATAGAATGTACATGTGGTGTGGAGAGTGAAAATAATGAAAAAGTATTACTGGAAGGGAATCCATTTTGACAGGGTGGATAAGGACAATACACTGGAGCCAAAATTAAAATGGACGGGATGGGAAATTAACTTTTATTCTGCTCCCTCCTGCATACATGTCTTTGTCTTATTTTTATTTTGTACCTTGCTCCGTTTGCTTGAACAAAGTTATAATCATACTTCCTCAGGCAGTATTTCCCTTGTTCTCTCCTAAATCTTATCTCCGGATCACGAAGAAAGGAAATCCGTCTCACGCGTCAAGTCAAGAGACACATAAATGTTTCTGTAGAGATAACGAATCCTCTACAAATTAGCAATGGTCGCCTCTGTACGCCCCCATTTTTTTATTATGGACATGCGGTCCACTAAAGAGAGGTGGTTCAATTATTTTTATGTAGTTTTAACTTCTCGACGATCTCAAATTGACACTATGAGGATGAGGGTTACAACTAGCTTCGTACATCAATATCAGCATTGAACTAACCCGGCATGACCCTCACCGTATGGGATTAGGAACACAAGCATAAATACAGCGGCAGTGGCAGTTTTATTCCTGTTAAATTTCTAATGTTACTACGCAATTTATACTTATCTCCATTAATTATAATTTACTTCAAGGTGTCGATTTGGAGTCAGTCCATACTACACCATACAGCATTAGATTAATGCACGTGAGTATAATATAACTTAAATTTATCTGCATGCATCTTTAGACAATGCATATTTTATACCACTGCATAATAATTAAATCTTCGTTTCAGGCTCCAAATATAGACAATAGGCAGTACATAGGTGGTATGGGTATATCAAGATCGGTGCGGCGAAAACACCCAATTACGCTAAACTTGCTTAGTAAATAAGAAACCGAGGAAGGGAGAAGAGGACTTCAGGGAAGGCTTCATGCATATAAAGCTGAAGTAGAGCCGGAATTCATTATTTATTCCCCCCACCCCTCCTTGTTTCTTACCCCTCAAACAGTTGACAAATGAATAAAGTTTTACATATTTTAATCCCATGAAGGCTCGTAAGTGGCTTGTAAACTCGACGGAACATTTGTCATTGGCAAGAGTGCAAGAGTAGCAAGTATGAAACAAGAAACCAACCAGGTTCAGAGTCAGAGCCGGAGCCAGAGCCTAATCTCCACACTCCACACTCCCGAAAATGACGAAGGACACAAATGCAGTATCAGATCCAAACTATGGAAACCCAAGTAAATAGAAAGATGTTTGGGCTGAGTGGCTTATTCTGTCATCCTATCCTTTGGGTTTTGGTTTTATTTTAGGCTTTAGTAAATTCCCTCCATATGTAGCATCTCCATAGGTAGCACACCCGCGCTCCGTCACACGTTCTCATTTTTGGCTTACGGACCGCTCCTGTATTCTTCCCAAGAAGAAGAAGGCGAGGAAGAAGAACAGTGGAAAGTAGATATAGAGAGAAAGAGAAAGTGAGGGAAGAATTTGTTAGATTATTTGGTTTCGGTTTTGTTTGCCAATGTGTTTGTAATAGGAAGAGCTGGGAGGGAAGGGAGATGACGGCAGCTACACGGCTACACGGTTACGGCTACGGCTACGGGAGTGAGAAAGCATGGAGTGCAATGCATAGTGTAGACAGTACATTACATATTTACATGACAGTATATATAGGGCATCCTCCACTCTGCTCTGTAAGGATGTACCTGCCTACCTATAGGACAGGATACAGGAGAGAAAAATAGTAGTGTGGAAGTACAAGGAGAAGAGCCGAGAGTTAGAGTTGATTGTACAAGAGTTGAGACAGAGTCTTCTTGAGTGAGAAAAAATTGTAGAGACGGAAATAAGGAAAGTAGCGATAGGATAGGTTCGTGTTATTTTTCTATACTCTTTCCTCATTGAAAAAAAACTCTTACTCTCATGGCTTTTCTTTTCATCTGGTCACGTCCTTATATCATATCTTCACTCTCTCTCTCTCTCTCCCGCGTCTCATCTCACATCTCACCCTCACAACCTCCTCTCCCTCCAAACCACACACACAGACACACGCTTCCCTCAGTCCGGCTTCTCCTCTAATTTACCTATTACGTATATTGTCTTTTCCTCTTGCGTCAACCTCAAGTCCATTCTATTTTCAACTTCCTTTCATGTACTGTTCATAATATTCCCATAGAGAGAGAGAGAGAGAGAGAGAGAGAGAGAGAAAGTGAGAGAGAGATTACAGATGTTTCAGTCTGTCTCCTATATATATTGTGCACTCCCCACAATGACCATGTCATAACATCATGATGCTTTTTGAGGATTGAATATTGATATGCTCTACGCGTATAGGGCATGAATTCAATGACGGATTTGCAATTGGATACGCTCCAGATGAAAATCTTCTTTTTATATTTTAATATCCTATTTTTGTCTATCAGTAATAATGGCTATATTTTCTATTTTAGTTTGTTTTTTAATTTCCCACATATGATATGAGACAGCTAATTTAATAAATTTATTATTAGGACTCTACATACTAATAATATTCTAATTATTATTATTCCGCTCCGACTCTTTTAAAGCAGTTACCTTGCAGCTTGGCTTCTCAAAATTATACAAGAATCAACACCGCTGAGGGTAAAACAGGGGTTATAAAATTTTAAAGAGGTGTAATGCAAGGAAGCCCATTGTCGCCATTTTTATTTAAGATGTCTATTGATCCAATCGTTCAAGAATTAAGCGAAAAGGAGATTACGGATAAGTTTGGTTATAGATTACATCCTCTACATCCTTGGTCAAATAGGACTCCAAATGAGCCCTCCAAAAAAAGCTTTGCTATTAGCATTGTTGGTGACGAACTGTGCAAAGACCCTCTTCCTGTGGATGAAAATAACTTCATAAGATGTATTGGATCAAGTGAGACCATAAAATATCTTGGGGTTAATTTTAATGATTGCATAGTTTTTGATGAAGGAAAGTGCGCTAAAAAGTTCAATGACCAAATTGAAAAACTTGTTTCAACTCCCATGTTGCGCCCAGACCAGAAACTTAAAGTGTTAAAAGATTATATCTGGCCCACATTAGTATATCCATTCCAAAATGCCCCATTAACAAAGCTTTCCACTAAATTTTTGGAGTCCATCGATCAAATTATCCGAACTTCAGCGAAACAAATATTGAATTTGCCAACTAGCACTCCAACTAATATGATATACTCTAGTACAAAAGTCAAAGGGTTGGGTCTTATATGAGCTAAATGGGAAGCAGGAATTCAAAATTTTAATGCAACTGAAATTTTGAAACAATCCCAACATGCACTTCTTTGTAAAATTATGGATTTTGAAATTGATCAAGCACGTTGTTTTGATTTCCTTAACATACCTTCTGATGTTAGAGATACTGTTATTTCAGTACGTGGTAAAAAAAGCAAACCAATCCGGAACCACTTACAGAATTTAGAATATGAGAATTGGTGCAAGCTTCCTCAAAAAGGTCAAGGAGTAATCCAATTTGCTGAATGTCCACAAGCAAATTATTGGATTAATTCAAAAAACGGTCTTTCCTCATCTGAATGGACCAACGCTCTTAAAATGATTGGAATTGTTATGCCAGTGAAAGCCATACCGCGACCTGACCAAGGATCATTCCGCTGTAGACATGGTTGCAGCGAGACAGAAACTTTAGGCCATATCCTTGGAAAGTGTCCCCGGGGGGAGTTAATACGTAACAATCGACATCATGCTGTGAGGCGTTTGATTGCGGATGCTATGAAGATTTCTGCGTGGAAAGTTTTACAAGAAGTGGAATGCACAGGTGACGGCTCTAGGCGTGTTGATATTGCTTACAACCAACAGACACGAAAAGGTTTAATTTTGGATCCCACCGTGAGAATGGAGCAGAATGACAGGGAACAAGCTGAGCAGTAACCAGAGAGAAAAAAGATATTTATGATTCTTGCATTCCGTACTTTCCAAAGAAACTTGGGTTAGACGAGATTGAGGTGATAGGACTTTAGGTCGGAGCTCGTGGAACGATTACTAAATTTTTTCTGGACTTCATGAAATCCCAAGCTTTAACGTCCTTTCTTATTGAAGATATTGTAACGACAGTGCTGAAGAAATCAGTACAAATTTGCCAACATCATTTATTTTCTACAGTTCCCAATACATAATTGGCTACACTAAATATTTATTCTATTAATTAATTTTTATATCCAATTTTTATAACAAATTGTTGTAGCGTATACTGAGTCTATTAGGCTATCCTCATTGGAGGACAGTGTTAAGTTTGTTCTTTTGAATAAAGTTATCTTTCTCTCTATTATTGAATTGCCTACTTGACATTCAATGGGGATAGGAAGCTATTGGAAGAATAGCGGAAGGGAGGAAAAGACAGAGAATAGGGAGGAAGGAAGGAACTATAGTTTTACGATTAGACGAGTGTTATATGACAAGCGTCAGGGGTACATGGTGTCATTGTCAAATTTCTCTTGTCATATTGTTTGTAGTTTTTATTTTGGTGTATACACAGTACGTTGGGATTCCTATTTTATGTTTTTACATTTACAGGGGAAACATGTATGAACAAGTGAGACAGAATAAATAAAATCCTTTGTATAGTGTACAAGAGAGGAGTGCCCTGGAGTCACCACTTTTGGATTAGAAATTGTCCCTATGCTTTCCCCTCTCTTGTGACACTGACACTGTTTTGGCACTCCCTTCAAACTTTCGATGGAAACATTTCCCTCCTTCCCACTGCTACTCCTGTATGACATAATGTAAATATTTCTTTCTCGTGTGTGTGTGTGTCTCTCTCTGAACCAGCACAAAATGGTAAAGTCGTGTTCAATTTTCAATTCAAGAAAGAGCCTAAGGAAATCTGTCACGTACGTATGAATTGCCTACATCTAGTTTCCAAGTCTTAAAGTTTTTTTTTGTTCTAAACTAAAGGAGAAAAAAAACTGCTCACGAATTCACAATGAAGAAATAAACAAGGACAGAGTGTGAAATAACTTCTTCTTTTTGTCGTATTGCGTATTGACTCAAAACTCAAACTATCATCTTCTACTTTCTACATATATGCTCTCGTGTCACTGATATGAATTGTATTTTTTTAGTATGTGGATACATGCTCAATTAGGAAGAATGAACATATAAGGTCATATCAAAGTCAAGTGTAAGATCCACTTAAGAACTTAAATATTTATGAATAGACAGAAATTAAAAATATCCAGCAAAATAATATGCATAGAATTTAATGCGTAGTAAGGAAATATCGAGATTCAATCTCCAATATATTTGTAGACTAGGATATAAAAAGAAGTTTATTGAAACCTTAAAAGATTTATTTTTGTAAGCACTTTAAAAACTTGTCTTTTTCTTTCGAGAACAAAGTTAAAAAAAGAAAAGTTGTGGGATGGTTTGAAAATAGAAAGAGTGAGGAAAGATAGGAAATCAGGAAATCAAACTATATATATTTGAGTTATTTAAGTCGTCGTCTTAAGTATCTATGTATCCAGGAAAAGTTATACAAATAGGTATAGCTACACCTATTTATTAGATAGTTCAAGTAGCGAGCCCGAAGGGGCACTTTTCCGCAGCATTTGTAAAAATACAACTCGTTCAAATCCAAATCAAAATGAAACTATAAAAAGGACATGTACGCACATTAAAATCGTCATTTATCTATAATATTCTTCAAAGATGTGTCATTTAATGTTTTTTCCACCAACTATGGAGTCAAGGAGGCTCTTCCCTCTAAAAGTGTAAATACTTACATAGGAGCGAGTCGTTATACACTCTGCGGTTTGCGGGGAAGTACGACATCCTGAAATGTATCCTTTATGGCTATGGCTACGGTTATGGTTATGTTGTGGGTGGGTGGGGATGATGCTGAGGAACACGACTCGAGTTTCTATATCTGTCTGAACATGCTTTTTGAGAGAGAGAGAGAGAGAGAGCGAGAGAATAAAAATAATTTTTACAATAATATGTCCTGCTCTGATATGATCATTTCATTGGGTTTTCGGTTTGGGGTAGGGGTATTTTTTATTTTTGGACACGGATTCCGAGTCAGATTCCAAGTCTGATTGCCCCCTTCCATAAGAGAAAGAAAGAAAAGTCCAAATCTAAGTTGGAGGGAGACAGAGAGCAGGAGAGAGAGAGAAAGGGCGAGATACTTGACTCCCACTCATACTCTCGTTGAGTGAATCTTTTTTAGACAGTGGAACATAAGGCGAGCTTGAAGGGAGAGACGTACATAGATTTTTTTTCTCAAACGTAACCTGGAGACAGAGATGGAAATTCAGGGCCAAAAACCAAAGCCAAAAGCGGTCTATACATAGAAGCAGAAAAAAATGTAACACATGTGATGGGGTTTTCTATTAGCATAGGTAGGTAGGTAGGTATGTTTACCTACATATGTCGAATGCAGATGCTTATTGGGGATGTACGGCCATAATGAATAAAGGGAAAGGAATGGGGGTTGCTTGAGAGAGAGATAAAAGAGAAAAAAACGTAACCAAATTGCCATGGAACAATTGACAGTAGTTACGAAGTGATGCAACCATTTTCAGCTAGAAATGAGTTCTAAATCCAAGTTACAAGTGCTCATCATCAAGCATTTACAGATATTTGATGACTCTTCAAAAGTCAAGTTGACTTTCTATTCGTGACTTGGAGTAAGCTGAAATTTCACAATTTGATCTTCACAACATAACATGGAGCTACATAGGACATTATATAATGCTATACTCGTTCCACACACTTAAATCTACACTGTCCACCATGTATTATACTGATAATTATATACGGATGCAGCACATGTACCTACATACAGGAACACACATACAAGCTCGTTCAAGATCAAGACGCAAAGCATGCTACCTAAGCAATATTTTTCAAATAAACGCCGCTAAAAGTCTTGTAATTTTTACAATGTGGACTCATTATCTCTCCGTATGCTATTTTCGCTCCGTAGCTTTCGGGTCATAAACTGAAAGTTTATAAAAAATTATGAGAGCCTCAATTTTTAGTTAATTGACTGCTGCAACGTATGTTTTCTTTTAGATTTAGCCCATCTATTTTTTTTTAAATTCTTTCTTTATATATTTATAATACGGGTTTACGTAGACACTACAATGTTTTGGAGTTCCTTTGAACTTAAAAGTTATTTAACTCGCAAATATAACATACAGAGACATAATGTGAGTACCTATTCATTATTGTAGCATTTTAACTTACCAAATTTTGTAGAAGTTACCCTTCACGATTCTGTAAATCCCAACAGTTACCTTTTAAAATTGTTCAAAGTCCGAACTTTAAACCCTTTTTAGAAGATCTTCCTGAATTAGGCTTTGTAATAGTTAAACATTTATTTTGAAAAATGTTCATAGCACGTTTTGAGCCTTGAAAAAGCATATGCCTACATACAATAGCTACAGATATACCAGTATAATATACAGATATACTGTGCATTTCAGCAAACTTAGAATTAGAAGCTTCCACAATATACGTCACACACAAGTCTTCAATTTTGACTTGCAAACTCCCTACCTACCTAAATGCATTTGACTTTACCCATCAATACCTATATCTACTTAGGTAGGTACTTATGACACATCCCTTTTGTTATAGACTTCCATAAATTAAATTCTATTATGAAAAAATTGTAAAAATATTGGACTGATGAAAAATTTCATGAGTCAGGTACATATGTTTTTCTTCTTTCCCTTTTAAAAAACAATAAATGTGTCCACAATACGGGTATAATACAATAAAAAAAAATGCTCAAAAAGTATAAAGACGGAGGAATATTGTGATTGGACTAAATCGTCTCGAACAAAGTACACAAAAGCTGAGACAACTTTGAGACACTACTACAGATGAGCCTTATAGTATAGTCCTTTGCATGTGCATTGGAAATCAAAAGAAATTGCCCTCATAGTGTAGTTTGACGTCATCCCTGAGTACTTGAGAATAAAAAACATGAATTAGCAAAATTCCTCTCTAATGAATGCAATCCGAAGGAAATTCCCTGTATCCAGCATTTATCTCAAGGATGCAATTCCACAACAATAGTCAACCCAATAAAAAACCTAATCGTTCTTCATAGTAGATTTCACTCACTCCTTCATTCCATAGGTCTCCTTGTATTAGCATTATTTCATATATGCTCACCCCTTATATGCATTGTTAAACTTTTTTCCTTCTTCGTATCATCGCATCGTATCCGTTAAAAAGATTTTTAGTTAAAGCTAGAAAATGACATGTAATCCTCCTATAGGCTTCTATAGCTGGTAGTCGGTAGTCCACACTCTCGTCAATGTGGTACTTCTCAAGCTATGACATCATAGCACGTCTTATCACTATAGTACTGTACAGGCACAGCACAGCTTTACCAGTAGTAGAGTGAAGCTACACAATATTCAAGTCGACGATAACGGTTTTAGATTTCCATGTATTGTACTTTTTATTCAGTTTGATGCTCCAAAAATTTTGCACATGATGGCCAGACTATGATTTTACTAAACTGTCATGATTTGAATTATGCATTAGTTGAGCTAATGTAATCCTATTACAAATAATTGAACTGACTCCTGAGTAGATGAATGCCGAGACGGTTCAGTACCGTGTGTGTACCCTCAGAGGATTGAATTAGGCAAATAAATGATTCATTATACATAGAACAAAATCTGAATAAAGTCCCCAATGAAATGCCCATTGGGATTATTGTGGAAGATTCCGTTAGTACTCCAATCGGCCCCCTATACATAGTTCCTCGAATTGAATTGAACACAGAGTTTTAATTTCCACAAATTCTAAAATAAAATCTGAAATTCTGAAATTCCGAAATCCCTTTACATTCTTAATACTTGCGTACAACCTACTGTCTAAACAGACATAAATACATAATACATATACATAAATAATAGGACTGGGATTTCAATTTCCGTTTCAGACTCAGGCAGGTGAGAGGAAACTTTCCCATTTTGAAAATTGGCTAAATAAGGTTGGTCCTCGTCCTCAAGTCCTGGTGGAATTGTGAGTTCAACTTGTACATTATGAGTACAAGAGACGAGAAGAGAGAAAGCGGAGCACTGGGGGAAGTAGGAGACATGAGACATGTAGGAAGTTGGTTTGGTTTTGGGTTTTGGTTTTGGTTGTATATAGTGGGAAGTTGAAACCATAAGGGCACATGAGAAAACTCGTTAAAAATACTCTTTCAAGAAATGAGAGGTGAAAGCAGACATTTTATGCACCGTAAACTTGGTTCTTTTAGAATGTGCAGTTGGTGGTCAGGCCGCTGTTAAGTTGAGCTCGTCGTTTAAGTTGAATTGTACATGCGATTGTTATGGCAGATGGTACTACTACTGTATAATTATATGTATTATACATACATGTACTACATACATACGTTCTCAAAACACTTCTTCGAACCATCAACTTTCCCTGACGGGAAAACAAAAGGTGAAGGAGCGGGGACTAGACGAAGAAAAGTATATAGAATGTCTCATCCTCTCGCGTCATCTCACACACTTACACGTGGACACTTGGACATGTTATTTGTTTTACCTTTTAGAATTTTGGGTGCGATATTTTCCCAAGCTTCCCTTGATTGATTCCCGGTTCCCGTTTTGATTTATTTCAATTACCTTAAATTTAACTCTCCCGTTGATCATTATTTTTGTAATGTGCCCAAAATTAACTATAGTGGCAACTTTTATTTAATAATAGTACAAAAGGGAAAACCATAGGAGCAAGCGGAGAAACTTTTGTTATTTTAATATCGATAGGTATACGTATACGTACTATGTTTATTATGAGTAGGCACTTTTTTTGTTCCTCTCACAGTGAACGTTATTCATCAGATGTTGTAGATTGAGAGGAGAATTTCATTTTATCTTGGATTTTTTTTTTCACTATATTTCACTGAAGAGCCACTCAAGGGTAAAAAAGTAAATTATTGTTGCTGCTGACGTTTGAGGAAAAATATTATATTACGTCTACATCTACGAGTTTACGACGACTAGGACTGCATGATTTCCTATTTCTATTTTTTAGATCGTAAGATATTAATAAAAAAAAAGAACTGTAGATTCCAGACATTCTCTTGGATTTTATTTCTGGCATGTACAAATGCAATGAGCTGATACCTATAGACGTCCTGTCATATACTGTGACTATAGTATTAGAGCTTTATAAACTGCTACTCTAATACGCAGACAGAACTGTGTCCAAATTCTGAGTTGTTCAGTATGCTTAGTTTGGTATGTGCTATATAGACTTGCATCTAATTGGGAAAGATATATAGGCCGGCAAAAGTCTAATAAGTTTTCGGTCTGTTGGAACTATAGTAGAAGGATACAGATTCCGGTGTAGTTACATATAAATTGGCAAATACTTATGGTATAGTAATATTACAGCTTGGGTTTCTTCTTTCTTTGGATTGCATCCTATGATGCTCAAAAAAGAAAGGAGAGATTTAGTGATTTTGAATTTGCAAGGTAAGCAGAAAAAATCATGCATTGTAGTGGGAATTTTTTACGTACTCATTGAGTCACATTTTATGAATGCTAAATTCTAAAAATCGTTAATAGACGTTTATGTATACTATATATTGCTTTGAGCAGTGGATTTGCTCTACACTCAGTAGGCACTGTAGGCACACATCACATTTGCGGGTCCTGTAAAAACCAAACGATAAAAATTCGTCTGCTGACTGCTGTATTGACTGGCTCCAGAACACAGTAGTCAGTAGAGAAAGAAGAGAGTAAAACGTTTGGATTTTGTAATCAGATTCATCACACCCACTCGTTCAACCGCATAATTTCCTTGTTGTACTGCATATTTTACTGTCACTGAATGCCTGATTGTAATGCTCCCATTTTCGTTATTAAAAATCCATATCATAATAATAATATCATGAAAAGGTGACTGATTTAATTTTTATGTAGGCATTTGAAATACGTATCAAGTTAGAAATGCTCCCAAATTTTTAAATTTTATAATTATTTCATTCATTTTAATATTATAGGATACAACAATCTTGACATTTTAGTTCTTAAATATTTACATTACAACTCTATCCTTGCCCAAGTTACCTTTGAAAATATGTTTTAAGTTCGGTTTGTTTGAATACTAATACAGTGAAAAAATTATATGGAATGCAAAAATGCCAATCTACAACCAGCTCATACGTATAAGAATTATGCATCTGTGAATGTGACTAACGGGACCATACTTTTTACCATTTAAAAATAGCTAATAATTCCATTATTTTACTTTGTTTGCAGACTTCTGGAAGTGGAGTTTCTTCATAATATGTGGCGACCTGATGCCTTTATCAAGGTAATTAAGAGTTTCTCTGGTCTGTATAGTTCCGAATAAATACATATTATATTATATGATTAAAATTACTGAAAATTTTCTCCGAAGTTTTGAAAAAACACGATGTAAAGATGAATAAATACGAGTAACCTATTTATATTTTTGAATGAATATTAAAAGATGTGAAAGATGCGATTATAGGGGAGTAATGACTAAAGGATGAACTTAAATTCAATAATTGAACCATTTTCCCCTTGATTTTTAATGTATGTGTACCGTAAAGCTTTTAATACCTCCTGGGGGAGTTACGTCAAACTTTGCCTTAGACCCAGGAGTTATTAGAAATAAAGGTATTTATTACAAACCTCTCTCCATTTGATTCAATGCTATAAAGTACCCGGGAGTTATTAGTGACCCTCGGGAGTTATTACGGACCCGGGGGTTATTAGAAGCTAATTACGGTACTTGTAAAATTTTGGGGAGGACTAAAAGCTATGCTTTGAAATTATGGCTAACGGCGTAAGTACGCGTAATGAGAGATTCCGGATATTCGATATTCTTCTTTTTTATTTCTTTTTGTAGAACGCCAAGCAAGTAACTTTCCAGACCATGACTGTGCCGAACCACTACGTCTGGTTACACAAGGATAAGTCGATTCTTTATATGGTCAAGTAAGTTTCAATCCCAGTTCCAAGTCCACACAAGACATTTTTATTTACCAGAATCAACCTATACTTATAAGGATACCTTAAGAATATTATAATATGTGTGCTGCAACATCTGTGGTACCTAAACCTATAAGATCTGTATATTCAGTATAATGTAAAATCCCTTTATTTATTTTCAATATTTGTGTACTCAAAAGTCAAAGGATGAATTATTATAATTCTGTTTTCTTTTCAATATGCAAAAAGCCAACATTGAATACGATTTCCTTTGATTATTCTATACCAAAATAATTATTTGGGGATTTTTTAATTATTAGAGTTGGCTCAAATAAAAGGCAGAAGATGTATGTGCTACTTTCTCAAATAACTCATTTAATCTCCCAATATTTATTTCTATAATTATTTTTATTTTTGGTTTAGATTAACTCTAACTTTGTCCTGTGCAATGAACTTTGAATTATACCCCCATGATACTCAAGAGTGCAAATTACAGATGGAGAGCTGTAAGTTAAAATTAATTTTTGAAATTATATGTCGTTAGATAGAAGTTTTACTAACTTGTCTATGTTGACTAAATTCCGATTGTAACAGTGTCTCATACAACGAAGGATTTACAGTTTGAGTGGGATGATGAAGTTCCACTTGATGTTTATCCCATTCAACTTCCTCAACTTCAACTAGTCAAGAATAAAACCAGTGATTGTACACAGATCTACTCTACTGGTAATACTACGCACTGAGTAAAGTAATTGAGTATACCAGTGGCGGATCTGAGAGACGGAGGGGGTGGTATGTAACCCTTACCACGAGAGCATATATTTACCATTGGGACATTTAATTCAAAATGGTATTTTGTAGTAATTTTTATTTCCCTCCATGAATATTTTTGGATCCTCCATTGCTCTATACTGCGGTTGAATGTAGTGGTCGTGTCCTATACTTTTAAAGGGTGCCTTCTGATAATTCCCCCTACCCTCACCCTAAGCAGATAGAACTACAAAATTGGTAGCTTTTTATAACATTGCTTTTCTAAAGAAATTTTATGTATCAAATAATTCTAAAGATTTTAAATTTAAAACAACTTTTAACAATTTCAAAAAATAGCAGAGACTATTTCACATTATTTTAAATTTAAAAAACGGACTTTGGTAAGTACTTTTGGGACATAAAATGCGTACGTTCATGTTCGCTGATTTTCAACATTAATTTTTTGCTAGATCCACGATAAACTTTTCTATGAAGTAAGTCGAACGAATTTGCAGTTAAGCTTGAACATAGAAATAGAGGAAAGAGGGAGGGGCAAAGGTCATGAGGCTCCCAGTATGTGTAATTTATTATCATGTTCAACAAAGAGCTAAAAATAATGGTTATTTTTCTCAGGAAATTTTAGTTGCCTCGAAGTGGTTTTTGTTTTGAAGAGGCGGCTTGGATACTATTTATTTCACACGTACATTCCGACATGTCTCATCGTCATCATGTCCTGGGTAACTTGAGCATAAACTGGGTTGACGACATTTGAGAGTCACGATAAACTGTCGACAGGGGTCGTACTCAAAGATTTTACACAACGACACTGCATTGGGTCGAACCTCACTACTTACGTTTTTTCTGCATTAATTTTCATTTAAATTAATGTATTATCTGAATTTTGATAGATTAGAAATAAATTAGCTCTATGCATTATAGTGTATACACATTAAATTTTTGTCATTGCGCTAGGATTCCTTAAATTATTTAATAAGATGGCTTTTAATGTCCATATTGTTCATAATACTGTAAAAATTATTTTCGACGCAATGCTTTTCGAATGATTGACATGTATCACTAGTCCAAGTCACTTGCGCCTATCGACGTATTGACTTTGCCATAAAGTTCATTAGAGATATTTTCGTTAATCATGGATATGTTCGACCAAATGCCGTTATTTAAAATGTCTGGGTTCGACAGTTTATCGCGAATCTCAAATGTAGTAGATTCTAAGAACTTTCTCATCAGCACTTTTAAACAGATACACTTCCTTAGTATTATTATTATTATTATATGACAGGGGTTCGGTCCCAAAGGGACCAACGCCGCCGAGGCCTTTATAATTATGGCCTATTGCAGACTCCCCCTCGAAAAATAGCAGAAAAAAAAAAAAAAAACCAGATCAAATCGCAAGCCTGCCAGTAGAGCGCGAGAACGCCACTAACTGAGCCACCGACGCCTGACCCAACAAATCCAATGATATAAGACACCCCCCAAGATAGAGGTTTCTCACAAGTACAAAGGCAGGGCACACAGTCAAATAGTGAATTGGTGTATCATCCTCCTCCCCACAGTGCACGCACGTAGGGGAGTCCAACACTCCAATCTTCCAACCGTAAGCTCCCCAAGCCCCATGTCCCGTCACTAGCCCAATCAACCATCTTAATTGATCTCTGGGATAACGCACCAACGACGCATTGCCGTAAAGTGGTGCCGATATCCAGAGCTTGGCCTGTCTACAGTTGCGTAGTCCAGTCCATTGTCTTTCATGCTCACGTCTAGCCCACTGCGCAATTGCGCAGTGGACAGCGGAGAGTGGGACTGGAACGATTGGTCTTGGACCAAACTGCCTAACGCAACTCCCATCATGCGAAGCCTTCGCCAGCCTATCCGCCTCCTCATTACCCCTGAAACCCGAGTGCGCGGGGATCCATACTAACACCACCTCACAACCCCTCTCAGCAAGTCTGTTGAGGTTAGTGTGACAGTCCCACACGACACTCGAGACAGTGTAAGGCTTGGACAGTGCTCGCAGAGAACTCTGACTATCACTGAATACTCTGACCAGAAGATCCTTAGTGCCATTCTCCAGCAGCCAATGGGCCGCCAAGGAGATACCAAGGGTCTCACACTGGAATACAGAGGCATCAGCACCAAGATACACAGACGAAGCCATAAGAGTTACTCCCTGGTTTCTGTCCTCAATCACAACTCCACAGCCAGCATTATCACTATCACGTGAGCCGTCAGTGAAGCAAACCACCCCACCCCCCAAAAGCGATTGGTCACAAGCCCAATCCACTCGCGACCCAAGTTCAACAGTAAACCTTCTATTCTCAAGGCTCCTATACATCCAGTCCACTGGCATCTGGAGAATAGGGACAAAAGAGCCCCACCTCTCACAAATCACAGTATGGCTGGTTGAGCCCCCAAAAAAAGGATTTTTCGTCCACAAATCCCTCGTTTTCAGCCTATGCATAGACCTGACAGCCACCGCCTTTAGACAGATGTCCAGAGGTATGAGGCCGATAAGACACTCCATCGCCGCCCTAGGCGTCGATCGAAGCCCACCCGTAATCATAAGGCATGCTTGATGCTGTACCCTACCCAAAAGACTAACATACGAGCTTTTCTCCAGTGCAGGAGCCCAAGCCACAACCCCATACTCCATCACTGGACGGACAAGGGCAGTATAAGCCCATCTCGCCACGGTGAGAGATAGACCCCATTTCCTTCCAACCATGCGTTTGCATCTAGCCAAGGTAACCTGCGACTTGCTCTCCACTGACTTGCAGTGTGGCATCCAGGTCAAGTGCTTGTCCAGTACAACGCCTAAGTACCTAACTTTTCTCCGGATCTCCAGGCTCACTCCCCTAAACCTCACAGAATGGGGAGAGAGCCTGGTGTTCCTAGTGAACAGAATCAACTCAGTCTTCTCAGCATTAAGGTTCAGTCCCACCTCCACACACCAGTCACTGATAATATCTAGACCATCAGTGACCCGATGTGTGAGTGTAAGGAGCACCTTGCCGCTTTGAAGCACCCCTGTATCATCGGCATACCCTTGTGACAGAGTAGACGACGCCCTTTGCTTAAGCCTAGTCAAAAGACCATCCATAACCAAGTTCCACAGGAGGGGTGAAATTACCCCACCTTGCGGACACCCTCTAACCACCGTCCGTTCCCTAGAACAACCACTAATCTCAGACACCACCCGTCTATGTCTAAGACTAAAGTTGATCCACCTTTTCAGCAAAGAGCAAATACCAAACCTATCCAATGCTGAAGTAATAGCACTGAATAGTACATTGTTAAAGGCCCCTTCAATGTCGGCAAAGGCACCCAGAACCATCAGTCCCGACTCAAGGGCTCTCTCCACATACGCTACTATTCTATGAATAGCCGCATCCGTGGAAAGACCCCTCAAGTACGCAAACTGATGATTAGCCCTAAGCCTGCTCTCCAACTCAGGTGTCCTGATGTGCCCGTCTACCAGTCTTTCTAGGACCTTTAACAAAACAGGGGCTAGTTGTATGGGTCTCCATGAGGAGGCCTTACAGTAGTCCCCCCTACCAGGCTTAGGTAGAAATACTACCCTAGCCACTCTCCAGCACAGCGGTACAGTGCCCAATGCCAGGCAAGCCTGATAAAGAGCAACCAACCGCCCCAAAATCACCGGTAAACTCCTCTGCAATAGCACAGGTTGAATACCATCAGCCCCCGCAGACTTGTATGGACTAAAACTCCAAACAGCATTCTGCACCTTCCTCTCAGTGATGATCCCTGAGCAGCCATGCAATTCCAGTGAGCCCATACCATGCTCCATGATATGCCGCTCCCCACTATCTAGCCCAGGAAAGTGATGCCGAAGAAGGACATCCAGAGTCTCATTCATTGACGTCGTAGACTGATTCGTCACATCATCATGAATTGACCCCGGTGTCCTGGTCACATTGCCCTCCAGACTCCGAAGACACTTTACAGCATCCCCATACTTACTTACACTGCCACAAAAGTCGGTCCATGACCTTCGTTTTGCACATCGAACAGCAGACAAATAAACATTGCGAGCTTCCTTATACTCCCTCCAAATAACAGGGTCACGTTCGTGACGACCCACTCTCTTAAAGAGGGTGGTTACACCCACTCGAAGAGCTGTGAGCTCATTTGTCCACCAAGACGCAACCCTGTCCCTTCGTTTATATGTCCTTAGCGGACATACCTCATCAAGAGAGTCCATCATGGCCTTTCCGATTGCAGCCGCCTCAGCATCAACGTCATTGACGCTGTGCAGCTGCCCATCAGGCACCATGTGAACTTTCTCCCGCAGACAGACAGAGTATTTGCTCCAATCCACTTTTCTAATATTTCTACTACGAACAGCTACTGGCAAGCCAGCTGAAACACGGAAACGAATGTACCTGTGATCAGAACCCGATTCATCATCTGACACAGCCCATCCATCAACCCATGCCTCAGCTAGCCTATTAGCCAGTGTGATGTCAATCACCTCACTCCTGTTTGCTACTACAAACGTAGGAGCACTACCTTGATTTACTACCGAAAGTTCAGTGGACATAATGTAATCAAACAGTACCTCGCCTCTGCGATTAGTGTCGGTGCTGCCCCATACCAGGTTATGTGCATTAGCATCTGCACCCATGATAAGAGGCAGCTTATCAGCTTCCTTAGTAGATTGTAATAATGAACTTTCAAACAAAATCTTGTAAAGTGAATAATAATTAATTAATTTGTAGGTGAGCTTTTGGATTCAACCAGAGGTAAGTTGTAGTATCTGTTAATGTTCTATCAAGTTCTACTAAATTTATAGTTCAGTATCTAATTATGCAAATGTAATGAGTACTGGTGTACATCATTTTGTTTTGTGTAACAAGATTTAGAAGAAAGTTATTGTATCCGATTAAATTTACATAGGCAGCTCCAGCACGCGTCACTTTGGGAGTCACTTCCCTCCTCACTTTGTCTACACAACATGCCAAATCTCAAGCGGCGCTTCCACCCGTCACTTACCTCAAAGCTGTCGATCTATTCATGTCTGCATGTACCCTGTAATGCTCATATTTTCATTTTCTTCTTTATTTAACAACTTAAGTATCAATTTATTATTCATATAATTAATAATTAATGCGCAATACTGAGAGTGATGATGATGACTGTTGGTTACGCACCATCTTCATTTAACGTGTGAATATCTAGGTTTGTGTTCTTAGCCTTGATGGAGTATTGCTTGGTGAATATTGTTCTCGGAGACTCATTTGACAACAAAGCACGTCAAGCGGCTGCGGATGCCAAAAATAATGACAAAGTCTTTCAATTGGCATCCCGATTGAATTTCCGAGGTTCTTCTAATGTGGTAACTTTGACTCTATGTCTTTGCTCACAAAATTACACTCGCTATCATGGAAGAACCAAATTAGTGTTATAAAATTATCATACGTCAATACCGCCATTAGCTCTAAAGAATAAACCCTTGCCTTAAAATCAAATCATACTTTCACAGTTTCCATAATAATCTGAGAAGAATCTTGTACGACAGATGCGTCATTTACTGTTGACACATTTTTGATAGTATAAAACGCACGATTTATTTGTATTTTGCAATTAAAATTGCAAATATGCGATAGTTACTTACTTACTTGTTTGAAAAAGGAATACATAATTTTTACATCATAAAGGGAAGATCCAACGTGATACTTATAATGGTGTTAGATATTGAGTTTTGATTTTAGAATCAAAAGCGCATATGGCATTTTTTCATTCTTCGTAGTAGACATTTGCTTGAACGTGGTCAATTAGACATCCCGGTACTTACTTATTCACTTCTCGAGACCGCAAGCTCGACGATAGATTGACACGGTGCTTTTATTCATGCCCGATGCAAAAGTCGCGCTAGGAATTATGTACAACAAGACTTCAGTTTTAGTCATTAGGAGTTAAAATCTGCACAATATAAACTCGATAATAATTTTATTATTGTTCCTCGATTTTGTCAGCAATGCCAAAAGTGTATGGGACACTAGGAATGTTTTTCCACAAGTTTAAGAATTTTAATGAACAATTGAATGTAGCCAATTCAGCAGTTTTATTCAAATTATTTTTAACGGTTTTGTTGATTTTTCTAATTTTAAATTAACTTTTTATTTGGATTTATTTTCTCAAAATATTATTTTGTTTTAACTAACCATTTTTACTACTGAGAGTAGTGCAAATAATTATCAGTCTCAAGAATGGTTAACAATATTCAGGTACTTTTTTCAACCCTTAAATTTTAACCAATCCCTGGCTAATTATCGGTCAACGATTACGCTTTACGGCGGAGGGTTTTTTCTAGTCCATCGAGTACTGTAAATAAACATGTATAATATTTTTACTATGTGATTATTTATTTAATTTGATATTTAAATTCGACTAAGGAACATCCACATCCCAGAGTGATGACAACAGCAATGGTGCAAATAGGAAGTCAGGGGAATCAGCTCCCCCTACCCCCTCCGCCACCTCCCCCCATCCCAAGACAGACGAATAATATGTGCTTGGCTGCTGAAAGAAGAATGCGAGCCCTAGCAGTTGACCGTTTCTCCCGGGTCGCTTTCCCTCTCACTTTCACAGTTCTCAACTGTATATACTGGATTACATTTGCTGACTATCTTTAACGTTCATCAAGAACCTAACATACAAAGAAAAAATCTGATGCTGTAACGCACTACACAGCTAATTATGCGCTGATTGGAAACGAAATATTTAAGAAAACGAACACTATACACACTGCTGTTACTTTCACATTTGCCAAACCAAGAGACAAGCACAAAATAATTACATCAAGCTTCGGGACACAGCGATACTCATATAACATTTTAGTACATCGTATCATAGCCCATTTTTTATATTAAAAAACTAGAATTCTAATGCCATTCATGTACATGAAGTGTATTGTCATGTAGCCGCGGAAACTTCACACACACAATGTTTTGGCATGGACAGATGGGCAGGAGGACGGTCATGACAAAAGGGTTACAGAGAATTGCAAAATTTATTTGAAAGCTATATTATTTCAATCTCCATTCTTCCCTCGGGATACCAAAACGTTTGACAAATGAAAAAATGACGACAGTGCAGTGTACAACGTTCACGAGTTAGTATTCATCGACTTTGGTTAAAACTGCAAATAGAACAAGCTGTAAATGCCTACAACATACAAGGACAAAATATAATTTTCTGCAATTCTGGATGTTATTAATATTATACCAATTTAAGTTGTATCTGAATGCATATAAATATTATATTACATACTGGGTTTATTGGATCCTATTACCTCTAATTACTTATACCTGGTGCTAAACCTCCTTAATAACGTACCTGTACTGGATTTTACCCTTAAATACCCGTATTACACTCAATCAGATGGATTATCAATACGGATTTGTAGATCTTGCATTTCTAGAAAAGAAACAAAACGTATTCTGAGAATTACGAGAACTTACCAGCTGACTAGACGACACAAGAAAGGCATTTTATACATGTGATGTACACTTATATAAATGCTGATTATGTAAAGGTAATCTAAGCAACAAAAATCACAAATATGAAATAATGGAAATAATATCACAAAACCAGAGTCAGTTCTTGTATTGAGAATTATTTGTTAAAGGTCTTATTTTATTTTTCATGATACTGCATAATCATCCAACATGGCATTAATAAAACTTGACATTTCTTACGAGCCAGTCATAAGAACAAAGTTACAATGCAAAGTCTAACCTAGTACAATATCCATTCGTAATGAAACAGAAAACGGAACGGTTGTTTTAAACAACAAATTAAATAAGGTTACTAATTATACAATGGAATAAATCTATAAATGTATATAGGATAAAGGATAGTATACAGCCTAATTGTAAGAATTTATTTAAACATGAATGAGAGTGACAAAAAGCCTGTCCGACTAAATGTAACTAAACTTAACATACACAGTACTTTTCAAGTAACAAGTTTTTCTACATTTAAAATATTTTCTCGATTACACAAACCAATTAAAATCCGTGTGTACTGACTTACCATAACATTCCTTTAGCTTAGAAGTAAAAAATATTGGGTCACATAGTTATGACTAATATTAATACAGAATTAATGTTTTAATTATTTTGACACATAAATCTGAAAGTATTTATTCTCGTCGGATTTCTAAGGAAGGAATAAGTAGAACATAATATGTAAACACCCCGATTAAATATCGATACTGTAGGATATGGAGAGCATATAAATCAAAGTCCTAAAACGTTTTACAAATACTATATCTTGAGGAAAATGTGTGTCTATTTACTTATGAAGTGCTTGCGATAATGCTAATAACCAGAGTTTAAAAGTATTCATGTTTAAAAACTAAGCAATAAAAACAATAATTCAGAGAAACGCGTAACAAGGTGTAGTAGTAAACTATAAATCAAACTTAAAGTGGAAGACAAGCAGCACCATAAAATTATTCTTGCAAACATATTATAATTCATTCTATTCTGTACAACTTTATAATTTTGAGCATTGTAATTGCAAAACTTCTTTGAATTGATGTGATTGGTAAAAATGGCATACTAGATTATTTATAGCGTTTATGTAGTTATTACCGTTTAGATGACTTCCTATGTTACAATATATGGTATAAAAACTTAACGACCACTATAGAGCGCAGCTAGTCGTTTATCCATTGTATTCCCCCTAATTTACTCATTTATTTATTTTTATGCAATTTACTGAGAAAAACGGAAAGCAAATCAGATAAACTCTATGCTAAGTACTCAAAATACATCTGATTATTTTCTATTTTCACATATCGGCAATATTTCCAATTTAAAGCGTAAATGTTAAGAATGACTCGAGGACTGGAATTTTATAAAATCGTACTCACAATTGTATAAAACATCACCATAGAATGTACCTAGATGAAATCCTTAATCTTGTAAGGTTTCATGCTTCATACATTTTGGAGGCTGTCAACTGACTTTACATTAAATTACACAATAATCTGATTTGATTCATCCTCCTACCTTAACTAACGTGTGTACCATGCCTACATGATTTAAATTTCTACTCTTGCGATAATTGTGACATTTTAGCTAACACTTAATCTACATATACATAACTACATTAAACCTGTTTCGTCAATTTATAGATTACTGTGCTAAAAAATTACATAATTTGGTTTAATAGTTGCAACTTTTTTAAAAAATAAATATAAATAAATAGCTACAATAATATTACGTTTACAATAGATTTAAATTCATTTCCCATGTTTGATCGTGACTAACAAAAAAATTTCAAACGTAGGGGCGTATAATATTATATGCCGTAATTTTCTACTTAGATTAGTCACAATAGAATAATTACTACTTATTCTTATAAAGATGTAAATTTTATCGTTCCTTCTACATGCATTTTAGTATTTTCGAGATTTATAAGGAAACATTTACCAAATAACATCGACTTTTATCAATATTTTATGGAAGAAAAATCTTACGTTTTACGAATAATTAGCAATAAATTGAGTAGTTGAGTACAGTCTTAAATTCATCGTTTTTAAATAGATCCCTCTGCCAGTACAATATTATTTTTCCTATTAACAGTGTTAACGTTACTGGATCCACATACAAGGCAATCATTCCCACTAAAATAAATGCAATCTTACTTCTTTTAAAAATTAATTTCACTTACATTTCCAACACAGTATTCTCAATAACGCACCGAAATACCTACAACTATTACCATATTCGTTAAAAGTTCAAAAATTTATCGAAAAGACAAATATACCCAAGCTCACAATCATCACATTATAAATCAATTATCATCTCGTCCTCACGATACATTAGTGACAAGAAAAATAATGAATGATAAGCTTATTCGCAATTTAGGCATTCGTACAAAAAAAAACAAAAAGCACTTGATAATTTTGAATCTTTCTTGATTATCTCCCGTACTCTATTTTAATGTATGTAACTGATATGATCATCCGGCGTACACAAATTATGTGGCTTCACGAAACAGCAACACTTTAATGGAAATAATAACACCAATGGCAATGGCGGGATAGGATATCTTAATTTTCAGCTACGCTGCTAAGATTTCGCCTGAGTGAAAAATGCCTGGTCAAATGTTCAAAGAAAAAATATTAGACTAATGCATTATTAAAGGTAGGGATTTCCGAAATTTTATAACTAATAAGAAAATAGCGACTGAAATTACAGATATTTTACCTTGAGATATAATTTAAAACTTTTCGGATTACTCTGTAGAACTTGAATATACTCCTGAATAGTTACCGCAGGAAGCTTAAGCGTAGGGAGATACCGATTTTGCAAATACGCAATAAATTCTTCTCTCTAAATGTGAAAATAATAGAATAATTAAAGTAGTACGAAATACTTTTGGATAAAAAAATGTCCAGAAAATCTGAGGAGAGCACAGCTAATGAATACTAATGATATTTACGTATCTATTTTTATTTAATTACCCTTTTTTCCAGTACAGCTAACAGACACATGGCAGTTTCATTCAGTACAATTAAGGTTTGAGCGTCAGTGATATCAAAGGAGGGCTTCATTGGAGCCATGAAACATGCTGGAACAATGTCGTTGTACATGAAATCTATAAAACCTTCAGGTCCATCCTGACCTCCCCAAAGCTCGACCAATTTTTTGAGTATTGAGAAACACGCTTTTTGAGCCTGAGTGAATGCAAAAAAAACTTGTGAGAATGCCATGCGTAACACAAGGCGACTTAAGATTTAATAGAAACCAGTTTATGAAAACAGAACGTACAACTGGATCAGGGAATTCAACAGATCCTTGCATCACGGTTCTCATAACTTCATGAAGAACGACCGGTTCTTGTGAGGATAGCACTTCAGTCAAATTATTCGTTACAATAGCAGCAATAAAATGAAAATATTGCCTCTGCATTAATTGCTTCTCCCGAATTGCCTGTAGATCATTTGTTTCAATAGGAGCTGTCAAGGCGGTAAAGATTGTCTGAACCATGGGGGTAAACATTTGTTGAAGGAACGGTGCAACATCCTTCTGAAAAATCCAAGACAACTATTTTCAAAGTTCAAGGCAGTTCTCAAACTGCCTTCATTCGTTTGAAAAAACACGAAAAATAACTCAAATGGCAAACACCACCAAGCATGCAGTTCTTCAAGAATACGTTACATTTTTACTAAACCAGTAAAACGCAAGACAAGGTAATAAAATACAAGAAACTGAAGCTTCAAATCACCTCACTACTAGAGTACTCAAAAAAATACTATAATATAAACTTACTTTATATTTATGAATGACTTGATTTATCAACGGAATATATTCTTGAATGCTCTTTGGATCTCCGCCTTTTAACAAACCCTGGGACGCTACAGGAATGTAAGGAAGCAACTCTTCTTCCAAACACATTACCATACGATGTAAGTATTGGCGGACTGCTCCTTGTAATACTATTAGCTGCTCTTGCCATGGCACTTTCTGCAACACCACAAACAGAAATGTCAAACCAAATAATTTAAAATAACATCCCCTAGATTTACTGCCATTAAAAGAATGAATGAAGTAACTTATTGAATAATTAAAGACGAATTACCTCCAAAGTAGATATAAACATCAGCATTGCATCAGTAAACACCGGGATGCATCCACAGGATTTCATATTTTGCTGGCTACTAAAGGCTTTACTCAGGCGTCCACTTACCGATATGGCTTGCCTACTCAAAGAACATACGTCCAAATTACATGACCAGATGTTATGATATAATTTACATATGAATGAGAGAACAAAGTAGTTTACAAATAGTATCAACATCAACCAATTATTATGAACTTACACAAGTATATTGGCGAAATGCTGCCTCTTCGAAGATTGTTTTTCATTAAGAAGAAGCTCGGTGACCATTCGAACCGATTCAAGAAGCGGAGAGATAACTTGTCGCATATAATCAGCTTTTTTCTAAATCAAATTAAAACAGCCAACGCCTTTTTACAAAGTATATCAGAGATTTGCAAACTCCAGCCGGAGGAATTCTAATATATAGCTTTAAGTGCTTACGCATGCTATTACTATTATTATTATCGGATAAACTTAAAACAAAGTAAAGCTTTCAGAAATCATTGTAACTACCTGGGAGGTATTTTCTCCACCGACGATTACTAACCCAACCACTTCGTACAAATACATCTGATCATCTTCCATAATTGGACGATCGCTTTCTTGATTAGTGAATGGGGCTTCAAGGCTTAGTAATGGTTGAATGGCATGTAAAATATTATTAGTTAAATTTGGAACCAGGCTTAATCTGTCAATAAAAATTAAAATAAATTAAAACTTGAAATTCTCAAATAGCGTAGCATAATTCATATATTTCAGGCAGCATTAATCTGTGTAATCTCAAAGAAGCTAACGGAATATTTTAATGAAACTTAAGCAGGGTTCAGAGATCATCAGTTTATTTAGGTGCAATTTCAAGACTATGAAACCATCAATTAAAAGTATTCACGTTCTGCCATTGGCACCAAAACTTATTTTCTATTAAACTTAGAATAAACTGGAATAATAAGTAGAAAAAATAAAAGTAACTTACTTGACGGTTTTAATAAATTTAGACAACAAATAGGCACATCGTGAACGCACTTTTCTTGATCTATGAAATAAGCCATTGTTTTTTAAGAAAGCGGACAAAATTGGAACGATGTTTTCGGGGTGCACCAAGAAAAATTTATCATACCTGTAGGAACATTAAAAGACATCAGGGATTGAGGAGCGCACTACATAACGAACAATTTATTCAAAAACCGACGGTGAAAAAATAAACATAAATCAAGAAACTCACTTCATTGCATTTTCAAAAAATTGTAGCACGACACCACAGTTGTTGTGCATATGGACTTCGCTGTTGATCATGACTAACATCATTAGCTGAATCGGTGATGAGTTTTCTATATCTGGCGTAAAATTCATTATACCGGCTGAGGGAGTAGCGTCTCCACATATATACATCAGGTAAAGAGAGACTTCAACATCCTACGCATATCATATCAATATAAGATTAGTGAAGTGAATACATCCTTATTTTTGAATACAAGAATTCTTAGAACATTAAATTTACCTCAAATGGTAATTTTTTCCAATTTTGTAAACTAGTAGTAACCATGTTCTGGACATGTTCCAAAACTAGATCCTTATCTATTAAAGCTACGTTGTCAAATAAAACTTTCATTTGTTTCCTGAAAAATAAGTAAACATTTGTGAGTTTCACAGGTATATCTTGTGGCTTACGGATATATTGCAGGCAATGTATTATATCGAAGTAGTCGCTACACTGTGCGATCTCTAAGAAGCCAAAGAAATATTTTGCGACAACTTTAGCAGGGTTCAGAGATCACTATTTTATTTAGGTGCAATTTCAAGACTATGAATCGATTAAGTTAGCGTCTTCAAGTTCTGCCATTGGCACCAAAAATTGATTTAGATTTTACAAAACCTGTAGGAGAACAAACCTAAATTCAATGAAGCAAGCTTCTTCCTCGCCTTCGTTCTCGAAATTATAATCATCATCACAGCGCATTTTTTTAGTTATAGTTTGAAGAGTTTTAATAAGATGTTGTTTTTCTTGCTCATTCATCATAGTTTTGGATTTTATAAGCTGTAAACCAACATAAAATATGAAACATAGTTTACATTACTGTGCCTAGACACCAAATGCCCAATGCAACAGCCCATAAAATAAGATGTGCTAGTTCTCATATGTTTTTTACATGTAAGTAATCCCGAATAAAATCAAACACTGATGAAGAAACTTCGTCGTATGGATATCCAAGGTAGTCCAGGGCAAGGTTAATTTTACTTTCAATGGCATGAATGATAGCACGGCAGTTCTCCGAATCCTTGGATTCTAATTTTAAAACTTTATGATACCCATCGATTAGACTGGTTCCCATGCCATTTAAGATTTTTCCTAATTTGGCAATATATTCCGGATCTCCGTCGTCCTATAATTTGAACCACATTAAAATAAGAATTATAAAAAATGGTATATAATAATCTTAAATAAATTATTCATAATATATTATCAGAAATACATAGGTACAAAAAAGGCTATGGGTTGTCCTTAAATGGCGCTATCAAACAAACCCCCTTTTCGTCATGTAACTTATAACCGCAACTATTGCCTGAATGTTCTTTTTAACAAGCCGTGTTACCAACATTTAGAGAACCCAATACTCTCATAGATATAACTTACGACGACCCTGTATATAATATGCATATTGAAATAGTAAAATCACCTCCACATTCGAGCGAACCACGTTCCAAGCTCCAACATTAGTTAAAACTGTGTTAAAGGACTCCACAAGTTTGGTTTTTACAAGAGGGTCCATGCCTTTCATGATAATTCCATAGATACACTCAGCAGCAGCCTCCCGTAAAGTAAGAATGGACAGTTCGTTCACAAACAATGGCACAAATCGGTCATTTGCAACCAGATTTATGTCAATCCAATGAATAAACGCTCCGATAACATGCAGACAGCGACAAACAATGACAGGGTTCGTCTTTTCGTAGTTCGTCTGCAAATAAGATAACCGTAGTATAATACAAACGTTTTGTGCATCCACTATAACAATTCATATTCATAGAAAGATACACACGAGCGGCGCGGCGCAAGTAAAAAAAAAATATACACTAAATTTTACTTACGAGAATTGTGTACCACGAGTCAACTAAATTATTGACAACATTTTCTCGCATTCCTTGCTTGATTACACTATTACGTTGCAATTCAGCATTCGTCCGGTTAATATCCTTGTCACTAATCTACGTAAGATAGAATGTAGTTATATAGCTGTAATATCATCTTACAAATTAATACAAATACTTTATTACTGTGCTGTATTAATAGAATAACGCTACATTATATAATATATGCATAAATAAAAATTATCAAATAATATAATGTACAACTTCAAAGAAGCTAAACGAAAATAAACAAATTTCTTCAGCAGGGTTCAGAAGTTGAAATTTGATTTAGGTGCAATTTCAAGACAATGAAAAGATATGTGGAAACAATTTCACGTTCTGCCATTAACACCAGGATATGCTGGCTAAACAAAAACATCACACAAAGCACTAATGCTGCTAACTGCTTAAGTAGGAATAAATGACGATGAATGATAAAAATATCTTACTTCAGAGTCAATAGCTAACAGAACACGAAGGTAATGGTCGACAGCAGCCTCTCCCATTTGGACACAAGAAAATAAGATTTCATTGAAAAAATTGGGCCAACGAAGTGGGTAGTCCTGAATGAAAACAAGAGCTGTAATCTGAGCAATTTTATTTTTTATAAACGAACTGTCATTTCCTAAGGTAGGCACGTGGTAATTGGTATCGGCCTGAAAATCACAATAAAAGCATAACATATAAGTAACTACTGCCATTTAAAGTTTATTGCAGAACATTTCTGTCAACCAAAAATTCCTTATAGTACCTCGAAGCGAGTCCACTGACAAAGAAAATCTCTTAATATTTGTTGATGTTGGGGTTGTGCTGATGCATAGCGACATTTTGCAAAATGTTCGATGACCTGAAGACAAAAAAATCGAATGTGATCATCCGAATATGCTCTTGAAGTGATTGCCTGTATGCACATCTGCCATCCCACGTCTGAGCTTTTTAATTCTTCAAAATATTGTAGGGCCTGAAATAAAATAAATGTCAATAAAATTTAAGTGATTGCAGTAAATGCTGAAGGTAATAGTAAATTTCTAGTTGCTTAGCTAATACTGACAACTGAGGAATAAAGACAACTACAAATATCGACAATATTAAGTTCATTTGCAAAATTTTCAGAAAAACATCACCTAATTGTAACACCTGAAAGAAGCTAACAGAATACATAATTCGTAAGCAGGGTTCAGAGGTTTGATAGTTTGTTTTAGGTGCAATTTCAAGACAATGAAATTATATTTAAAAATTTCACGTTCTGCCATTAACACCAGCCACAATTATTTTATGAAATACTTTTGTAGTATGCATTACATCAATTCTATAGATGGTGGAATGTAAAGTTGAAGGTCAAGAGAACAAGTCTCAAAATATTTCCCTATCAATTCATACTAAATCATAGTTAAAACGGATAATGAATTATGGCACTACTGTCGGTAAGCATTCTATTATCATCATCTACATCATGTTTCTTCATATGCTTGTATCGCATTAAATATTACATCCTAGATTTGCATAATTTCGGAACATGTACTTCTAATCTACATTCAATCAATTTTTGCTACAATTTCCACTGACTGACAAATTAAAAGTTAAGCAACACTGACTCTTTTAAAAAATATTTTATCTCTCAGGACACAACATCTCAAGTCGCACGCTTAAAGCTCCACGGTGATGATCCATTAACATAAATACATTCAAACAAAAGCTTAAACATTATAGGCTTAGGTAATGGTGAATCGATAGTAATAATAAAGATTTACTTTTTAATATGTAAATAAAAAAATAAACAATCATGTTAGTGAATCATTAGTAACGGATTTTAGAATGTAAACAAGATGCAAAGGCCCAAATGCCATACCATACGGATGTACAATTGAACCAGAAATGCATACGAATGGATCGACATACCTTGGCCTGCTGGTCAGGAGACGTTGGAGTAGATGTCAAACATATCAACATGGATTCATCCATTCCGAATCGTGAACCAATTTCCAACATTCCATCAAAACTGACCCAAAGTCCGGAAACGGAATGCCGGATTAACTGGTTTCACCACGTTCAACCGAAAAATTGAATTTTAGTAACGAAATTTCTCCTGCAAATGAATGGGAAGGACTGACCACATGGAAAACCTACCAGTACGGCCTCATCATTCTCTTCTCTTTCCACTCTATCTGTATCCCAATAGTTTGTTTCTCAGTTTGTGACTATCCCCCGTACTGTTTCAATCTGAACTACACATTTTAAATGAGGGAATGTGTGTCCCTTCAATGTTGACGTTCCTGTATGTACTGCGACGCGCGCATGGGAAGATTCCAACATGTTCCTCTCGTTTTTGTTGTTCCAGCAACCACACAGCACAGTCAGCTCTTCTACCAGCGTTTCTACCAACCAAAACGAACTCAAAGACCAAGGGGCTGGTCACACATTGCGTACCACATTACATTACTGCTAGGGGTAGTCTCTCATAGCATGTGTCCCATCGTTCATGCCTCATGTTACTTTCTACGGACGATAAATATGAACAGCCCCCAATTATATCAATACAGAATTTTAGTTCTCAAGAAATCTACCATGTTTTCCCTCATATTATTATATTTCTTACGCAACACACTGCCTCTTTCTTTTATATTTTCGCGTACAAAACCACAATATGGGCATGTCCCTGCCATCTGGTTAGTTTACGATGAAGTCATACTGCTCGCAGCCAGCGCCATTGACTGCCTGCAGAGAAGATATTTCAACCGCATGTCTCTCGTCCGGCTTCCACAAACCATTGCCATCAGCTCTACATTTCGCCTCCATATTTTGCAGTGAGAGGAAGAGCACGTCTTGTCGTATTTTTACCAGGTATTTTTGTCCATAAAATTTATTGGAATCGAGTTGTGTGTAGCGAAATTTTAATCACAGTTTGTTTCAAGTGATAACATTGTTGTTTTATTTTTTCAGCGTGGCTGAAGATTTTACTAACTTCCGAAAATGAAGGCGAAGGGAACTGTAAGTATTATATTTTGAAAATGTATTATTTAAGCAAAAACGTGCTGTTTCCAATACTTCGGTATCAGTATTCACATTTAGAAGCATAGTTAATATAATTGTAATTGAAAGTAAAAAGCTGTTAAGGCCTTTCTATTTTAAGTGTGGATTTTATTAAAACGACCTGAGTTGATAATTGCAATTTTAAATGCATGATGTATATCAAAATAAGTAGCAATATATCATTCGGGTGTGATACGATGCCGAACGTGTTAATTAATCCAGACTTTGATGTTTCATATTAAATTAGTTACTTCATGTTTTAAGTAAAGTGTCATTTCATATTTTAGCTCAAGCAGTATGAAGTTATCGGCAGGAAGTTGCCGACAGAAAAGGAAGCTAACACTCCCTTATACAAGATGAAAATATTTGCACCAGAAATAATCGTGGCTAAATCGAGATTCTGGTACTTCTTGCGTCACTTGAGGAAGTTCAAGAAAATGACTGGGGAAATCGTTTCCGTTAAAGAGGTTAGTGTATTGTGTTTAAGTGTTTGAAGGCATTTGACTCGATTAAAAAAACCATGACCATGCGCTAACGACTTGTTAGTGGTGTTGATGGGAATCGTTGAAACCCTCCCGATTAACGCAATTAATTGTTTTCCACAGATCCCAGAGACATCCCCAACTAGAGTAAAGAATTTTGGCATCTGGCTGCGTTACGATTCAAGATCCGGAACCCATAACATGTACCGGGAGTACCGTGAGTTGAGTGTTGCTGGAGCTGTTACTGCTTGCTATCGAGACATGGGAGCCCGCCATCGTGCACGAGCCCATTCCATTCAGGTAATTTAGATTATTACCGACCATAGTGTCATAATGCATTTGTTGTAATTATGATTTTAGTATGAATTGGTGGAAATATTTAGGGACTTGTTATCTTGACCTTCCATTCCATCATCTGTAGAATTGATGTAATACGTACCACAAAAGTATTTCCTAAAATAATTTGGTTGGTGTTAATGGCAGAACATGAAATTTATAAACATAATTTCATTGTCTTGAAATTGCACCTAAAACAAACTATAAAACCTCTGAACCCTGCTTACGAATTATGTATTCTGTTAGCTTCTTTGAGGTGTTACAATTACAAATTAGGTGATGTTTTACTGCAAACTTTGTGTTTGAGAAGTTACTTAAAAATATTTTGCTATGTTGAGTTCTAAAATGTCCATTTCTGTATTACTAAGAGTGGGTTGGAGCTGGGTTTTAATAAGTATAATTTCCATTTTTGCAGATTATCCGAGTGGAAGAGGTACAGGCGAATAAATGTCGACGACCTCAAGTGAAGCAATTTCACGAATCCAAGCTTCGTTTCCCATTGCCTAAGAGAATTGAACAGAAGCACACACTTCCCCGATTTTCGCATGTTCGACCCAAGACCTACTTCATGTAATCTGTTTGTTAGGATCTTAATTGAGTGGACGTGGGAAATACATTTCTATTGAGAAATAAAGAACAGTTTGTTTTGAAAGTATTTGTTCACATTTTTTTAATTCGTAACTATTTTATTAGCATAAACTGGGGATACGACTAAAGGGTTCATAATTTGTTTTGTCTTCATGAGATAAGAGCTTTAAAATATGTAACTTGCTTAATCGGAACAGCCTTGCAGTTCCGTGTGCTAAAAAAACTGGGGGGACCATTACATGCCTAATAAGAGGGCTAATAAGAGGATATCAAACAACTTAATTTTAAATTAGTACTGTCAGAGAAAATATACACGGTACTCATATTAAAGGTATGTCGATATTATGGAAATAATTTCGAGAGGGGACGTAATCTAGGGATCCGAGGCTCTGCCGAAGGCTGTAGTTTAAAGCCCTTTTTTGGGGCTATCGGAAGGCATTAAAAAACTAAAAGGCTACAAACCCGCTCTCGGCAAACGTGGCGCCTACTAGCTTCGAAAGCTTGCTTGACTGATTTGTGGGGTACTTCAGCAATGCTTAGTGAGTAGTCGTAGAAGTAGAATCCTTAGCCTGTGCATGAAAATCACGATACGCGGAGGTCATCGGAGTTCAAACAAAATTACATTATATACCATGGAACCTTAAAACATTCCAACTATTCCATTCAGTATTTAAAAAAAACTATACAAAACCTTCATCTATTTCTTTCGGAGAAAAAATAATTATAAATAAATTCATAGTTCTTTTTACTTCAACTTCATAAACCGATTTATTTATTTTAAAAAATAATGTTACATAATTTGCTACACTATTGCACAAATCTATATTACAATACATTTTCGCGAAGTATATACAATATTTGAAGATCCCATACGAAAGCGTATGTCTCTGTTCAGCTACTAATAGTAAATTCACTGGTAGTTGATTTATGGAACCTACAAGATTATTTAATCTGAAATTATTATTTACTTCAATCTCAGAGAGCATGATATTAAAAATATCCGCTGTAAAGTAATTGGAACTGTTAATAATGGATGATACATTAAACAATGTAAATAAAGCTAATAATATACAGTCGAATTATTGCCTGACTGAAGCCTGGGACGTTAAGTCAGCAGTGACTGATAAGCGAGACTACCAAAACGTCCTCACTAGGGGATGCTCGCAAAAGTATCCTTTATTCTCTACAACTTTTTCAGCAATTTGAGACATTCCTTTATCTCCACTAACTAGAGGACCGTATTCAATCAAATCCACATTCCTCTTAACTCGGGCAACGGCTTCAAGACAGAAGTTATGAGCAATGACGGTCTGAAAATTAAAAAAAATAAGAATTACATCAGTGTACCTAACATGATTCATGCTGAAATAAAAGAAAACATTAGCAGTTCTTTCCTACACGAATTAATGCATAAAAGGCGATTCAAAGTAATCTTACCTCAGCTTCAGCATTCCTAAGACCAATACAATACGCTCGAGAAGATCTGCTTAACACTGCAGTCATTCCGTAAATATCTATAGTTATATCCGCTAGTCGCTTTAATAAAAACTGCTGATCAACTATAGCGGCTCCGTGAGTTTCTAGACCAATTTCAACAACATACTGGAGACGAGCCACACAATACTCTAACATGTTTGCTTGATCTCTCAAAGTGGGATGTAAGAAACTTTTCAAATTATGAATTAACTTAGGATCATCTTTTTGGTTGCGTCTTCGCTGAAATAATTTCTCGAAGGCAATAGACGGATATTTAAATGGATTACGGACTTTCTTTACTATTTCCTTGAGCTCCTTTCCTGCTGCCTGAACACCTATAACAACACAAGTCACGGACGCTTTGCTTATGAGCCTGAAGGTAATTGTAACACCTACATTCCTTTCATTTTAATACTAATTGTTCCAATACGGTTTGGTAACCTTAGCCATGCAAGCAATATCCTCTTACCCATCAAAGCAATGAACAATCGTAGAATTTCATTTGTTCCTTCAAAAATTTGTGTAATCCGAACATCACGAAGGCCGACGTCAAATGGTTGGTCTTTCATGTAACCCATGCCTCCAAAAATTTGCATGCATTCACTAATTCCTCTGTACCCCATTTCAGAACTTATGACCTAAAAAAAGTTATTTATGCTACAGAATGATTTATATTTATAAAAGTGCAATACGGCAAAATGTAATTGTAAAAACGAATGTACTGACTTTGACGATTGCTGCTTCAACTGCACAATCTTCGAATAGATTGGAGTCTAACATTCCAGCAGTTAAGTAAGACATACTTTCCATAACATAAATGTCAATTACAAGTCTTGCTAATTTTTCCTGAATCAATCCAAAATCTTTTAACGGTTTGCCGAACTGTTTACGGTTTGTTACATGTTCAGAAATGTACGCCAAATATCCCTTCAGTGCTCCTATAAAGAAAATTTAGATTTTTAAGCCCTGAAGTCCAGTATAGTATACCCATTTAATTATTTAATCGGGATTTAAATGCACATTCATAAAATCTACATTCCTGCAAACCAGGTATAAGCATATTTTTAAATGAACAAGTAAAACACTCTACCTGCGCAGCCGCTACCCATGCTGAATCTTCCACTATTTAATATGTTCACAGCAACTTTAAAACCGCCACCAACTTCTCCTATTACATTAGATACGGGAACATGTGTATTCTCAAAATTAACCTCACATGTGTTTGACCCTCGAATTCCATGCTTATCTTCTGGTTTCCCATTGGTTACTCCTCCAAACCCTCGTTCCACAGCAAAAGCGGTAATTCTTTTTGGAGATTTAATGCTAACATTGTCATCCTACATATAAACATTTCAAGAAATACTGTAGGCCCAAGACTGTGAAGATTCAGTCAGTAAACATATTCGATAGAGTTTCATTCAATTCAATATAAACCAATTTGGCTCAGTGAAAGGCTCATCCACGGTCGTTTATTTATCAAAACTCATGGATTTTATCCTTAAATCATTGGACAAACCCAATCACTATGTTATTCTTGTCCTTCTCGACCTAAGGAAGGCATTTGACCTTGTTGACCACAACATTTTAATTCAAGCCCTAATTGACCTAAACATTAACCCTCACGATATAATGTGGGTTATTGGCTTTCTTCGGGACAGATCTCAGTGCGTTAAAGTGAGGAGTCCCTTTCGGATCTCCTGCCCATCAGTAATGGCACTCCTCAGGGGACGAAGTTAGCCCCACTCCTTTTTGTGCTTCTAATAAATTCTCTCCTCACTACAATTAATAACTTTTGCAAACCCACCCCCCGGAACTTCTGTAATTGCGCTTTTGTTGACGACTTAGGCTTAGCAGAACAAGTCAAGTACGGGGACCCACCAAAAATGCAAGATCTACTTAATGAAATTCAAAATTCAACCTCTAAATTAAAAATGGAAATCAACCCAATTAAAAGTGCAGTGTTAATAATCGATTTTAGCAAAAAAAGAAAATTCAGCCACCAAGATTTCAAAATCAACGATACTGTTATCCCGAAAGTCGACTCTGCAAAATTATTAGGAGTCCTTATCAATGACAAAATCAAATGGAGTTCTCATGTCATTTCAATTATTAATAAAGCTAACAAAAAGATTTTTATGTTATCCAAATTAAGACAGTTTGGCTTCAGTAAACTGGAACTGTTAAATGTATACAAGATTTACATCCGGTCCCAAGTGGAGTATGCTATGCCTGTGTGGGGTTATAGCCTTACTAAATCTGATTCTTCTAAAATTACGAAACTTGAAATGCGTTGCCTTTTATTAATCTGTAAATTCAAAGTCAGTAAAAAAAATTATCAAGGAATTCTTGTTAGCTTTAAAATGAAGTCTTTGTTAGAGCGTGTTTCCCAATTAGGTCTTATGTTAGGTAAATCTTTATACAAAAGTCCTAGGTTTCGACCGATTATTAACCCTAACATTAAGTTAATTAATAACACAAGATCTCATAACCATTTTCGAACTGTTTTGTGTAAACGCAAACGTTACTTTAACTCTGTAATTCCCCAAATAATTCGCGAACTCAACCTTCTTCAACCTTCAGAAATTTCAAAGCTCAACTTAATTCATGATAAACTGTTAGATACCTTTAAACCTCTCGACTAATGTTTGTTTTACTTCTCTTAGCATTAATTAATTTCTATGTCTGCTATCTTTGGTACCTTCTTACCGATTGTTATCTCTTTGTATCTAACTCTCCTATGGTGTCTGTATCATGAATGCTTTAATGACAATACACTATTATTATTATTATTATTCCTATCATTACTTCAAAGAAAGACTTACACATGTTCGGGCAAATACTGTAAAAAAGTCTGCTATTCCTCCATTAGAGATCCAAATTTTGGAGCCATTCAAAATCCAATGAGTGCCGTCTTGTGATAGCTCAGCTCGAGTTTGGATTGAAGCAGCATCTGATCCACTAGAAGGTTCGGTCAAACAGAACGCTGCAACAGTTTCTCCAGTAGCTAATCGAGGCAAGTATTTTTGTTTTTGTTCCTCCGTGCCATAAAGTAAAAGGCCCTACAACATGCAAATGGAATTTACGATTATTTCTCACTAAATTCATGTTACTTTTACTTACAAGAAAGTCTGGTTAAGATTCAAATACAGACATCCCAAATATTGTGGTTCAATAATTACAAATAAACTATTAACACACTTTCAGCCCAATGGATTGATGTGCAGCTAGAGTTACACCGATACTTCCGTCCAAGGAAATGACTTCTCCCACTCTAGCATATTCAGTTGCATTTAAACCAAGTCCCCCGTATTCTGGGGGTATTTGAAGTCCAAATAGCCCTAAGTCCTTCAATCCTTGCAAGACATCAGGTGGAATTTTAGCATCCATATCAATTTGTCTGCTGTCGACTAAGTATACATTTTAAAATGGATTACAACTCGATTTTAGCACAGAATTATTACGAATACGTAGTTGTATTAATCAGCATATTATCTTTTCAATATTTCAATGACATAATTCCGCATAATTTTATTACCCTTATTTTGGAAAAACTGTTCAATAGGTTTGATCATCTCTTCAAGGGTTTCATATCTTTCTTTATCAAGGACTTCAGGATACGTTAGTAGATCCGTGTCGAATTCACCCAGAAATAATCTTTTTGCAAACGATGGTTTCTTGTCAGGATCCTCAACCGCAACATAGGAAGGTTTGACTTCGGCCTTAGCCTTTGGCTTCAACTCTTGCACAGTATTATCCGCAGATTTAGCACTAGCGGTAGAAGCGTATCTATAACTGGCAAATGACACATACTGTCGAGGCAATATTCTTGCAAGTTTCATCTTGTAAATCCGGAATCCGGCTATCAGTGACTCAGCTATTAATAAAAAAACTCTTGTCAAATTCAAAATAAAATGCTTTATTTAAATTAAAAATTATATAAAAATGTATTCTTTGTTAAAAGCACTAAATTAAATTAGTACTAACTTATTATTCAAAATATGCAACATCAAAGCTTATATAATTTCTTTACAGTTACAACTAAAACTTGATAAAAATAACTTCAAATTCTGCTCAGCACTCAGAATTCAGAATCTTCATTCAACAACTCTACAACTAAAAGTCGGGCAATAACATTGATCAGCATTTATCGTTATGGCACAAGTTCAATACTGAACGTATACTGACTATAACTACTATAATACAGCGAAAGTTGACATTTAGCATGCATAACACATTGCGAAAGTGTGCATTGCTTTAGTATATTCCTTTATTATGGTAGAAAGCTTCAGAGTAGTGTAGGAAAAGCAACTAATACTATGCAACTTATTTTATAATATAATCACTAACAACTAATGAGCAAGACAAAACGTACCCCCTGGCTACTCAAGCCGGTTCAAGCTTGCCAGTACATTACATACAGCATAATGTGCCATCCACACTGACGGCTAAGACCGACCTAACTTTGTTAAGTCGGAGAAAGGTGTTGCATATGTAGACAGGGCCCAACTAAGCCTGACCTAAGTTAGGACAGTAAACTCCTTTCACCGTCCTAAACAGTGGCTTAGCTGGGCCACTTTTTGGTACCAGCTTAACTTAAGTCACCTGCACGAAACCAAGTGCTCCGCAAGCACAGAACACAGCGTTATACATTGCGTTGAACGACCGATTCGCTTCTTGCCCCATAAGCATGTTTTTCTGTCCCATTCAATCCACTTCTCTCCACTTGTTAAATATTATATTAAAATAGGTAGGAATTAACTAATAATTATTAATAATCATAATATATAATAACTATAAACATAATTAACTATATGTATTTAATATAACATATAATTAATTAACATTAAATACGTTTAATTAACTGAAGATATTTCAGTTAAGATTAGACGAAGTTGAATTCGGAAGTTCAAAAATCCCGTCCAAATTAAGGCGGTATCAACCACGAAATACCGGGAACGACTTTGGTGTTTATTATTATTAACAAGAAATACATTTTTTGTTTTGTTATTGTCACTAAATTTTTGCTACTTATTTCTAAAACATCCTGAATTGTTGTAAAACTCTTTAAAGGATCGAGAAATCTGTTTTGAAAATGCCAGGTCACTCTTCAGCAACCAAAAAACGTCAAAGATCGAAAACGAAAGGCGAAAGAGATTGAGGGGTCACAAAAAATTCTGATTGAACTGTACTCCGATTATTTGAAATTATTTGGTTAAAATGAATGAATATATTCCTTAAAAATGTATGTATGAATGTATTTTGTAGACACTATAACCAAAAACTTGCACATTTGACCCGGATGCAATAAGCTGGAAAAGGTTTTGAATTTGTTTACCCATGAAATGGTCTTCAGCGTTCAACAGACTAATTAAAGCTTAGTTTTTAACTATTTGTGCTATTATGCATGCTTGTGCAGTACTGCCTCCTAGTTTAGCTATTTTTGACGCCTCAATCAGATTCATGTCTTAATATTTAATTTAATAATAATTAATTCTATTTTCTTATAAATAATTTAATATTAAACTGTGGAAAGATACACTTGGTATTCTAGAATTTTAAAAATTCCCGTCGATACAAAGGCGCCAAATCCTTAAGTCATCGAGTGCCAGTGGGGACAGGCTTTGTCTTAAAGTTAGGCCGAAAGTGTCTTAGCAGGCAGTGGGGACAATTCCTATTATAAGTCGGGCTTAACATAGGACTTCAGTGTCCTATTTTAAGTCGGACTTAGCGCAGTGTGGACGGCACTTAATATACTAACTAAACATCAGGTCTACTAGTCGACTACTGCTCGCGTTCATTAGTGACTTGATAAGATTTAACATGTATTCAATGTATTGCGCTTTCGTTGTGTAAACAGAAAACAGAACCTATACATGTAGTACTACTATGCGATATTGAACATTTTTTATTAATGGTGAATGAATGATGCAACAATTAGACTTGCACAATTCTTATACAAGCCACTTTTTTATATACATAATGTCACTCGTACCTCAACTCTTCCGCCTCAGTCCAATGTGCGGTGGCACTGGTGTGGGTGAATTTTATTTGACGTAATTCTTCACTTAACAGTAGTATAATTATTTTATTCCCGAAATTTCAATTTCACCCATAAAAACTGATGGAGAAAATACAAAATACAAACTGCTTTCTACAAATTAGATATTAAGTAAGTGAGTGGTCAGCTTAGTCTGCCTGCTCAGTCTCTGCGGTTGAATGTTTAAACCAGACACTAGTCTCACGATTTGAACTCATATTCGCGGTTTTTGCTTTTACTTTTGCCAACCCGAATTACACGATGGTAAATTCTACTTTAAATTTCCATCGTTTTGCATTAATCGCACACATTGTTTAACATGATAAGAGAGAATGCTTTTTAGTATTTAATGAGCTAATTTTTTGGACTTTGACCAGGTTCATTAGGTGACATGATATACTCACTAGTCAGGTCAGGGAAACTTCTACTAGAGTTCATGAGTTTGTTTTACTTTTCGCTATGACTATTGGGGCAAATAGCGCGAAAGTCAAATCCAGTTCCAAATGCATAATAATAAAAAGCAAAGCTGAGCAGAGGCACAAGGCAATGAAAGCAACCGAAGCAACGTGGTTGGTGGTGAGTTAAATATTTTGAAGTGTTGGAGTTGGAAGTATTGGACCATTCTACAGATTAAAAATCATAAAATTAATTTATGAACCTGTCCATTTCTTACTTGTTTTGACACGTTACATGTGCGTGCTGCTGTGTTACCCAAAATTCTGAATAAAGTGAATTATTTACTATTACCGAAAGAATAGTTGCCTACTTTGTACTTTGTTTAGTTATGAATGGTTTAACAGTTCATGATTTTGTCGGGTTCAGTTTCGCTCTTGCTCTTATATACATGGTTTCTAAAAGGGCTCTTTGATTATTTAACATTACTGCAATTGTCTTGTGATAATAATATTTTCAGTTTAGCGACTGAACAACTAAAAGTGTTAAAATTTATTTGTACCGAAGCGAAAGTAAAAACTTTACGGAACTAGCGCAGGATATAATTTTGCCTATTCGGTAAGTTAGTTGTTAGTACATTATTATATTTGATATTATATTTCCAGATGCCAGATCATTTGCCGAACATGTTGTAGCATAATAGTACTTGATACTGACGTATTATATGCATTACCAATCACAAGTAAGGCGGCTCATCCTACCACCTACGGATAGAGTTAATGAGCTTAGTGTTAAATATTGCATTTTGATGCTACACGGCGATTAGAAAATTCCATTATAAATGAAATCACGTTTTTCAGGGTAGAAGTAGAGTGCGTAAATGTGATCGGGTTCATTTTTTTTCAACTTTGAAAATCTGTAACTTTTTACCCAGCCGACGCACAATGAAGAAGAAGTTATCATTATACTTCTCTTTTAATCCTTTATGTACAAAAAAATACTCAGTGTCGAAAATTAAAAGTTGCAAGAGATACAGGTCATTGTACGAAACAATTTCGAAAAGTCTTATAACGCCCCAAGTGCCCTTAATGTGATCAGTTAGTTTAAATACATTTAAAGGTAATGGAAAAGTAGGGTATTTAATGTGATCGGCATGAAAAAACTCAAAAAAGGGTTCAAAACTTTCATAATTTTACATAGCCAAAGTTTTTGAGGAAAAAAGTTGTAATCACTAGTGATCATAGCTGAGACTATAAGCTGTATGAATATAAGTTGCACATATTTTTATAGGCGGTAATATTTGAACAGCGGCCACTGATCACATTTAAGGGGTGATCACATTTACGCACCCTAGTGCTACGTATTCACTTGCCTTTGGTTCTGGAAATATCTTTAAGTATTTCTGTTATTTCAATACCTAGCTCATAAGAAGCGTTCATCGGGACTGAAAAGGCAGGGGGAAGAAAAAAATCTCTGGATCAGGCAGGGGGTACTGGGGATTCTACATTGTTATGGGGCTTAGAAAAGTCCCGATAACTGCTTATTGTAGATCACTAAATTAAGTCTGAGTAAACAATTATACAATATGTCTCAAAACGTTAGCCCCACTAGGTTTTCGGTGTTTCGTCCGGTCGTCCCCTTTAGTATGAATACTCCATCGAGATAATTATTTTTAGATGACATTCAACTTAACCATGGGTGTTGTTTGATAAGTTTTGCCCACAACGGGAAGTCTAGCCAAACATGTACTCTTCATTGTATTGTCGTCTACCTAGGTTAGGAGAAGACGTTGGGCAAGGATGATCAAACTATACCTATACCCCTTAACCATGCTTACTTACTGTATGGTTAGTATGAACTGAACGACCCGCGATAATGTGCTGTATAATTTAGCAAGCTCCGTTCTTTAAAAGCTGTGACCTAGTGTTGTAATATAATTGGTTCACAATTGTTTGTGAAGATTGGGATTGTTGAATACGAGATTTTGCACAAACTGAGTTGTGCACTATGTATTTTATTAACAGCAGATTGTGATTGTGAACGTTTGTGATTGATCATAAAATCATAATACGTGCGTTAGCGACGACTGGAAAAACAGGTTTGCTCTTGTTAGTTGCAGTCTGGTTGTGATGCGTGTTGTGATTGTACACAATCGAATTTTGCAAGATTGTGATTGTGACAAAGAATCACAAACTAAAAGAACAACTGTTTTTTGTGAAGAAGTTAGTACTACAACACTACTCAGACCATGTAAATTGAGAAAAGTTTTGTTCTCAATGTCAAACTACATATTATATATATACTAGAAGTAAGGCCCTCCTGCCTACGGCAGAGCCACGCAGGGGGGGGGGGGGGCAGAAAGAAAAAAGTAGTAAGCCGCATATGTACAAAATGTGGTAGTTTTATTGACAAATCAGGTATATTACGCATACATAGAGTCACAACACGACACACACGTTTAAAGTTATGTTTCGCCCTGTAGCGACGGTTGTGGCAAACGGATCCTGGGATAGCAGTAGCAGGTCCGTAAATGAAGAATAGGTGACTACAAAAATGTGTGGGGGTCAAGTTCGGTCGGTTAGGGCAGGATAGTACAGGATAGTAAGTCCCGCTGCCTACGGCAGCGTTTGCTATAGTGGTAGGCAGTTAATAGAAAGTGATGGTGGTACGACCCACAAGAGAGATATAAAAACCCAAAACTGACTGATGGTAATCGCCTTGTGAAATTGCCTGGTGCCGGCAGTCCCTCTGGTAACCGCCATTTTACCAGCTTCCCGGCGTCAAATGTCTTAAAGGAACGCCCTGTAGCACATGTGTTGAGTAAACTGCCTCTAAGTTGCCACGTGGTGGCAAACGAATTGTCACCACTGCAGTGCGGCAAGTACTGACTGGAGATATATGCCCCGTGGCAACTGCATCTCAGAAACTGCCTAGTGGGTAGCTGGCTTATGGCAGCTCTCCCGCGATAACTGGCTAGCGGCAACCGCATCGGGGTAACGGCCTTTTAGACAACTCCCCCTCTGCAAATATCTTTTGGCAACTGTCTCGTGACAATTTTCTTGTGGCAACTGCCTCTTAGCAGCTCCCTCTTAGCAACTGCCTACAGCATCTACCTCCGGCCAGCGGCTGTGATAAGCTGCACTGACCTAATTGAATTGAACTTAATAAATACAGTCAAGTTTAATTTGTCGCATTTTCATGTTTTTAAAAGTCAATAACATTATTTGGGCATTTTTGCTTATCTGAAGCCCTTAACTTGTCACCATTTGATTAAATCCTTTTTTTACTGCTTTGCCGGCATCCTGGAGTACTGTATTTTGTTTAGTTTCCTCCTCTGATTTGGACCCTATTTTTAGGCATTATAAAATGTGTCTTATTTAGTTTCTTGCTTTTCATGAAGCCCTCAATCGCCACATATTTACTTTAGAGTTGGATGAAAGTCGCCTTAAATCGTTAGTGTTAGTCTTTTAGCTACAAGTCCTTTAGCTACAACTATACGTTTGTTTTACATTGTATGTACAATTACTTTAATTGCTGTCACTTCTGGAACCATTGTGTTAGTTATAGTGATTTTAGTGACATGTATGTATTCGCCATTTTATACGTAAGTCCAATATAATTTAGGTTTAGACTGTAAAATATGGCTAGAAGTATTACTAATTAAATAATACAATTACTTATTAGTACTATTATTTTATTTTATTTCATAATTCTGCTGTGATTGTCGCAATGAGCTATTATAAAGCAGGACAGGGTGAAATTTGTGTCATATGCAAACGAGCAGATGCTCGGAAGTATCCTATTAGGTGCATATCATGTTTAAGTATTTTTCACAACACGAATTGTTTAAAACTACCGTTGACTAGTAGCCAATTTAAAACTCTTATTGCATCGAATACATGGAAATGCGATATATGTAAATTGCCCTGTTTGTCTCCCAGAGTTGAACTTGACTCTGTTCTTGCTGCACTAGGTAGTAATAATGACTCGTTCTTCACCCCCACTAATAATATATTTGATCCTTTGTTAGAAGTATTTGAAGTAGTTAAATTACCTAAAGGCCTATTAATTATGCATTTGAATATTTGTAGCCTTCGCCTTAAAAAAGATGAACTATCAGTTCTTATGCACCATTACAAAGTAGATGTAATGTGTATTTCTGAAACTTGGTTAAATTCTAATGTTGATGATGGTGAGATTGGGGTTGAAGGCTATTACTTGTATAGAAAGGATAGGCAAAACAAGGCAGGCGGTGGTTTAGTCACTTATGTAAAGCGTAATCTTAATGTTAATGTAAATTTGGATACTGACATAGCTGTGTCTACTGAAAGTTTAACTCTAACTATCTCACTGCCCAAAACAAAGCCAATTGTAATCAGTAGTCTATATAGACCACCAAAGCATTTGGATAGAGATGATGTAATTTTCCAAGACTTTACTGCTATTTCTACATACAGTAGTAGTAATAATGGTGAGTTGTTTATACTTGGAGATTTCAATGTTGACCTGCTTAAATCTACTCCTGAGTCCAAGTCACTGCAATTCTTCACCAATGGTCATAATTTATCTCAGCTTATTAAGTCACCAACAAGAACTTCCCGTAGCTCGAAAACCCTTATCGATCATATTTATTCTAATTCTACACATATACGTGGTGCTAATGTACTTGAATGCGGACTCTCTGACCATGACATTGTGTATGTAGTTCGTAAGAAATTTAGTTCGTATTTAGCTCCTATAGTCATAAAAACTCGAAACTACAAGCAACTAAATTCTAATGAATTTTAATTAGAACTATCTAATACTTCCTGGAACAATATTGACAGTTTTGAGAATATTAATGATAAGATTCAGGTTTTTGAATCGTTGACTTACTGTATCCTAGAACGTAAGTTACCAGTAATTTGTCGTAGACTAAAGTCTGGGCCCGCAAAATGGCTTACAGCTGATATCAAAAAGCTAATTCATAGAAAGAATCATTTAAAGAAACTTTTTAATCGTAGCAGGGCTGAGGTAGACTTACTGGCATATAAAAAGTTTAGAAACAAAGTCACTTCTGTTTTCCGTAAGACCAAGTTACTATACTTCAGTAATACCTTTCGTAAGTGTAAGACCTCGAAGGAATCTTGGGATTCATTCAAATCTCTAATTGGTGATAATATACAAACAACCCGTATCACTGAACTTAAGGTTGACAACACTATATTATCACAACCTGGGGAAATTTGTGGAGCGTTAGCTGACGCTTTTGTTTTGAATAATAATAATAATAGAACTGAGCTCGGTGAATTTGTTAAAACACTTCCTGCTGATACTAGTGCTGGGTTCGTGCAAGTTAGTAGCGAGGAAATAATATCAGTAATTATGTCTACTAAAGGTAATTCAGGTTCAGGATTCAAATGTATTCCACCTAAAGTCATAAAGCTATCAAGTTTTTCCTCAGTCATTGCCGATATTTTCAATCATGCTTTAAAAATAGGAGCGTTTCCGTCGGAATGCAAGGAAGCTATGATTAATCCCATACTAAAACCAAAGTCCAGTAAATTCTTAGCCACTTCATACAGACCTATTTCTATCTTGTCATTTCTATCCAAATTATTTGAGGCAGTTATATCTAGTCGCATAACTAACTATGTAGAAAGCAATGCTTTATTGTCTAAGTACCAATTTGGTTTTCGGAAACATAAGTCTACTACACATGCATTAATTCATTTGACTCGCCAGATTTATGAAGCTATTGATAAAAAGCTCTTTACAGCTGTGCTATTTGTGGACTTAAAAAAGGCATTTGACTCAGTTAATTATGTAAAGCTGCTTCATAAACTAGTCAGTAAATACCGCCTACCTACTTACCTTGTTAAAATACTATGTTGTTACCTAACCGACCGCTCCTTTAGAATTAAGCTGGGTACCTACACTTCTAAAAAGTTTGAACTTAATATTGGTGTACCTCAGGGGAGTGTCCTGGGACCCATATTATTTATTCTATTTTTCGATGATATATGTGATGTACTTAAATCTCTAGCATTGTATGCTGATGATGTTGGAGTTTTGTCAGCAGACACATCTGCTGATAAAGTTAAAACTGACCTCTGTAATATAACCTATAATATTAATGAATGGTGCCGTAAAAATAGTATGGACATGAACTTCATTAAAACTGTTTTTATGGATTTTTATAATTCTCGTCGTAAGCTTGTATGTAACTTTGACTATATTACCTGTAATAGTAACAAGATACAGAAAGTGGAAAAATTTAAATACCTAGGTTTATATTTAGATAGTGAATTAAAGTTTGACGCTCACTATACCTATCTACTTGCTAAACTAGTATTTAAATGTGCACGTCTTCTGAAGTATAAAAGGTTTATTCCACCTAACCTAATGTCTATTGTTTTTAAATCTTTAGTGTTTTCAGAAATTGACTATGGGCTGACAGTGCCAGCTGCTGTGTCCAGCACCATATTAGACAAATGTCAAAATATAATTGATCATTTTCTTAAAAGTCTGAATATTAGAGGGTATCATTTAACTTAATATTAAAAAAGCAATACGGATATCCTAAAAATAAGCATAGCAAAAGAATTGACATGTGCCAGCTGTACGAATTATTTAGCATATTTACTATTAATGAAAGAATTGTATATATTACGCTTTCCATGACTCGTACTTTTATAAAACAAAATGACAAGCTTGAGTGTATTCTTCAAATCAGTGACAACAGAGAAGGGCTAAATCTGCGTAATAACTCTAAATTGTTAGTCTTAAGAAGGTCGTCATTTTTCCATAAATCTTATCAATACAGAGCAGTTTTACTGTGGAATAGTTTACCTGTATTTATTCTTAAGCAAGAAACTCTTAAAGACTTTCAGTTTGAGCTGGGCAAGTGGATACTCAGTAAGCGAAAAAACATTTATGTATAATTTGGGTATTTCTTATATTAATTTAGTAGTTTAGTCATATATTATATTACCTAATGTCTATTCCTGGAAATAAGTGTATGTATTCTCACTTTGGTTTCTGACAATAAAGCCATTACATTACATTTTTACTTGCATTACAGCAACTGCCCGGTTGCAGCTGGCCAGTGAAAGCCATCCTGTAGGAACTCTGTGGCATTTGTTTTGGGGCAACGACACAGTAGCATTGCATTTGAGCAACTGTCTGGCAGGGTTAGGCTTGTAGCAGCTGCCTTAAAGCACATGGCTTAATGCATGGAGGTAAAAGTCTCGCGACATTTACTTTGGAGCTACAGCCGTGTATAAAACTGCTTGGTGGGCAACTGCTTTGCGGTAACTGTCTTCCGGAAACTGCTTTATGGCAACTGGGCAGTGGCAAGCCCGTAGTAACTCTGTGGCAATTGTTTTGGGGCAACGACATTAAGGCCACTATGCGGTGGTAACTGCCTACCTGCAATCGCCCAGTAAGCTCCATTCTAGACGTATTTCTAGGAAGGAGGGGGGTGTTGTGCAGATGTGTTAAGTAATAACTGCAATATTTCAACTATCTGGAGGCAACTTCCTCGCCGCAATCTCTTTGTGGCATTAAGCTTGTTGCAAGTGACTCGTGGAAACTGCCTTGTGGCAACTGTCTGGCAGGCAGTTGGGTTGTGACAACTGGATTGTGTAAACTGTCTTAAGGCAACCCCGTTTTGGGCAAGTGCCGCGCGGGAAATGCCTTGCGGCAACAACCCAGTAATACTTGGATTGTACTCATCTTCTTGTGTTAACTGTTTAGTGGACATAAAGATTGCATAAGGCAGTTGTGGCAGATTAGTTGCCAAGCAGCAGTTGCACCACGGACCTCTCAGGCAAAAGTCCAATCTGGAAGTTGCCATCTCACAAATGTCATCTGGCGGGAGACATTGGACATTTGCCACCAAAACGATGCTTTTAAGCAGTTCTTTTTAAGGGGTGACCACAAGGCAGTTGCCATCATGCACTTGCCATCAGGTGGTTGATGTGAGCAGTTTCTACCAGGTAGCTACTTGAGAGTTGCGGCAAGGCATTTGCCACCAGGCAGTTCCTCTTAGAATGTATCTACCTGGCTGTTGTGACCAGACGGCTTTCACTCCAGTTGCTATTAGGGTGTTGTCTTCTGGCAGTAACATTATCGTGGTTCTTACAGTCAGGACTTTGGTGGGTCGCGCCCAAACCTGGGGTTGGCAACACACAGAGGGGCTGAATATTACACGGGTCATCAAAAGTACACGGGTAAACGGGTATATAGTTGAATATAGATCTTTAATAATTAAATTTAATTAGACTCGTATAATAAATATTGTTGTTATAGCACATCACTTAAAGTAATACCTCAAGGCCCGTGTACAATTATAGACCCGCATACTACCCAAATTTGGACCTCCAAGGCCCGTGTACTAATACAAGACCGTGTAATATTACAGGCCCGTGGTCTAATATACGAAATACGGTACTTCGTGCGTTAGGTGCGTTAAGACGTTGTATGGCCAAGATGAACCCCCTTTTTTTTATTTTGTTGCGTATGTTTTCTCTTAGGTTTAACGTTTCACGTCCTCGGAAATCTGTCATACACGTCCTACATTGACGTGTGAGGTATCAAAATGTGCATAATTGTTTTCTCTATCTCTCGGCGCTTGTAGTTTGTCTGTTTCCCCCTCGCGGGTCTGTGTTTTTGCCCCCGCCATTCTCCCTTCTTTTTTCGCATTTTATCTTTTAAGCGCTTCGCGCTAGGGTGGTCTTTGAGCAACATTTTTTTTCATTTCTCGCCGTATATGAACTCCCTGGTTCATTCTGCATCTTTTTATACCTCTCACTCTTTCCTGCGTTAAGCCGTTCAAATGAAGAAGGGCCCTCCGCACACCCCCTTTTTCCTTGTATTTCTCCAATTTCAATTTCTACCGTCTCCGTTCCTGGGCTCGGCTTTCACATATCTCCAAATGTATGCATTTGTCTGTGCTCCTCGCGTTGTTCTGCGTCCTTAGGTACTTTGTGCGAGTTTGTGCGTCGGGTGGTTCCGGAGCTGCGCCTCGTTGTGTCCTCCATTACCGTGCTTTATTATATAGATCCTATGTAGGCATAATGGAGCTTGCAAATATGACGTCATGCGAAATTCCTCAATTTTGACCCCTCCCCCTCTCAGGTCATACGATTCCGTATGTATATGATTAATATAAGGGATACAAGATCATTTCCTGCAGACCCCCCCTATCCCAAATTTTATAACGTCATAGTTGCAAGCTCCCAGTCAGGACTAGGGCACTACTTTTATTTTACTACCGATACTTTTTTAGCAAGCTATAGCAAGTCGAGTATAATATTAATACAACCTTCTCTGCTAGGCGACGGTGGTATACGGACATTTGCTACCCGGGCATTTGCTACCCAAAACCAAACCTAGGACATTTGCTACCCATAACCTAGGAAATTTACTACCCACGCCCAAACCTAGGACATTTACTACCCACGCCCAAACCTGGGACATTTGATACCCATGGCTAATGTTAATGTAGAAATAAAATGCATGAACAACATTTTTGAGTGTACCGTGATAACATGGCGTCGTTAAAATAGCTTTTTAGTGTTATTATTGTTAATGATAGAAGATGGTATAATTGTAGATGGTCGTTAAAAAATGTCATTTAAAAGTTATATAAATTATATAATTTGTTTTTATATAATTTTGAAACTAGAAACTGTCTTTTCACCATAATTACGTCATAAAAAACAAAACTTACATTTAGACTCATATGAAGTTTTATTTATTTTATTAGATTTAGGAATACGTTATAATTTTATTGTTACACCGTTTTTTTCTTGTAGTAACTTTTGTAATGTGTCTGCAATGATGTGTTATGTTGACTGGTTCTAACATTTATATCAGTCTTAATATGCGGGGTATATTAATTACAAAAATAAATTGTAAAGATAATATATAATATGTATGTATATAACTTTAAATATAATTTTTGAACGACCATCTAGAATTATACCATCTTCTATCATTAATAATATTAACATTAAAAAACTATTTTAACGATGCCATGTTATCACGGTACACGGGTACACTCATAAATATTGTTCATATGCATTTTATTTTTACATTAACATTAGCCATGGGTATCAAACGTCCCAGGTTTGGGCGTGGGTAGCAAATGTCCTAGGTTGGGTTTTGGGTAGCAAATGTCCTACAACCGACAACCGTGACGGTTATATCAAAATATATGGGTTCTTGAGGATTCCAAAAATTATGCCCGATTTTCATTAGGCTGATGCGACACTGGATTTTAATTTTTTAAATTATAATGACACCATTGCATTGATCTAAAGCACCATTTACCATTTTACACTGTACAAAACTGTTAAATGAGGCAGTTTGGGTGAGCCGTAAAATCTTGAGCGGTTAATGCAGGGAATGTTTTTTTGTTGACAGCACAAACTACGAGAAAGTTGCGTTCCGCACTTCACTTTATGTACTACGTACTACAAAGCTATACTACAAAGCGCCTATCTTATAATATAGGCGAAAAATAGGCGATAGGCAGGCAGGCAGACATTTTTAAGGAAAAATTGCCAATGCAATATGCAGGCAAATTCAAAAGATAAATGAAAGGCTAGGTAGGCAAAGGCAATGGACAAATTCAACCTGGTAGGCAGAATAGTTATGATCGGAATTTTTTGTCTTTTTTGTAACGCAAAATTGTTAATTATTTGGGTGTTCTTTAAAAGTAGTTATGTATTTGTATTACATCTAAATCTAAATAGCAATTTAGAAAGGATAATTTATAAAATCTAATAGCTTCTAGTAAGCTGATTTATAAAATATAGGCTGATAATAGGCTCATATAAAAAATAGGCAGTAGGTAGGCAAATCGGTAAAACAGATAACAGGTAGGCTTTAAAAAATCGTGGAAAAAGGATACGCGATAGGTAGGCATAATATTTTTTCAAAAAAATAGGTTAGGCGATATTCAAACTCCGAGCTATGGCGTACTACATTATTTGTGATCAATTTGATCAATTTTTGAGAGAAAATGTTTTTTAAAGTTCCCACCAAATGTTAAATTTAATATTTAAACCGGTCATTCATTTGGTATGCTCACAAAAGATATCTAGCGTGATCGTAAATATGCTTTTTTTCGTCTTTCATTATGCTGTTTTCTAAATTTTATTATGCCAAATTATGCTGTTTTTTCAGTCCATTATGCTTTTTAATTATGTTTATTTTAAAAACTTTTATTTCTGTAAAAAATGTGTTAAAAAAGTAGCAAAATTGAGTTTTTTTGTCAAAACATACATTAAGGTGGAAAGGTGGATAGTATATGCCATAAATAGTCCTTAATATCCACCATAATCCATCTTCCATCTAGATGCAAGGAGTGCATTGTTTTAAATTCAAACTAAGTCGTTAGACACTGTCAGGACCGAATCCACATCATGTACTCTTTCCCCATTTTGAGTCCCCTGTTCCGTCTTTTTCGTCGTTCACTACTACAACTTCCGTGCACATTATTCCTTTTCCTTTCCCATGCTCCGCATGTACGTGTGTAGAACATATCGCAACACCACATTTGCCCGTCGTTCATCCTATAGCACGTACACACGGTACGGCCACCTTCCACTGGTACTTTCGTCTCCCAAACTCTTAAACGACACACCGTACCTCTTTTCCTTTCTCCATACCACATGTACTTTCACGTTGAATAGCCCAGTACTACTTTCAACTACCGTTGACTCTAGTACATGTACACATGACACATCTACCTTCTTCTCCTCTCACATGTCCCGAACTTCTGACTCCGCACTTTCACCGCTTCTTGTCTCTCTTGATCTGAGACCCGTTCCACGATCCTCCCAACGCTAAAACACTTTCGTATAAATAACCAAACCCCGACCGTTCTAGCTTCAGTCTACAGGACCACGAGCTACTGCCAACATCTCCAGTCTCTCTTGTATTCTCACCTCACCCTTTTTATATATACCCGCCAGCGTCTTGTATCAGACTGGTACTCTCTCTCTCCTTTCCCTAATCTACACTTTCTGTTATTAAAACTATCATTACCATTGCCTATAACTCTCCGTTGTTGCGACGATTTATTTCATCGGGCCTCCGTTCTTTGATTCTCATACCTACGGCCACCCTAAGCAGTACACCGTACATACGGGTACTTACAACACTTAATAAGTACCTATCTCCAATTTTGTCTCTATGTTTACGCATGTACTATATAATTACTGTGTCGGGCAGATAAATATTTAGAGTAGCTTTTCCCGTGATGGTTATTCAGTAATTTTTGGTTCTAAAAATATTAAAACAAACCTAGTACAAAATGTCGATTTTCATCATTATGCTTTTTATGTTCATTCTCAGGGCCAGTATGCTGTGTATGCTTTTTATGCTAAAAAAAATTGTTTTCGAGTTTTTCGTATTTAATAGATCGCCAAACGATAAAATAACCGGCTACCGCATATCAATCGTGCTGTTTTGCCTTTTTTGCTTTTTATTATGCTTTCCGGTGTCCTTAGGATATCCCATTCGAGCGGTCTAGATGAGTAGAATCTACCGTACATCTTCTAATACAACGACCCGCGTTGTATTAAAACTCAGAGGTTTACCGCCCGCGTTTTATTAGAGACCCGCGTTGTATTGAAAAGTTTGCATTTCAAACCCCCTATACGCAATGTTGAAGCATTGCAAACCCCCGCGTTATATTAGAGACCCGCGCTGTATTGGAGACCCGCGTTGTATTAAATATCTGACGCCTACCCACAGAGGTATATTAACATAGAGAGAGTACTCCCCGTAAAAAGCAAGGCAGACAGGGGACAAACGCCATCTGTCTTTTATCCAGACTCGAGACGGAGCCCTGCTTAGGATTAAGTGAGTGAAGGCTTCTTGGTGGCTACTTGGGTGGCTAGAAGTATTAGGGGGCATCCATCAATGACGTTCAAGAAAAAGGTTTTTACTTCCTCCCTTCCCTAGTTTACGCATCTACAATGTAGCGTCATATAGTAACGACAAGTTTGAATAGGTCGTACCACTCTCCCTCCCCTAAATCCAGACGTCACTGGTGCACGCCCCCCTATGCAATCTATTCGCCTATGCGGCAGAAGGGAAAATCAAAGGAAACGTAGTTCTTACCAAAAATGAAGACGTCGCTACTGCAGCTAATTCCTGCTGCAATGTAAACCGACTAGGCACAAACTCATTCATGGGGTCTGGTGAAAAATACATGCAAAGAGATAGCAGTCCTCTCTCTAGGTTAATATACCTCTGTGCGCCGGTAATTGTCTTACGATTAGAGTGACAGGAAAAACTTGAGAGCAACTGAAGCTTAAAAAAACTAGCTCATTCTGATACTTTTTTGATTTTACTTTGTCTTTCTTGCTGCAAAACTATTCAGTGTTCTGCACTATATAAGACCTTGATTTCACTTCCAACTTTACCCATGGATAACTTTATCTATAGGTAAGTTATCCATGGATAGTGAATGAAATCGCAACTATCCAGGGGATAAGTCCCTATCTATAGGTAAAAGTTATCCATGGGTAAGTTTGATGGATATCTCTCGTCTATAGATACATTGCATGGGAAACATTGTGAAATCGCCCTATCTATAGTCTATAGTGGGAGAGAGAAATCGGCTCTGGCAACAAGGGGCATAGGCGACATCTAGGTCAGGATAGGGAAGTAGGTGTAGGTAGTGATGGTAGCAGTAGTAAAGCCATCATGTGGAGACTGGATGGGGAGTGCATGGTCTGGTAGTGGTAGTAGCAGTAGTAAGCTATCACGTGGGGATTGAATGAGGGGAGCGTGATCTAGAAGGATCGAAGATATGACGTCAAGACCAGAACGACATGAGAACGATCGTGGACAGTCGAGATAGTAGCAGTGGTAGGGCTAGGTAGTGGATGATGGGGGACCGACCACGAGCATTGGAGTAGACAAGGATTGGGGAGCGGAAGGTAGGCTTATATAGAAAGGATAGCCAATCACCGGCTGGAAGGCAGGCTCATATAAGAATGATAGCCAATCACCAATCAAGGTAGGAACGCAAGTGAGTAGGAGATCTGGGTTGGTCTTCAGGATGAGGGCTCATGAGATGATGAGTGTGGAGAGCAATCCTCATTCTTTTGCCATACTCCACGAGAGAAGGACAACGGTGGAAGTTGCTGCGTGTTCGTGTAGTAGTAAGAAGACCTCAGTTGTGTAATATAAATAATTTAGTCTTGGCTTAATATCAGCCATTATTGGGGTTTTTAGTTAGTTATATTTAAGCGTGTTTACTATTATTAACGTGTGATATATTGTTTAATTTGTACCGGGTAAACCGGGTATTTAATGTGTGTTATTCCCGACATAGAACTGACATTAATGTGGGTCGGATGACCGAGAAAGTGACAAATAAATCGGTGTAATTGTGAGTGATTTCCCCAGACATTACCGGTGTGCGAACTAATTCTTTGGCAAATGGCCGACAGCATATAGGGGGCTGTGTAAGACATTGTATCATAGTGTGTGTTCATTCGGGTCCAAGTTGCCCCGGTCAGGTAGAGCCGTATAGATAAACGCTGTGAATAGACTTGGCTGGTCGGACGATCCCGTCTCATTTTACCCATAAGCGCATCTTCTACCTCTTGACCGAGTGAGCTTGACATCTTGGAGTGGAGGTGCTGAGGGCAAGGTACCAGCACTTGCATACGGGTGAGGCATACTGCATCTCCCGACCACACCACGGAGCCGACATCAGATAGGGTGCTGAGGAGCAGAACCCGAGGACCAACACCCAGGGATCAGACCCGTAGCTCTGGACCGGGGCTCGAGGAGAGCCGCTCCTCGTTAGTTAGGCTGCAGACCAGGAGGTCTGGAGCTCAGGAGAAGCGGTCAGGAAGAGCCTGGTCTGAGGTTAGGACTGGGCTTGGAGCTGAAGATAGCACGAGAGAGCAGGAGATCTCGAGGTCCACCCCTGTGAAACCGTTGAGAAGAGGGAGACGAGTGCCTCGAGGAGAGGTGGTCTTGGTGTTTGAGGCTGTGGAAGTACAGGATTGTGGTGTATTAGGAGATTCCCCTATTACACTGGCGACCACGACGGACACAAGATTCTCATCTTGTCAGAACCAGCGCACACCCAGGTGAGATAAACCAGTTCCTTATTTCTAAAGTTCAAATTTTTTTTATTATTATTATTACGTTAGAGCATTAGAATAGGGCTGGTGTAACAGATTGCGAGTTCCGAGATAGAGGTTCGACTGAGCTATACTCAGGCAGGTCAGGCGAACACCGCACTTGGAGCAACGGGTATTATAGGGAGAGAGAACATCACTAGTATAGGTCACATCTTATATCATTGGTAGTAGAGGTTACATAAATACAAATCACCACCAAGAGAGTCATAATACAAGGTAATTCGAGCTTCGAGCAATAGTGGCAGATTCATACGGACCGGGGGTCTGACCGACTGGGCGGCCCAGTTTGTCCAGGCTAAGGGTATTCTGTCATTAGATGTGCTGTGCACTGGTCGACGTGGAGGTTATAGGCCACATACAGAGCACCAGAACATCAGGTATAATCGTTAGCTTTTCATACACAAACATCCGGTTAATAGAGACGCGGTCACGTACCAGGGGCATAAAAAAGATCCGGTAAAAATCAGGTCTGAGACCCAGTAAAGTCAATTGGGACTAAGGTGAGCGGGTCAAGACGGAGGACGGACCTACAAAATGGCAGCCTCAACCCAGCCACAATCGGAATTGAAGACCCTATGGAAGCAACGGATCGCCAAGATGATTCAACTGGGGCAGCTCGAGCTGAAGGACGGCGAAGTTTTAGGGAACTTTTATATCCAGAAGCAATGGTTTCTCGCCCAATGGTGCATCACTCAGAAAGAAGAGCTGCCTAAGCTAATGACACAGGACCAGGTCCAGTCCCTTTTTGCACAAAGAAAGAATAGAATGCGACAACTTGCGCACGATGGGGAGACCGCGTTCAGTGGCGTACTCGATCTAGCTCACGAGGAGGCAGAAGCTCAGAAACCCATTCATGTCCAACCACCCATGTCTAAAAACAAGGAGGACCTGCTCAACCCCGGCTCGCAGCAAATACATGAGCTACAGAAATCACTGGATGACATGTCTAAACGGCTAGAACAACTGAACCTACTCTTAGTCGAGACTAGAAGAGACAACGAAGAGCTACAACAGACAGTCAAGACTAATGAGAAGACCGCCTTGGTGAACGCCATCCTGGCAAGGAAAGGAAACACCACTCAGCAGTCCGCAGCGCCCGAATCCGGGGACAACATAGAGATAGGACAGTCAACGATGGTAGATGCAGTTCTTGAAATACTGCACTTACAGATGACACAAATGTCTAGAGCACAGGAGCTCCAAGCAAAGCAAAGAGAGTTAACACTAGAAATGATGGCACCAACAGGCTTGAGCATCTTACCACAAAAATTTGATCCGGTAATAGACATAGCATCCAATTATATCGCATCCTTTGAGAACTACATGGAGGTCCACGCGGTCCAGCACAAGTCCTGTCACCATCTTCCAACAATGTCTCTCCACACCGGCGGAAGCAGCTTGGTTGAGAGCAGTTCTAGTAGACATTGAACCCAAGTGGGGACCGGTGCGTACCGCGTTCTTGAAAGCATATGACAAGACCAACATGCAAGCAGCCTTGGACCAAATAGTATATAACAAGCAGAAGCTATCAGAGCCAATTCGTACCTGGGCTTCGAAATTCTACACTAAGCTAAGAAATATCCAGCAACCCCAACCATGGGCACCGAACGAGATCATGAACCGCATCAGAAAGAACATGCATCCTAGCTTAGCAGGGGCTTTCCCTTCAGGAACCCCGATACCACTCAACATCAGTGATTTCATTAGCCAGGTCGAATCTTTTCACCAGATGCGGCAGCGAGCAGATCGCGGACAAGATTCATGTAAGCCTATATACGACGAGGAGCACGTGAGGTATGACGGGTCTTACCAACAAGCAGAAAGGACAAGGCGGTACTCAGAAGAACGTGATTCAAGCCGGTCTACGGAAAGAAGACACGGGGGTCGCGATAGAGACCTACAAAGACCCCGCCATGTTTCCCCAGGGAAATCAAAATACCTACGCGCAAGGCCTAAATACCGGTCTCGGGACCCACCACCAAGGCGTCCTGGACCTCGGAACCGACAGTCTAGAACGGAGGTGATGGTGAACGAAGGCAAATGGTGCACGATCTGTGTGAATGACTCTCATCACACCGTAGATTGCAAGGCAAAAAAGGCGAAACTCTTGGCCTATAGACTGCTGCAGAACTGCAAGGAGACAACAGAGGAACAAGAAGAAGACAGCAGCCAACAGCCAGAAGCCAAGAACACACCCCCGCCGCAAGAGACCATTAAGAACGAACCACAGGACCAGCAGACGGGGGGATCCGTACGTCGTATGACAGCCCGAGCAAGAAGAGCTTTGGAGATGAAGCGCCACGACACCTGCACGACGGACATCATCTCATCAACCTTCATTACCACACCGCCACCAGAAACCGAGGAGCATTTAAACTGGTCTCAGACACGGACATCGAAGGGCACCCGTGTCGAGTGCGAAGACGAAACAGAGCCCCTTTCGCCCTGGTACGAGTAAAGGTCAAACGACAGCTATTCCCAATCTTCAGTTTATTAGACTCCGGCTGTACCGCGCTAGCAATATCAAAGCAAACATGCACTAAATTAGGCCTAAAGATAGAAAAGTCGGAAACTAAAGTAACCGGATTTGATGGTATACCCAAAATAGCGACAGGGCAAGTAGTACTAAATTTTAACATAGCGGATAGATGGTTTAGAGAACAGTTTCTAGTCCAAGAAGGTCTGATAAATCCCATATTCATAGGAAACTCATTTAGATGGAAATACGGCCTCAGTTTCGATGATATCAAAGGAGAACTGCATTGGGCAGTCAAAACTGAGGCCGAAGAGGAACACCAGGTAGGTTACTTTGTAAGAGGTCTGGCGGTCTATTCCGAAAAAGATGTCTGTGATCCATCACTGACACCGACCCCAGATCCACAGGATCGCACGTGGTTCCTCCGGACCCCAGTCCAAACCTTTGTAGAAATCTTAGCACAGAAATACGAACGAGTGGTCCGAAGCGATGGTTCATCAGGTATATCAAACGCACTGGTGTACGATCTAAAGATCGACCCCAACTGCCCAGTCTTGCAATGTAGACCCATCCGGCGGCCACCGGCGATAGCCAAATGGGTATACGAGAAGCTCGAAGTGTTGGAAAGACAGGGCAAGATACGCCGTTCGACCTCGGAATATTCATCTCCAATGTTACTAGTCCCGAAGCCGAACGGCGATAAGCGGTTGGTAATTAACTATAAAGAGCTTAACAAATACATCCCAAAGATCCACAGTCCCAGGCCTAACATGCACATATTCAGGGAACACCTACCTTCAGGTCGGTATATGTCAAGGATCGATCTGCGATCGGATTCTTGGCAGATCCCGATATCGGAATCATCCAGAAAGTATACAGCTTTTCATACACAGAATGCATGCTGGGAATAGAATGTCCTTCCCATGGGACTCAAAAACGCCCCCGTGATCTTTCAACAGCTCATGAGCCGGATCTTCGGTAGCGACATAGGTAAATTCCTATTCCTGAATCCCGATCATATGTTAATTTGTAGCGCGACGGAGGGTTTACACAAAGAACATCTAGAGTTCGTATTTAAAACTTTGCATAATGCTAACCTATCTATAAATTGGCAAATATGCGACTTCGACCTCCCGGAAGCACAATTCTGCGGACATATAATTACCAGAACGGGAATTACCAAATGTTCGAAGAAACTCGAGGCTGTTCGCGATTATCCGGCCCCCAAAACCAAGAAAGACATTTAACGATTTCTCAGTGCTATTGGTTGGTATATGAGGTTTATTCCTCATGATGCTACACAAGTAGAGCACATTTTTCTTAAGTTGAAAAAGGAGGAAGATCCTAATCGACCTTTCACTTGGGGTCCGGAGCAGCAAACAGCCTTCGATACAATCAAAGAGGCAATTGCAAAGGAGATCGAACTCAATGATATTGACGAGGACCATCCTTTGTATGTCTATACGGACGCCAGTGATACGGGCTTAGGAGCAATTCTGGTTTAGCAGTATTACTGTGACAAGCTTAAGGCCGACCGGTTCCGGGTGATCGAATGTCGTAGTAAGTTGCTAAACACCGCGGAGCGGAAATATGATGCTAGGGAGAAGGAATGCCTGGCTATTAGATTCGCAAATCGGGTCTTTAACCCACAGATACAGTACCAGAAGGATGTAATCTTCAGATGCGACAATCAGGCCCTATCCTACTTGAAACATGCAGCCACAAACGACCATCTCTACAATAAACACATTGTGAGGTGGGCGATTGAGCTGGGTGATGTAGTGAATAACATAGAGTTTGTCAAGGGCTGCGACAATAGACTGGCGGACCTTTTCTCACGCGGCGCTCTGCCGGATCCGTCACAAGACAATGATCCAAACCAGGTCGACCAGTGCATAGCAACCTTTACCAGTTCGAGAAATAACGTCGAGATTGACATGGATATGCTGGACGGGCCCATGCTGCAGACTCTCCAGAGATCTGACGAAGCGATCGCCACTATTGCTAGGAGTTTATGTCGAGTCGGTCATCGGTCCAGGTATAGATACGACTACGCGGTAGTGCAGGGTATTCTGTGCAGGTATGTTCCAAATAAAGACCCGTACCCATTGAAATCCATATTGAAACAAGGCACGCAGACAGACGACTTCTACAGCAATAGAGTGGATAGGCTCTGGGAGCAGCACCAGGAGGAACGAGGCGTAGGTAGACCATCATACCACCATAGCTCATCACAAGTTAGGATAACACCGGCAATGCTCCGCAGGGGTTTTTTGGATCCTGAGGTATCTACTACTAGAAAGCGCTTGGTCCCGGTAATCCCACAGGCCATTGAGCGGGACATCATTTTACGTTTTCATGAGTCCACGAAGCCAGGCCACCATAGGGCCCAGATCACATATGATAGAATAAAAAAGCGATTCTGGTTCTATAACATGGCAAAGACAATAGAAGCATACATTAGAACATGCACCGCATGCCAGGCCACCAAAGCATCCACCCAACTAACACCAGACAGGATCGGTATCCATTCATACAGAAATAACATCTTCGAGTGCGTTCAGGAAGCCATACTCGGTGAGCTCAATCCAAGTGCGGGACACAAGTACATAATAGTCTGCATAGATCACTTTTCCAAATGGATAAGTATGGAACCACTCACATCAGTCTCCACTGCTAAGGTTCTGAGGTTCTTACAAAAGGTATTTAATACTTTCGGTACCCCAACCAGAATAGTATTCGATGATCGGATCGTACTTTTCTGGAACAGAATGGGAGGAGCAGCTCCATCAATGGGGATGTCTAGTGGTACAGGTGCCACCATACCAGCCGTACCTGAACCAGTCAGACACAACCACCCAAGATATCCAGAGCATTCTCAGGACATTTTGCTTTCAAGGCCGAACCAAGTGGGCAAAGCAACTCGGAGATTATATGGAAGCATTAAACACATCAAAATCCAAGGCAGCCACATATTCACCTTGTCAACTCAACCTAGGCAGGGATATCATGCTCCCAATAGATCGCAAAGCACAGCTCCAACGAACCTTAGGAATTACAGAAGCAGAGTTCGAGGTGAGGTTGCTCTCGGATGCTACAATCATCAGGGAACAGGTGCATAAAACCATCAAACTGGTTCAGCTAGTTCAGGGTGAACACCTTGATCGGAACATACGTGATGGTGTATACAAGGTAGGGGACCTGGTTACGACACGTAGTAAACACCAGTCACCAGCGTCAGAAGCCATACATACAGGGCCCTGGATGATAGCGGAGGTATATTCAGATCTCTGGGTCAGTCTTAAGGACCCATATGATCCGCAAGCTATTGCTTTTAAATCCCACACCTCGCTCATACTCCCGTATCATCACAGTGTAGAGGTGTCAGTTAAAAATGAGTCTAAGACTCAACAGGCTGGAGATATAAGACAGAGCAGGTTAAGCAAGCCAGAGGCGCGACAGCAAACACCAGCAGCAGCAGGGAAAGATATCGAGAGCTCGAGCCTAGGGCCTTTAGACACGTCCGATGAGTACAAGCAAGACTATGACGTACCTTCTACGCTACTAAGGAAGTCAACAAGAATCCGTAAACCTCCGGACCGCTTAGGTATGAACGCTATGCAGTCGGGCAGAACTGCATTCCGGATGGGGGACCTGCTGAGGACGTCTTTTCACGGGAACGAGACCGCAAATTAACAAGCAGGAAGTACCAGACCTAGGAACTGGTTGCACTAAATTTATTTAGGAATTTTAGAAAAGTTTTTTTTGGTGATGGGAAAATGAGTATTAGCTTAGTTTTTACATAAAAATATATAAAAATGAAAAAAAAAATAATAAATATAGTTAGGTTAAGACGGAGGTGTAGGGGCTGGGGTCTCCACTCTTCCGAGCACGTCCTATGACGTGTACGACGTTAAACTGCGCCGTGTGCTCGTCCTGACTTCCACCGTAGGGACGAGCATAGGGTAGGTTACTAGTGAGTGGGTAAACAACTCCCATCGGCAAAAGAATCACGAAAGGCTGAGAATCCAGCCAGTGAGCTCCTTTGCTCGGTAGCCAACCCTATTCACGGCATAAGGTTCAGAGCACAAGAAATCCACATACCGGGAGCTGGTGTCCGATTTAGATGTTGGTGGAGCACCCAGCACTAAAAAAGAGGGCCCGTAAAGCCCTCATGGAAGGTTAGCTTAGGGTAACCTTTATCAAAGGCATGGGGAGCAACAGATCCACAGGACCAACGCGGCCCAGCATAGGTAATTTAATCAGTACAGTTCCAGCGACCACCAGCTCGGTCGAAGTCAATTCACATTGTTACGCTCAAAGCTGAGAGAGCATGATAAACCAGCAACAGAGTAGTACAGTCGTCAGAATCAGCATCGCCTAAGAGAGCACCGGAGGACCCCGGAATCGAGATGAGCGGGTAGATGATGTGATGATTAGCATAGGCCAATAGTCTGCCAGGCTTGTAGTTACTTCACAACACCCAGGTAGATAGTTCGATCCTCAAGCTAGGGAGAATAAACAAGCATATTAACCAGGAGACCGCCAGGGCGGTTGAATGACTCACTTTGATGAGTAGTTTAGAGTTGGGCTTCAGGTCAGGTACAACATGCCATAAAGTGTAGTACTCAAGCTTGCGAGGGTAAACAAGCAAAGGCATTACATGTCAGTTGTGAGCATTATGAAGGGAACAGCGCAGGCCAACGAGCCGTAATTGCGATGTTCTGTAGTGTTCAGCCGGGTACGGAGATACTTCCATAGGACAATGGTACAATTTAGCACAACGCAAGAGCCGTTTAAATGCTTTCCCATGCATACGATTTTCTGCGGAAATCCAGCTAACAAGTCGGTCGTGGGCAGTAAGCATAAGAGTCCAACAGGAGGACGGATGGGTAACCAGGTATGTAGGTAGTCACTGTCAGCAGGTCTGCGTTCTCAAGGCTAGTGAGGGTAAACAAGCACTCAACCAGTAGATTAAAATCAACGTAGCAATTAAAGTAAAGGTCCGGCAGGAGAACATCGAGCATTCGTGTAGCAGAAGGCAAGAGTATGTTAGTCCTCAAGGCTAGGGAGTATAAACAAGTACAGGAGACCACATCCAGCAGTGATTTCAGTTAATTTGATTCCTGCCAAGGGGGCTGGGAAATAACCAGCTCCGGTCGAATGCAATGCCAGCATAGTAATGGTAAATTGGACGAAGGATAAGGAGTTCCATCCAAGAGGGCAACTTATAGTAAGCATAGCAGCTAGAATTCCTCAAGCTAGGGAGGGTAAACAAGCATTCGGGAAGAATTCCCGGCAGTTATTTCAACCAATTCGATTCCAGCTGGGGGTTGTCAGTGACCAACTCCAGCTGAGACTTCGTACCAATGTGACTTTTGGTTTGTCCCACTTCAGTGTCTCGGTGCAGGGATCGAGAGTGGGCAGTAGACGTACAGGGCTCCTCAAGACTAGGGAGGATAAACAAGTCAGCACAAGAGCGACAATGGAAGCGATCTTTGAATAGACATTAGCCTAGCCCATCCCATGTGCATGCCACTTCTTTTTCCAATGGAAGCACCGGTGCAATGGTAAGTGAGTTAGCATAGTAAAGGGATGGCAGTAATTCTCCACTGTATCCAGTTCCAAGAGAGGTAGGTGCGATCAGAGTTAGATCAGTCCAGCGAGGCAAGCGAGAGGTTCGATCAAAGTTATCGAGCTCAACCCCAGTGAGGTGTAGTGCAGAGCAGAGGGTAGACAGACCACCAGATCTCGTTCAAGTCCAATAAGACAGGTGCCATACGGTTGATCGAGGAACGTCCTAAGGGACAAGTACGGGACATCAGCAGTGCGCTAGACCTCGGTATCGTCGAAAAATAGTTCATACACCAATGACTATACAGTAAACCAGACCTGGTTAACAGGTCGGGGGGACCGCGTGTAGTAACAAGTTAGCGGTAATAAGCAAGCACTAGAGTAATGCGGAATTCGGGAGCAATCAAAATTTACGGTGGCATAGCCCTTCCGAGGGTTATGATTAAGGGATAGAGCAGCGACTCTAATGAATACACGCGGGGATGAAAGGTCTTCTGAGCTATGTTGACATCGTCATCAGGATCGGAAGACCGCAATTTAGTTAAGCATGATTAAGATAAAGGAATGACAAGGCATGTAAAGCTCGGGTTTAGGACCAGGTGGCATGATCAAAGGATAGCTGGAAGCTTTATATGAATAAGGGAGACGGTGAGTCTCACTTAGACCTTGTCTAATCGGTGGTTTTAAAATTTTAATTTTAGCATGGCAGCTTCACCAGCATGGCTCGAGGACGTCGTGACACCACTACAGCAAGTATCATGGGTAGCAGATGCATTGGCTCAGGGAGCGTACGACGCAGCATTCAACCCTAAGGTCGCATCCCGACCGGCAAGATTGGGCCCGGAATCAAGAAGGGCGAAGGGCGTGGCAGCAAAAAGAGGCCTAATTCCAATTACGTCCCGTCCACAAGAAGACCCTACACTCCGAGAAGCAGTGGAAGCGTATCGAGTTAAGAAGGACAACACCCAACGCACACTTGACTCCAGCTCAGATAGACGATCCACAGTGCGATCCCCGGATAGTGAGACATTTCGTAACAAGGGACAAGGCATGGCCAACTAAATCCCAGGGAATTCGTCCTACCATACATAAGGAAGTGGAGGTTACTCCAGGGGCGAGTAAGGAAGCAGAGATCCAGTCAGTCTTAGTTAAACTGGACAAATCACCGAATCTTGCGGTCCAGGTATGGCGAGCAAACAAACATACCACGAAAAGAGGGTATATCTCGGTGATCGCAATCACAGACGGGGCACGGGTGGTGCTAGCAGGATATGCGGCAATGGCACCAGAGGCACGAGCATACCTCCTCAACTGGCTGAAAAAGAATAATGCAGTCAAATGGACTTACCAGCTCGGGCCCCAATTCGAAATCCTAAGAAACTTCGCTGACACCCGCCCGAAACATATGGTAGATGTCAGATACTTGTTGAAGCGATGGTGGAGAGCTCGATATAAGGAAGAGATGCCGCTACGAGCAGAGGAAGTATTACTTACGGTATTTCCTAAGCTCGAAATTACTATTGAAGACTGTCTTGAAGATAATCGCCCAGCTAAACGAGGAACAGAGAACAGAGTGTTCTTCACACCAACCCAGTACAGGTATATGGTCACCAAAGTATTGGGAGTATATCAATTGGGTCGACTCTATTCAGAGTCTTTCCTTTCCGCTCAAACGGGTTTTAATAAGTTGGTAGAAGCATCCAAAGACCGCATAAGAATCATGGATACTCGTATCCCGGTGGTGGCACCCGACTTCTCTCCGAACCAGTGCCGCCAGGAGCTGGGTAAGGTGCTCTATCAATATGCTAAACTGTATCGCCAGGGAAAGCTCAAAACTAAGGAAACATTGGACGCTCGCGGTATCCTGGCCATATTAATAGTGCTTCGCCTGGAGATGGCATATAAGCTGGATTTGCAGCCGGGAGAATGGCTTAAGACAACCACTATAGCATATATGTTGCAGGCACAATTCTATCATGAGAAGGACCTGGTAACCGAGACGCGAGTGTCAGATAAACCCACTAGTTTCCTTCATTACTATCGATGTATGACACAACAAGATACATGGAATTATTATGGAGGAGCGTTTGACGCATTTAAGAGTTATATTGATAAGTGGTGTTTGAGGGGCAAAGATGGAGAGCCACGCAAACCAGCCCAAATGATGCAAGGCAAGGGTGAGCTTAGGAAGTGGATCGATTATCCGTATCTACAGAAGCACGTAGAGGCAGTGCTAGAGGTAAAAATACTGGACCTGATAGACGAGAAAATCCAGTGCGACGATTGGGATGATTGTGTGACCTCCAGATCCGCAGACGAAGACACCGAGGTCCTTCATGAAGTAGTGTTACAAGAGTGGGATGAGGGACGTCTGGCAGAACGAGTAGCTGAAAAGAAGAGACTGGACCGCTTAAGATTGCAGCAACAGCAGGAGGATCTCGCAGCTGCTATGGCCCAGGCGACATCGGCAGTTGATCCTAAACCCTCATCACAGAAACGGCAGCGGTCGGCCGGGGACCATAAACGTTCCGACGGTAAAGATCGAGGACCGAGGACCCGCAGTCATAATCGTCCCATATCCACGCATCAGGCGAACACAAGGCCTAGTGTTAGCCCAATTCCAACGAAAAGCGATAAGGTCCAGGTGAAAACAGAGCGGCCGTCCAAGTGACCGAAAACGTAATCAGTACCAAAAGAGAAACACATAGCTGACTCACCGCGAGAATCACCAACGCCGGAAACTGCATCGGGAACTGCATCAACGTCCGATCAGGAATCTTCATCCGATGATGAGCAAGGTTGGTCAGATGAGGCCACAAGACTGGTCTTGAAATCCCAGCTCGTTTCATATGAAGAGGCGCAAGGGCAACTCTGTGCAGGAGCAGGGAACAAGATCATGACACTCCTGGAGAGTACGTCGACCCGGGTGTGGAGTAGTGGGCACTCTGCATTAGGAAGGGTTTACACACTCAACAGGTTGGTGGGATGGTTGTTGTTCCCGCAGAACTTTATACCAGGGCACTTACGAGTTGTGTCACTGAACAGTACTGGGAAGATCTATGCACCTACTCAACCGATCGTGAACGAGTGGTGGCGTATATGCAAGACTTGTCGAGCCATCGGACATACCACCACAGAGTGTTATGCTTACAAGACACATCAACTGGTCGTGGATCCGGAGCAGGTCGATCAGGAGCACCAGTTTCTACTTCTACCAGGAGATCAAGATATTATGTTCAGGGCAGACGTGGTCCAGTCGGCCATGTACCACATCCAGATCCGATCCCATGAGCTCAAGCGATCGGACGAAGATCACTTGGTGATACATACGATTCTGAATAATATGATGCAGCGTCCACTAACGAAGGACATTTATGAGGTAGTTCGAACGGTACAAGTCATTTTGAGTGCGAACGAGTGGAAAATACCTAAGCCAGTGCCCCCGCCGTTGACGTACGATGTGATTCTGGATCAGAAATTAGCAGGTTTGCAAGCTCAAGCTCTGCAGTTTACACAATCAGTAACCGACCTGAGGGTGATAAATAATAATTATAATCGACCAGCAGAGGTCCTGATGGAAGGGCAAGTTGATCTGGCAAAATTGGTCGTAACCTAGTGGCACGCTAAGCAACAGGAGCAGAAGGAGGTAGACCAGACAACTCCAACCCGAACTCCGCCGACTCAAGATTCTAAGCAACAACAGGCTGCAGCTCTGGAGCTGTCGAGAGGTAGGAAAGCCTCACTGGATTTCGGCCCGTTAGCAGGACCCTCAGGATCAGGGAGCACTTCTAGCTTGGTCATTGATAAAACAGTTACATCTATACACCTGTCGGACCAGGAAGAGGATACATCAGCTCCTACGTCTCGCAACGGATCTATACGAGGAAGACCTGAGCCCGAGGACCAGGGGGGCAATACTAAAGATGCAGAGACCCTCGCACCAGATGACTTCCTCGATTAGCTTAAGATATCAGAGGAGGGGGCATATGACATGTATATTTTATTTATTTTTATACCTTCTACTTTTACATCATTTTGTTGAAATATATATAATTTTTGTATAAGGATCTCGAGGGGAGTCGAGTTCGAGGATATGAGGCATTTTTTGTATTTGGAGGATCTGTATTATGTATGGTATTAACAACCGGAGGGGCCGGTGCTTGATCATGAACATAAGTTTGTAAAGAGGGTTTTTATTGTTATTAATGCATACATATACTTAGGATGATGGACTTTTATTGTAAATTTGACTAGATGATAATTTTAATTAATTTTTATATATGAATAAGACAACTGAGGTCAGAATAGGTGGTTATGGATAGGGAGCTCGATCCAGGCGCATAGTTAGATAGGATACTGGAGCTCGTGAGTCTTCTGGGTCTCGAGGTAGAGAGGTCTACAGGTCTAAGCAGGGGGATACCCTGATCATGTCGAATCTCTAAGGTTTCCAGGTCTACTGCCCTACAGCAAGGAAGATCCTCAGGTCTACCGCTCCACTAACCTACTATTTCCCAGTGAGGTCGTGGGAGAGAGAAACGGCAAGATCTTTCACCTAAGAGTCATTCCCGTTTCCAGTCATTAGCCTCTTCACTTATTCTCGGCGATGCTCAGGCGGTAGAGAACCCTCTACGATGTTTCAGACGCCTGGCAAAGTTGAGAATAGTGGGGGGGACAGTGGGAGAGAGAAATCGGCTCTGGCAACAAGGGGCATAGGCGACATCTAGGTCAGGATAGGGAAGTAGGTGTAGGTAGTGATGGTAGCAGTAGTAAAGCCATCATGTGGAGACTGGATGGGGAGTGCATGGTCTGGTAGTGGTAGTAGCAGTAGTAAGCTATCACGTGGGGATTGAATGAGGGGAGCGTGATCTAAAAGGATCGAAGATATGACGTCAAGACCAGAACGACATGAGAACGATCGTGGACAGTCGAGATAGTAGCAGTGGTAGGGCTAGGTAGTGGATGATGGGGGACCGACCACGAGCATTGGAGTAGACAAGGATTGGGGAGCGGAAGGTAGGCTTATATAGAAAGGATAGCCAATCACCGGCTGGAAGGCAGGCTCATATAAGAATGATAGCCAATCACCAATCAAGGTAGGAACGCAAGTGAGTAGGAGATCTGGGTTGGTCTTCAGGATGAGGGCTCATGAGATGATGAGTGTGGAGAGCAATCCTCATTCTTTTGCCATACTCCACGAGAGAAGGACAACGGTGGAAGTTGCTGCGTGTTCGTGTAGTAGTAAGAAGACCTCAGTTGTGTAATATAAATAATTTAGTCTTGGCTTAATATCAGCCATTATTGGGGTTTTTAGTTAGTTATATTTAAGCGTGTTTACTATTATTAACGTGTGATATATTGTTTAATTTGTACCGGGTAAACCGGGTATTTAATGTGTGTTATTCCCGACATAGAACTGACATTAATGTGGGTCGGATGACCGAGAAAGTGACAAATAAATCGGTGTAATTGTGAGTGATTTCCCCAGACATTACCGGTGTGCGAACTAATTCTTTGGCAAATGGCCGACAGCATATAGGGGGCTGTGTAAGACATTGTATCATAGTGTGTGTTCATTCGGGTCCAAGTTGCCCCGGTCAGGTAGAGCCGTATAGATAAACGCTGTGAATAGACTTGGCTGGTCGGACGGTCCCGTCTCATTTTACCCATAAGCGCATCCTCTACCTCTTGACCGAGTGAGCTTGACATCTTGGAGTGGAGGTGCTGAGGGCAAGGTACCAGCACTTGCATACGGGTGAGGCATACTGCATCTCCCGACCACACCACGGAGCCGACATCAGATAGGGTGCTGAGGAGCAGAACCCGAGGACCAACACCCAGGGATCAGACCCGTAGCTCTGGACCGGGGCTCGAGGAGAGCCGCTCCTCGTTAGTTAGGCTGCAGACCAGGAGGTCTGGAGCTCAGGAGAAGCGGTCAGGAAGAGCCTGGTCTGAGGTTAGGACTGGGCTTGGAGCTGAAGATAGCACGAGAGAGCAGCAGATCTCGAGGTCCACCCCTGTGAAACCGTTGAGAAGAGGGAGACGAGTGCCTCGAGGAGAGGTGGTCTTGGTGTTTGAGGCTGTGGAAGTACAGGATTGTGGTGTATTAGGAGATTCCCCTATTACAATAGGTAATCTGTTCGGTTTTTTTCAAGTCTTGTTTTTTGCGCGGAGCACAAAACTCTGTCAGCTTTTCTGAAATTGTTTATTTTGAAAAGTAATAGTCTATAGTCCAGCTTTAAGCACAATAGTGCGTTTCGTTTATTGAAAAATAGAAACCCAGTACGCTAAAATGTAAACCACAGAGGTAGATAGAGCACAAATAGCATTGGCCCTGACCGTTAATCTTTGTGCAAAACTTTGTATCACATGTAATGTTAAAAGTAACGTCAAGTTCTACTGCGCATGTACAAAAGGTCCAATCCCAAACGCGACGATAATAGTGGTACACTTTAAAAATAAAATGCTATTTTTTATTTATGAGTTCAGAGTGCCCCAAGATTAATAATTTAGAGTGGATCTCCATGATATAAAATATCTATCAAAATAATACTTAAGTAATACTTAAGTACCGGTATGATTAATTCCTACCTATCTACATATCCAGTTATATTTTTGTATTCGTTTTCTTTGGTACATCGCTGCTCTGTGCAATAGCACACATACACAACGCTGCAAACACTGTATGTGCTGCTGACTACAGCACAGTACTGATTTAATGCAGATTTAACGTTGTAATTGATAAAAAAGATCATTACTGTCGTTAGTGTTCTTATTTATAGTAATAAATATTTTATATTAGAATGAAATTTAACTCTGAACAGCATGAATGTTGAATGAGTTGAATGTGCGAAAGCACATTCAACTTTTAGCCGCTCGGAATTATTTTTTTTTAATTCTGCACCAAAAAATTTATCTACGGTTAATTTAGTAGTGAAATCCGGATATCCATCAACAGCTTACCTATAGATATTTTCAAGTTACCTATCGACAAAACTGTGTGAAATCGCAGTTTACCTATAGATAACTTACCTATAGATAAGTTACCCATGGATAAGTTAGTAGTGAAATCAAGGTCTAATGGTACATAGGTACAAAATTACTCGATTACGCTTATTTTATGCAGGCATATACGCGTACAAAGCGGAGCATAATTATAAGAAAAAAACGTCCTTCAAACTATAGTAGCAGTAATTAAATCAATATAACATTGCTAGTTACTTTTATTTAACCTTTTTACATTTTGTTTTTATATTTGTAGGATTGGCGTATAGCAAAAAACATGGACTTTTTCAAGCGACTTTCACGGGGTGCAAAGTTTGACAAAGAAAGATTTTTTAATGATGCCGTCAAGCTTCAGGTAATGTACTGCTTATGTGGATTGGGTAGTGTTCGTAGTGCCGTTTTCGGAGTGTCTTGTTTTCGTCTGGAATTGTTCGTAAGTCAGAAGTTCGTAGTGTGTCTTTTTTCGTTAGGCGTGTTTCGTAGTCTGAATATTTGGTATGTATGCAGATGTATTAATTTGTATGATATGTAATTACATGTTATTTACATTTGAGTCATTTGAATTTCATAAGAGAAGTGCGATAAAAAACAAGTCCTGTTCTAGGTAAAAGGCAGAGCACTGCTTAGTTCTGTATCAGCCTCTGCTAAGGATGAATTCGTCTTTAGAAGTTAAAGATTTGGAATTTGAAAAGCCAGGATAATTGGACAACCCCAGTGACGACAGCGACGACAGTGTTGAAAGTTTGAAAGTGAAAAAAAAATCGAAAAAAACTAAACGCGGTGAAGACGCAAGTCATTGACGTCATTGGCATTCGTTCCTTCGAGGTATGTCACAAAAGTTATACGCAAGAATGTCAACCCTTGCCAGTACTGATCGAATTTTTCATCCACGAACAAGGAAAAACTGATAGGAACCTGGCAGATAGGGTTGTCCAAATAATCTGGCTTTTCAAATTAAAAATCACTAACTTCTGAAGACGAATTCATCCTTAGCAGAGGCTGATACCGAACTAAGCAGTGCTCTGACTTTTACCTAGGACAGGACTTGTTTTTTTATTGCACTTCTTTTATGAAATTCAAATGACTCAAATGCAACTAACTTGTAATTACATATCATACAAATTAATACATCTGCATACATACCAAATATTCAGACTAAAAAAAAAACTTTATTTAACGTCCGATACATAGCAAAGGCTCTTACAGACAAATATTCAGACTACGAAGCACGCCTAACGAAAAAAAGACACACTACGAACTTCTGACTTACGAACAATTCCCGACGAAAACAGGACACTCCGAAAACGGCACTACGAACACTGGCGATACCGCTTATGTGTATGCCGTTAATTTACATCACACAGAATCACACTGACACTACGTTTACTAATGTAGCACACTGAAATATGTTGGCCGTTGACTCCTTTTGCCGTTTTTATTTGATCATTCATCCACTTCTCAATTGCAGCTTTAAAACCTATGTTAAAAAAGGTGTCAACTCAAATTAATGCTTCTAGCTCCTTTCCTCATGTTCAACCTTTCTTCGGCTCAAAACAGTTTGCTTGACATTAGCTCAAAATTTTTTTATGATCGAAAACCGTAAGGCAGTTCAAAATCGTTCTTTCCAAAAATACAACTTTTTTAAAAACAATATGCTTAAATCGTAAGAGAATCAAGTAAAGAAATTAAACAAATATGTTGCCCTCAGAAATCAATGTTATCTCGTACTTTGTGTGTGTGTTTTGAAATTAACATAATAGATTTTGAACAAGGGATAAAAATCGACGATTTGAGAATAATCCGCTTTGTACTTCAAATCTTCAACATGACGCAATTAAGACACTCAAATGTGGTCATAAGCTCATGGGACCTTTTAAAAGCATAGATAGAGTTCGAGTTCAATAACGGACACAATCGTTGGTGCGAGTTGGCATATAACATGACATAATACAAAATGAACCAGCTAAAATTCATTTCTTGATTGTAGTATTGTAGTTTGAGGTACAAAGCTTGTTAATCTTCCGTACACGTCCAAAATGAAGTTGAATTCGAGCTGAAACTGTTTTAATTTAAACTGTATGTCGTATTAGTACACCAGTGTACTATTCGAACTCCGACCTCCCAGACCCGTACACTCTAACAGACCGTGTACTATTACAAGGCCCGTGTACAACCATATTATAATCGTGTGTTAATGGACCAGTGTACTATTCCTACCTCTCACAGACTCGTGTACAATTATTGGAAATAGAGTAAGTATAGTTATGTAGGTATGTGTGTATCGGTAATGAAGTCACTAAAGTGGGGCAAGTGATGCTGAAAAAATCCTCTTAATCCCTTCTACATTATATATTTTAATATATGGGCAAATAACTGCTTTTAATGTACGATTTAGGAAAACGGATATGGGCTACGGCTACGCTGTGTGAATTGCTAATATTTTCTTCTTTTCAAATGGAGATGGAGCGGTGCTCACTAGTCAGTAAATAGCTCTTGGGGCTTTTTTCTCTCTCCTGCATATTTCTAGAATTCCACTTGGTTGGTGCGCACACACCTACTTGCATGAACATGACCAATTCCAGTGCTATGGCTTTTGTTCACAAACTACCTGTGAAGCATAATGCTCTGTCACGTCAGAGTAATAAAGCGTTCAGATAATAATAATGATAATAATAGCAATAGAATTCTGTTGGTTATTTCACCAATTCTAGACACAGTTTTAGTTACAGCTCTTACATTAGTTGATACTTTAATAACCGTAACTCATGCTGTAAGTTGTAATAATTGTGTTTCTGTACTGCTATGCTGCTGCTTTCTCCCAAGAATAATGCATGCAGGTAGGTGCTTATTAATGTATGTATTTGACTATGTAATTGAAATGGAATAGTTTGGGATTAGCGAACAGACCACTCATCCCAGTTTTTGCAAAGGAATATTTAATATTTCCAATTGTAATTATTACTATTGCCTTTGTGTTCCAAGACAGCACAATATTTGGTCAACCGGGCTAATAACAGAAAAAAATACGCACGGGTTGATTTCGAGCGTATTTGTGTGTACAGTATAATTTGTATATTAATTTGTATAATATATAAACGTTATCCTTCCACACATACCTAGTATACTTATATATAACAAACTTATAGTTACTGAGGGTACTGGCTCTGGTGGCTCTCGCCCTTCTACTGTAGGGTTAATAGTGTAAAAACAATAGTGTCTGGAATAACGGTGTGGGTAGTTGAGTAGAGGGGTGAGAGTGTAGCCAGCTCCAGCTACTCGTATTAATTGAAATGACTCCACGTAAAGCTGGAGGTAAAATTTATCACCCTTTTTGGAGGTTAAAATTCTTTGTGTAAATGTAGAAAGTTGATCCGGGAGTAAATTTACCCTGGTGAGGTTCAACCGTGATTCCTTGATGTGAAGATAATGATTTTAGGGAGGTTTTATGCTGTTTATTCCAGTCAGCATTATATTATAAGGTTCTCTCGACAACCCATGAAAAAAGGTAGGGTATTATGAAACTAGTGGTTAAGCAATCTGTTGAAATGGACAGGACACGGCATGACATGACACGACTCTTTGTTTTCATAACTATTTATGCATGCGTCTCTGAATGTTTCGTGCGAGTCAATTTCCCACAGGCTTTGAACCTTCCCTATGAAGCTATAGCCGTGTAGCTAGCTGAATCCTTGTCGTGCTTATGCATGATTGTGTATTTTAAATCGTTCTGTATTATGTGTAGCGTACTCTATATCTACTTTAGCAAAAAAGTATAACAAGACATGCTTGGTTATACAACGCATGTCTACAATTTCTGTATACCTATACTGTGTATATATTGTACATACAAGACGAAAAGACAGCTACAAAGTATGTTTATTCACGTCTTCAATACTTGATTACTAGAGGTAAGGTCCCTGCCAACGGCAGGAATTTGAACCCCTGGCTGAATATGGAACCCATAGTTTTTGCTTTTAGTTTGTTTAAAATGTGTGGAATCAATAAATTATAATTTGTAAGGATTTTATTTGTTACCTAGGCACAAACGTAATAGGTTTTTTAAAAAAATTTAATTGTGTGTATCGTGGGCCAGGGAATCCTTACACCTAGGTACAAAATGTGTCACTCACGAGTAACTGTTAGGGGTTTCAAGACTTTTATTAAACAATAATTATTACCGTTAGCCGTTGGATGGCTTGAAATGCACGAAAAATGTCGTAATGAGTTGCTTAGTACGTATTATTATTTAAATTACATTTTAAAAATATCAAGATGTTGGGCATGTATAACATTTTCTTATCGATATGGTATGTGTTAAAAATTATGATGATGGTTTCGATGCTATGGTTTTAACTAATATTTTAGTTTTTACCATGAAATATAATAATTTTATTTCTAATTTATTAATAATTCTGTGAAAATAGTAGAAAAAGCCTGACAAGCTAGAATAATGATACCGATTACCGATTAGTTACGAATTTATGGCCATTCTGACGATTCTGACCAGACGTGTCAGAATGTGGAGCTACTGAAAATCTGATATATTTATTTGAATATTCATGTTAAATTAAGTAAAAATGTTGAATAAATCGTAATCTCAATATTATTAAAAACTAGGCTGATTGCCTATAGTTTTTGTGTGAACTGAATCTGACGATCCGAAAATAGTATGTGTTTAGAATGAAGCTCAACATTGTCTTTCGTTGTTACCCTTTATTTGTTTTTTTTTGTCATTCTGCATCTTTTGATGCCTTCCGCATTGTAGTGTGTCAAATGGTTTGGAAGCTATATCGCCCGAAACATGTTGCGACTCTTGTTTGACTTTATAATATAGAGGCTTTTTACTACTTTGTAGTTCGCTGTGTGTGTAGCACTTCACTTTCCCCCCTCTGAGTTTCTGAGTGCTGTGGTGATACGGCGGGGTGACTGACTAGGCTCGTAGATGCATAGCTGAGATATTTATATAACTTCACCTTGTACACATTATGCAGTCTGCAACGGGGTAATTAGGTATGTAAATTATGTTAGGTTCACTTGGAGCAACATCTACTACACTGAATGTAAACATTATTACGTATATTATTATACTTATATAATACTTGCAAAGCTCATTTGGAAGGTTTGCACGTGTTCTCATCAAAATGTTCATGCACACAATCATTTTTTAGCAAAAAGTGAAATTTTCTTCAGAATTCTGAGTACAACCAACTCGCGTACAGTCAGCTTTGTCTAGCCAAATAAAATGCAGGCAGGGGCATATAGGGAATCTTGTCATGCAATATTCTGTATGTTTACTTGTGTTACCCACAAGAACGCAGAAGGCAAAGCAGAGTAGTACAAGTTGATATTTACATTTTGCTGGAGCTTACTTTCATCATAAAATGACGAAACAACTATTAAGCCAAACGAAAATGAGCATTTCATATTAAGTAAATATTAATGGTCTTCATTATCTTAACTCCACCACGCGCTCTAGCGTTTTCCTATTAGAGCACTAAAATCCCAAAAGCTTTTTAAAACATAAGATTTATGAACGATTTTCGAACTGCTCTGTAACACATTTGTTGTCATGACTACTGGCTAGCTACTATACCCACCCATATCCTGTTTATTTTGTCTCTACATTTAAAGGCTGTCGAGTTCTGATTTATTTTATCACTGTGAATTTGATACGATAATAATAAAATAAAGTTGCTAAAAAGTATATTGCGTTTGAAGGTAAAGGGATGTAAGATGTAATGATGTTTGTTAAACTGTACTGTACCAGCACTACAGTACGGTATGAAATACTCGATATTTAATTTGGTTTAAAAGAATTAATTTTGCAAAATGTGAAAGGGCATAATTTTAGGACACATTTCTTTGTGATATGGTGAGATACGTAATGGAGACTGTTAAATTAAAGCTCAAAGTTTATGAAAAACCTACTCGTAAGGGAAACTTTCCCCTCGTAGGTCTCGTAGCGGTATTATATAGCCCTTTACTTGCCGTTTAGACATTTTGTCCGTGGTCTGCTCTTCATTGGCTAAAGATGGAAAGCCAAATATTTACTGAGCTGGTGCTGGAAATTTCGAGAGAAAGGATTTCGGGAGTAATTCAACTGCAAGGACTGAGTATATTATCTTCTACTCCTTCTAGTTAAATACTGAATGTATTTGAGTGTAAAATAAAATTAAGTTTGATGAAGATAATGTTTCATTTAGTCGGCGAGAGCTTGAATTTGAGGCTGTGTTAGCTGGTGGTACGGGTAGTTTGTCTGTTGTAAGTTTATGTGTGAAGGATATAAATATGCTGGAGTTTTACTGTTGCTCGTCCTTGCTTACTTACTTTCTTGGTGGGGTGGGTGGGTTGGTTGATATAGTAGTGGCAGTGGTGAGTCTGGGTAATAGGAAGTGTAGAGTCACACAGGGTAAATGTTGGAAAGTTTCCTACGCACCGGGACCAGGGATTTAGGTTTATTTTTGGCGTTAATTTTCCGATTGAAGAAGTTATGGACGGTGTAATAGACAGACGAGAGGAGGATTTCGTCTTCGTATACTGTCTGTTTGTGTGCATCTACAGGTACATGCATAACTGGCCAAAGCCTGCAATTATATGTATCCACAGAACTTACGTAGCGTAAAGTATTATCTCTGTAAAACTATGAACCATGTTTGATCACAGAGAAAACTTTGGTGGAATCGTGAACTGTGAAAGGGAGCGAATCTGAGAGAGAAAACACGTTGGAAGAAGAGGAATGAGGTGCTCAACGGGAATTATGTAATGGGTTCGTAGGAAAGAGATGGAAGTTCCACGAGGAATCTAAAATTTCTCTCTGTGTATGTGTAGTGCGTACGGACGAAGGAAAGAGCAAAAACCCAAGCAACCAACCAACCCGACGAACGAACGAACGAACTTACGGCCGACAAGCATAATATAGATACTTGGATACTATTTATAATGCTTATACTTTGGGCTTTAATTTTTCGACAGGCTCATAGGACTCAGGCTCCACACAACACGGACAGTTACATGTGTAGATTGTAGCAGAAGTAATTATGACCAATTATGTGCATCGATCGAATCGGAGAAGAACTGAAAAGGCCTAATTCCTGGCTATTGAGAGCATGAGCATCGTGTAGACAGGCAGACATGGAGGTATGGACCATGTTAGTCCATCTCACATTCCCATCTCCATACTAGTGATATACACATGCCTTCACTCGAATAGAGCATCCTCTGGTGTGTGTGTGTGTTAATTGCCGTATCGTACAGGAATATGAAGATGCCTTTGGGATCCAGATCGAGATGAAGTGGAGGGAAAAGCTTAAGTTTATATTTCCAATTGCAAATGTATTAGGCGCAAAAGTCCTTATACATCAGCTAGGCACATTGGTGTTGGTATAGGGCGTGTTCCATTGGAGGTTCAATAAGGGATGGTGTGAGTGTGAGAAAGGAGCTGGAAGGAGAGTCTATACAGTATGGTCATAGACTTCTTGGAAATCATGTCAAATAAATCGTAGAATTAAATGTATCAGGGACGGATGGAGCCTGGCCGGCTATGTATATATGAAGCTATCTGTACGTAGGCGGATGCTGGACGCGGAGTGAGAGAGGAAGAGTGAAATTTATATTATGACATGTATTGCACGTAGGAATTATGTGGAACGTCAAAATATCCCACCAACTCATAACATCAGAAAAGAAGAAACCAGATGGAAGATGGGAAATCAGTAGAATAGTAATGGTAACTAGTGGCAGTGTGGCTGCCTGCATGAACAACCTTCACTACTACTTAAAACTCTCCGACGGTAACTCTGTGTGTAGCTAGTAGTTACGGAGAGAGCCTATGAGGCTATGATCATGTAGTGAGTACAAGCAAAAAACTAGATTGGCTTCCTTGTTACTATTTTCTTTTTACCATCCGTCTATCCATCCATCCTTCCATACCATATATACGATGCGAGGGGATACAGCATAGATATCGTAGTGGAGTGAGAGGGATCGAGACATTGGGAGAAAGTCGCCTCCACCCATGTCTTTGTGGGATTAGTTAGTTTCGGAAGACGAGCTTTACATCATCAAGTCAGGTTGCTTTTAAAATTTATACAGTAGTTTCCTTTTTAATTACTGCGTCTTTTCCTGAACGTTGTTTCGACTTGGACGGGGTGTGGTCTTTCTCATTTTCTTCTTGTCTTCACTTGGCCATCTTCTTCTGAATAGAATCACGTCTGTCCTGGAGGATAGGAGTCGTCTGAGTTCTAAGTTGTGTGAGTAGTCTTCCATCTTCCCCAACTCGCTCCTCACCATCACTCACTTCTTCTTCTCCTTCTCCTCCTCGTCCTCATCTATGTTTCGTCGGAGTCTTATGTATCTCAGTTTCCACAATCCACATTATTCTACATTCTACATCGCACATCTCCGTACCCATACCCACCTCTACGTACTTGAACGTACTCTTTACGTGTACGTACCTGCCGACAATGCAATGCAATGCAAACCATGTGAATGAAGTGTAATCATGTGCACAGACCAAAATGAGAGGAATCTCTGCTAATGACAAAGTGGTGGAGAAAATTTCCTTAGCAGATTTACAAAGTTAGCTCACTCACTTTGATTCTAACTCAATGCTCTCTCTCTCTCTTACACTTGTTCTACTTTCCCTCCGGTATCTGAGAGCGCGTAATGTAAATGAAAGTAATTACCTTCCTCCCATGTCTCTCTCCCTCTTTTCCTCCAACAACTGAATCCACACAATTTCCATATTGTCCTTTGAATTCCAAAATATCAAAACTGCAGTTCACTGTACTGTCTACTCATAAATGATAAATGGTATCCTGTAATTTGCTAGAATAGAACTTCTCCCATTGTATCCCTTTGTACGGTCCAACTTGTATTTTTTGTTTTGATTTTTTTAAAATCCCTTGCATCCCTTGCACATTCAAAAACAAGAAAATGGCGCGTTTGTCCACATATATACTTAGGTAGGTACTTACATACGTAGGACCATGCCTTAGTTGCGATGCTTAACTGACTAGTGAGATGCGAAGCAAGACCGTAATCTTTCCGTTTGTAGGTGTGGGGAATTTGGGATTTAAGTGGTAGTGTGTATTAATAATAGTAATCTAAAAGTGTACAAAGAGTAATTTAATTATAATTTATATTTATTATTGACTATTGATGACGAGTGCTGATGTATTTATGAATATTGACTGTTACCCATTTTACTCTTTTTAGCACATAGTGTAAATCAAGAAATGTAATAAGAAGGCTAAAAAGGTTGTAAGGGCCTTGGCCAATGAACACCTATATGAATAAAGGTATAAAGATATACATACCTTTATTCGTCATATCATATATTGGCGTAGGTAGGTAGTTATGTTGACTTTGGGTTTAGTATATCAACTTGTAATACCTCAGTTTATCATAATTAACTAATTAGTTACACGCAATGATGAGATTTTAGTTTTTAAGTGTAATATATGAATCATTATAAAATGTGCATAGTTGTGAGTTGAGAGGGAGCCAGCGATTCTCACATTGTATAATTCATGGGATATACATGACTGTATAGTTATGATATTTGCATGTATGTAAAGTGTTCAAATCTTCGTGGAGGCTGTAAAATGATTTTTACAACTTTCATCGAAAGTTGTAAAAGAAAACAAACGATGAAAGTTTTTATGGAAACTAGAGATGGGGGGGGGGTTTGAGAGAATAAAAGATTACATATTTGAATAAATGAGTGGGAAGGAAGGTTTATTGTACACAGGAATAATTAACACACGTCGAGATATTCAGAACAGTAAAAAGTAAAATTGTGCATGTATATATATATAGTGTAGCAGATATTTCATTTCCAACCACCTATTGTATGTACGTCTGTAATATGTGTCTCACGTTATGTATGGGTGTGCTCCGGAGAGAGGGAGAGGCTATGTGCTACAGATACACTGTCCACAACATGGATGGAGTGAAAGATTGGAATTTATGAGACTAGTTGAGTAATATGTAACCATGCCTGCCCCTGCAGAAGGCATAAGAGGTGTACGTGGATAGTATGTGGATATCTGTTTGTGGAGTTGCACGGGGAAAAGACGTTTTTGGTATTTATGGGAAATGAGTTTGCTGAGGAAAACCAAATGGTGCGGAGAAAGTGAGGAGAAGATGAAAAGGTGTACGTTCAAGTAATAATTATAGATAATGGGCGTCTGTGAAAGATGGGAGGAGGAGAAGAAAAAATAGGGAGAGGGAAATGCTTTGGATGGAGGAAAATGATGGCAACTGTAGAGAATGAAAGAGTGAGTGAGTGAAAGTCAGTGAAAGTTGTGAGAGAGCAGGAGAGTTCATGGAAATCTTTAAAGAAGTTATCAGTATTTTAGTGTGGTATGTAGGGGGATGGTAGTTCATTTTGGATTGGATTGGTATTTGGTATATAGTACAGACGTGAGATGTGATTTGCATAACCGTTGAGTTTATTTACAGTCATGACAAGTTCTCTGTAATTATGCAGATGGTCAGAACTGCTGATTCGACTGAGATGCCAGGATTCGAACCATCTCCACAGATAAAGACGGAAAAGATTTTGAAGAGAAAACGTGAGGCGACTCGGAATGACGAGGACCTAGCTATATTTAACACGTCCAGTCGTATTCGTAATGAATGTAAAGATGAGAATAGTGGAATGACTCAAGACGACGACACTTCATCGTCTCGCAGTCTTTCCGACGAAACTCCCACCACCACTGACATCCACGTCGAACTAGGAGCACCAAAGGGAAAACGAAGAACAAAAGTCCCTCGAACTGAGCGAGAAGCACATCAGGAAAATGTAAATGACCCTTTTATGTGAGATCATGTCATAAAATCTAAGGAAATGGTAACAAAGTATTTTGTACAAATCTCTGTTTTCTTCTCGTTTTTCCCTCCTTTATTATATACCTAACCTATAAAGAGATCCCACTATAAGTCCCTGTGTCATGTCCTCCCTACACACTGATTCTCTCCGTCTGTTGTTGTTGTTGTCATGGTATGTTCTGATTTTGTGTGTATTCTCTACTCATTTTTATAAGGTGAACCGAATTCGGAATGCGAACCGCATTCACATCTGGGGGTCCGATATTCCTGATCCAGTCGAGTCTTTTGAACTTATTCCGAATTTAAAAGAGTCCAAATTGTGGTCAAATATTACGACTACTTGTGGCTATCAACTCCCTACACCCATTCAAATGCAAGCTATTCCTATCATGCTACAAGTAAGTCAGCATCAACGGAGCATAACCGTGTCCACATTTTCTTTCCTCTCTTTTTTTTTGCTGTGTCCAATTTAGTGTCCTATGTGTATATATTTTATTACGTTTGTTTGTAGCCTTAACAGTTTATATTTCTATATTTAAAGTTTTATCTGTGCTAGACCTGCTTTGTCGCAGTGTAGACTCACGTACGAAAATGTGATAAAATATAAAATATTGTAGCTTACTTCTTTTATGCTAGATAGGATCTTTCTCAGATTTAATAAGATCATTTTTTCTCTCTATAGCTGTCCTGTATCCAAGGAAGCAAAAATCTAGGAGTGGAATCATAGCATACCATGTTGTGTGTGTATATATTTATGGGATGGCTTGGTAGGCATTAGACAGGGACAAGTCCAGACCAGCAGGGTCTTATGTATCGCATTCTCTCCGGAGCGGATGAGGAGATGGTCCTGGAAAATCTTTGTCGTCCTGTGTCCTCTGGAATGACTTTCATTACGGCCACAGTTGGTGTTGCATTTGTATGATGTGATAATAATTTATAGACGGAGATTTTATATATGGGTAGGTGCCACTGTGTACAGATGTCTTATGCGCTTGGTAGTAGTAGGAGTCAGGTATTAGTAGCGGTGGGGATAGGTAGTGGAAGCGTAAAATATAGAGGATGAGGAGAGGTTTGTTTTTAGTTGCTTCTCTCTAAGCCCTCTGTGGTTACATGAGAGAGCTGATGAAGTAAGTGAGGAGTTGATAAATGAATTTGTTAGTCGTACCAAATGATTATAAATTGAGGACGAGGGTACAGGGTTGACAAAGAGATAAAAAAGAAGAGAGAGACAAGTGGAGGTTGGGAAAAGAGTTGATGATAATATTTTCATTAGGGACGAGAACTGTTGGCTTGTGCTCCGACGGGGAGTGGGAAAACAGCCGCATTTCTCCTACCTGTCATCATGTCGTTGGGGGAACCGAAGAATGTCGGCTTCCGAGCTGTTATTGTCGTACCTTCCCTTGAGTTGGCTACTCAAATATATCGGTGAGTGTATGAAATGTGTAGTTTAGACATAATATTATTATCGTCATCATTATGGACATGTCTCCACACACATTTCCGCTCCTGACAATTTCGGGATAAACTATGAACAAGGAAAAACGATGAAAACTTGTCTATACACTTCCCTCAATTTTTTTCTTCTTTCTTTCTTTCTTACTACTCACCAACTCCAACACTTTGTCGTTTCTATAAACCAAAGAAGAAGAAAAGTTTCTCTCTCCATGCCTCCTTACCTCCTCTTCATGTCTGTCTCCCTCCCTGTCTTTTCTGTCTTTCATTTGATTTTCTCTTTAAATCCTTTTTTTGCTTTACTTGGGGGGAGAGACTTTTTACATGGTCTTTTTATTTCCATTCACCTTGTAATGTTGTCTCATGTGTCATGCGGCCAACAACGGTGGTGTATCTTCGTAACTGCTGTACGGATAATATGGACGATGATGTGTATGATTTATTTTATAGGGAATGTCGTCGTCTTGCAGAGGGAACAGGCCTCAAAACTTTTATGATTGACAAGAAAGACTTGGTTGAGGAAAAGTTCAAAAAGACTTCCAAGTGTGGTGAGTCAATTTATTTATTCAATTATCGTCTTTTGTTTACCAACCATTTCCTTTTTTGTCCTCTGAGTCCTTCATTCTCTGCTATATGTATTTACCTACTACATATTACATATAATTTGGACCTATTATGTGTCGTCCTAATAAAACATACGTTGACGCTCAACTTCGCGCCTGAAAACCAATCGCGATGTTGTCGATGTAATTATTGTCGTTTTCTTTCTTTCTTGAGCGCAGATAGTGTGCACTGAGCTACAATAAAAAATAAAATGAAAAACACTGTAGAGTAGAATCAAAAGAAATCCTTCAAACTTACTATAATTATTCGCTGATGTTTTTTACATTGTTTCCTTTGTAGATATTCTCGTGACGACACCAAATCGGCTCATCCATCTGCTGAAGCAAGAAGTAATCAGTGTGAAAAAGTAAGATTTGGGGAAAACAACAAGTGAAAGAAATGGATAGTTTTGAGGTTGAGATAGAGAGTTGATGGTTGTGTTGGTAGTGGTAGGGTGGATGGATGGATGGAAGGAAGGAAAGCGTCTTTCACTTCGTCCTTCTAACTTCCACCCTATATATAATTATAGGGAAGTACATATATGTACTTTCTATGTAGAGAGTGAAGAGAGATGGATGGATATTGTAGATGTATGTGTGGCTGATTCTACATATCTGGATCGGTTGGTTTAAGTTCATCAATCATGATTTTTGTCTTCACCCACAGCGTGGTCCATTTGATCGTGGATGAGTGTGATCACCTATTTGAAGGAGGATTCCGGGACCAACTGGGTTTTATCTATTCTGCCTGTGACTCGCCCGATATTAAAAGGGCCTTCTTCAGTGCCACTTGTGCTTACGACGTCGAGGAATTCTGTAAAACCCACTTGGAAAATCCCATCATCCTTAATGTTGGACCGAAGTAAGACTTTGTTCCGTACACTCTGTACTTTTTGTAGTTATGCCTTATCTCTCTCCTCTCATTTTTTTTTTACTTCTTTCTAGTCGAAGAAATAAACCAAAGTTAATGCAAAGACCGTCTGCTATTTGACTTCTACAATTTACAACTTGTATAATGTAAAATGGCTTAGATATATATGCTGACTCTTGAGCTTTCCCTTGTATTTTTTTTTTCCAATTTTGGATCTCAGAGACGACGGTAAGACAGACTTTCCACATGTAATTTTTGTAGATAGAAGGATATTATGGTCATTTGCAATTTAACGTGATGACGCTATAGACTGGGTATAGGAGGAGTATTTCTTATACAGTTTAAAAATATCTGTTCGGCACGTCAGCATGAAAATGAAATTGAGACCCGTAAACGTGACGTTGCGTGTGTATCCGTTCGTAAGAGCACAATAAAAATTTAGGTAGGCTGTAACCTCGTCGTGTACAAAAAGCATATCCATGGCTTGTGTACTGGCCTGGCGTCAGAGAGAGAGAGAGACGGGAGTAGGGAATTGTGGAAGTAGATTTAGATTAGAAATAAGAGATAGCAAGTGTAACCTTATTATCAGCGTGGTGTTATGTTGGTAGGTAGTTGGTGTTGGTTGGTTTTTGGTTGGTGTGTCTGGTTAATAAGCATTGTAGTTTTTGTGGATTTTGAATGTAGAAATGCTGCCGTTGATTTGGTGGAGCAGGAATTGGTGTTTGCTGGAACTGAGGCGGGCAAATTAGCTGCTTTCAGGGACCTCATAAGAAAGGTAATAACTTTGATTTTCGCCGTTTATGGGATTCGATTTTACTAAAAGGCTTCGTCTCATCTTTATACACCTGCTCCTCTCCACCACCTCCTCTCCTCCCTCGTCGTAATGTGTAAAATGTCTAGTATAATATGTATGTATGTAGGGTCTTATCATAGGAACTATGAAGAGCCTCGTCAGCAGAGATTAATCTGGTGAGGGGAACTTTTGATTTTTAATGGAATTAATGTTGTTGCTTATTACTAGGGAGTGGAACCACCGATTTTAATCTTTGTTCAGAGTCAGGAAAGAGCTGAAGAGTTATTCACCGAACTTGTGAATCAAGGTAAGCCCTAGTTTTCCCAGCACACACACAACTCTCAACATAATATAAAATTAGATAAGTATAATACAGCACACAGCGCGTTCCAGAGTCATGTCCTACAGTAGGTAGTTATTACACCATAGTACCATAGAAATAGTAGTATAAAATTATGCATTCAAAGTTTCCATATGAAAAACACATACTTTGGATTTTAGGGAGTAGATGTAATGTTGATTTTATACGAAACTGTAAAGATATATTGTGGAAGTGGAATGGCGGGAATAAATAGAGGGATAAAATTTAGCTAATGTATAATGTGTTATATATGCTGGTATATCATGCACGGGGGGGGGGGGGGGGGGGAAGGCATGGATATTGATAGGTTGTGAAAAGTTTGAGAGAGAGAGAGAGAGAGAGAGAGACTCATATTTTTCCACTTCCTAACGCACACTTCATGAACTGGGTATGCTATAGCTCGCTATGGTGCTGAGTTCCTGATATACAAGGAATTGATGGATTACTTTGTACATACTTGATAGTAAAAGCCACATGGATTGATTAATATGTTGTAGGGCTCAAAGTGCAAGTAATTCACAGTGGAAAAAGCAAAGGTCAACGGGAGAATATTGTCGAATCCTTTCGATTGGGGAAAATTTGGATTTTGATATGTACGGCTGTAATGTCGAGAGGAGTGGATTTCCCAGCCGTCAAAGTCATTGTGAACTATGATCTCCCACAGTCTCCAATCGAGTACATTCATAGCATTGGCCGAACTGGACGAGCCGGTCGAACAGGGCGTGCCATCACATTTTTCACTGAGGATGACCGAGACAATTTACGAAGGTATTCTATATACTAATGTTTTTTTTTCGTTTCTAGTTTATATCCTAGTTCTAAAGTTCTAGCGCGCTTTTCCCCCTTATCCGTTTACGTTACGTCCACAAGAACTACTGCCATAATAAATATTATTATAATTTACACATGGAAGAATGTTCATATAATATGATTATGCAAGAGGTGGATGTACATACGTAATTATGTTTATGTTGGTATTTGCTTTCGTTTGACTAAAAAGTGTTTTTGATTAAATGTAATGGCTCTTTCATTCCTTGCTTCTCTCCCTTTCATCTAATACGCCCGCCCGCCCTTACCTCTAGTTTGAAGATGGATAGTGAATGTAGGTGTTCAAACCTACACGTACATATTACAGTAAAGGGAGTCTAAAAAAACATGAAATTATGATTTAATTTTAGAATTGCTCAAGTTCTTGAAAATTCTGGATTCCCCGTCCCACCCTATGTCCTTCATCTTCCCAAGCTGAGGAAAGTGAAGAAGAGTGAAATGAAAGGAAAATTTAAAGTTCCAAAGAGAGAGAGTATCGTGAGAAAGTCAAAATATGATATGGAGAAGAAGAAAAAGCGCCTTCAAATGATACGACAATCAAAAGAGAAACTCGACAAGGGAAAAATAAATGAATGTGATGAGAAGACAGAGAAAAGGAAGAAGAAGAAGAGGAAGAGAAAAGAGGAGGATAAAAATGATGTAAAACTTGCGATGAGTTCCGTCAAAAGGAAGAAAAATTTGAAGGATAAAGAAAAGACGAGGATGACAAAGACGAAGGAGGGAGTTGAAAGATCGACAACAATCTCATCTTCGTTCTCATTAGCTTCCAAGCAGAACAAAAATCTAAGCCAACACCAGCCGTCACGTCCTCGTCATAATTGGAAAGCTAAAAATAATGTTAAATATTCCACTAAAAAGAAAAGATGATGCTGGAGATTGGAGATAAAAAAACCACAGGGTTTTAAAATTTGTATTATTCATCTTTGTATCACTTATTTTATATCATTGCATATGGAGATGGTCTATATACCCACTATCTTCCTTCCTTAAGTCAGAAATATAAAATATGTAATATAGGCACACGTATTTATTGTTTTCCAAAATCCCAATCTCAATATTTTACGATTTTACCATCTTCCTTCCACAAGCATGCCGAATAAACTATTTTGAAATGATTCAATTAGTGAATTTTTTTTTTGCTTTGAGATCCTTGCTTCCTTTTTTTTGAATTTGAATAGGGAAACGAAGGCCAAGTATTCCATGAATGCAGACACTCTTTACTTAGCATTCTAGGACCGGATCAATCCCCCTTTTCTCTCTTGTCCTTTTTTCTTCTTCCTTCTCTCAAAACTCACAGTCAACAGTTGCTCTCCTTCCCCATATTTAACGTGGTCGTAAATGTGCTATTTCAAATTTTTACGGTCTATGTGCTCTGATGAAAATAAAAATGTGAATACTCCCCATCGGCCGCCCGTTACTATTTTCGTAGAATCTCTCTCTCTATCTCTCTGTCTCTCAGCATATTATGATTATCATAGTATATATTTTTTTGAGCAAAAGCGTCACAGTCACCCATCATGATAGCATGTTTTTCATTTTGTGTACTCAATTTGCGCCTCTCCTAATTCGTTCTCGTTTCTCTAGCGTATATTCACTTGGAAGCAATTAGATTTGGAAAATTTAATTACTTTGTATAGAATGTGTGAATTTAATGATGATTTTAAATGGGGAGACTTGGCTTTTGCTTTGAAAACTACTAACTACGCTATTGCCTAAGTTAAACAAAGATCAAGAGAGCATGGCCCTCCAATCCGCCGCTGCGACAACTTACGTGTTGTATATTATAGCATCCGCCGCATAATATTACGGACAAAAATTGTTGCGCGCCTTTGAAGCTGGGATATGGGATACTGAGACATGTGCATACATTTCTATGTACAGCGTGGGCTACAGAAATTATTATGAGACTCAGCTGGTAATGACTACTATTTTGGATTTCTTTTTGTTCCTCATTTAACTTTTCCTTCCTTTTTTTGAGACCAGAACCTGGATTATTATGAGGAGCGGGCTGCGGAAACATTCATTCACGACCTACTGGGATATTTTAATATATAATATGCATCTGCTTCTAAGCTAAAAATTGATGGAACATCTTCCCGTTTAGAATCTCCTCTCTCAAAAATTGTAATGCCTTCCTAGTAGATAGAAGAGACAACGGAATTAAAAAGAAAAACATGACCAAAATACAGATCACATAAAATCTATGAAATTCATTTCGGATATATATTAGTGAAAGGGATAGGGAACTCTCAAACTCTAAACTAGCCTAATGTAACTTATCAATACGGACTTGTTTAGGCGGGAGGAGAGGGAAATAAGGCGTATCTGTGTACCTTCCATTTGTTTGTGAAGTGACGTAACAGTTGGAAGTGGCTCGAGGAGATCGGGGTATGATCTTTTGACATGTCTCTGTTATACACAGTATACATAGTACTCTCACGGACTGGATGTGGTTGTAGTATTAGAGAGTAGGAAGAGACTAGAGGAGAAAGGAATAGTTTTTGGGACTGTGAACGATATGATATGATGATGAAAGAAGAAAAGCTTGAGATATTTCAGACTTCCGCAGTCCTCTGCCTCAGATTGGAATGAGGGAATGAGAGAGAGAGAGAGAGACGAAACTTTTCCCATGAATATCAAGCATAAAAGATACATTTTACTTAAGGTTTTCATATCGGATGTGAATTAGTGTCTGACGTTCTTGGATTCTTGAGCGTCTTCCTCCCCATGTCCAGGATAGCCGTGGCCCTCTCCAGATTCAGATAAATGTGGAGGAGACAGAGCTCCATCCATAGTCCTATAGTCTAGTGAAAGGAGACTAGCTTTACGGTTACGGGGAACTGAAGACTGAAGGACGACTTGGAGCAGTTGACTGGTATGTATATTTAGATGAGGAACGTCTTCGTCTTGGGATGGCAATGGCTGCATATGAAATTATAAAACCCCCATAAAGTCTTCTCTACATGGGATATGTCGTCATGTTCATCCTCGCTTCACTCATAAGACAAGGGCAGGAGCAGACCACCACCACGACTTACTTACTTTTTTATGCACTTACTTTCCCCACCAGGACCAGTTCTCATTCCACTGTATTATGAAAATATCCAGGAAACTTAGTCTAAGAGTCATTAGTTGGGCGGAAGTGAACCGAATCCTCACTCGCACACGACGTACATATCTCATCATTTACCTATACAGTACCTTCATTTCACTTTTACTTTACTTTCTACATACTCCGACTCCTCACCACCACCAACAGTCAGCCTACTGTGTATGCATACATATTATGTTTTTTCTCCTCCTTCGTCTTCTTCATCTTCATCCTCATCCAGCTCTTCCACAGCATATAGAGCAGTCAGCTTGGAATTCTCGCCTCCGTCTATTGTGATGGCAGACACAGCAGAGCGCACAGACTGTACAGACAACAGAGAAAGCGGATTTCTGCAGGCACCATTGCATTTTGCATCCGCATTGTGCTTCCAACCCAGAATAGAGGAAGGAGTCCGAAACCGCTCTCTGCGTGCGTACTTGTACATTCACTTTCAACTCCCACAACTCCTGGGCTATGGGCGCCTCTGTACTGGGTGACTAGATGATGGAAAAATATTTAAGCGTACAGATATGTACAGCCTGCCTCTGTCTGTCTTTTGACTCTGTTCAGGACCTGAGGAGTAGGAGAGACTATTCACATTGTGTGGGTGAGAACCTACTGCATGTGCACTTGTGTCTGCACTGTACTGTAGAGAGAGAGAGAGAGAGAGTGAGCTCCAGCGCTGTATTTAGATATAATACGACATGCAGATGCCGGTTCATTACGAGTCTGTGGAATTACTTCTTGCTCATAGGTTTTTCTCGGCGCTATCTCGACTCCTCGACAAAGCTGAGTCAATTAAGAAATACTTAAACATTAGATCAGCACCAGACCAGAAAAGCCTCGTCTCCATCTAAATGTGTATTATGCAAAATACTCATGGTTCACAATACAATGTTGAGGGGGAGAGAGGGAGAGAGAGAGGGAGTCAGTGAAAGGGAAATATTCTTGAATTGGCGAATCTTCTCCTCCTAAGCTCAGTGTGAGAGTCTTTGATAAAATAGCGAGCTGGAGAATGCAACTAGAAGAGCAGAAGTGAATGAGAGATAATATTATTATTCTTAAGTCTCAGAGTGGGAACACAAATTCTATGGTATCTCTAATGACAATGACAACTCTGCCAAGGGACTCAGCGCGGAATTTTCTCAAATTAAGCAAAACCTAATTATAGGTTGGTACGTACTTTGGCTTCTCTCTCGATCCTCCCTCGGCTTGGCGAGCTTCCTTCCCTACTACGTCTACATCTATATGTGTATCTACAATCTCCATCGAGGTAGGTACCTACACTCATCCATGCAATCATGTTAACAACACAAGTTTTAAAAATTTAAATTTCTTAACAACTATGTCCATTTCTGGCCCGATGGACATATGTATGCACGTCATTAGGGAGAGCGGAGTGAGTGAGATAGGTTCTATAGTTCAAAGGTCAGCTCTTTACTCCTTTCTTCCCTTTAATTAGCATTCACTCCAACCAAAAACATTCAAAAGTCCTCATCGATTTTTCTATTACACAAAGCCATATAATATAATATGTATGTAGTCCCCTTATCCTACTTACCTACCTAGGTACCTACATGCATAGAGGTATGTACACATTTTCCATAATTTTGCAGTCAATTTCCCTTCCGTGAGTCCTATACTCCTCTTCTATACCATCCAAACAATATGTACAATGTTACATGGTACACGGTCCCCTTTCATAGTTAAATTCCATATTGCTGTCTTCACTCCAAACGACCACGAGATACAAAATGGTTCTGCCGTCCAAATTTTCACTTAAATGCCATTGTTTAATTTAAATATTTTCTACGTATAGCCACACAGGTCTTGAAATATGACTGTCAACATATATGTGCCTTTGTATATTTACTGGTACTGCTATTATTGTGCTACTGTCACGGGAGTGAAAATTGTAGAAGCTTGTTATACGGATATAGGTAGTTGGGTAGTTTTAAGGTTTTATTTCGTTCAGACTTGAGACCGGAAGACCGCCCCTTTCGTCCACACACACACACAGACTGACGAAAAGGAGATGTATTATGCAGTACATGCATCAGGTCTGACTAATAGGCAGAGCTAAATGTGTCGTCCATAATCCATAATATTTCCCCTATTCGCCTCCGTATTTAGATTAGTATATTGAAAACTATATTATTCACTCACTCTCTCCATACGTGTGGACTCTCTGGACGTGGATAGCATCAACATAGTCTAAGCGTAGTAGTAGTAGTGCGAATGCCTGTACACATATAATTATGTACTTGGCTGTATTTTTATTGTATTGGTTTATTAGAGCCAGTCATAAATAGGAATTCATGTTTGGTTTCGTTTCACTCAGGAAATTAATGACACTGACGTACAATTTATTGACTCAATGTCCATGTCGACACATGAACATTTTATTTGAAAGGAAAATACAGTGCGACAGATATATATTTAGACACGACTATACAATTGACAATTATTTATTCCATTATTACTTGTGTATGTCATACTCTGAGCTTCCTAACTGTCCCCTTGTCGGCTTCGGCTTCAATGTCCACTCTGACCAGACCACAGACTACTCCGATCATCTATGTTAAAAAGGGACAATGCATAACCGACACTTACGCTTCCCCACTCCCTCCATACTCCATTCAAAATACCAACTATTTACAATCCTGGCTGTCCCTTTCCTCCAACTTTGAACAATTCTTGTTTGTAGTATTCAAGAGTATTTGCTAAACGCAAATTGTATTTGTTCTCTTCTCTATTTTATTTTTTTTTAGTAATTTACCTATATTGTGTTTTAGTTTTGTTTGACCGGAGCCGGACGAGCCAAAGCATTGCTATTTCATTTTCAAATTATATACCTTTACTCATAATAATAATATCATCTATGTAGGTACATTGTATTCTTTTTTTTTACAAAACTTTAAAAAGTCCTAAACTGCATGAAGCTACCTAAATGGAGACTTTTTATGCACTATTTCATAATTCAGGTATCTAGGTAGGTAGGTAGATGTATACGTACCTAGTCTTGTGAGGTGGAATTGGTGAAATAAAGTTTCTTGAGAGCAGGACCGGACGAAGGAATTACTTTTAGGCAGCAATTTGTTTCCATATACAAAAACTACTATTTGGATTCTATTGATCGTTTTCTTTGGTAAAGCAAAATTTTCTATTTACATGTTTTAGAAAAGTGCAAAATGTTATTTTTAGTTGATTCAGAAAATTTCAAAAAGTTCTACTTACATGTTTTGAGAAAAGTGGAAAATGTAACATTTCCATGTTTTTGAAATGTACAAAAAAAATTTATTTGCATGTTTTTGAAAAGTCAAACTATTCCTTTTGCATATTTTTGAAAATTGCAAAATGTCCCATTTACATGTATTTTGAAAATTCAAGCAGCGGGGGCTGCCTGCGCTGGCCACATTATCCGGCCCTGCTTGAAAGACTGACAATGAGTACATAGCTGACTTCAAAAAATGAAGCAATGCTATTGACTTACATAAGTGCTTTGGTATATAGTAGACTGTACTTTGTACACTGACAACCAGAGCCACGTACAATTACGGACGTTGACGTTCGGTAGGTAGATAGGTGGGTAGTACTTACGTGTACATAGGTGCCTTTCTCAAATTTAATTCCGTGGCGTGACAGGAAAATGTCATTCCCATTTTCGTGTAAATAATTATAACTAAAAATCTAAACCAAATCCAAAAGTATTATCCATCTAACATAATGTACAGCTACTTATCTGGGAAGTCTATATATGGCTATTGAATGTTGTTTATATGGCGTATTTATTCACTCACTCACTGGATGGATCCGCATATACTGTGCATTGTACATTATTAATGGTAATAATTGTTATGTTGTGGCGCGTGCATGAGAAGGGGAAGTAGAAACTAATGAGTAAATGATTATCATATGTCATATCGCCTTGTCTTTGCTTTCCCTTAAACCTCGTTGTCAATTATTGTATGTAGGGAAGTTAGACAGGTCCTGTCCTATAACCCGAATCCGAACCCGAATCCGAACCCGAAGGATGACTTATATACTAAAAGTAGCTGCATCTGTAGAGGTAACTGGTACTAACGAGGAAAGGCTTTCACAAGCTTTTAGAGTGCAACTTTGAAATATTACTTTCTGGCTCCATACTATTTTGTGTCCATATAGTAGAGTACATATTTCAAATACAAACTTTTCAAGATAGTAACATATTATCGCCTTTTAAATTAAAAAAAAATTGTTAAAACACAACTAGTTAAAAAATGTATGTGTGAGGAAAGACCGACGATATTTCCTCATGAGTATGAACAAATGTAGAGCATCATGTTATGAGTGCGGAAGTATTTTTTAGGTTGGATACGAGTAAAACTTCAAGGAAGTCGTCAAATCATTACATGTGACTTGACAAGGCTAATTAAAAAATTTCTATTCATTTTCATCTCCTTCACTACTACTGTAATAATTATTTGAAGCCCATCGTCACCAAACTTTCCCATTGTGTCTATGTTTTTTACCTACCTACTCCCGTAAATTTAATGGTGCTAATGAAGACAGTATGGAGACATGTTTCGAGTTTGTTTGTAGGAAATAGGGACACAGGTAATGTTTTTTATTTTTGGGTAAAATTCAAAATCCAACTGCAAGTAAAAGGAAGACCTAGAACATAGAAAGGAGATGATGACGTGCGTGCTCCATAATATTTTTTTGCATGGTTCTTCCAAAAGTTCCATTATACTCCCATAGCTCCAGTAATTGTGAGTCTGGTTTTTGGTTAGCCTTGGCTTTTATTATGAAAATCTAAATATTTTATCTCAACTTTGTCTATATGCTTGACTAATATGAGTTTACGCTTCCACTCCCTTCCCGTGTGGCTATATATTATGGGGTTACGCAAATCATTATGATGAATTTTAATTTATTCCAATTGTAGTTGTCTAAGTTGAGTAATAATGCGACTCCAGGTCTTCTCAACTTGTGACAGCCACACGTCTCGTTCCCTTTTCCCTTCCTCATGTGTGTTTCACAATTTAAGCTTTGGAACTGTAATAAATGTAGCATTTGCTTGAGAGGCTTTCCTCTCCACCCAAGTATTATTTTCATTCTTCTGATTCTGATAACAATGTCTTTGGAGCTGAAACCCTGAACTTGACTCCGCGCTCTGCGTTGTACTTGAACTAATGATTATACTTGAGCTGTGATGTGCTGTAATGAAAGAAATAAGAGTGGATTTGATGGAAATAATAGTGGGGTCCTCTGCCTTCCTCTGTAAACTTAAAATTGGAAGGTGCATGTAGCATATACATGGAGAAAGGAAGATTATTCCTTTACCTTGTTGCAGGAGCTATGGATTTGAGGATATACTATCTACGGGGAAGAGGCTGTATTTAAACTAACATAAGATTGAAGACGGCTACGGGACTCGGAGTGTAACGTGTGTGTGTGTGTGTGTGTGTGTGTGTGTGTGGAAAGTGGAGACAGATGAAACGGGAAAGCTCGAGAATTCTGTGGAAGTGAACAAATGACAAGAAAAGAGACAGGGAGACAGATAACGCAGGACGTCGACATGGTTTGGCATGGGCTATGCTATCCTATGCTATAGGTCTTCCTCGTCCTCGACACATGCAACCCATGATGTAATATAATACGCATAGTCCGAGAGAGAGAGAGAGAGAGAGAGACTCCAAGCAAGTGTTAGTATGTTGAGCTGTTGACGTTGGGCTGGCGTATTGAATTGCATTTAATTGACTCGAGAGCTTCGTATGATGGCCTCGTGTTCCACGAGCTCGAGTTTCCAGTCGGCAGATAAATAATGTTCAAAACTCATTAATTTTTCTCTGATCATCGGGCTTCTTCTTCCCTCACTCACTCTCTCGTTTCTTTTTCTTTTCTCCTTCTTATTACAGTGTTATACTGCTCGTGATCAAAACATTTCTTTCATTATTCTCTCTACCTCCGATTCTAAATTGCATCTTTCGAAACAACCAAATTTACGACAGGCAGAGTAGTGCTCTGGAACATCCAACATGACATACAACTAACTTTGTGGGTTTCATTCCAAAACTCCCAGTCTGAAGTAGGAGTAGGAACCTATATATATATAGTAAAAGTAACTATTCAACTGTTTTGTTTCCCATATTGCAACATGAACACAATGTTTTTAATTTCTTATTTATAAATTAATTACAAGGTGTGAGAGCACAATATATATATAGAGGGCTGAGTTGATTACCAAATCATTTAATGGAATATACAAACTGAATGCGAGGACAAGACAAAAATAAACACGGTCCCTCCTCGCATTTATAGGCGCTGAATGTATTTGTGTAGAGCATAATATGCATATATCTTATGTATGTACAAGTGTAATTTCGTCCTGAAAAAAACAAAAAAATTAACAGAGTCAGAGCAGCCTTTTATTTTGTGACGCCTTTGTTTTTACAAATTTTAGATCGAGTTCCGTCTCTCTCCGTCTTTCGTCTTTCTGGAAGGAGAGCGTTTTAACAAAAAATTCTTTCATAGTTACCTCATTATATTTTTGTCAAAAATTCCTCTCCAAAAGAAATGATTATCTTTTCATCTCTTGGAAGAAATGAATGGCTCCCTGGAATGAATGTTTCTAATGCTCTTCCGTTCCTTTCTCTCTCCGTAAAAATAGTCATGTTTGATGTGGTGGGAATTTTCCTATTAAAATAAGCTTTTTGAATACTTATGACGCCGCCAGTTCTCACGCTCGAAAGAAATCCGGCAATTTATTTTTGTCATGAATTTTATCATTTGGAAGACTACTGTGGGAATGAGGAAAGTTTAACACTAAAAAATTAACATGAATCGTAATGAGGCTTGGTTGTTTGGTGCTGTAGTTGTACGGTGGTGGTGGATGCGGTGGTGGTAGTGGTGGTGGTGGAGGAGGTGCTGGTGGTGGTTGGTGCTGGTACTGGTGCTGGTAGATAACGATTAGTCTGAGCTGTCACTGCTCTGTCCATGTCCACACGGACAAACCCTCACCTTTTATTTCCCCTGGATTCTCCTCGAGCTTTCGGTTGAAGTGACTCAAATGACTTGACAAAGCAAGAGCGTCTGTTTACTGTTTATTGGATGGATCCTGTTTGTGTGTATGTGTGTGTCGGTATATACACAGGGCGGTCGTGGTCGCGGGTCGGGCTGGAGCTGGAGCCGGAGTGTAGTTGAACAGAGAGTGAGATGAATTAAATGCTGATGTAGAGACGATATGCCTCGCAGGATGATGCGGTGCTTAATGTTCATTCAGCCATCTCTCCGGAATGGCGGGCTAAATGATAGGTAAGTGGTAAATGGCAAATTTCTACATGTAGTATCATAAACTCTTGCGCCTCTCCTCCATGTACAATAATTACTTATTTGACTATATTTCCCATAATCGTGATCACGATCATATCATGGTGCGCCCTACTCTGCCACGGTGAGACTGCTGGCTGGAAAATTCTGTGTAGTGACATCTGTGCAGGGTGTATATATGTACATCTACCCGTAGTCCGTAGTAGGGAATTTAAGTATTTTGAATGTGGTGGGGAAGGATATTATGTATATAGATCTTAACTGTCTCTGGATCTTATTTAAATAATCATCAAGCCCTCGGGTCTGGGGGGTTGGAGCTTGAGTGGAGGAAGAGCAAATACTTTTATCTGTACTCTCATCGACACTCATCATCATAATTTCACGTTGCTCTTCCTCGTCATTACTTTCCCCGTCCGCTTCCTCTCCTCTTCCCATCTCTACGAGGCATCTTCCCATTCTGTTCTTTCTGTAGGACCTGCCGGCTCTGGGTGGCTCTACTCTACTCTGAGCGAGGACAAATAGCTCGGTCCGTATGTATGTATGCTGTAGGAGAGAACTAATTACGTCATATTTGTGTCCCGCATCCATCCCTGTGCTCTTACACTTTAGTTAATTACATTTAAAACACGTGTATGATGTGGTAAGTATCCCCGTATTCATCTGCCCATACACAATATCACAGTGCAATATGACTCTGACTATTATGCTCAAAAGTTGAACACGGGTAATTGTTTCTGTATACAAGGCTCAAGGCTCTGTGCAAATGTAGACACATTATAATGGCAATATAGCAGTATAAACTTGCACACCGTCTACACTCCCCTCCTCTCTCCGTATAACAAAGAGCGGAGCAGAACAACAACAGGGCTGATGAGGAGACTAGAAAATACCTATGCCGGCTGGAGGAGAGCCCAACAGCAACAACAGCAACAACAACAACGAGAGAAACAAATTATATCTTTGTTCATAGCCTAACGTGTAGAATCTAGAATCGACGGATACCTATGCTGCTAGTACGTACCTCCATTTCACCCATAGGGTAGTAGGTTCACCCATACTACCGTCATAGGCAGGTACAAGTTATATTTCTTATGCATACCCAACTGTGCGCATAACACTTTTCCAGAAATCCCGCTTAATCGTAGCTCGTATCACGAGTCATTAGAACAAAACTTATTGTTCCGTCTGTTGTTGTTGTTGTTGTTGGTGCTGCTGCTACTGCTTCTCCTGTTGGTGCTGCTGTTATTATTATTATGATTATTTTTAGGTAGAGAAAGTTACGCTCGTACACAGTTATAGTTCCCTGTGTGTGTGTGTGTGTGTATAAATTGAAAAAAAACAATTTCAAAAAGTTTCAGCTCAGAGCTCAAGAAATTGAAATGGGAGCCGGGAAGAAATCCAACACACTTCTTAGTCCTATGGCATATGGCAATGACACAGTAGCATGGCATGGCATGGCCTTGTAGGGTAGGGAGGCTGACTACTATGATCTTGAAAGCTGCTGATGAGAAGGGAACATGTGAAAAAGCAGGTGCTGTGGTGATTTGGTTTACTTAACTGAAAAATTTCTACGCGTTACAACAAGTTTGGGCTCGTCCTCCTGAAACACAGGTATTTCTCCAATGTCAGTGTCAGTTTTACATGAGACAATAGAATCACCTGGCACTGGCACTCGCACTGGGACTGGGACTGGCACAGGTGAGCAATAGGAAAATGTCTGTGAAACTACAGACACGTGAATAATATAAAAAACACACGGAGGCATTATGTACTGTAGCACTCCTATTATGTACATAGTAATCATCTGTAAGAGAAAGAAGGAGTGAAAGGCGCAGAGTTGCCTTATTCGTCCCTGAGAAAAGTTCCCCAAGCCTTGTTTAATGTGACTAAACATGACACCATAAAATTGAAATTTGCAACTCTGTGTCTGTAGTTAGTTAGCTACTTGGAGTTTCTCACTTGAATAAATCTCCATTCCCATTCTATACTCAATCCCAAACTTGAGCACGTATATACCTAAATATATATATATATGTGTAGGAAAAAGTTTTGGAGGACCTATTCATGTTTTCCCTGTTCTATTTTCTAGTTTCCTTCCAGTTTCTAACTAAAAGCAAATGTACCTACTATATATTATATATACAGTTTTGGAGGATTCCGTATGCATACTGAATGAGCTAAAGATTGTATGTACATATATATGTAACATATACTGTAGTTAGGAACGCCGTTGATCCTCCTATTCCTCACCATGAACACATCTTTAACATCATACATTCTTCTCGTCGACTATTTTAGCATGCTCATTTTCATAATTATCACAAGTTTCTTTGGATTGTAACTAAAAACTACAGAAGTGTAAATACTTTGGAAAGAACTTTATCAGTTTTAAAAGGATGTGCAACTAATCCCTTTTGCATCACGAAATAATAGAACAGGGACAAGTTTCTCAAGTAATGTTATATCATTTTTTTCCTCTTTCTTTCGCTCACTGAACAACATTGAGCCTTCACTTTTAGTTTAGAAAATATCTTAATGTTCCCATCATCATCGTGCATAATAATAAATATATATGTACAATTATGTACATATAGTAGTCTGCGCAGTTGGCGGTCAATGCGCGTACTCGAGACATAGTATCTTACCACCTCATTATTACAGCTTCCACCAAGTTACATTTTACAATCTGTATATTAATGCATTAAACAACCAATCGCACAATAATCAATAACCAATAGCCGGTATTACGGAATTCTACTGTACAGCGAAATAACAATATTGTATTTATTTGTTTCGGTCGATCTTACCGTTATAGTCAGAATAATTATTAGGTCACCGTATAATCAAATCTTTCCATGAAGATTTCGGCGACCCACATAGTTTTTAAATAAATTATTTGTATTAAGTTTGTAAGACTTAATTAGTTTCTGATTTGATTACAGGACTCCTTTTAGCTCAACAAGCACCATACCTACGAAATCTCTATTGACATTGACTTAAGACAATACCTCCAGCTACCATGGCTCACTCCTATTTATACAGTATGGTATATGGTGTGTATACAGCCTTGAGTAGTGAATGCCTATTGATCCGACCCTGAGCCCATTAAAGTACACTTTCGGATTCGGATATTCAAAGAAAATGCGTCAAATGAGGGAAAACTTACTTATTCAAAAGAAAGTATTATAGTTATGAGTTGATTAGTAGCATCAACTACCAACTAATCAAAAGGGTGCGAATCCATAAGGATGGGGGAAGGGGCTCAGGGTCATCAATAGCATATGAGAAAATAAAATTATCCCCCCCCCCAATGGAAATCCCCCGAATTTCCTGGATCCGCCACTGAAATTAATTTATGGAGGTACACACCAAATTCCCTCATTGTCCACACAGTTTAGCTCAGGATTATTTGCCCATAGAAAGAAGTGGGAGTAATGCGTGGGAGGGAGACAGGACAGTAAATTCCAATGACGGTATAATTAAATCTGTGTTGGTCGAATTGAAGTAGGACATACTGGTGAGTTGGAGTTGGAGGGCTCAAAATCCAGCTCTCGCTGAACATGCACTAGAGCACCATAGGATCACGTGAAGAAGAACTAGGGCAGATCCAGGATCAGTTGATGACGAGAGAGAAAAGTGATTTTGTAAAGGGAAATGGAGTGAGTGGAGGTAGACATACAAAACTAGTAGCTGTTGAGCTCGGGTTGGAAGTGTAAATATTACTATTGATTCATTTCACTGAGTACTATGCTCTCGTAAGCTTATTATGTAAGTGTGGTTTCACAATTCAATTAGCCATGGGATTTATCTGGCTGGACCTGCTCCTTCTCCTCTGCTGGAGCACTACTATACTCACTAGTTTTCCTTCTACAGATATTCTAATATAAGAAAATATTACATACAAATATAGAAATGCAATCTTTGCATGTTCAAAACAGACACGGAATATGCCAGTTTCACAACTTTGAAAACTGCAGCGGTATTTATACATTGTTATTCAAAAATAAACCGCTCTGTTTCCTATTTTTCCCTCTCACAATACCTTTTAGTGTACAACCTCTCAAAATCAATGCTCACATCATTCTATACACCGCGGCTTTATTGCCCTTTAGTGATTTTTGAAAGAGACATATGTATCCGTTTTTCGGTTTCGTGTGTAAATCATGACACACTGTCCTGCCCAATATCCAGAATTACCATTACCATTGTGCCAGTAGGTTTGGGTTTGTATGGGTATAATTAATTCTCTTTTTTTAACGATAACATTAGCATACCCTTTTATTTAGCATAGCTTCCATATGCATTGGAATTGGAAATGACTACTGCCCCGTGTGGGTGAAAATAAGCAAATTGCTTGCAATACTTTTTATTATGAGTCGGCCGCGGCGGTCCATTAGATCTATTCCAGCATGCGTTAATTGACACCAACGGAACACCTTTTAGCATTTAACAGCGCAGGTCACGGCTGTCTCTCCTACAAAAAAATAAAAGCAAAAGATATTTTTCTTCTATGGTCCTGGTAATGTGAGGGTGTGAGAGTCTTTAGTAAATGCACGACGTTCCAAATATTAACAAACTGAAACTTATTGCTATTTTGTATAGCTATATTGACTTGTACTTAAATTCCTACATTTAGATTTTGTGAGTAAATTTATGATAGAATTACATTGTATTTTAATTCTCGGGCGCCGAGCCGATACAACATGACCATAGTACCTTTGTGGGAAGTTTATGACACTGTATGCCATATATTAGGATTTTGGTAGGTTTAGTTGCGCCTCAGAAAGAGAATTATTTCTTTACAATGAAAGAGAAAAGCCTTTTATTAGTTCAAGAGCACAGGACGCTACTTAGGAATCTAGATAGGAAAAGGGAAGTGAGCTCTACCGAAACCGAAACCGAAACCGAAGCCGAAAGGCAGAAGGTGGTCCTCTGGTTCGGGTCGGTCGTGGTGGTACATTTCCCTGAAGACGCATTATTATCTCACTACAACGTCGAGTTTCCAAACAATTACAGGACCACTTAAAGATTACAATAATATTATTTCCTTATATTTTAGTAAATAGAAATAACGTATTGTTTCTCCTCCTTTTCCTTTTATTGGTTTCCTACCCGAATTAAGAAAGAGAGAAAGTTGCTTTCTCTCTCTCTGAAAGCGAATGGAATACTCATGTTAATTCTCAGGCTAAGCTTACATGTCCCTCATTGTTCCCTAAATATTCATTTGAACAGAAACAGAACAGCCCATGTAACTTATTTCACGTGGTTTAAAAAGGCTCAAGGAGGAGAGTACTTGTAACCTTTAGTGGATGTGGACGCTGCAGTTGCATATAATAAATACATAAATATCAAAGTACCTACCTACCTACGGCACAGACACACGTGTCTCCTCTACCATTCTTGACCATCTCTATGTGGGGCATGCTATGTACTGAACAAAGTTATGCGAAAAGCTGTAGACTATGTAACTTGACATGTGCTTGAAGCACGTTATTTTTACATGCAACTTGAGTTCACTCACTCCCAGCGTCACTGCCATGCCATGGGCCATGGTCATGGCTCAAAATAAACAAATCCATCACTTTTGACTGTGACTAAATAGTGCGTCCAGCGCACATCTAAATTTGCATGATACATCCCATGCTGGGGAAGCCCCATGAAACTATATAGGACTCCTACAGGTACATGAGTAATCCTTACCTTTTTATTAGTTGTAACATCATGAGGAGCATAATATGATAGGCGCCTGTCATATAATTTAGGAATGAGGTATAGTGTATGAAGCGCTATGCTAGGAGATGATGTAAGGCTGTGGGAAAATGACAAAACTAGACAAGTAAAGTTGACATAATATATACAAATGTGGGAGTGTGAGGAGATGAATAGTATTTGGGAGTGAAAGTGGGGAGCGGGCTGGGAATCTCAAATGAAGAATAGAAATGTAAAGCAGAGTGAACAGAGGAAAAGATTCAGGAAGCAACTTATCATATAGTGATATGTCTTGTAGTTGTAGTTGTATGGACATGGAGGGTGCCGTATAGTACAGTGTACAGTAGTTTCAAATCTGGGGGTATTTGCACGCGTAAAAATGTGTGTGTGCTATGCACTCGATATGTTGAGAAAAAAGTTGAAAAACAAAGAAGGGTCATAGACCGTTACCGTTACCGTTCTCTTCATACGCATAGTAGGCACCTACTTACATTCCCTTGTCCGTCTGTACTGTACTCTTGGATTGTCCCCATAGCATAGTCGTCCTTTCTCTCGTCAGCACCCCACACTTCTCGACTTGTGCTCTTGACATGCTACGAAAGGAAGGAGAAAAGGAATGCTCGACTCAATGTTGCATAGTGAAAGTAAGAATGTGGAAGTAAAGTCCGAATTTGTTCTTTGTACAGGAAAAAAAATGAATGGGTAGTTCCAGGGATTTGTTCATCTTTGTATTGAACGGTATTGGTGTTGGTGTTGGTGCTGGTGCTGGTGTTGGTGCTGGTGTTGGAGCGCGGTGTTCTGTTCATACCTGGTTGCCTAATAGTGTGTAGTATGGGTTCATGTTGGTCTTTGATGTGTGATGAGAAGAGACCAAGTCAGTGAGAGAGAGAGGAGAGAGAGAGAGAGTCTAGGTGCAGGGAGAGGAGAGAAAGCGAGAGAGAGTCGACGGCGGAGCTTTTTAGGTGGAACACTCGTAACTCGTAATGTGTAATGTGTAGCACTCAGGGAAGGAGACAGGACTACAAAGTGTATTTTAGACAAAACTTGCTGTTCTTACAAGGAAACATAACAGAGCAGATCACATTTACATCCATGTAACCTATACCTACCCATCTACTTCCAATCTAAATCTAGAGCTGATGCTCTGTAGGGTGTAGGGTCTAGTCCTTTAATATCTCTTTGGACTTGGACTCTGAGGATACATATTATAGAGGCAGACTGGAACTGGAACTGGAGCTGGAATGTAAAAGGTACCAGATACAAAGTACACAAGCGTTGGATGTACCTATACGTATAGTTCTCGACACAGAAAAAAAAAGGCTGGCCCTCATCTACAGACTGTCTCTATCTTACTCAATGCCCTGCTGAAAGGTGAACTCCACAACTCGACTCAAACTCTCTCACTCACAGAGTAGTATATGCAGGAGCGTGTGAGATTGAAGAGCGTTGAAATGGCTGAGTGTTAGCATTGGTATTGGCATTACCGTTCTCAGTGCTCTTCGTGCTGGTGCTGGTGCTGGTACTGGGACTGGTGTTGGTGTTGAGCATAGGATGGATGCATAAAAGTTCTGTCCTCGTATTTTACACTGTGGCTAAGTCAGACGAACTAAGACAAGTGACACGACTTTGCACTTTGCAAGAAAAATCTTTATTTGCCCACGCAAGATTTCTCAAGCGTTAAGATTTTTCTTCTTTTTTTCTTCTCTCTCTCTCTCTCTCTTCACTCGTCTTTCCCCTTTACTCCGCTTCCTATCTTCACTTCATCCATTCCTACTTTCACTCCCGCTCCTCGCTTACCATACACCTTCCAGTGCCAGCCTCGGTTCCAGTTCCAGTTCCAGATCTCGTAGAGCAGACTACAGACTACATAGTCCCAACTTATGCACATGGAGGAGGGAATGAGAGTTGTTGCATTATTTTGAAGGAGAAGCTCCTATTCTTGTACGTATCACTCGAATCTACAACGATTTTCTAGGATTGGAAATATACTAGATATCTGTATATCTGTATTTAGACTCACTTCATCTATCTGTAGTACTCTTGTTCTCTCACTCTCTCCTCCCCAGACTACAGCGGAAACTAAAGCGCTATAATACGGCAATGAGTGTAGACTCGAGTAGCTTGTACCTACATAACTGGCCTTTTCTCGGTGTTTCCCTGTCCTATGTCACCCTATCTGTATTCAGGTGCTCTTTAACACGAATCACACGCTAGGGATATACGTGTGAATTTCTCTCGTGGAACGAGTCTACACGGGACTACATCCAGGAATCCAACGTAGGTGTTTATGTCGCTCTCTGTTTATTTGGATTTAGATTTCCAGCCTCACACGTTCTCATCTATTACATCTTTTATAGACAGGTAAGTAGAGAGTCGGAGCGGAGGAGTGCATGCGGCAGGAACTACGGTGGGAGGGGAGAGAGCATTACTCTCTCTTCTCACTCCATTCATTCAAATACTTCTGGGCTTGCATCTTACGTGTACCAAGTACTATGTACATACATGGGATATGGGATATGTAGGTAGTTAGCACTACAGATATAGGACTGTTCTAGGTTAAGATTGCTCTCGTGGTTCTGCTCCTTCGTCCAGTTCCAATCTAACGACATCTGCCCTTCCTCCTTTTCAATCCCAATACACACAAAATCAAATCAAACCGTATATAGTTCCTCTTGGGGGATGTGTGTTCTATGCATTTTTTCTTTTGAAAAATACATATACTTTTATAATGTAACTCGGCTGATAAAATAATTTTTTTGGGTAGCTTTCCTTTTAATATTCTCGTACAGTAATGTGATTTACGCTAACTGTGATTTAATGTTAATTGATTGAGTTTTACTTTAGACAAATGAAATGTAAAAGGAACGAAGTGGGCTCTGATCATTTCATTTTCATTACTGGAATGTAATGAACACTCGAGGCTGTGAGACAGGCGGCTCACAAAGCGAAATGGTTACTAATGAGTCTGTTGAGCAATTCCACGGAGGCCGAGAACAGTTCTAACTGCTCCATAAAAAAATACATATACATAGAACGCAGGGAGATAGAGAGGATGTATAGGTGGAAGGTGGGAGAGAGTGAGAGAGAGAGAGAGTGAGAGGGGATAGGGAAATTTAGTGTAGCAAAGTGAGGGAGAGCGAAGTGCATCAATAATACACGGCATGTCTTAGCCTAACCATCAATCCCGATGTTATAGTTTCCACAAAATATGTCACGCATGGATACTTTACATATCCTTCCGCTTCCTCGTGTAATCTCATGCATTTTTATTGTAGCGCTCAGCAACTCAATTCAGCTTCACTCTCTCCCCACCCTCACCACCAACCACCCAGACCCAAAAGAAACCAAAGGACCGACGTACCTACCTACCTACCTACCTACACACACAGTCAGACAGCTCTGTAGACCAGGACCAGGGAGTAGACAGCTCTCGACAAAAATCCTCAATGAACTCAATTGCTCTACATTTCCTTATCCCTCGTCCGTCATTTTACTCCTCCAGCTTTCAGCCAACTCCTTACGCCTAAACCACCATATTATGCATCATATCTGTCTACTCTCTAGTAAGCATAGCGCCTGTCCGGAGACGTGTAGGTGCAGCCTGGCTCTGGATTCTGGATACATCCCCGAGTCCGAGGAATAAGGATGAGTGAGTTTTATGTATAATATTCGGACGGATGTGAGTGAGGAGGATGGAGGACTGGGAATGTAAGAGAATATATGAGCAAACTGATGCATGTAAAGCTCCTCCGTGTGGAAATGGCCCTGTCTTCCCCCCACCACCAGGACTTTAGCTCCGGCCTCAACACCAGCACCAGCACCGACCCAGCACCACAACCCGTACTGGTACTGGTACTGATGTCGTCCCTCCAAATAGGAATAATGTAAGATTCAGAGTCTTTGCCCCGAGAGAACACGGGATGCATATGAACGTGAAATACATCACGTCTATCTGTAAATAAAAATAGATAACATATACAAGTTTATGTTCCATGGAGATTACCATACTTTGCATTCACTTGGTATCAGTACTTTTGCCATTTCCTTTTTAAAAAGATGCATCAAACATTCATGAATTCCAATTCCCTCACATTCCTCTACTCCAGCTCTCATGCTGGGGCTGGGATGGCGATGGCGATGGCGATGGCATTGGCACTGGAACTGGCACTGGCATCACTACTCCGGAGGTCCCCATGCTTCTGGTCTGGAACTGGAACTGGCCTATATAGTCCTGGAGCTGGAGCACTCCTACACATGTACATACAACACTCCTCCCGTTGATATCTCAGTCTGTCTGCTGTGTCTATAATTTTTAATTAAAGTTGAGTGAAACCACGTGAGAATGACTCGTGGGACTCTCATCCATGGAATCCCCTTCTCATAAATTATCATGTACTTTGAGAATTGAGGATCAAATTGGGCAGACGCTTGGGACCAACTCATTCACACGCTTCACATAGACTTGTCCTTCTGATCATCCATACTAATATACCCAATGTCTAATTCGAATATGCAGAGAGAGAGAGAGAGAGAGAGAACTCCACATTCCCTTTCCAGCTCAGTCCACAGCCACTATTCCCCATCTATCTCCTCCACACACTATAACTACTACTCTTAGTCTTAGTTGGGACTTCCCTTGATCCTTCTCTCTCACTGGATATTTATATTTCCATACTTCTTCCTGTCGAGCTAGGTCGGGGAGGCTCATTTTGTGATTTGAATATTCCACTCTCCACATAGATAGCAGCCCTGGAATTTTATTTTCTCAGTAAAGGGGAAAAAAACTATATACCTATACCTATGCCTACTCAGAGACAGGGAGGGAGAGACTCTATAGCTAGCTACTTTGATTCCCCTCACAAAATTATCTGGAGCGAGGGGAAGTGTGTCTATAGGAAGGAGCAAGGTTGGATTTGGATTGGTAATTAGGGACGTAACTAATTAGATAGCCGTGCCACATAAAATAAAAGACCTTGTCGACCTTATTATCTATTTTTTATATTTCTTCCCCTACTACCCCAGCTACCACCACACACACACACACACACACACACCGTCCCAAATATCATATTATATAGCTTCTCATACTCCCATAACTCAAACTCAAATTTAAATTGATCATTAATTATAATTAGGCTTAATATTATTTCCTTTACTCATTTGAATTTGGGTGGAATTAAGTGTGATATACATACCATGCTGACAGAGTCTAAAGCATGCACACAGTACACTCCTTTCAGATATAGAGAGTCTCCTCTCACCATTATTCTCTTTGGATTCGGTGGAGAACAGTTCCGTGGGAAAAAACACACAAAACTGAGACTATGAGTAGATAAACCAGTGGAGGAAAAATCATGTGAAAATAACAACTTGTCTGCGACTACGACCTACTACCTACGTAGGTAGGTACACGGTATATACTTGAGGACGACAGGGTAAACTGCGTGCACAGGAGTACAGTATATAGATACAGTCCAAGTCTCCAGTTGTTTGTCAAAGGAGACAAATATTGACGCAATGCAATGTAATGTACATGTAATGTGGTTAGAATTGAATTGAATAGAATCTAATAAAATTCAAGAGAATGGAAGAGAATGTGATAAAATGAAAATTTCACTTTACATGTACAAATGGGTTATCTAATAATACATGTGCTTCATTCCGATGTACTTCTCGCTCTCTCTCTCTCTCTCTCTCTCTCATGATTGTATCTGTTGTAGATCTCCCCCCGCGTCTTCCTTCTCCATGAAGAGAGCACAGACAGATGAGCGTAACAAATATAAAGTAAGAAGAAGACGGACAGAGAGAAAAAACGAAATAGCAATAAAGAACCATTTACCCATAAATATAATTTAAACTCAATTCCCAGTATTTTGATCCTAATAGAATCTCTCTCTCTTTCTCTTGCTTTCTCAACAACAGCTTAATACTTATATCTCTTCCTATCCTTCTATCCCCCATTTCTTTCGCTTTGAATTCTACATTTTGTTTCAACTTAAGCTATGGCTTACTTTACCAGCTCCTCACACCCATAAAACACTAGACTTTCCTTGGTCTGGTCTGGTCTGGTCTATTCATCTATTCTAGTAGACTGGCTGTAAATTATAGGTGTACATACCTACGTGAGGAAGCAGACACACATATGTGTATAAATATTGTATAACCAGGAAATAATATATAGTTTCACTTGGAGATAAGATAAATTTTTAAAATAACATTGAAAGTGGATCCGATCTCTGGTTCTGGATTCTGGATATTTTCATTTTTTCTTCGCTTTTAAAAAAAATACAAATACTTGGGAAATACCAATGCAATGTGGAGTGAAACATATGAGAGACACACACTAGAACTAATGTAAAGAACAACTCGCTGAATTGTGTTGAATGAAGTTAGTGAAAATAGATTCAGGGGAAATGCAACTAGACTAGAACAGCTACTAGAATAACATAAACACACACACACACACACACACACACACACACACACACTTACTGTAACAACACGACTAGAACTAAATTAGTTTGAATAAAAGCAAAATAATATTGTACGGTTTTTCCGTGAATAGTGAACTATAAAGCAAATTTTAATCTAACCCTCCAACAGTAATATGCTGGGAGAGCTGATAAAATTCAAATATGTAGTTTGTTTTAACCTTGTTTTTTAATGTATCGTCCCGAATATTCACGGATCTACAATGCTATTTAGCACGTAGGTGCCTCAGTCATTTTTGAAGGAATTTTTGACCTTGGTTTGTTCTGGTTTCTGGTGCTGGTCCTGGTCCTGGTGCTGAAGTTGGAATAATAGTGCAATAAAATTTGATTCCTAAAATATACATTTTGTGAGGAATAAAAATCTGTAGTAGTGTCCTATATGTACCTACCTATTTGAGTCAGTGCTTAGTTTCTTTCTCTTTTTGGAGTGAAAGCACTGAAAGAGGAAAGATGAGTTTCAATGTAAGATTGAGGTTTTTTTGTATGACGTACCTAGTACCTAGTAATGTTATATAGGAGCAGTAGATATTTCATATTACATTATTATAGTTAGCAGAACTTGTAGGTTGATTATAGGGATAACCATAGCAAATTACCTGCATGAGTGGAAGGATATGACTTTTCTATTGGAAATTACTATTAAACCTACTGAGAATCACTATTCAATTTCCATTTCTACTCTCTAGCGTTTTCTCACACTATCCCGCAAGATCAGAGAGAAAAGTACTTGCAACTACTTATTCTATTTGCCTCTATAATATTTTCCCCAATGTAGAGTTGGAGAGACAGAGAGGATTCGATCTTTTGTTGAGGTGTGGAAAGGTCAGAAATAACTTGTAACTTTGCACTCTCATGCCGATTCTATCCTCTCGCCCGCTATCCATTCATACATCCATAGTGGTAGCTCACTTCCTATCTGTATTGGTATTACTTTCTTCTTCTTTTCGTCTTCTTCTTTTTCTTCTTTTTTTTTCTTCTTCTTTTTCTTCCATTGATCTCTCGGATTGCATCATAGGCCGTAGGATGGGAGGTGGAACTGGATGGTCTGATAGGACAGAGGTTTTAACTTCATGCAATCGTAAAACTATGGACTGTAGTCGACTACTCTCTGTCAGTCTACATTATATACTACAATCGAAATAGAATGGATATGTGTGAGGTGCTCAAGAGAAACTGCTTTTTCCCCAATGACTTTACTTTCTTTTTTCTTCCCTTTGGCTTTTGGCCTCGGTTGTATGTTGAAGTGAATGGTCACAGGCTTTTGTATCAGAGTTCCTCAGGTTCATCATTTACATCGTCTCGAATACAATTTGAATGGGGAATCTAAATATTTGCACACATGTACAAGCGATATGTGGCGGTCATATATAGTGACAGAATCAACTCAACTACTCCCGCACAAACAACTATCTTGTATATATACCCGCTCAGTATTGATGAAATGCTTTACAGAGGGAATGTACACGCTTGTACACTGTAGTGTATTTATAGTTTGGATCAGAATTGGAATAAGTATCGATGTGGAAGGAGTATTGGTGGGAAATTGTAGAATAGTGATAGTACATAGTGAGCTGGTTGGTTGTTGGTTGTTGGGGAGGGAGGAAGGAAGGGGTGGGGACGTAGAGCGACGAAGAAACGATATATTGAAGGACATAGCTACGAGCAAGGCTAAGCCTAGTGAAGCTCGATTGATGACATAGCACCAGGAGCTCAACATTTGATATTAAATTCTATTGACAATCCTCACTACTGCTATAGTATAGATGAAATTGGAGTCTATATATTAGAATTGCCGTCCCAGTCGTGTGGTGTACGATTAGATGAAGAGTAGAAATAAAGAAAGGGCGAGATACATATTACAAAGGTAAAGGTAGAGTTCTAGATTTGCTTCGGTCATGTAGATCTATGATTTGTAGAATCCTGGATCATTCAGCTCGAAAAATGTAAATAAAAAATCTTTTCTTACTCTCCGTCACAGTACACTCTGTACACATTGTGGAAATCTAAGTGAAAAAGAGAAATAAAAATATCATGGAATATACGTGAAATGTTAAGAGATCGAGGGAGGGAGGGAGGGAGGGAGGGGGAGGGGAGAGAGAGAGAAAGCAATTCAACGGTACTGAGGCAGCCAGGCGTCAGTGTAATAATAGTACACGAGTGTGGAGAAAAAATTTTTCTCTGTGTCGGATGGAAGTACTTGTACATGTTTCTAAAAGATCAAGGGAGAAGGCTAACTAGTAAGAAAGACTTGTACTGCCTTGGGCCATGAACATTTCTTCCCCTCAAAATTGTCGGTGTGTCCACAAGTTGAGATGAAGAAAAGAGCCAAAGCAGGAGAGTGAAACATGGAACATGACTTCTACTACAGCTGTCTATATGCCTAGGTGTCCTCATTTTTATATATATGCAATGCAAAACTTACTATCTCATTTCTTTCCGTTGGGGTTGCATGGAACTACAGTTACGCCACAGAAAGGATTTCTTTCTCAATTCTCAACCACTATTGTCATCCTAAACTATGTGTGGTTAGAGTTAAAAAAAAAGTGAGTTGGCTTTCTGGGATAAAGTATTAAGGTTTGCATTTAAATTTCCAGTCGAACAGAAAGCTTAAAATTTTCCATACAGCGTGCGCACGTAGTCTAAGCAGAAGTTACGTATGAACAAGTATATCTGTAGGGTGGACTAGTACCGTGTATCTTACAATAGTACGCCCAGCGTACCATTGAATCTGAGACCTCTATGACCCGTGAGCAATAACTGACTATTTAACGTAAACTATAATGTTTTATGAATGCCCCTGTTAATGAAAAATATTGACTCCAGCATAAAAACTATGGAAGAGAGAAAGCTATCTACGACCCTTGTATTCCTTACTTCTACAACCATTTCAATCTCTGCAACATCACTACAGTGACATTTGCTTTGTATGTAGGCGCACGAGGGACAATTGCCAAATTCTTGGAAAAGTTTTCTATCAGAGAATGGCAATATATATATAAACAAATATTTTATATTTGTCGTTTCAAGCGGTTTTCCCTTTAATCCTGATCCCATACAAGCAGATTTGACAGTGTAGGCCGAAATCATAGTAAAATAATTGCTACAGTAGTAAATTAGGGCAGGGGACGGGGACAGGTGAAAGGGTAATATGACCGAGACAAAATTGGAACGGTAGCCTCCTTTCTCCTGATACACAGAGATAATTGGACTGATTGTATGAACTTGGGTTAAATCCTCTTAATGAATATTTATTATTATTTATTAATAATAGTAGTAAATTATACAGTGAATTGCCTCGGTTTGGGTAGTATAGAGGTAGTGCACATGACTATCTAATATGCATAGAAGCTCGTGAATGTTTGAGACATAATAAATAATTTATTTCATCAAGTCGATTTGGCCTAGGTCCATTCAAATCTTGATTGCAGTGATTTCTAGTTAATAATTGTTAAGTGGCGAAGGTGGTTCGAGTACGTACCTGTGCATTATTTGAATTATTTTACACACCAGTACTATTCAATTTTAGACCAGCCAATTCAGTGTAATATAACAGGCCGGAGCATTATTACGGTAGGTTATTGATTATTTTAATTTTCCTTTTTTCGGGATTTTTTTGCATATCGTCGACGAAGAGGCAAATATGATTATCTCCATTTCGGACTAAAAGCAATTATGATCATCTCCATTCAGCACTAAAAGCAATTATGATCATCTCCCTTTTTCATAAAATACAACTAATCGGATATGGTAATGATTAGTTAAGGGTTTAGTAATTCGAAACTAAGTACATTAGGGGTCACCCATAAATGACGTCATGAAAATATCCACATTTTACGTCCCTATGACCCCCCTGTCATCAGATTACCCGTTACGTAAATGGTTATCTTCAGCGTGCAACACCATCAATATCCTAGAAGGTTGCTTGGCCATACCCATGACGTCATTAATGGGTGACCCCTTAAATTTTGTAAACTTTCAATAATTAAATGATTTATTGATGAACTAATTCATGCGTTTATGAATGATGCAGTAATTTATTAATTTAATTAAATTGATTGAGAAAGAATACCTCTTAATTACCATCGAAAAAAAAATATCTAGAACTTTGGTAGTCCTGAAATTCATAAATAAGCGATACAGGACCAAAAGAAAAAATCATGCATAATATTAATTTGCTCTTTGGGCAAGTGCGATCATAGCAGACTTTTAGCCGGTATCGCATCTTCAGTGTGAGTTATAATGCTAAAAGATGACTTCAAAATTGAAATATAAAAATTTGTTTAGCCTGTTCTCAAACAACAATTGATGGCAATTCATGTAGTGTACAAGCATTGAGAGAGAAAAGGGGAGATCACAGTTCTTACAAAGATTGTGAATTGGCAAGTGCCAGAGGATATGTGAAAAGTGTTTTAAATCCACTTTATTACGGTGTATTTGACTTGTACCATTGTTATTAAACTATGCCAGAACTTTATTGAATTTTGCATTTTAGTGGTAAATGTCACCACGGTCATTACAAGTATGACTACACGTGCACTTACTCCCTACTTTCCGCACACACAAAAAACGGATGTTAAAACGTTCTATAGAATCCAATACTCCCCCACACTACCAATCCAAAGTAAGGAATAAAAATACGAGAAAACGAAAAGAAAAAAAAGAGAGAAAAGTTCCAAGTAAAGTTGAAAGCTAAAGAAGAAGAAGAAGAAACCGATGGGAGGATGAAGACGAGAAGTCGTATTGGTTGGCTGGCTCTGGTTCTAACTGTAAGTTCTGTACTACGCATTTGAATACATGAGTAAAGACAAGGAGGAAAAGAAGGAAAGAGATGTGGAAAGAAAGTCATGTAATGTATTCATCAGAGGAGGGAACAAAAGTAGAGATATTGTGGATGTGGAAAAAAAAGGGCCACGGTGATGTCCCATGGGATATGGAAATTTCCAAAGATCTACTTCTTCACACACAATAGAACTAAAGTGAGAAGCATCTTTTTTCCTGACTAAATTTAATAATACCAACATTTTTTTCAGCTCAGACATTCTTGTAGGTATTGTCTCCTACTATGCACAAAAATTCTTTAGCTTTCTCCAACTCTCTCTCACTCTCTCTCTCTCTCTCGCCCTTTCTCTCTCCCTTTCGCACCAACATGTATGCTCAAGTATATGTACGGACATACAAACCGAGTAAAACCATCAAAGCATACATGAAGGACAGGATAAATGCATTCAAGGAGGAGTAGTGGTAGGAGTAGAAGCCGACAACTTGACTCGTCCAATCATTCTAATGCAGTCTGATCTGATCCACCATCATCACACAGCCCCATCCTATATATTATAACCCACCAAACCCATTTTCCCCTTGTCTCAATGCACAAAAATCGCAATCCAACTCCAACTAGGAACATACCTAGGTACATGCTATAACTACATAGCTATTACTCCTATATACTTTACAATTTAGACTTTACTTGGCTTCCCTTTGCCCTCCTCATCCTCATCCTCTCTTCTCCACCGTTCGGGTTTCTATTTCCTCCTTTTTTATTCCTATTAAAATATCCGTATCTGTACTCCTTGTTCTCCTCTCACTAACTATTCCTTTCCTTGTCTAGACAAGAGCATCCTTCAAAGTTTTTATTCGACAAGTAACTATCAACTTCTCCTGCATGTAAGTATCTTCACACACAAAAAAATGAGAAAAATATTTGGTTACGAAAAAATACGCATGTACTATAGGTACATCGGTACCGAATCCGAAGCCTGTGTCAGTATATTAATGGTAGTAGAGAAGACAGTATCAGTTTCTATTTTAGGCATTGCAGAATCTAGCAGTCTTACTTCCTTCCTTCCTTCCGTAGCACTCACGTTTTCACAAGTTATTAAACCAAAATAAGGAAATGAAGAAAGAATTGAAATACGGATCACCGACAAATGGCAAAAAATATTGCATCACTAACTATTATATTTATTTTGCTAATTTTTTGTAGTACTTAAAAACTACAGTTAATTTGTTTTCAATTTCCTAAATATGTCCGTACGGCGTACAGTATCTATTGTGAGTGGGAGGTATGTGGCTTTAGAAGAGAAAAGCATTTAATCGTAAGCAAAATTATGGAGGATGCGGATAGTGACAAAATGAGAGAGAAGAAGAAAGAAAGAAAGAGCATTGTACTGTAGGATTGCACAAAAAAAACTACACAATACTCTCACCCTTATTGTTAGAACTATGGATAACTGTGGATGACAGTATATTTTAATTTTCGTCTATATACTGTATATAAAATAAGCTATACGTTCCCCTATTATTTCGACGCACACATGAAACTTTAGCAACTACCAAAGCCAATGTCACTGGAGTATAATATGTAGGAAATGTATACTCTGGGCTCATTTAAAAGTTCCTCATCAATGTTAGCGTAAACATGACTGCATTAAATCTAATTCTTTCTGATGATTCGAAAGCTCTAATTCGAATTCGAATGAAGGAATCTATTTAAATGTGTGTGTGCGTGTGTGTGTGTGTTGACACATAGATTCTAAGGATTTCCTAGTCGTCCTAGTGAAAGGGAAAGTAGACAAATAGAAATAGGAGGAACATCAACGCGTGGTTTGGTTTCATTTCTGGTAGCTTTTACCGGAGATTGAATTGCATCTCGCCTTTCTCCATTTTCCTCAGTCCCCGTCTCTCCTGTGTTGAGAAATCCATAAACTCGACTTCAGTCAGCAAATAAAAGTATTTAGGACTCTATTAAAGCCTTAGTGGTGTTTTCCACTAATTAAATGCTTCAGAGTGAAAGCGAAGAGTAAAACCCCGTTAGCTGGATTTAAATGTAGAATGTAATCATATCATCTAGTAAAAAAAAAGAATTATATAGTATAGAACTATTACTTTACCCAGCTATTTTACTTGATACGCAAATACGCACCCTTTGTGTAATTATACATCTACTTTTTATCCTTCCTCGTCTCTCGTCTCTTTTCTATGGCTACCGCTACGACTACGACATTGCGCCAATTGTAAATTCATTTCACTTTTTTTTTGATAAGGGAAAATATGAATTAAAGAAAGTCCAACTTTATCCACCCGATTTTTTTCTAACGTAAGCAATAATTAAAGGACTGTGTGGAAATTTGATCACAGGTATCCTTACCATACAAAAGCTTATTGTTTCCCCCCTCTATAATTCTAAAAATGTAAATAGTTAAATGTTTTGAAATTTTTAATTATATTCTAAAACTATTTTGGATTTTTTTAAAAACTCGTTTCACCGCGCTTGGAAGAATTGAAATAGGATGAGGTCAAACGGCTTGACTTTACTGATATAATTATTTAGATGTAAATTGAAAAGCAGACGTAATGGATTTACTGCAAAATAAGCTGTAAAATCAAAACTCAAGCAATGAAATATCAAATCAATGATGTGTTAAAGAGCTTATTACATTTTATTTGCCCATTCTCAGTACCCAAGGAGCAGTAGCACTCAACTTGACTATCATGTATAAAAGTATATAGAAGAAAGTCTAATTGACTTCATGTGAAAACTTTTCTTTCCCAGCAAGCAAAAGCAAAGCATGCGTCCCACTTTTTTTTTGTATAAATTCAAATATTGACTTAAGTGCTGGTCTTATAAATGATTTACAAACGTACTTCTTGAGCTGTTTATATTTGTAAGAAGTTTGTGTGCCACTAACCATATTAAACTTGGATTTGATGTGACTTTTTATCAATTTGCGAATTTGCTAATTAATTATAAGGGAACATCCCAATGCACGCGGATTGGAACGGGCCGGTCCGGTAAAACTTTATTTTTTTTTAAGGGAAAAAATCTCTTCTGCTATATTATGCTACGCTATAACCATTCCATAAACATAACCTCACACTGCTCCTATGTACCTACGTAAGCTGTGAGGATCTTACACGGCCTATGTATAATTAATATAATGTGCAGTGCAGTGAGAGTGTATATAGTGTGAACTATCATATACTATAGCTATATGGCTGTGAGTAGGAATGGAAGTGGAATGGTCGTATCGTATGGTGAGGAAATGAGATACTAGATTTTGTACTTTCATCGCGTTGTCTAATTGCTCTTGTTTTTTTCACTCCTTACTACTTTTCTCAATTAACTAACACTTGAGTTCATATAAAAAATAATATGCTGTGGAAAGATCCTTTTCCAAACAAGCTTGCACCAAGTCATAATAATCATAATCGTCACCATTTTTTGAGGGTTTAAGGTAGCTTTTATATTTTAGGAGTTTATTTTCATTACCTCTTCATTAGTATTCATGGGGGAAGTTTTAGATTTTTGTGGTCGTTACCATTCCGACCTCCGAACCGTGTTACTGCAGCAGTAGTATAATTTAATAAATATGGCCATGGAAAAAAGCTCTATTACAAGAACTTTGCGAGGAAAATAAAATATGCGAATATGGGTGATTTTTTTTAATACTTTGGAATATGGAATACTTTTTTTTTCTTTCTACATATCGTCGTCCTAAATGCAATTCCAGACACATACTTTCAACATGATTGAATCTCGCTTCAAGAGTAGAGCAAATTATCTATTTTAATGCTTATGAAGATAATTTAAAACTCATTTTTATTTTATGAATTTCTTATTTTTTGTATAGATGTTTGCCCATGTAGAAAACGGTTTTGCATACTTTGAAAATTAAAAAAAAATACATATGGCAATTGTATAGAATGCCAATTTTTCACACCTTAGTGTATACCTTTGGGAATTTGATTGTGTGCGCTCTTGTGCAGAGGTTTGAAAAAGAATGAAATTATCCCAATTCGATTCTGACTTGGACTCATTGCACCATTGAAAATGATTTTTTGTAGTAGTAGTAGTAGTAATAATAAAATATATAAATAGTTTGTTGGCATAACTATGACTGAGCCTATCTACTATGCAAGAATGATTAATATTTGCCAAGAACATTTTACAATGAGACGTCACTCCATAAAATATGATAACGTTTATTTGTAAGTATATAGGGAAAGGGAAACTGGGGAAAAAATCAATTGGTTTTCGTATTCGTTACTTTGCTCACGTCATGTGTTATTTAAATATATCAAGTGTCAAGCATGAAAATATTTTCATAGGAAATAATAAATAATTCTGGTTCTGGTGAGTGTGTGTGTATGTGGAGTAGCATGAAAAGGAAGGAAAAAGCAAGTAGAACGTAAAGTACGAGCGTAATCACTATATGCGTGCAGAGTTTGGATTTGAAGAAGACGGTCTAAATTCTCAGAGGATATAAACAATTCGGCGAGGAAAGAAAAGAAGAGGAAAAATCTACTAGAAAATTGAATGTCAGATTTTTGGTTGAGAATAAAAATATGAGGTATTTTGAACGTGCTCTTGGAAATAGGGAGCCGTATCAAAGTTTCATTTAAAATCCTTACCAAGCAGGATGCTAGCACATCCGATCATTTTTCTAGCTTCATTCTATTCTCTCCAAGGAAACGAGAGGACTACACATAGAACTACACTGGAGACGCGGCTGGAGGAGGAGGAGAGGACGGAGCAGCGTATCAGATGAGATTTCTTTTTATGTATGGATTAGATGGACCAAGGGAGTGTGACACACAACATTCCACAACTATATACAGCAGCAGTCAGGAGCTCGGGAGTCCACACTACCTCACCACTACCCAACTCCAACTACCCAACTACATCCACACTACTACACACAGGACTATACAGTCCAAAAAATAATACATTAAATCTATATATGTAGGTACCTACACAAGAGAGAAAGGATACGGGAGACTGAGCAAATCCACCTCCTAGCCGTCTCCTAGTCTTGTCTACGTCTACCTGAATAGAAAAAAAAATTGAGGAACAGAAAATAGGAGATACTTGGCTTGCCTTGAGGTGCAATGGGCCAACTTGAACAAACCTCTCTCTCTCTCCTTCCGCCAACTTCCATACTTCATTCTATGGCCTATTTTCAGCTATAATCAGTTTTTTACTTGTATTTTTCTCGCTCTCTCTCTCTCTCTCTCCCCGAATTTTTCTGTCCTTCATCTGTAGGAAGAAGAGAAAAGGAGGAGGACGAGGAGGAGGAGAGGAGGAGGATGTGAGGCATGTATGTAGCTATAAAGCTCTATAGATATAATGTCTGTCTATGATTCCCCATGATATTGTCCAAGGAAAGTGAAGCAGATAATGAAATGACAGAGAAAGTGTCATGTGGGAGTAAAAGTGCCCAAGAGAAATCGAGAAAGATGAATGATGTGATTTCTCTTTTTTGTCGTTAATCGTACATTCACACATTTCCTCTCCTCCCATTCATGATCCAGTCATCATACATATATGAGCCTCAACTACAGATACAGACGATATGGAGAATCAACCAACAACCATACCTCAAGTGAGCCGTGAGCAAATTTCCTACTTTCATAAATCCTACACCCGATATGCATCCAAGAATGGAATGCTCCTAATGTTCTCCACGCCTCCCATTCCTTTCCCACTCATTCCCAGAGTGATAAAACAATAGCTAATAATGAGCAGAGACAAGAAAATTAAAAGCGCAACTTATTTATAATATAATTTTCGATTGTTGCTGAAGCAGAATGACTAAAAAACAAAGCATTTTTTTATCTAGTAGTATGTATAGGTAGTTCCAAAGATTATAGAAATTCAATAAGGCTACAGTATATATAGGTAGATAGGTAGTAGGTACTATGTATACAGATCTTCTTGGAAAGACTACCCCTCTGTTTAAATGGCGTCTGCGGGTGTGTGCGGTATACATCTCTAGAGGCGGAGGATATCTTTCTAATGTGAGAATGAGAGAGCTGAAAAAATAATATTAGTGAGAGTAAACGTGTTATATGTAGACAGGACATGATGGGATTGAGCGAGGGGAAGACGGGAAGACTGTGTAGATATATATTGGATGGGAATGTTATCCTCATACATGCCCTCTTGTTTCAATGTCAGTCCATTAGTTTATTCGAAGGAGAGGGGAAAGCACACGAGAGTCATTCAACAGCCTATATTTACACAGGCAAATCCTATTCATGAGAAACTTTAAAAGTTGAAAGCATGTCAGCATCTTTATTATATTTCAACGAAATTCTACATCATCTAATGTAATGCGTCTACAGTCTCAAAAACACTTCTCTCTTTCTCCACTTTCTCCTCTCATCATTTCAGTGGAACATATTATTCCCTATATGCATTTCATAGACTCACAAATATCGAACTATGGGGCCCGCACTATAAACTTCTGTGTACTTTGACTGACTGAGGAGCAAAAGTGAGACTGGGAAATCAAATAGCTTTTTCAGAGAGTCAACCAAGATTCATTCAAAGTCATCTCGCGCAGAAAGCAACTTGTCTGTAAGGAAGTGTGCCAGCTAAGGAATTTTTAACTTCAAATTCTCTCTGTGTTTTGTTCCAATCGCATTGGATTATGTAATAATTACACAATTAGTAGTATAAATATTCAAAATTACTCAAATAATATCGGTTTATTAGGAAAAGACCAAAATACTAGTAAAAATTAGACACTAAAATTTTGTAATAAGTAAAGCAAATTCCCCAAAAATAGGAATAAAAGGATATGGCAGGTTTCATACCGTAGTGGAAGGAGAAGAGATTGAAAATAACATTGGATGTTGACCCTCAACAAATGGTCTTTATTATCTAAGAAGAGCTCCAGCTCGTGTCCTCAAGAAAGATTTCGCATACCTAAACAAGGAAGTTTGGGAGGAAAAGACGCCTAATATCTTTTGACACCTTGATTAATCTGGTAGATTAGATAGTTCAGGTGCTTTAGTGCCCAAACTTTGTGTGTGTGTGTCAGGTGTGAAATGTGTATAAAGAGATACATGTGGAGTAGGAATGAGTTATAAAAATCAATCTGTGCATGTGGATAGAAGAAGTAGAAGCGTCGAGGCGAGAGTGGAAGGTCATAACGTTGAATTGTTGATAGTGAGGGGGAAAGTGAAGCAATGAGGGCATGGAAGTGGAACTGGTGGAAATGGCTTTCATTTTTTATGTCCCATGATAAATGCTCCAATGTTGCTGATAGTTGCCATGTAAAGAGCAAAATGGTTTTTTACACCACTTCTTAGCACCTAAGCCCATATTCACACAACCAACCACCTAAAAATAAGAGTCATGAGCATGTGAAAGAATTGACTATTTTAATGCATATTTAATGTCCATCAAATTCCGTTCCCTGACGTCAAGAAAAAAAAGGCACACAAGCTCTACATCATCTTCCGTTCTTTTTGCCGTTCTCATTTGAGTTTTCTTCAACATTTATATGCACCACTACTTCCATGGAAAATAGGTAGGTACATAGTAAACGGGATTTAAGTCCTGAAGATAAGGACTATCCTTCATTTTTCCCAGTTTACAAAGCTTAAGTATAATAGCCTACGTAATCATGATAGATAGAAACACCTGCGATAAAATTAAATCAAACTTGTTGGGAATTAATGAAAACTTTATTCTCACCGTTTCCGCGGCGCTTTCTCTTTCTCTCTCTTTACTTGAGAATCGTTGTGAGTGTTATGCACATGGCTCTTTTATTCAGACGGGTATGTTTTTAGTGCACTGGAATAAGTGCCTATGAACGTAACGTACATTCTACATTACAACCTCGCAACCACAACTGGAGGGCTGGGATGAATAAAAAAGGAATGAGTTTCAGAAACAACTCCGAATATTATATTATCTTACTCGCCAAAAGTCACCGATGTGACACACAGAGAGCGCGGAATCATAAAGATGTTTATGTACTTTCATATAATCTCAACTCTGAACTTTTAATTTGCATACACAAAAAAAAGGCAAAAAAAAGGACAAAATAAAAAAGAAACCGCTCATTTACCAATTGAGTCTCCGCTCTATATACTGGTGACTACTTTGTTTTTGTCCTTCAATGTAGGTAAGTTCCTATGGACATATTTGTGGAGTTGTACGTGCGATGTATAGGTTGTATGTATGCGGAGCCGACCTAAGTGAAAATTGTGGGATCTCAACCTTTGCGACACAGAAGAGTCGTAGTAAGTATGTACATGTAGTTTATTCCGTGTGTTTTGTTATTGAAAAGGTGCCTGTGGGAGGAAAGGAGAGGAGAAGAATAAGAATAAATGTTTTGGCGTGCGGGGTGCCTCAAGGTAGTAAGTAATAATGAAGTTGAAGGATAAGTGGATGTGCAAAGTGTTTTCCTTGGAGTGAGAGAAAAAGGAGAAAGCTTTGAGACTGTTGAGAGAAAGAATAAAACAAGTGTGGAGATGGAACTCTGATGGTTTACGGCTCAAGGGAATATAATAGGTACATAGTAGGGGTACTCAGAGCCGAGTCCAAATACATATATACACTGATACCCCATCCATCCCACCACGGTGAAAATATTAAGTGAGTAGTTGCAATGTAATCAAGTATGTCGTATAGTTTAGTTTTCCTAGATGCTTTCGTTAAAAGGTGAAAGTTGAGAGTGAAAGCAAGTACTCAGTTGTATTTGTAGGTATAGTATTGATTATGAAGGAGAGGCCCAAGTTGGGAAATAATTATTTGAGGTATATGGTATTAAAAGAAGTGAAAACAATGAATTTTTGTTTTTCGAGAGAATGTCTCTGTCATTTAAATAGAGTTGGTCTGATCGGTCCTGTATGAATTAAGTCCATTAGCGAGAGAGAATGAGTGTATTGGGCACTCTCATAACCCAAGTGTCAATTTCAATTAGAAAGGCGAAAGAGAGAAAACTTAGCGTCTTCTATGGCTCCACATAAAGTACTTGCTACTTTCTCTTTTTTTCCCCTCTCACTTTTCCTTCCCCTTGACTAATCGCAAGTGTAAAGAAATACAAGAATTCAGTTTGATGCTATGGTATTCTCTTCATATATCTCATATACCCATCCCACTATAAGGGCTGTGTGTAGGGGAAACTGAATCCGCCAATCCAATGCTAGTTTTTATGTAATGTAATGCTCTTTTCTTCTCCTATCCCTCATTCATATACGAATGAGTACATGGAAACTATATTAGTGATCAAGACTATGTAGGTATTATTTCTATAGATTCACTGACCTTCTCTCTCTCTACACAGTTCAGATATATTACAAAAAATACTTTCTATGTTTTCCCTAGATATCTGTACCTGTGGGGAAGGTGTCTGTTATATTTCTTCAACATTTCCACGCACGTTACTTACTTACAAGACAAGGAAGAACCAATTATTGTTTTTCCTCTTCTGATTCGTTTCTCTTGTTTGAAGGTCTATGTATAGTTTTTTTCTCTCGAATTTTTATGCTGGATCTTCGTCTTCAAATGATTACACATGTTTCAGAACGTCCATGTCCTTTTCACACTCTCTCGCTTGTTTTCTTTCAAAATTGCTTTCTACTTCCCCTTTATATTTTGTGTGTGTCTGTTTCTGTAGTTGCTGCATTTACTGGAGATGTTGCCGTAGTTTGAGTTTATATTGGAGCCCATTGGTATTAGTATTATTGGTTGCTCATTTGGATTGAGGTTGACTGTGTACGATCCAACTTATATACTTACTTATTATGACACGCTCAATGTAAACATCGTGCATCGTACATACGGAGGATGGAGGAAGGTTCATCTCATTGGTTTTCTTCTTGTGTCACTCAGCGTTTCGTACTTGGGAACTTTATTAAAAGAAATCACGGTCTATTGCCCATCCTCATTCGTCTGTGAGCCAGTCAGTTGAGTCTTGGCTTTGGTCATCCTATTAGACGTGATGTCCCCATTGGGTCTCAGGTCTCAAAAAACTGAGCAAAATGAGAGAGCGAGCGAAGGAGAGAGAGAGAGAGAGAGAGAGAAGAAGAGAGGTGGGGGTGGTCGGGTTTGCTTTGAGCAATTCACTTTCTTCTTCTTCTTTACTTGATCAGGAAGCAAGTCAGTAACAGCTCATTTCTATACTATTGAATTTTTTTTCTCTTTTTGTCTCTCTTTGTTTTCATGGAGAAATAGTGAAACTCAAAATAGGACATATGAGTAAGCATTAGACAGGAGGATATTTAGAGTTTTTTTCTTTCTCTCTCTCTCTGTCTCACACTCTTCTGGTTGCAATTTTGTGTCGTCAGTGGTCACACATGTGGTGTATCAACATGAGCTAGAAATAGGAAACGGAGAAAGGGTGGGTCTAGTGTTGGTTTGTTTCCTTTTGTTTTCACTTTGTTGGTTGTCCATGTCGGTGGACGGTGGCTGGTGGAGACAAGGAAAGAGTGGAAGGTAAGGTTGACGTTTTCTTCCTTGGATCAATCCCACGTACATCCAACCCCCGTGGCGCCTCTTATACAAGTCCACCGAGCCTGGAGAAATGAGATCTCCTATCCGATTCTCTATCTTAAGCTCCTTCATCTTGTAGTGGAGAGTAATTGAGAAAATTTATCAAAGCCCTCATCTCAACGTAATGTCATATCGCGGCATTGCATTTGTACAACTAAAGTATCCTCCCATATATTTCCCCATTTCCCTCTCTCTTCTTTCATTGCCCATACTTTGTATACGCTCTGTCTTTCCCAATATGACCAAATGTGAAGTTTTAAGTTTTTGTTTAAGACACTCAATCCAACATACAGAGACTGACAGATGTAGATAAATGTGTGGGAGTCCAAGAAGATCCATCGGAACGTTTCTGTGTGATCCTGTGAGTCTGTGTCCAACTACGCGGATTGTACAAGTTATGCTATTCATTGAGATGGTAGTTAATATGATGCCCGATATGGATATATCTACACGTATCTGTATGTATACACAAGAGCGATAAAAAAGGACACGGAGTAATAGATGAGAGAGAGAGAGAGAGAGAGTGAGGAACCAGGGAGTCTCTGGATTTCTCTGTCTTATACTTTCTCTTTGTATTCAACTTGTAGTTTGGTTTGGTTATAGAACTACGAAGGATTGAGAGAAGAAAGAGGAAGTAGTAGAGGAGAGCTTAGAAAATTTTCCTTTGGGATTAAAATCTGAGATATTGTGCAGCAGATGGGAGAGTTGGTTGGTTTCGAAGTGATGGAGATAATGTGGAAGGACGGAGGATGGTATGGAAGGGCGTCATGGAGATAATGATGATGATGATGAGACTGTCATCTCTTTGGGTATGTGTAGCTTTCTCTCTCTCTCTTTCTCTCTGTCTGTCTATTTCTCTCCACCAACTAAACCAAGTAGGTATCTATCTCCAATTTTATCCGGTCATGTCGCCGTCGTCCTACTCTCCTAGCCTCCAATTTTGATATAAGTGCTACACTGGTTCGGAGCATTAGGTGAGTTAGGTATATTGTGATGACAACCTCGAGTTAGTTCAGAAAAGGTTTATGTTGGGATTAAACATTTTTTCCACCGGTTGTCGGATTACTGAACAGATCGGGCTACCACACACATACACACACACACACACACATTTATTTATATATACATGGTTATATGGGAAGAAAGACCGGAAAGACAGGGGAAAGAGTTTGACATGGGTGAGCTAAAATCGCCTTGTGGATCCATGATTTTAGTGAAAACTTAACGAAAGCAAACGCCTCATGTACGAATGAACGAGGCGGAGAGAGTGAAAGAGGTTTTAAGGGATGTAGCATGGAGCCACATAAATACAAGACCAATATCTCATGAAGTACCATAACCATAGTTAGATGTAAACTTGCCATGCAGGAAGACCATTTGAACAATACATTATGTAGCTCTGGTGCTGTAACTTACTTCACTTTATCAGTTCACCGAGAGATATGGATATGGAGAGAGCAGCAGAAGGAAAAGTTATGTTAAGGGGCACATCACATTGAAGGGAGGCAAGGGGAAGGAAGAGAGTGAGAGGGAGCGAGACGATATGGTATTGTGGGTTGTGACAGTGTTAGGATGAGGGAAAAAAACTCAACTAATGGATTTGTAGAGAAGGGAAAGAAAAAAGCTGAGGGCAGCGCATATAACTATAAAAGTACGGATAGATACATGTGTTGTAGCCAAGGAGAGTGATGTAATAGTCGATGGTCAATTTTTCATTGGCACATCTAACCAAATGACCGTAAAAAAATGTGACTAGCCAAAAAAAGAAAATAGCTTTCCCTCACCATTATACATTCCAGAGAATATGTTTTGTTCCGCATATGTGCCTTCTCCAGTTCTTTATGGGCATATGTATACCCCGGGTAAAATAGGTGTTTAAAAAGTGTCTATAAGTATAAGCCAGTAATATTATCATGCCATCACTTATTTCCTTCCAACTTCTCACATTTAATAAAACCACAGAGCTCAAAAATGTAGGTGTAAAAGGGAGATATTTTTTCTTTGACCACATCAAATATCATACAAAGTTAGTGTAAAAACCAAATCACGGATGATATTTGTCATTCATATATTTTTTATAATCTGTGCATATATTTGTTCTTGCTTTATATGAACTGTTAGTATTATTAGTTGGAAAGCACCGTTAAAATGTATGTGAGTGTTAGTCAGATAATAAGAACAACTTGGCAAAGTCACTCATCGTCAGCAAAATAACCATATATCAATGAAGAAAAAAGGAGAGAACAAAGTCTGTATAGTAATTTGCAAAGATTTTTAAATTTTAGTTCAGTGAAGCTGACAAACCACGGGGAAAATTAGTGATAGAGCGAGAGAGAGAGAGATGGGAATTGTCAAAGTATGTGCCCATATGGATGATGCTAATATTTGGTTGGCGTTAGTTTGCGGGTTTGGTTGGAAAAGTCCAGGTCTTGGTCTTGGTACGGTGACTGTCGTGTTGATTTATGACTAAAACGAGACCAATCGACTAATAGTAGGGGATGAATTATGCGAAATACTTTTGTTGAGAGTTTACGTGCTTTCCTTTCGTGGAATATGAGCTGGATTAGTATTAAAAGTAGTGGAAGCCACAGCAGCCACTGTGACACGAACGAACAGCAGCAGTTGTTTTTGTTGTTCCAAGTTACATGGGGCACGTGAGAAATAACGAAGCACATTACTTCCATCAGCTTTCGCTCTGTCTCTCGCTCTCAATTCTTTCTCCACTCCATGCCAAAACACACACTCAGTATCAGACACATATACATCCAGTGAAAGAGAGAGACATTGACAATGGGTCAAGAAAGGATGAAATACGCTTATAGATTTTCCAGGTCAGTGAAAGTACAAGAGAAAGTTAAAAATCTATTAAGAATGACAGATGATGATTCTTGGTGTAAGATAACGGTGGAGGAACAAGACACGGAGTCATGGTCAGGAGCTTACATACGGAATTCCCAATGAAAGTGGAAAGAGTGAGTTTGAGTTTGAGAAATCCCTTGAGTTGACTATGATGGGCAATGTGATTCGATTAGAGAGGTGCAACATGAACTGTTGTTGTATGATGAAAAGTAAAGGTGAAAGCAAGAGCTTTTCCTTTTTGCTCTTTTCCTCCACTCACTGGTCCATCAGGTTTTCATCTTTAACCTCTTCTTTCAATTTCCTTCTCTCGTACATCTCTCCCTGTTGATAGCAGCGGCGTGAGTGGACAGACGGACGGATGGATGGACGCTATACTACTGCAGAGCAAAATTTAAAGAGCAAGAGTGAGAAAAAGGAAAGGGAGGACGAAGGAGAAAACAGAGAACATGGAGTGAAAAGCATATTGATTGTAGATTTCAAACACGTTTCTCCCATTCAATCCGGTATTGTTTTTATTAAGGAAAGCTTTCCCCCTACCACACCACTAAAATAGAGTTAGTCGCACCTTCTTCCTCTCCACCCTGTTTCCAGGAACCCAGGCCATCTATTCTCTCTCTATCTCCACAACTGTTTAGATACGAATTGAAAGACAAACTAGGGTTAGACTAAGTAGTGCAGGGTAACCGGGACAGAGACGGAAGGAGCGGGGAATAGTGGTGACATTGGTGAGTAGATATCAGTATGTGACGAAGTATTATTCTGTCCACATACGCACACACACACAACAAAAAAGAAGCCACTACATTTTCTCCTCTCCACTCCATGTCCACCTAACAATATTGCACTGTCAGCAACTTTTTTTTACACGTGTGGCTTTTTTCCTATTATTTATTTTGTTAGTATAATGCTAGTTTCTTTCTGTTTTCTCCTTCTTTTTATCTAATTTGATGTTTTATCTTTAATATTTAGTGTACTTGCTGAGAAGGATTAGATTTCGACCTTTACCTTGTCCGTGTGTATTGTAGTTGTGTGTAAATAATTAACTGCGTTATATCCTAGTCCTGGTCCTGACTCGGGTAGGAGGTACATTATATTTTTTTGAAATGTAAAAGCACTAATTAAATATTGAAAAAAACAGCTTTCAACATACATTGAAAGTCCTTTTTTTTAACTCTGAACGTCCATATAAACTGGAAAACAAATAGAGAACGTTAACCTTACTAAAGGACTCATATATGTATAAATCTGTGCAAATACTACAAATACAAGTCTTTTTTTTGCTTCTGCATTCTATGCTCCTTTCTCCCGTTTATTCTGTACACTCTCAAGTACGCGCTGGCTGCTCCACTCCATTATTTTTATGCTCTGGTATTTTTGCTGATGCGTCACTTTACGAGGTGATTGTATGATACACTTTTACTTCTATACCCCAAGAATCCCCCATCAGCCCTCCAACTTTGCCCCATATACTTTTCATTGCTTTTTATCACTCTCTGCTTTTCGCATGGATTCCAAATAATCTAATTCTTCAAATAGTCTACTTTGTACTTATTGCCTCCCTCTGAACTGACTCCTGAGACAACAGAAATGACAAAAGTTTCCTCTGGCCACGTTTCTCGGGGCAAGGCTTCTTTTTTTTTGTGAGTAATGTTGGAAACGAAATAAAAATAGGTAGGTACCATATTTTTCTATAACCCTAAAAAAAGCTCCCTCTCCATACGTATTGATGTGTAAAGTATAGTTATTGTTTACAAATACTGGTATTTTTTTTCTTTTAATTTGTTTGTTTTGAGCACTGGACATCAACATTTGGCTGTGAGCAACTAAAATATACATGCATATACAAACAAACTCAAGTAAGTACCTACTACACTAATACTTGTAATTGGTATTTGTTTTACGGGGAATGTTGTTGGTTGCAAGTGTCGAAGTAGCATATTTTTTTATGGTTAAGTTTACTCATTCAACAAACCAGAATTTTGTACCTTCTCCTATTTTAACAACTCGTATTTAGGAAGACTCATTGTTGGAGGAACTCAGGGAATTAACGTAACCAGGAAAACAAAAAAAAACAAGAGCTATATTTACACTCAAGAGGCCAAATTACTTTGTACTGTATTATATTATTATTACATTTCTAGCTAAACAGAGCAGACGCCTATAGATACTGAAGAAACTAGAAGGATATGCCCTCCTCAGTTTTTACTGTTTTACTTCCCGCATTTGTATGTGTACCGGAGAAAGTAGGAGCAGATATAGATCTAAAAAGTGTTGTGTGAAGATACATTTGATATTTACTGCTCAAGAAGGTCCATCAAGGGCAAAGAATGATTTCTTGTACTCTTGTTTCTTGTTCCACACGTACATAGAACCCCTCACATGTTTCACCACTCGTGTAGACACTAAGGCAGAGGGAGAGACATATGCGTTATGGTTCTCGTCCTTTTTGCCCATTGTAAAAAGAAGAAAAAACCATGAAAAGACGAAAAACGAAACGAGAAATAACGCAACTTTTCCTTATTTGTAAGCATAAGCTCAACCGTTCCATCTGCCTTAGCTTGCTTTTTTCCACTTCATCTTTTTCCCCATCTGTCTAGCCTAGTCTATCTGTCCTGCACTTACAATTTCTCTTCTTGTCTATGTCTCTTCCCTTCTACTCCGTCCTCGTCCCTTGTATATATATATAACAATAGTGCAGAGAGTAAAAACTGCTTTTTGGTCCTCTGAATGCTATTACAACCTAACAATAGAGCAAATATAATTTTTATGGTCTCTCTTTTTTTGTGTGTATGTACATGTGATGAAAGACGTAAAATTATTATTAAGAAATATATCAATAGCCATAGAGAGAAAGTTTTTGTCATCCAAGGATTCACCTCACTGACTGCTCTATACTATTTGTCTTCAAAATATAGGATACAAATAGTGAAGGGAGTGATTAGAATTATTTGTAGGTGTCATACATTGTAAGAATATATATTTTAACGTGGTAATTTGAGCTCAGAAATTAGGCAGGGGTAATGTATAGTAATGGCGGGGAATGGTCGTGTGTGAGTGGAGTAATCAAATGAAGTGGGGAGAATGAGAGTAAGGGAAAGATAATAAAGTAATGCACTGTTGCGTTGAAATTTCAATTTGAATAACTTGAAGGAACTGCAGACGCCGAGGTAGAGGGAGTGAGGGACTTGAGAGAAGAAAGTGAAAGCAATAACTTGTCCTGGTATTCTTGATAGTGTATATAAGCTACTCCGGATAGCTGTGGTCTACATTCCCTTAGTAGCTCCTCTATATAACGCTCTTCCACATATCCACACAAGTCTATACTCTGGATATTTTCCCTCTACACACTCAAGGATGGGAGATGTGGGGCTGTATAGTTATGAGGATGTATAGTTGGGAGTACGCACGTGTGTATGTGCTCGGAATGAAATTACTTCCAAGGAGGAAGAATCAAGTCATCCATAATGTGTAAGTGTAGGCATTAGGTAGGAGAATGTGATGGAGAATAGACTAATCGTGAGAGCATAATATTATTCAGAGGAAAGAAGGAAAAGTCGCTCTGGATCCATAAGCTTTTCCCCCTCATGTACGGAGCTCAGGATAGGTCTATCTACATGATCAAGTCTATAAGCGTAAACTCAACAAAAACCATCCCCACAGCTTCTTTCATTCCCTTTCTTCAGCTTTCACTCTCTATTGCCAATCCTCCTCTCTCTCTCGCTCTCCTTTCAAAGTCATGCAGGACGCTCGGAGTGGTGCTCAGGTATATATGGAGATAATGTAAATGCTAGATATATAATGAGGAGGAAGCCGTAGTTATCTCTCCATCATGCACTAAGTTGCAACTACACAGATGAAAGTAAAGATAGAGAATAGGACAAGTGAAAGTAATGTGAAGGTAGGAATGTTGTATAGTCCTTGGAGGAGTGCAGAGCTACGTACTGCTATATGTTGCTCTTGCTCTGGGTGTGTGGGTCTTGCTGGTTGTGCAAATAGGAGACATACGCGCGTCTGCATGGATTGTGTTGAGAAGGGGTGGTTTGGGATGGGAGGAAGTGCATGAACAACTCATTACTTACCTTTCACTGCTTACGGAAATCTGATTGCAGTCAGTCCTCCACTTCCCTTATCCTTTTTCTACAGTTACTCTACCTACTTGTGTACTACGTACATACGAACATCCATAAACTCCAACATGTGCATTTTCACTGAGATTTTCTCCCAGCAGGCCTCAGTGTGTGGATATATCCATGCCAAATGTCTATTCCCTCACCCATAGCTCCTGGCCCACATCTATATACTAAGCTCATGTGAATAAAATGTATCATACACTCAGTCCCCTCACACATGTCACATTACAATAGGGGAAACGTAGGAGGTAGGATTAAGCTAAATTCTTGTAAAAAGATAATAGTCATATCGCTATCTGAAGTCTTGGGCAGGGACAGGGATTTTCACTCACGGGCTATATGTACTTACCTCTCTGCCTTCAGTCATACTCCCATATACAGAGTACTAACATCAACACTAGGAATAATACAGTTGAAACGTGCAAGACTGGAGCACGGCACGAGTACCCATGAGTCCTTCCACGTTAATGGTAACCGCAATGCAATATACGTAAAAGCGTCAAATGTTTATAAAGAAGGAACCATGGAAATCCAATATGCAAAATATACTATTTTGATGAATGTAGTACTCAGTTTCAGAGATGATATCCACTCTTGCAGGTTGAATTTGAATTTGGAGGGTGTGCCACATAGATGGAAGTTATGTAACTTCAAATACCATAACCATAGAAGGAACCGTCTCAAAATGAATGTGGTTAAGTTGGAGTATACATGGATTTTGAAGAGAGAGAGAGAGAGAGAAAGAGAGACAGGGAAGAGAAAGCAACTGGATATATGTGGAAACTCTGTGTAGGCTGTAGATTTTGTAAATGCTAGAAGCCGAAGAAGAACCGCAGTTCACTAGAGCAGGAGAGGAGTTTGAAACTTGAGAAACAGTCAGTCAGTCAGTCAGTGAGTCAGACGGACAGCTAGGTAGAGAGATATACCCAGAGACAGACAGAGAGAAAGAGAGAGAGAAATGATGAGTGAGTGAAGAATCCTTTGAAGTACAACTTACTTTTCTTGTTGCACAGAATGTGAGCATGTCAAAAACTAAAACTCTAAAAATCTACATCCACACTCGGATTAACCTACGCTCACTGCATATTGACTTGGCGTGTATGTACATGAGTCTCACAACTCCAGTTTCCCGTATAATTTACTCATCCAATACAGTATCTGTAGTCCGGGAGAACACATAGTATTGTATCATCTCTCCTACTACTTGTACCTCACCATTCATTTCTTTCTTTACTCTTTAGCTTTAGCATGGAGGAAATTTGCATATTTATATTTATTTTATTTTTTTCCCTCCTATGTGATTTATGTATCTGTACATTTTAGTATTAGAATCATTTCATTTAAGGGTTTAAAAAAAAGATCGACTACGCGGAGTCAAATGAAAATACTCAAAGCAATAATCTAAGTTTGTAGGAAGGAAATGGACTGGGATATAATGTTCACCATGGACCATGGTAACTGTATAAAAAAATTGGGGAGAAAAAATTTACGGAGTAGCATTTCCAGATTTAATGGGAACGGAAAGCGTAACTTTATGTAACAATAGCAAATAAAAACGAATATTGCTAGGGGTCAACATAATTCTTTTTTATTTGCCATAGCTCCTCAAAAATAGGAACAGGCAGGAGTGTATAGAATCCTTTCTCTTGTTGCCATAGAATGGTCTGTGAACAGTACTATTCTCTTTTATTTCTTTCCTTTCACCTTATCCAATAAGTCAAAAACTTTTCTAGAAATACAACTAAAAGGAAAGGAATAATATACTGGCTATGTAGCTTAGTGGGTAGTAAGTATAACTTTCCTCTCCGTATACATACCTACCTACCTTCTGGTATGAGCTCTCCTTCATGGTTGAAAAAGACTAAGCTACTAGCTTTAGTAAAGCAAAAGCGAGCCATATGAGGAAGTATAGGGAGCAGCAGATGAGTGGGTAATCATGAAAAAAAAATTATTTTTCATTTTTAACGTCGTCATAGCTCAGCTTATGCAAGGCTCCCATTTAAAAATATGTATTCTCAGCATACCTCAGATTGTATCTGTAAAGTGCTAGACGTTGCTAGACGCAACGAGTTAAACAAGTTGCAAAATAGATAACCGTATGCCTGCAGTTAGTTTTTTTTAAATTTCTACCATCAAATTAAAATAGTTAACGAATGATAAACTTAAATTTTATGCCTTATTATTAGCCATTAAAAGGAGTATGAGTCGTGTATCATGGGATTGGAATAATTTATAACTGATTTGAATGGAGCAAAAATCCTGTCTTATATTTTATTCTGAATATAAAAATGAATTATTTTGTATCAACGCTTTGTTTGGAGTTTGGAAATAGAAGGAGCGCAAGATAATATATTTGCAAAGCATAATCTTCTACGTCTACGAGCCGCAGTTGTCTGGAACCCAAGTGCTCTGTATAAAATACAAGATTGAAATTCAGTGGAGAATCTATGTAAATGGTATTTACCTAGTTGTTGGAGAGCTTTGGAGCTGTGTATATTAAATGGGAGAAGGGGAGACGAGGGAAGAAACGCCTGGAGCCATGGGGTTTCCTAACACAAGAGAGAAAGGTAATCCAATTAAAAAGATTTAAATTTTAATTGATTCATATGCTACGTGATGAGTTCTCTTCTCCCTTCGTTTTGACTCTCGCTTTCACTCCCTTGATTTATAAGCTCTGTCTTTCTCTCTCTCTCTCGTTCTCTGAGACAAACACAAGGAATATACGGCTTCAGAAGATTCACATCAGACGCAAGAAGATGAAACAAGACTGAGCAGTGCAGTGCCAACAAGGAAGAAACTTCCATTTAGAGAAGTTAGGGGCCTCTCACTCAGTGAGTGAGTCTCCTCTGACATAAAATATCAAGAGGGAACACAAGTACTAATACCATCAAGTCAAAACCTATATATATAGTCCTCATCTCAAGGAAAAGCAGTCTGCGTTTGTGTACGAGAACGAGAGTCAACAAGAACTCTACATACGGAAATCTTAGGTCGTCCTGTCTTTTGAAGTTCATTTTTCAATACATATTAATTCCACACACCTAGATTATGCATCAAATGTTTGAGAAACCTAATTAACTATGTACCCATCTATAATCTATACCATCTATAGTATCTAGCGTCGACTACAAATACAATCTTTCCCCTACTCTATAGCCCCGTACATACATACATTCATTTTGTGGTTTTGCAATCTCCACGCTCTTCATACTTGTAAATAATTACTTTGATCTCATAGTCATATAGCTCCTTGAGGCTGTAACAAGTCTCCCAATCACTTCTAATTTCTTTAGATTTCTACTGTGTGTACATAAAGCTCTCCAGATTCCATATATTTTTTCAGTCTATATACATAATGTGGAAACCTTTTCGAAATACTTAACGGATTTCAACAAGTGAGAGTAGTGAGACATCATTTTAAAGCTCTTAAAAAAATATAAATCATCTTTTTTCTATTTTGACCTCTATTCTATAGTGGCTCTCACAATACTTTTTTGTGGGATTTTTCAAAAACAGAAAAAAAAACGATGTATTCAAACAATTTTCTTTTCAAAGTGTGTACACTCAACTTGAAAATAATTAGATTATCCTAATTATTACCGTTCGAACGATATACTACTTGTATGTATACCAAGTGAGTGGCAGGTTTAAAAATGGAATTTTAAATTTTGCGGGAAATTCAAATGAGCAGCTTTTTAAATTATTTTTTAAAAAATCGATTATTAAATCTTAACTATACTGCTATGTTGGCTACACATTCTTTAAAATATTTGTGAGCTAAAAGTGTCATGAATAAATTATTTAGGCAAAGTTTTAAGATGTACCTTCAGGCCCGGCGCGACATGTAGCCCGGCCATGGTCTAGCTCCTGGTTACGGCTCTCGTTGTTTTTAATTTGTATACGTTTTTGCACTGTTATTTTGTTAGTTAGCCTGAGCCCGGCCCCTTATGGAGCCCGGCCCTGGTTCAGTGGACCACCTGAACCACCCGTCACGCCGGCCCTGTGTACCTTACCTACCTACATAAATAGCATTTTGCCATTGTTTTCAAGATGAGAATCTACCAATTGTTTGGGTAGAGTTTGTCTAAGTTTTTTACCCCGAACAATTTAATTTGTTGCAAGATGGGACACCTAATTAAGTTAATGTTTAAGCTACAGAGACCGAAACACACAATTTAGTATTCCTTGCAAAGTAAGATCAAACGGTAATTTATTTCCAAAGTGAAAGTGGAGAGAATTGCTTCAATTGTTTTTACTTTCATGTGGGTAACTTATGTCTTCTATGAATTATTAATGAGGTTACAGTTATTTATTAAATATTTAAATTGATACGTACTCTAGCATCTACATACATACATGAGTTTGTTTCTAAAAACGGATTATTCATAGTATTTATGAAATATACTTAATTGTAATAATAGTTATGAAACCACATTCATTTAAAAATTTAAATAATGTAGCATATATTAATCAAGATGTTTAGCAAAAGTAGTATGGAGAAATGAGCTAATATAGATATACAACTACATTTTTATTATAAATTTTCCAATTCTAGCGAGAAAGTAAAAGTCAGCCATTAGAGCAAAATTCTTTCTAAAATACTTGTAAAAAGTTTTCTAAAATAGTTTGAAAACTAAATTTACAAATTGTATCTGTACATCTGACATCTAACGCACTTCCTCCTCCTGCAGGTCAGATATACATACGCATTTTGGGGCATATATGATTTTTTGGTGGTTGGATTTGGATGCACTCTGCACATATGAAGGTACTTACTTGTGAACCGTGTCTATAGTATTTCTCTCGTCTTAAAGACACACAGATTTCCCACATAACATGGTCGTAGTATAAATGCATATATTTTCATTTTAAATTGAGCTTTCTCCAATAAATGTCGTATTGATACTCACGGAGGATTGGGGTATACTTTTAAACGTAACAAGCGGATTTAAGATTGAATGGAAATGGAGGGGTGGATGAAGAAGCCACTCCAGCTAACAGATGAGGAAAGGAAAATGAGTTGACAACGTATTCACGTCTCTTATTATATATCTTATACCTCCTACCTTCCATTTTCCATATGGTTCAGGTCTATATACGAGAGAGACATTCCCTTTTGATTAGACACACGTCGCCCTATGTGTATATCGCTCTCTTCCTAGACTATGGAAGACTATATATCTAATTTGAGGCATAAAAGGAGACAAGACAAGCCAGCGTAATGACAGATAGGAGTATACAGTTGTTGAATGGAGCAGAATTTGAGTAGGTAAGTGAAAGTGGGGGGAAAGTAGTTGGTCTGGGTCCCTTCCGACTCACGTGTTGACTACCCACATTACTTCCTTGCCAAGGTAGGTACATTCCTAGTCATGGAGGAGGATGAGGAGGTAAGTGTAGGTAGGTATCTATATTAATAATAGTTATAATCATGTGAGTACTCTCTACAACGCTATACACGTCAAAATTACCGAGAACGAGACGGAAAGAGACTCAGCCGTTTTTCGTTTCTGTAGAGAGTAAAAAAATAAATACACACAAGTAAGGCCTTGAACCTGTACGTTCACTAACGATCAAAATTACATGGATTTATTTCGCTTGTTAGGATGTCCAAGTTCAACGAATGTGACATTAATTCACGTCTTCTAGTTGTGGATCTTCTAATGCAGACTATGGTTGTGGTTTTGGTCCTCCAAAAGTACTATAACTTATCTTATCGTAACCATAAGCATTCACTACTTGCATCTAATCTAGTAGACGAACGATTGGTTTCCTTATTATAGAAGCAACACGCACCGAGCAAGGAAAAAACTGAGAGGAAGGGAACTACGGGAAGTGACTTGAATTGATAATTGCATGTAGTCATTATTTTTATCCGCATTGCACACACACACACGGAGGCATATGGACGCACACAACCTTGGGTTGACGGATATATGCTGACTATATAACGTCCGTGTCGTTCTCGTTATACATAGAGGTAGACTTTACTCGCGTCTTGATTTGATGCGCTTCCGCTTTTACTTCCTTAGAAACGAAAGCATAAACCTCTGAAAGTTTATATCTCAAAACCAAAAAAAAAGAACTACGAGATTCATCCTGAGTTTTGGTATAGGCAGATATTTTTTTGCCCTACTTACTATCTTGTACATAACCGTCTACCATTTATTTTTTGCAATTTCCTAGTAGTAGTAGCATATGCTTATTTATATGGCCATGACCAAAGTCAAATATGAAGCTATAGGCATACGTATACCTGCATAATATGTGTGTAATAATACAGATAGGTTACCAGCTTTCCCTCGAGAATAATATATATATATATATATATATATATATATACATATCTATAGGATTATCTGTCTATGCACCACGTGGGATTAGAATACTAATTGGGCATATATGTAGACTTTAGATGGATATTAGATGATAGACTGTAGACATCCATGAATGCTGGGGAGCTAAACAAGTGTGGCTAATTATAGGGAAGAGGTAGAGAGAGAGAGAGAGAGAGAGGTAGAGAGAGAGAGAGAGAGAGAGAGAGAGAGAGAGAGAGAGAGAGAGAGAGAGAGAGAGAGAGAGAGAGAGGAAAAAATGCTTTTTGTTGCATAGCTATCTATGAAATGAAAATCCTCAGTTTAATGGGGGAGCATGTATATACATCTAGCTTTTACCTCGGCGGAGGGACTATAATAAGTATGCATAGCATTTCTCAAATTTCTTATTTACTACAAACTACAACTTTTAATAGTTTTGTCAAAAATATTCCATTTCAATTTAATTCATATGAGAAATGAGAAAACCGACAAGTTTAGCTTTCGTCTGTGACTCTGAGAGAAAGAGAGAGAGAGAGAGAGAGAGAGAGAGAGAGTATGAGTAAAGTACCCTTCATCTTTCCCTTGTATTTACGTATGCACTCACCTATTCCTTTTATCTGCTTTTAGTGAGCCTTGTCTGTGAGACTTGTCTCTGTATACCTACATACGAAAGAGTTTCAATAATTAATCATGGATATGTACTCCGCTCATGTACGTAATTAAATTCATTGCTTCAGAATAATATAAGCTGCAGTGAGCAGCAGGAGCGGCAGGAGCAGGAGCAGGAGCGTCTATATCTGCCTCCACCTTCGCCCTATTACATATGTATGTGTGTACGGCTCAAAAAAAGTTGTCAACGTCTCTTCTGACTGAATGAGGTTTTGAGAAGAGTAAGAGAAATTTTAATTGGTATGTTTCAATGAGAATACATGAGAAATTGGGAAATAAACCTCATTAGTTCAGGTGGAAAAGTCAAACGTGGGCTTTAGACCTTCTGAATGTAATGATATTATCCCTAAGTAAAATCAACAAAGGCAGTGGCAGTGGTAAGGAAAGTGGCCGTTGTAATAGAAATCGAAATAGGAGAAAGTACTAACGTGTGGAATATAGAGCTAGGGGCTATATAGTCACACATGCCTATATACACAAAGGTACATTGGGAGGTAATGGGCATGTATTATTCTAGAGTGAAAAAGGCTCATATGGTTAGAATAAAAGAGGAAAATGAGAAATTGGGGAGGTTGGGAGCGTGTGAGGGACACGTTGTAAAGGTAGTGGTTGTATGTCGGGAGAAAAGTCGAACACCTGTAATTGATTACATTATAGAAGACCGATGAGTTTCTTCTTGATTTGAGACTTGCTCCATATCATTACTACGACTCCTTTCCCTACATATCTCTCTCTCTCTCCCCATTGCCCCACCACTGCAGTCTGACCATAAACATCAACTCTCTTCTGTACACACATACATTTGAACTTGAAAGTTATTCCTGTTGCATGCAGTCGGCTGTTGTTCTTCCTCTCGCGCGGTGAGGCTTGTTTTTTGTCGGTGTGATGGTGATGGCCTGTGTGCACATTATAGTAATGTAGTGAAATTGAAGGCAAAGGTCTACCTTATACTATAGGACTGTCTGTGTGCGCGGGTAATAAGGAGATGGGTGGCCACTGGGCGTGTGTGTGTTTACATAGAGAGACATAGAGAGACAGTTCAGTCAATAATAAAGGGATGATTCAGTGGTAGTCGGTGGGTTGGAATGAAGATTCATGTAGACATGTGAGTGTGTGTGTGTGTGAAGGGAGAGAGAGAGGGGGGGGGGGGGGGAGGGAGAGGAGAGAGGCCGCGTTTACTGTACTGTCCTGTCCTGTCCTGTCATCATACTCTAAGGACGCTTGAGTGTAATGTAATTTACTCTGGCCACTACTCCCACTGCCTTTTGTTGTCTTTAAATTTATTTCCAATGTTTGTCTTCCCATTTTCTTACCCGGGCTCCATACATCCATACTCCATTACTTCATCGCTCTCTTCACATTCACTTCTCTTTACACATTTTTTCATCGACTCCAATCTATTCCCCACTTACTCCCACCCTTCAACATGCCCCCACACATCTTCCCGACAGCCTCCCCCTCCCCTCCCATTCCCATTCCTTCCACTCCTATTCCTTTTCTTCCCCTACATATTATGATTCTTTCCAGAAAATTGAAATTCCAATAATAACATCGAGTGAAGAAAAAAAAAAGTTGAATTTAGGTCTATGTTTTCCAATCGATATCTGTACATTGAAAATAGTTGAGCACATATATATAGACAGACACACACCGTCCAGAGAGCTCTGCACGCTCATTGCTCTTCCAACGGCAACAGACAGATATCGATATGTCCATTTCATCCGGATATTTATCAATATTCCACAGCTATGCCCGCTCAAGACGTAGTCAGAGTCGATTTTGGTGTTCCTTATAGGCACTATAGCCGGGGTTCGGAGAGTGGAGAGAGATAGAGGGAAGTATGCATATATGCTCCAAGTAGAAGTGGAGGACTGTTGTATAGCACACAAGGAATCAGAATTCAACCTTGAACGTTGGCTGGCTCAGCTGCCGCTCACCCTCCCCCATCCCATCACATCACATCATTTCTACGAGTCCAAGTGCGAGGAAGACAAGAAAGTGAAAGGACTTGGCTAGTCTCAACCATCTCAAAAGACACTGGGGTCACCCACCAGGACCAGGACCAGGACCAGGACGAGACCCAGACAGCGGAACCAGAGCCAGATCGAGCGCCAGCAAGAGCCGTGAAAGTACGTACATGTCCAAAGTACAAGTAACTACAAGACTCTCTGAGCTCCATACAGACACACACACACCGAATTATCGTCCACCAAGTCCAACAAAGAAAATACACGGTTGGTATGTACTCGGCGTAGGAAGTGATCATGGGATATTGAATGTTTTGAGATGGAGTTGGAATGAAACTCAGGACAACCACAAGTAGAAAGTAAGTTGGTTGGTTCGGTTGTGGGCTTGTGACTTGGCTGTTTCTGTAATAGGAGAGAGAGAGCTAGAATGGGAATGAGTGAGAAAGAAGGTTATCGTAGTGAGAGGTAGAGTAAGTAGTAACCCTGATGGAATCTCAGTGAGTTGAGTTGAAAGGGAAAAATTGACCAGTGGTGTGGTGGGGAATTGCATGGAATTGCATGGAATAGTTGTGTGCTCTACAGGAGCGTAAAATAAGAGTAATTTTACCATGTTCATGACACATGCACGTTCAAGCCTGAGACTGCAGAGCACATAGCCACAGAACCATAGTCTTGAGCTCCACTTGATTCTAGAATGTGAATGTCGACAGGGGAAGTAGAGAGAGAGAGAGAGAGTTAAAGCGAAGGGAAAGGAAAGGAAAGCAGTTTGAGTTCTAGTTCTTTCACATTCACAAACACACACACACACACACACTACGAACCTAACTATGTATAAGACCACGTACTCTTGAATTTCTCTTGCCTTTCTCTTTTCCCCAATTCTCTACACGGACTTTCTCACTTTTTCTTTTCCTTCCCCTAAAACTTCATCATCCAATCCTTCCGATCAAATGCTCTTTTCTTCGTCTTCTTTCTTCATCTACACACTTCTCTTCATATTCAAATCCTTTTTTATCATGAAAATATCATGCGGAATATTTTTCGCTTGATGGACTTCCCTGAATTTTCTCCCTATTTCCTCCCTATTCCTTCATCCAATATTTTGTTCGTCAGTTCAAGTTGATAGTTGTTGTGTGAATTGACTTTATTTTATTTTTTTATAAACTCTATTGGATTGACCACTGTGAAGAAAAATTGGAACTTGTCTAAATATTCCAGCCCTATTTTATAATTGTATCACATCAGGGGGTAGAAGTAGAACACTCCACACTTGACCGGAGCATAACTCATGAATATTTATGGGAAGTACCTTCCTCCATTTGGTGGGTATATATATATGGAAAAGCATATCTTTCTGCTTTGGTTTGGTTTGCTTGGGACCCTGCAGTCATGTCGTAAATAATACAATTTCTAATGAAGCCTTTCCGACCGTCCTTCCAAGCAAATTTGCTTGTTCGGCAACTGTCTCTCTCTCTCTCTCTCTTTTTGTTTTCCATATTTAAAATTATTTCCTAGTCTACACCGTTCCCTTCCTCGGCAGTGTTTGTCCTTGGCAAACTTTTATTGGGAAGCTTGTTTTGTAGGGTAGGATAGGATCTAGGTTTTACATTGGTAACACAAAACAATATTATAGTGTGTGATTATTTTATTTGAGAATCGAAATCGGGCAAAGATCAACGCACTACACCGCATTCCCCCCCCCCCTCCCTCCCAAAAATAAAGTAATTTTAAAAGTTCATAGTTTATAGTGGTTACAGTCACATGGAGTTAAAACATTTGGATATATGTATAAGTTGAACTAAATAATAAACTTTTATATTTCTGAAGCATATATGGATGAGTTGGTTGGTGTGTATGTGGTATGTGGAACACTCAGAGTGGACACACGAAACCCGAAAGAGAAAGGGTTAGAGGGAGGGCAATGGAAGACTATAGGAGAGGACAGAAAAGTGGTGGAGTGGAAGGAAATAAAACATTAAAATCAATTAAAATAGGGATTGAGAGCAGCATATTTATTTTGTATTTTGGCCAAGATGAGGCGATGTATTAGGTACAGGTAGGTAGGTAGGTAGGTAGGTAAATTGTGTGGTGGGTAGGTTGGTTCATTCAATCTTTTGGACTCGATTCGATATTCGATTTGGTTTAGCATAGCGTGCAAATAGAAACGATGGAGCCCATAATAAACCATATATAGGATTTAGTATAAAAACATTATATATATATATTGGATTGTGTGTGTGTGTGTACCTAGGAACCGAGGAGTAGGTCTGCTATTAGGTAGGACTTTATGCTTGTAAAATTGGGCCAAAAAGTCATTTCTTGTAAATGGAAATGAAGTGGAGAACTGGAGAAAGGACTGGCAGGATGAAATGGTGACTGCGACCAAACTGTAATTGTCCATACATCTTTCCTAGATCTTTCCACCGTCATTTTCATACTCGCATTTCCCCTCCATATATATGCAGACCGTATCGATATTGGCATCGGCTGACAAGGAGAATGCCGTCCACCAAACTGTGTGAATATCCATGTTGAATGACCCAACGGAAAGACATTACCATTTACTATTATTCACTTCGTTTCTTACCTTTCCCTTTTTGCTATGGCAGTAACGGTAGTGGTAACGGTAACGGGAGCGGTAACGGGAGCGGTAACGGGAGCGGTAGGAGCCATGTCCCTCTGCATATGGGTTAACTAATGGGCATTGAACACATACAATAAACGCATCAATACATTACCGTAGTCTACATTCTACTTTCTACTACAGTCTACAGTCGAACCTCTAATATACCAAAGGTACTTTATTTCCATGATGTGTGTGGTTGGATCGGGATCGGAGTGTGTTTCCCTTCCTCTCCCTCCCTTCCCCACTCTACAGGCGAACATATATACCTGTATTGACTCTGTACACGGAGACCGTCCTGAACCAAAGTAACCCAACACACGAGTGACATTTGAGTAATCGAAGGGAATTAAAGTGGGCTAGTAATGATTTACATTTTTCATGGAATGGGATGAGAAGGAAAATGACGAATGAAAATGACCACATCTCACGGAAATCAAATTAATTTTAACCCGCGGGCTCACAAACAATTCGACTTTCTTCTTGTTTTCTATTTTTTGTATTATTATTTTATGTCCCTCTCCATTCTGGGTTAGCACTTTTATTCTATTGTTTTAAGCGACTTGGTCTCCTATTAAAAGTTTTATTAAAGTTATATATAGTAAAATGATATATGGTATTTCTGTCCCATTAGGTATATATATAGTAGCCCTACAATAGTTACTACTGTTTATTTTTGGAAAAAATTATTATTTTTAGCATCTGAGCAGCCACTGGATTGTCTATTTGCTTTACGAAGTAAATGATAATTTGCGCCTCAAATATGATGTGATTCTAAAGTCAACAAACGCTTAGTAATTAGCAAACGGTCATCTAAAAAAATTGCTAATAATAGTTAAGCTAGGTAGGTATAGGTAATATGATATCATGCAATTCAGGAAGTACGAGTGGCAACTTGGCAACTTATCCATCCACTTTTTTAACAATTTTGACGCATAAATACTAAAAAGAACTCAACACATATTTCCCTATTAACCTGACCATACTCACCAAAACCATGGAGCTATACAGGCGGAATAAAAATCGACCTGTCCCACGTCCCACCCAACCTGTCCATGTTGCTCCGCTGGTTCACGTGTGACATAAAGCAAGCAATGACTCGATAGTTTTTTTTATGATAAGGGCCAAGTTTTTTAGCTTTTGAAGGTCGAGACATAGAGGCATATTGAGAAGAGGAGGAAGAGATGGTGGTGGACGATCTTCTTTACACACACACACACACACTCACTCACACACACAAACACATTGCAACTCTCTCCAAGCCAACTCCAGCTCAAGAGCAAACAGACGTGGTGCGAGCACGACACACAAAGCGTGAATAAGACATCAAGTTGAGTGCATTTCCTCGAAATTTTATTGAGCCACTCATTCACGGCCTTTCTCCAACAACTCCAAGAGCAAAGTAGAAACTTGGAGCCACATCCACACAACTACCGCTCTACTTTACCTCCTTCCCTTTATCTCTCTGTCTGTCTCGTCGCACTTCTTCACAAGACACACTTTCACTTTTCTTTCTTACTTCCCCCTCTTTCTTTTCTCTTGTCTTGTCAACAATCCTGGAGCTGGAGACTTGGCCGTGTAATATACATATTTTCACATGGGATGATACACATAATAAATGGGATAATGTACATATATACACAGTCAACCCGACCGTCTATTTAAGCATATGGGAATGGAGATGAGTCCTTCATCTACCTTCCCCAGCGACTTGAATATCTCCTTAATGAATATCATTGGTTCCCAGCACATTTATCCTCGATTTGACTCAATGGCATACAAATTGCAGTTTCAAAAAAACCAAAAAAATCTGCTGTCTGAGTCAAATTGATTAGAATATATACACACTTAAATATGTTATGACTGGGTCGGGAAGGCAAAGTAAAACTGTGCGCCGTGAGTTGTGCTATAAACTCGAGCAGGCTTTCGACTCTCGGCCGGCTGTCAATGCCAATACCAATACATGATCTGGCCTTGCTACTACATGGGTTGTTCTGGTTCTGGTTCTATATATAGACTGTATGTAAACTAATCATAACAGGGGAAAAACAGAGAGAAAAGAAAACGGTGCTTGGTTCGAAATATCGAGAGGTAGGTAGGTAGGAATTTGAAGTAAGAACTCTTCCATACTGATACCAAAAGAGATATGAATGGTAATATTAGTTACGGTTTACGGTGCAGTATACATGTATGTATTGACACGCTACGGTAGACATAGCAGTAGTTGCTCTTGCCGCTGGTCCCTAATCCCAATATAGTAGGTAGTATATACACAAGGCCGAGGCCGAGCCGAGAGCTACTACATACTACATACATACATCTCTCCAAAGCTTCGGCTCGGCAGTGAGGTAAAATTTGGTTTGATTTGCTTCTAAGACTTGGACTATAGTCGACTCACACAGACTACAGACAGTATTAACGGCAGGAGGTGGTATTCGTATGGGACAGGGGTATGATGTGGGAAAGCGCAGGTCCTTAAGAAACTTTTCGGTTTTTCCTCTCCTTCGTATCCTGTCAGCCGAGCAGTTGGAGGGAAGCCTGGCTGACTGGAGCAACTAAAACGAAACAGTGAGACATAGACATAGGAAAACGGATCGAACTACGTACACAGTTCCATACTTACAACTCACAGTGTCGCATTACCATACCATACACGATACGAACCAACCAAAAAAAAACCATACCCATTACTATTGCACACTCTGCACAAGTTTATTACGTGGGTTCCGGTGATTTTTCACTTTGCATTTGTTTACTTGGGAGAACCCAAACGAGATATCAGTAGAATATAATAGGGAACAGGGAAGTGTGAGAAGAAGTACATAGAGAGAACCGGACGCCGGAGACAAGACAAGGCTCTCTCATTTTTCGACAGCTTTTCAGTGCATACATTTTAACTATTTACCGTTACCGTTACCGTTCCACATTTTTTCTTCTTGTGAGAGCTTCGTGGAATTTTGCCACTGACGAAAAACAGAATAGTCTCCGGACTCAAAGCATATAGAGCGAACGGATTTTGGATGCATGCATCATCTCCTCAAGGCTCCGCGTCATTTAAACAAACTCAAACTTAGTTCCAACCGTCACGACTTTTCCTACTTTCTACTTTACTACACACACACGAACAACACGACCACGACCACGGCAAAACTACACATACAAAAACCTATTATCAACTGGAATTAAAGTCTATTAACTAAACCAGATTTCCCCCTTCCCAACGCTCAACCTTGTCATCATCTTCATTGAGCATTGAAAGTCTCGGGATATATAGGAAAAAGTGAATGCAGACTCACCGCATTAAACTTTCCCAGTGTATTTATATAATCACAATCTACACACGAGAAATTATTCTTAATCGAACAATTATGTCAACAACGGGCATTAAGCGCTCACGGAGTCTCAATGGATGTTTGATGTTTCAACTGTGCCAGCACAAAGAGTAACGCGGGGGAACGTGACGTGACTCCACTTGAGTGAGAGACTTGGACAGTGTTTTTTTTTATATTTTTTATTTTATTTTGCATAACAAAAGTACACGACGACGTTGAATAAATTTCACTTTGAAAAAAAAATATACATATATATACAAAAACTAATAAAAATATTACATGAATAAAAATATTTTGTTGTTGGAGTTCTAAATTCACATTTACATCCAACATCCTCCTTCACGTCATTCCTATATAAAATCTCCTCCTTTACAACTTACTTTTTTCCCCATGACTGCTCCACGTTCGCAAATCTGTTTCTTCGGATCGACATTCTGTAAATGGCGCAGTGATCCTTTTATTTAAAAAAGAAAAAAAAGAACTAAAAAGAATAGGTTAACAGAGGAGAGCAGTTACATACGCAAACACAAAGAAACGAAGAAGAAGAAGAAGAAGGAAAAAAAAGGAAGCAAATATTTTTTCGTACACACAATAATTCATGGGAACGGCTCTCAGTTTTCAACAAGTTTTCTCTCACACAGTCACTTTTTTCACGGACTCTCGGAAATCTATTGAGTGATTGAAATATACAAGAATTTCTATGACGGAACAGGGATACGGATACAGTGGTGTACAGAGTAGTCTCCATGTACAGTAGCTTCCACGAGGGAGAAGAAGAACGTGACTGACTGGTCACTGAAATAAACGGCTCAAAGTTGTACAGTAAAATCTGATTGAAAGAGGGGGAGAAAGTGGGAGTAAATCCTCGTTAATGATAGCATTGTGGGCGCGAAGGTGATTTTAAAGAATTACACACACACACACACACACATACACAAGAAAAACAATAGCACGACCTATATACATGTCCATAGTGAAAAGTTACGACTGTGCTCACACCACACTCTCCACTCCAAATTCCCACCATTACCCTGCTAGACCACTTACGAGTCCTGGATTTATACAGATCTGATTTGTAAACTTAAACTGAACCTTGTTAGTTAATTGGTTTGTTCACCTTGAGCTCGCTCTTTAGCAGTGAGCTTGGCTTGGGCTTGGGCTTTGGCTTTGACTTTGGCCTGGTCTGGGTGACTCCGGCAAGTTTTCCCGAGGAGCAAGCACAAGTTCAGTCAACATGACAAGGATCACAACATCACGAGGATTACTATTCGAATAGAGAATTTAATCTGACCAGATTTAACTTGTGAGCTCGTCTTCCCTCTCCCCAAACTCCTGTCTTGTACACACTATACAACTAGACGTTGTAGTTATTTTTGATTCTTGCGAGCATGTGTATGTAGTTGATAGGAGGACAGTATATACATGCCCATATAGAGCAAAATAATAATAATAAAAAAAACTCAAGGAAGAAGCCAGTACGTGGGGGTTAGTGTGAGACAAGGGAGAGAGAGCGAGAGAGAGAGAGAAAATCTCCAACTGAGAATGTTAGGATTTGTTCCTGTGAAAAGACAAAAAGAAAGTTTTCCTGGAAACACTAACAGCATCAGCATCAGCATCAGCCCACGTCTGAGGAGCGGACGGAGTAGGAACGAGAGAGAAAACAGTACTACGAGAGATCTCACAGAGACAGAGTCAGTGAGAGGCAGTTGGTTCGAGAGGAGGGAGCCGTGTAGTAGTAGTTAATACCCATATATATATACATATATCTATCTCGCGTTCGAAGAATCATTTACGTCCCTATCTTTTCTTGACTCCTCGTGTGTGTATCTGTGCCGTTGTTGGAGAGATTTCTGGATTTGGAAAAGGTTGAATTTGAATTTGAATTGGACCCTGGAAGAGAAACTGCCAATAAGAAGTTGAGAGTTCAACGTTGACTGAGTTGATCCGATTTGCGTGCTAATACACCTCACTGACGTGACACCCCAAACAGATCAACAAGGCATTAACCATTGCAACTCTAACTACTGAAAGGATAGGCTCCAGCACACGAGAATACGTGAGTTAACAAATCCTTTATTATCCTCCTACCATTCCACCTGAGTCTCACTCACTCACTCACAGTCACAGTCCGGGTCTATACTTTCTACTTTCACATAGGGCCTACTCCACAGGACTTTCCCAACTTCCCTCTCTCCCCATAGCCCCGGCCCCGCACACGGCTCTAACCTTATCGTTAGTTACGACTAACACCAGACCACATCAAATATTTCCTCCAAGAATTTATTTTTCCCTCTATGCATATTCTTTCCCAGTGTCCCCCGCCTAAAACCTATGCACTTCCCCACTATCCCCATCCTCTTGCCCTCTTATCTCGCTCTTTTAGTCAGTATGCTCCACTAACGTGAGTCTGCATACCAAGATATATCCATAAATGTATGCATAGGATTTGCTCTTGAAAACCTAAACCTTTCCCCCTTGTCATCATGCACGCGGAGCTTGAGCTCTCGACTTTGGTACTTGTACTCCTACTACTCCTACTACTACTACGGAGCGGTGTCTTCTGGCTCTCGTCTGGTTTTTGAAAGTCGGTCCACCGTCTTGGTCTCCTTCCCACTCCCCGACTCTCGGAGTATCCAGACGAGCGAGTTCATCCTTCTTCCTCTTTACTTTCCAACTTTTAAATTAATATTCATACCAACTCCTTTTATTATGCAAAGCGTCTTGTACATCTTTATGCAAGTGCCTAAAAACTAAAATGTACTTAGGTAAAACTACGCATATATAGACTATAGATCCACCTTGAGCTCTCTATGGGCCCGCGGTCCTGGTCCTCCACTATATGCATCCTCCTCCGCCTCCGCTCGCTCCAAGTTCAACTTCCCTTCAAATCTAAAAGTCCTAAGTGGGAATAACTACCTCTATTAACTGGAATTGGATGAGTATGTGTAGAGTTTTAGTTGGGTGGGTTAGGGTCCGTAGATATACTCGAGTCCAAATCCGAATCCAAACTTGGGACATCCATAACTTAATAACTTGTTCTCTTCTCCTTCTTCATCTCTCTCCGAATATATCTCTTTTATCTCCCATCTTCTCAAATTTCTCCGTCTGCATTATTTCCGTCCGTCTCCCTCCCTATTTACATACTCTCATGATTAGCACAACAATGTGATTGTGAGTTTCTAATTGGAATTTTCAACACAGAGCAAACTTGTGGTGTACTCATCGGACGGAACAACAACCAACTGTACAATATAGGTAATGTGAACCTTATGTAGGTCGCTGTCCCTTTTTCTTATCGTTAGCTCATGATTAGCCTCTAATAGACGGGAGCTATATTATGGAGTCGGAGAGTCTTCTTATCGCGTGGAGTGTCTGGGAATCTGAGAAAGGCATCGTCGTGAGAGGCAGATAAGGATAATAGATTGTGACTGTGTGGTCTTGAGTTAAGGTGTAGCGGAGAGAGTGTCCCAACCGCAAGAAATACAAGTTCGAATGCCAATGTCAATGCCAAGGTAGCAGTGTCCCATCCGGATCCATGTAGGATAGGGATAGGAGGGATGGCTACATCTTCACCGCATGTATCCGTGTGTGACTTGCTCGAGAAAGCATTACACAGCTAACCGTCACCGTCATTGTCATTGTCATTCGTTCATCATGTACAACATGGTAATGTCTGTAAGAGAGATGAGCGTGGAACATTTGCACATGTGACTGGAGTTTCCCTACCAACTCCCCAACCTCCTCCCTATCTAGCGGAACGAATCTCGAAAATATCTCTCGTGCACAGAGTCACCCAGAAACTACTGTCCTCATCATCTCCCTTCCTGTTCCTGTCTCCTAGTACTAGTCTGCTCCCTCCCAATATACGAATAGTCGTCCGCCCTATATGGGAAAATAGAAAGTAGACCAATTATTTAAAGTTAGATTCCACTAGTTAATTCACGAGTTGGTGGGTGAGACGTCAAGTAATTAGCAGCTAATTTTGACCGTAAGCACGTTCTTCATTTACAATCAATTGAGCTCCCGCTTAGCTTCCGTCTTGAAATTTCTCCATCAGAATTAGTGGAGGAGTCTCAAGACTGTAGTTGGGACTCAAACTTGAGTGCAGAAGCAATACACGTACCAGTACCAGAACCAGTACCAATCCACTGAGGAAGGAGGAGGCTCCTCGGTGGTTTAATAACGTCACAGTCCAGAATCCAGAATAACATACATGGTGTGTAATATAATAATACAAGTTTTAAGTTTATGTTCCATGTGTTGGGCTGTCCTTGCCCTAATAAGCTTAGTAAACTTGAATTTACAAGGTTTCGGGGAGAAAGCAAAACATAGGATGTAGGAACCCATGGGGATTTATATATATAATAAGAAACGTCTTGGATTTGCTCACATACTCTCCAACTTCCTGGCAAGTTAGTCTGTACTGTACACATAGCCATAGGTACCTAGTAGGTACGTACCAACATAGTAATAAAAGCAAAAGCCATGCCAATCTTTAGCATCCATACATATGTACTCATGGGCATGCTTTAATGATTTTCCAGTTTGTAATTTGTGGTAGTGGAAACAAAACGAAAAGGAAAATGAGTGTCTGCCATCTCCATCTTATTAAAACTGAGTTGGTAATTGTAAGTGGAAAAGTGGATTGAACACGAGGAGATGTATGTAGGTGGGAGTGAGTCATGCGGCTATGAAAGTTAGCGCGTTGCCACGTACAAAGTACAAAGTGTACAACAAAATGTCACAAGTGCTGATACTGACGCAATCAACTCACATTTCCAACAAGGCTCCAGACATTTATTGTACCTACCTCTCGGTGAAGAGCAGAGGAAATATCTTACCTTCTCCCCTACTCTACAGTCTACGTCTACAGTTCTACAGCACAACAAAGTTAAGCAGAGCCCATAGGGAAAAACTTTGTTCATTTCCATTACAACAACTTCTTTAAAAGAGACAACTCAATTATTAAAATTATTAAAGCGAAATAGAGCACGGGAGGAAGAGGAGGAGATATATATATATAATTATTATTATTATTGTATTCATTCTCCACGTCGATGCACAGAGGACGACGACGACGACGATGAGAAGAACGACAACGAACCATAAGATAAATATTTTTTTAAAGACACACACACACACACACCAAACCTCCAAGAGCGCCAATGCTCTGTCTGGCCTGTCTGGCCCTTCAGCGAATTATAGCCAGCCAGCCATATAGTTCCAGATCCAGAGTCAGAAAGGTAGTAGTAATTAATGCAATGACCTCAATCAGAATGAATTCCATCTGTAGAGTACGTGCAGTACATCACATCTATAGCTCTGGATCGGTATCGATCTATTCATTGCAGTTTCCAAATTTGGATACAGAGGAGGTATGCGTAGACTGGAACTGGAGTTGGAGAAGTAGAGAAACTAAAACCAAGGAAGGTACCTCTCTCTTCTCCTCCCGAGGCCGACTCCCTCTCCTACTGCTGTATGTAAATGAAATGAAAGGAAATGTAAATGAAGGTTCCGTTGTTCGTATTTATTGCCATTTCTCTTGTTTTCACAAGATTAACGGTTCGTTCCTAACCAAAACTAACCAACTAGCATCATCCCGTCCAACTATCTGCTACTGGTCCGGGCCAACTAAACCAGTCTCGCTCTGGCTAGTGTTATCTTTTACCCGCCTTCCAATTCCATAAAACATCCTCAAGTCTAAACTTCCAACAGCTTCTTCCGCTTTTTTATATTCCCTTCCCCTTGTTTGTCTTTCTGTGTATAGGTTTGTTTCTCGGTTTCGGTGCCGGGTCGGGCCGGCGTTTGACTGAAGAGTCAAAATGAGCCATTCAAATACTCCATTTATGTGTACAGATCCAAGTTTCTTTCCATCAAAATCTCCTTGTCCGTCAACTTTGAAACAGTTAAAATTAATTAGGTGTACATTATGTCTATGTTCAATAAGTAGGTAGGTAATATTGAAGTAGATTAATAATGTAAAAATTCAGTAATTTCATTAACTGTCCTTAATTACCCGCACCTTAATCCCCTATCCCTCCAATTACAATTTGAAACGTCAACTTAATCAAATCCCTGGAAAAATGCAAATGAAATTCTGACAATCTTGACGTCTGTTTTGACTCCACTCACAAATATATAGTATGTAGGTGCCTAGTTCTTTAGTTTCCTTACAAAACCCGGAAGAATATGTAAGTATACATTTTTGTTCCTTATAGCCTATACTGTAGCAGAGAGAGAGAGAGAGCTATATAAATTAGTGTCTTTTGCCTCTGATTTTACTCACACTTGTTCGTTGTTCGTTCAGTGGTTGAGTTGTTCCTATTCGAATGTCTCATGAAAGGAAGGAGGACAAAGAGAGGAAGACAGAATCAGAGTTAGAGATGCGTCTAAATCTTCTCAACTCAAAGTAACCATATACTTGTACTGTGAAATGAATATATTCGAGTATAACGCAATATATTCAAGTATATATAGCACCACAAAATATGTGCCTACCATTTTATATGGAGTATACTACGAATACGATACAGCTATATGTAAGTTATAATAGGCCGAATGAAGAGGTGTCTTTGCTCAAAGGGATTTTGGCTAAAGTGGTGGCTTCGATAAACTGGATTTAAGAACAAAGCGGAGAGAAAGAGGTTTGGAAAAGTGACTATGGAGGACTTTGAATGTTGCTTGGTTGCTGGGTGGTTAGTTAGATGCCGGGTTTGGATTACATCCCTTCAATCTGAATTTGGTCGGTCTTATCCTGCCTCAGTCTTGCTCGCCACTCCAAAATACTAAATACACAACAGGAACGCGCTGAGGGAGACCGAGGAGATGGAGTCAGTGGCTGCGGCTATGGATATGTATGCAGATTAAAAATCCTCCAGAACAGAACAGATATATTTGTCATGGCTTGGAAATGGAAGCTAAATTGAACTTTTGTCTTAAAGATACACGTCATCCTCCTCCACAGTCTCGCACTTTTAAATGCATAACTGTATATACTAGACTACTGTAGGTAGGCAAGGGCAAGCTGATGTCTGCCGTCTGGAGCTATTGATTGAATCCGGTGATAGTAATAAAAAAATTTACAGTGGTAGTGGAAAGGTAGAGAAAATATAGCATAGAGCATAGAATAAGATAAAAAAATTATAGTTTAGGTATTTTGTATTTTAGCCTATGCATTTTAACTGGAGAGATGATTGGAGGATGAATGGCTGTTCATGGTCGTTGTCTTGAGTAAACTTCCTTCTAAATGCTCAATCATTTGAATACTTTCGAGGCAGAGAGAGCAAGATTAGAATTAATAAGCATGAGCTTAAGCGTAAATATAGGAGAGCAACATCTTAATATTCCTCACATCTTCTCGTTATATTTCGGGTAGTAGTTAATAATGTTTACAAGTTAATGTAGGTAGAGATCCTGTCCTAGGTAAAGTCAAGGTTTTCTGCTCTATGTATCTCCGTCACCTAACGTATAATTATACATGTATATGTGTGCTCTTGGTCAAAGTTACGGTCTGGGAAGTACCTACTGTAACTATGGGCCCGTGGAAGTTCCTCATCCTACTTGGAGTCTATAGGCAGGTACCGGTGCGGTACATTATGTATTTTGTACTTGTATGAATAAATGTGGGAGTTGCCAAAAATTAGCCTCTCAATTTATGAGGACTGTGTAATTTGTCATGAGCATTTGAGGGAGGAGGGAAATAGCCAAGCGAGTAATGAAGACAAATTGAGGCAGAATATCAAGTCTCAAGAGTTATTTCTGCTCCCAGGCTATGCAACCAAAACCATAGCATAGCAGCCCCAAATCTTGGGCAAGAAAAGCAAAAGCAAAAGTAAAGTAAAGGAAAAGCAGAGTAAAACTAACTTCATAAACACTTATAGTTACATAAATATGGTTTGTAACATATATATGTAAATAGATTGGTAGAGGTGTGTAGCTTAGCATACTGTAGACTTCCGTGTTTTATCTCAAGGTTTCTTGAACAAGAGGAACCAGGACCTATGGAACTATAGACTCCCTCACACTCTAGAAAATTTAGGTAGAAGACTATGTACAGTAGCAGGAGTCCTCCTCCTCCTCCTCAGCTCTACTCTCACTGTCAGATAGATAGATGTGTGAGAAAACTCGAGACAAAATCCCGGCTCCTCTAAAACAAATTCAGACGAAGGGAGCAGGGAGACACGTGAGTACATACATGGAGCCGTGATGCACAAGTTTAGATTGGTGGAGAGCGTTTATACTTGTCTTAACTTAAACTTACACTTCATAACTATATTACGCTACATGCCCCACTATGCATCTCATGGCTCTTAGCCTCAATTCCAACATTTAATACGTCCCATTCCTCATGTACTGTCTCCGCGTCTAACTATAGTTCCAAAAACCTTTACCTACTTGGGTACATATACAGGGATGTCAGACTAAGAAAACATTGAAGCCTGTAAAGTCAACAGAGAAAGACCAAAAGAGAGGCCGAGGCCATGCCAATGCCATGCCATGTCATGCCAAACCATGCCATTCCATTGCCTCCCATACGAAAGTAGCCGACCAGACAAAAACAGAAGAACATTACTGAATTTCCGTTTCGGTTCCTTCAGGTTTCTTTTTATCGACTTCAGCTCCTTACTTTTGGTTTCTGGTTTGTTCACAGCCGATAACCTTACCTTCCCTCTCAACGTAACTCTCTGTCTCTCTCCTTGTCTATTTTCGTATGTGATCCCTTACTCTCCACTATGTTCGCCTATTATATTGTGTCTACTCTCTCTCTTGCTCCCTACCTATGTGTAGCTTCCAATCCAATCAAAACTACAACTGCCCGTCTACTGACAAACATTCACTCAGTGGAGTTGAGAGCCGAGCTCAACTCTCAACTCAACTCACTTGCTTCTGTGTCGACAACGACAAACAAACAACGGGAAGAAAAATCGATTCCTTTTTCTGTGTCAAACTGTGGACGTCTTCATAAGCGGCTCGGCATCACCTGGTACCTTTACCCAAATAAAAACTAAAAACCTTCGCATATAAAATCCCACATTATACATTGATATGATATAGAAAAGAAATGGAAGATATTTACTTGAGCTTTTTCCCTCTTAAAAAAATCTTAAGGACGTCAAAGACGTAGACCAAGGAACGTGGGCAAGACGGAGCTATGGAGTTAAACATCGTGACCAAAACCATTGAATTCCAAGGAAAGTCAAGGCAAAGGAAAAAATAGAAGGAATGCATGAAAACATATATAGGTATTTATATAGTGCATTGGTCTGTCCACATATGTATATAGGACATAGCTGTGCAGAATGCACACTTCTTTTTAGTGTAGGAGATTAGGATTGTAGAGCGGAGTTTGGTAGAGCTTTAGAAAGCATTGTGGGTGTACATATCCTAATCTGTAATAATATGCTGATGGTGCATGTGTGCTGCTGAGGAGCAAGGGACGGTGAAGGAAACGGACTGGCTCGGTCGAAGCAACTGTGATGAAAGTATATGGGAGGGAGTGAGTGAGTGAGTGAGTGAGTGAGTGAGGTAGAGTGGAAGGTATGTGGATATATGATGGAGCGTGAGGAAAAGGACGAGAAGGAGAAGGAGCGAAAAACTTAGAGAGATATTCGTATTCCAATCGGATATTCACATGCTTAATAGGCGCTACACATGTTTATATTATAGTGGAGAGTGTACAGGGATGCATGTGTGTATGTTTATATCGGAGGAAGACAAGAGAAAGTAGATGGCCATTCCTTTGGAGACTAGTAACACCTTATTAATATTCATGGAGAGAAAAGAGTCTGGCATTCATCATTTACTGTATGTTTCTTACAGCTTGATCCTATTATGGTGGCACTCCTCCTCACTCGCTCTCTCTCTCTCTCGTCTCGTCCCCAACATGTTCCCTTATTTCTGTCTCCGACTAGCTTTCTCTACCCTATACTTCTACTCTTGACTGCTTTCTCCTCTTTCACTTATATTTCCCTTTTCCATCTATTCACTAAATCCCACGTAACTACCTCCATATGCATGCACACATTTAACGATTCCCACATTTTTACACTGACATGGGAACCTACCTTACTTGAAACTACAGAATGAAACGAAACTACCCGGAACGTACACTACCCATATGAGTGACCTCTGATCGTATAGTCGTTCGACTGCAAAATCCTTTGTTCGGCCGCAAGCGCGCGCGCAATTTCAAGAATATTGATTTTTTCGAATTTCAAAGCGCTCTAGCTCCCACAATTGTTGTCCGATTTTCATAAGATTTGAAATACAACATCTTTGTATCCTTATCTAAAAAGTAATTTCAGGATTTTTGAAAATTCGAAAATTTTAATTTTTTTGAAAAAAATAGTTCTAACTCTGGGTCTCAGAAATAAACATATTTTTAACTTTTTCGAAAAAAAATTAAAATTTTCGAATTTTCAAAAATCCTGAAATTACTTTTTAGATAAGCGTATAAAGATGTTGTATTTCAAATTTTATGAAAATTGGACAAAAATTGTGGGAGCTAGAGCGCGGTGAAATTCGAAAAAATCGATATTTTTGAATTTGCGCGCGCGATTGCGGCCGAACAACGAATTTTGCAGTCGAACGACCATACAAGCAGAGGTCACTCATACGGGTAGTATACGTTCCAGGTAGTTTCGTTTCATTCTGTAGTTTCAAGTAAGGTAGGTTCCCTTGTGAGCTTGTATGTCTTTGACTTTGTACTTTCTCCCATCACTATGTTGTTCAGCTGAATTTTGCCATAGTTAATACAAGGGAATCTACACTGAGCCTACTGGAAATTCCTAAACATGTTCTCTGAGAAAAATTGACTGTCGACAATACTAAATAGGTAGATAGTCCCTATCGTTTCTCTTCCCATCTTGTATCGTCTCCCTTTCTCTCTCTCTCTCTTTGCGAAGAAATTAGGATGAGTACAACACACAGTTTTCTGAATTCACACACAGCACAGCAAAGCTCAAAAATTCCCTTCATTCTCGTCGTTTGGTTTTGGCTAGAATATAAAATGAATTGAACGGTGTAAGAGTGAGAGAGAAAGAGAGAGAGAGAGTGGATGTCTATACGCCTGCTCTAGCTCCTTCTTAAGCTATAACTATTAACGTTTCTGGGTGAAAGTTTCATTTTCTAATCGCTCCTATAGAAATGGAAATACACATTACCCTTTTGGTATGGATCACATTACCACTACCGCTACATCAACGACAGTTTCAAAATATGCATACCTCTCTCTCTCTGTCCTAAGAGTTGCCTTGAAAAGAAGAAAGTTAAGATTGGCAGAATGTATGTATTCAATGTCCTTTCCTTTTCCCCAGCCCATGTTTTTTCCTTTCAAGTGTAAAGAAGTTCAATATAAGGGTCTGAGAGACTAGTCTTGAATTTTGTAATATAAACACAGAGACTCAATTAAGGCTTAGGAAATTTCTTGGAGGTTATTTCAGGAGGAGGAAGGCTTAACTTGAACATTTACTATTATGTCCAAAAACCGAGCCTATTATTATGAGTAAGAGTAAAACCTACATGAGTATATATATGTATATCTAAGGATAGTTTGATTTCATGACAAAACGCTTCTATTTTTGCGCCTAGCAAGCCAAGATGATTGTTACTAGTAATCAATATAATATTATGTAATAGAATGTTAGAGTAAGTAATACAACGTAAAATATAATGGATCCATCATCCACATAGTTCACTCCGCCCGTATAGACACGTCAATAGGTCTCTCCATTTCCATTCTAAAATCACTCATTTGTCCGCTCTCTCTCACAGTTAAAATTAATTATGCAGACCTGTCGGTCTTTTTTGAACGATGTGGATGAAGAGATTTTTTGTGAAAGGGAGTTGAGGGGGAGGGAAAGAAAGAGAGAGAGAGTGAGCGAGAAAGAAAGCATATTCGATGACGGTAATTCCTATACTATATCTTTCCTTTCACTCATCCCTAGACAACTTTTGCAAGTTTCTACTTCCGCCGTTGAGGAGAGGAAAAAAACTTCAAAGTTCTTTTTGTAGAAAAACGGTCATAATTAGATCATCAGCATCAACCGTTAATAGTATTTAATTCTTTCCTCTCCAAATTCCTATCTAATAAACTATGGAGAAAATCCATCCATACCTGCCAACTCTTCAGGATACATGTGTGTAGAACAAAGCAGAGCGCATTTATACTGAAGATACTTTCCCGAGTCAGCTTACAACCAGTATGTACTTACATGAATGCTTATGTGAGTATAATACAATTTAATGCTGTGGTGCAATCACCATGATCAAGGATGAGTTGCTACAAGTCGAAACACTGGATTAAATGACAGTGATGATTTTTTTTGTATTCTTTGTCTCTGCCGCATCTGCTCGACGTCAATAATACTATAATTCATTTGTGTGAGAGCCACTTTCTCCACTCTCAAAATTTACACACTAATTTCGAGCAAGTACAGAAGAAACTAAATCCATCAGCCGAATTAGTGAAAAGCATCGGATACTAACTAGGCATTGTATGGCCTGTGTATTTAATATGTAAGACTTGTAAATTCTAGTGAATTATTGTTAACTGGAAGACGAGATAATTGCGTCACAGTCTGCATTATTATCATTAAATTATTATGCGGAGTTTTCTATTCAGGTTTTTTATCCTTTTTTAATATAGGTACTTCCCAGAAAATAACCCAGTTACCATGATCAGTAAACTTCCAGAACCTTTTTGAAGTAATACTCCTCAAAATTTCAAATATCTAGCCTCACTTCTTCTTGCTATTTATTGCAAGAAATAAATTAGCATTAACGGTACTACGTGATTTTATAAAAATATGCATCTTTATCTTCTAATGCCTTCCTAATGGCATAACTCTCGGGTCTTTTATAACTCCCACGTCTATGGCTAAGTTGGTTGTAACTTACGGGGCGAGCTATTAGTGAAATTACGGTATCTACCTACGTATGTGTATGAGAATTCCCTAGCCAGTAGATAGCTCGGTAGTTTCCAACGCTGGAGACTATGATCTAGGCTTAGGCTTGAGTATTAAATTAAGAGCAGGGGAAAAAAGAGTAAAGAAGGGAAGAAAGAGAGAGGCTAAATTTGTGGAACGGCGATGTGTAGCTTTTGTAGATTTAATGTTGATTCATTAGGGACTGATGTGATGGAGAATGCAAGTGGGAAAAATGTAATTATTGAGAAGGAGAAAACATGTGTCAGAGCTAATATATTGACTAGTATCGCGGGGAGGAATTGAATGTGATGAAGATGTGTGAAAGGAAAGAGAGATGGATTAAAAAGGATTACGTCCACACTAGTGTGGGAATGAGCACAAGTTTCCCCATTTCATGGAGCAAGCACACAGTACATATTGGGTGTAATGGTGCAACTTGTCCAGCAATTAAAATGTGAGAAGAGTGGTTTCTATGTAGAGTCTATTATGCTCTGGTCTGCTATTTGGTGTGGGTTCAGTTTAATTGGATTGGATTGGATAGGATAGACGCTTGGGTCGAGGAACGAGAGTCGAGATAAATTTGTGGAAAATAGATTCTGCTGGCACGTTTGATCCGAGCGAAACCACACAAACAAGGACAAGATAATATTAATTCGATCGACGATGGTAAATGAATTTCATTTATACACATATGCATGTTGCATGTTTATTCATCAAGTTGATAATCGGTATCGGTACTAGTTCTTTCCTCCTTTCTCACTCCTGTCGTCCCTTTCCAAATTACAAACTTTCCCCTAATAGGGACATATGGTAGCTTTAGAGCGGCCTATATCCCCTGAACATGTAGGTTGGTGAGTGCATATTTATAGATTTTCTCCACATATTAATGGAATGGAGAGAAAGAGATCATGTCCATACAAAGCTGTCGAATGGCATTCCCCTATCGCTCTCTATCAGCCCAATCTCTTGCTTTCTCGTCAAGCTGATAATGTCCAAGTTGAGTGACGTCACGATAAGCACCAAGAATACATGTGGGAATTAAAATTCCAACGTAATGCTTTCAACGGAGCGCTCTTATCTAGCCCATCCACATGTTTGGAAATCCTATCCCACACTATTTACACATACATATTTTTCTGAACTAGAAAAAGGTAGATTGAGGTCTAGGCTGGACTTGTGAAACCGTCCGGTCCTTCAATAAATAGAAAGTGAAGATCTAAAGTAATTATTTGCATGCGAAATTCTTCAATTAATTTATTTACTAAAATGTTAATGTCCTGGGTGGACTCTATATGGCGTATACTTAGAACAATAACACTACGCTTCAAAAACACTATCGTCATAATTTAGTGAAGGCGTATAGAAAATGGATGTGGTGGGAATTGAAATTGGAGTTTATTGCATTTTTCATCTAAAAATCCATTAACTTTTCAGTTTTGGATTCTGCAATACAGTTATTATTATAGGTTTTGACCCATGGTTAATTGCATTGGAAGGAATGATTACAATGAGTTTGTGATGAGGATGTTGGAATGTAAAAAAATTTAAAAGCTGAACACATCAAATAATTTGTAAGCGCACAACAATTCACACCTTAAAGAATTGGGAGAAAGTTCAAAGTTAGTGTGCGACAGATACGCTGGTCAAAATAAGTTAATCTAGTGTGTGTATTGATATTTCACATACCCTGCTTATAATGGTTAGGTTGTCGCTGGCTGTGGATCTCTATAATTTTTCTAGTTCAGTAAAATGAGAATAAATTCGCTCCTACCTTTCTCTCGACACTGGCCTTTCCCTTGTACTTCCATCCACTATGTAGGAGTCCCTTTCGCAACCTTCCTATGTGTGCATCTACAAGGGGACTCATTTTGGTTCTTTAACTCCTTTCACTCACTTACACTCAATATCAAAAAAGACAGCCTGGGAGAGAATAGGGAATACAATGAGGAAAGTCAAGCTTTCTCCTATCTTTTACTCTAACCTTTCCCGTTCTCATCGCGAGGGTCCATTTTCATCCTGTATTGCATACATGAATTCGACCAGAAACTATACGTACGTATACACAAATACAAAGCAAAGGAAAAAGGACACAAGCCAAGTTAGGCCTTCCATTTCTGTGCACTTTCATTATGGTCCATAATTACGATGGAGGATGGTCGTCTTCCACAGTTCCACATCAATTCTTCTATCCTGCTCTGCAATTTATACTCCACTGTTTTAGGCTCCGAGTAACTAACCATTAGGCACTAAACTTTAAACTCACTACGTTTTACATAGACACTTTCTCTCTCTAAATTCAAAAACACAATATACACATATACAAAGAAATTCTGCAGGGGACGTTTACTTTCACTCTGCTCACCTCCTCTGCTCTGCAACTCTAGTCTAGATGAGAAATTCATGCTGTAGTATACCATGGATGCGTGAGTAGGTCTCCGACTCTGCTGTTCTCTAAGGAAAGAATAATAAATATCTACGTACTCAATGTAGACGTCAGAGAAACCCTATGAAATTAGAAGATGGGTTGTAATGCAGATAAACGGAGTAACTCAGAGGAATCACCAAGCCTATAATATATGTGTAAAGTGTAAAATATCAGTAATGGAAAGTGCGGCTTTGCAAATATTATATAGATGTGTATATAGACGACACGACTGCATGTTTCTCCCATGCCTCGCAAGTGTCTGCATGGGTATGTGTGAGAGAATACTCAGGACCAACTACCTACTTTGAGTAAAAGTGAGTGAGTAAGGTAGGTTTTGGAGACTCAAGTACGTGCAGGACATGAGAACATAAGTTGTAGTTTTGAAAGAAGAGGGTAGTTTTACGGTTCTCTACTTCTCTTTTCAACGAACGCCGGCAACTACGAAAGTATTTATGAAGCATTAACGCTACATTAACCTACTTTCTCCTCTTGTCTATATAAGACTCAAATGTAGTTATACGGATTATGATTGTACCCATAAGCAGCTGGGAAAGTGGTTTCCTTTTCCCAAATCTATTGAAAATATTGAGTTTTTTTCATACTTGAGAGCTAGTGTTTTGTATATCTACACTGGTATCATGGGTATTTGTAGGTGTGTTTTAAATATAGAGTGGCACAAGGAGCAACTTTTATTTGGCTACATATTTTGAAAATTAGGGAAGAGAAAAAAATTGAAATCCGGAGCAACCTAAACCTAAGCAAGGTGTCGATTCACTTAGCTTGCTTGATTTGGTCCCTTATTTAAATTATAAAATAAAAATTTATGACCTGTCAAACGAGATATTTTTTTGGCGCTGCCATTTTAAACAGCCTTAGTTTCCTTTTTCTTCACATGAGCTGCATTAAGTAGTGTGATTAGTCATTTCAAATGTATGAGCTGTTTGGGACTAAAAGTCATCTTTTCACTACTAGCAAGAGAAAGCAACAACGTACCATGTCCCATATATCGGTTTACAGCAATCCCGTCCTAATATGTGCTTACATGAGCTTACATATGGGATGAGAGTAGTCTGAAAATAGAAGACGAGCATAGAAGAGACTTCCGAGACTCTGAGAGGAAGAAAGGAGAATGAGATGGAGAACGTCATTGTAATTTTTCTATTATGCAAAAACCTAATCATGGACAAACGAATTGAATAGTTAAAGTTAATCTGAGTAAACTATAAGGAAGGATCTCATTCATGAAATGTAATCAAACCGCATGACTTTTGTCCAATTTTCCAATTTCCTTACCCAGACACCCAGTCCCAATGCCAATGCCAACTCTATGACTGTTCTTGTTATTCTTTGTAACTCAATGTACACACAAGATTGTTAGGCCTGCTCCCAGATAGATTAATGTATGCATAATGGGTGAGCCTAAGCTCTAGGTACTCCAACTACCCTAGTTTTGAACTACATCTGATTTTCTTAAGGAAATATATTAAGCTTATTCAACAGCATGATTTACATCTATCTTCGCCTACATCTGTATTTTATGGAACAATTGAAATGGAAAATCCAGCTGGGTACTGGGTATTCAATCATCACTATCTACGACGCAACTATTGTGTATTGGATTTAGAAACCGTATTTTCCAACTATTGAATAAGTTGTGCTGATAATTTACTTTCTTTCCCTGTCCTTTGATTTTCTTTGGCTTGACTTGACTTTCCTTTTTTTTGCTTTTACTCTCTTTCTCTACCACTCACGATCAACTCCGTGTTTTTTTCTCATATGATTCACATTTACTCTTTTATTATGTTTCTTCCTCACTACAGTTAGGCATGAAAACGACGAAGGCAATGTATGCAATTTCGCTTTCTCCCGTACAGATCCACATTTATTTCCTTTGTAGCCAAATCTCAATTCATTCGTGCCGACATTTTTTTTATTTCTTCGTATTTTGTATTTTCTTTTTCTTGCACGGTTTTTTTGGTGAAGTTGGGTCTTTCTTGGCGTGATTGCGTGTCTGCTTATGTGATTTTGAAATTTTAGATCACAAATTCGAATTTGAAATCCAATGTTATGCCCACACAGCGTGTGTGTCTCTATCTCTCACCATTTTATTACATGCTTGTTTTTGAGCTACAGAAAAGGAGAAAGTAAAAGGATCTTGACGGTCACGTTATATTTTTTTTTTGTATATCTCCCGAGCAACAATAATTGACGCGGTCTGTACCATCCCAAATCTTTCATACTTGTTTCTTTTAATATTATATTTTATCTAGAAAAAAATATGAAGAGAGAAATGTTTATAATAATAATATATCTACAATTTCACATTTATTTTTTGTATTTAGTCGTTGAGTCTCATATACACAGGTAGATGCTCGTACCTACTAAAAGATACGTTTAGTCATCACATCATATGAGCAAAGTATATGTGTACAACGTACACATACATACGTGATTCAAATCGAGGAAATTTTTGAATTCCACATCCTACTTACAAATACATTTGTAGAGCACTCATGAAAATATGAAATTGTATTGTGTCTGACTGACTACGAATATGGAAGGTTCCAACTCGGCAAAGTAAAATGTGTTCCATTTAATATGGATAGACTCACATTTCTGGCCTTATATGTCGAAATAGACATTTTCCAGCTGGTAAACGTGAGGACAAGGAAAGGATGTACGACCACGAGAGATAGTCATTCAAGTATTGTGTGCATTTCACTTACTTGGTAAAGTGTACAGCGTTGACATTTTCTACTTGTAATTCAGTGGCAGTCACAATAGTAAGACAGGACGGGAGCGAAGCGATACGGGGAGAAAAGAAGAAGCTCACCTGTAAGCAAATGCTGCTGCTCTTTCTCTGACTCCGGCCTTTTAGAAGGAATGAAGGAACAAGCACTGTAAATTTAAGGGAAAGTATAATACGAGCCAGAATAAAACTGATGTTGCACAATAATAGTCTGCCACAGAAATAGTCTTTGCTATCATACGGACTAGAGACTTGAGACCCGGGCTACACTCTATTTCACTCTATACACTCATATTTATTTGTATTTGGTGAAAGTAAGTGTTTCCGCGTCTTCTGGGTTTTCTATATATAGTCCCCGTGTATCAGAGACTAGGGCTCACTTAAGCTTCCGTTGATCTAGGCGGGTTTTACGTTATTTCAAGGATAGAGTGAAGTTTGTTTTGTATAGTATAGTATTATACATGAAAGGTGGTTAGCTGAGGCTGGATAAATAGTATACGCTTCTCACTTTCTCAATTTCTTACTGCAATATTATATTCAGGTCATATATCTTGGATAAAACCAAGGAGTGAGGGGGAAGGGGGAGAATAGAGAGGCAACTCACATCTTGCAGTAGTTTGTAGGTAGGTATATAGTAAAAACCATGAAGGAGCGGACCAGGAAGGTGCTCACCGTCGTCTACCTGAATGTAGTTTTCAAAATTGTTTGGGTCTCGTGCAAAAGGTATAAAGCTTAGGAGTTGAAAAAGGAGAAAGTAGTGTTGGTGTTGGTGTGTGAGATAGAAACGACTGGTTTTTGAAAGACATAAAAGGGGAATAAACCCATGTTTATGCGACCGCCTAGGAAAAATATTATAAGATTGTGATTCATTGCCCTCAGACGAGGTAATTAGATGCCTAGAACGGGTTTTCAAAATTATGGCCCACAAACCCTGGTGTAGGTAGTAGATATTAGGTAGGTAGGTTGATAGTGGTGGGACTTGGGAGTACTCCTCCTTGTTTCTCTTTCTCTATCTTGCATTCTCGCCTAGCTAAGCATCAAATACCCACCCATCTCACCTATTATTCTAAACCTTGAAAACTTAACGGGGAAGTAACTCACTTCCTTCTTTGAGTGTTGATTATGTATGTATAAATTATACTCAGAGAGCGTATCGTATGACACAGGATAGGCTAATATGCATGTAGAAACAAGGATGTTTCCCTCGCCTTTCGTTTAGCCTAAGGAGCCTCCCTATCTCCCGATTTCATACTAATGGTCGCCATTTGGTTCACTCTCTCTCTCTCTCTTTAACTTTCTCCTATTTTGTGTGCTTACTCAGTTACTTAAATTTGAGCGCAGATACAGGTGGCTCTCTCATTATGATGATAATAATAATTATTATTACGACTAACTTCTATTTACATTCTTTTGAAATTATGTGAACTGTAGGGGTGAGGCTATATGCTATATGTTTCCTCTACCTGGTTCTTTTCATTACATGGGCATGAGCACGGTAAAGACATCTTATCTTATATATGATAAAACCTACTCTATATTCAGTCATCATTCCCAAGAAAACTTTTCCTCCGTCTGCTCTACTTCCTTTTTCCTTCATTTTCCTAAAATACATATGATCTTATGGGGGGAACTACATATATAACACAACCCAAACGGGAAGGAAAATGAAAACACGCTCATGCAAGAAATTTAAAACTCAACCACGATGCTCGTACGCTATATCTCAGTCTTTCTCCTCACCATGCCATAGTCTACCTACATCGTCATGAATGTTTCACAATTTTCTCAAATACTCTTTTTACCGCGACTACTATTCTACGTACTGTACTCGAGTACTCGTGGTTATGTAAATAAGTGCATATTTGTTTATATTGGTTAGATTTGTGTGTATTGTGAAAGTAATATATCAAATTTAATCGAATTCAAATATTTTAGATTTTAGACTGTCGACTGCAGTACATTTTACAAAATTTGAACTCACTGCTACATATTCAACTAGGTGCATTTTTTTAAGCTATTCATTTTATTTTCACAAATAAATCAACATGCTAAAATAAACAATTGTGATTATTACTATCAGAAACAACCTTGAATTTGGAACATTTTTAAGTAGAAATTGGAAAAATGTATTGTGAGTAGCTATTTGAAAATACTATCGTTGATGACAGCAATCTTCAAAGTATAGTTTTAATTGATTCACAAAAAAATAGTAATAAAGTGAAGTAAGTACCTGTGGAGAGTTCCATTAAATATTTAAAAAGATTATTTCGTATTTTTGGTGTTTTTTAAGTTAGGTACAAATTGTTAGATACAATCGACTTCCTCTAACATCACGATGTTAAATAGTAATTTAGGAATTTAAATTGGGACTTTAGCAATAAGAATTAAAATGAAAAACATTAAAAATTCAAATACACAGAAAATACATAAAATAGCCTATTCTCATGCCCGAGGACGCTCCACAATATATATGTATATAGACTTGATTCATTTCACATACTAAAACGAAGAAAAGTAATACTTTCAAATGGGGAGAAAGGTTTGAACAGGAAAGGGAGAATGGGCTCACATTTCATTTTAACAATTTATATATTGGTCGTTTCCCTTACTTTCACCCTACGTTTATTTCACGCATATTAGCCCTTTTGAAAATGTAAAATTATGCACTTTCCTATTACATTGTATTGTAATTATAACTTTATGTTCTTCTCATGGCTTTGCTACATTTGGCATGTAATTTTGAGTATAAAATAAATTTTAGCCGTTTACTACCTACGGACAGTCAGGCCCTATATTATATACTGTCCAAAGTTGCATAGAATATATAATATTATGTAGACAAAAGCCTAATATACCATATGGAAAACCATACTTGAATGATGTGAACTTGCCTAATGCTAACGCGGAAGGACCCAAAATTTACATACTATGAGTCTGTTTTATTTCTGGATGAGAAAGCATGTGTATGGGCTGCAGATAGATTTTTGTAAGAGGAATTAATAGGAGTATTAGTAGTAGTGGTAGAGGAGAGAGCATAGATAGACAGAAAATGTGAGTTTTACAGTTCTAAAATACCAGTACGACTTCCACAAATAAATGTTCTATCGTTCTATGGTGACGAATGTGTACACTGTAAAATAGAGAGTCTATGAAACTGAATTTTAGAATGAAAATAGAGCCTTCTCCTGAATATTTATGTTTCTCTAAAGACCATGTTTCGAATTCGTAAAATATACCGCATAGCACAATCCATATAATCTCTCATGGGGAATAGCAAATTTCAATTTTCATGTAGTTTTTCATTTTCTACACAGAGTTTGTTAATTCTATTTGTACATATGTATGTGTGTTACAACAACACATAGACTGAATCGTAAATTGCGTAACTATATTGTTGTTTTTATACAATTGATTCATTTCCTTTAATACTTTCCCAGCCTTTCCACTTGGACTTCCCTTCAATGACATTGACATCTAGCCGAGCATCTAAATATTCGTGAGCTAAGAGACAGTAGTAGTACATTCTTACAGTGCGTTTGACTGCCTTGGATTTGGATTTGGATTACAGTTAGAGTCTTGTTTAATAAAAGGTTGGTGCGTGAGCGGGAGCGGGAGCCGCCACTCCTATTTTTTCAGTGATTACTTTACTGATACTCTCCGCGCCCATGCATCACATACACAGTGGAAACTCAGTTGACTCAGTCTATATACTTGGCGAGTGAGCAACTTTCTCCACTTTCTCGTGTGGTATATGTTTTAAATCGTGCTCCGCCTGCTGTACCTCCGCGCTATACGATCATACGAGACGGAGACGACCACTATTCTTAGTGCTTAGTCTTTTTGTATTCCGTACTCTTCTTTCTTCTATTCTTGTAGATTGGAGAAGTAGACGCGTAAATCTCATTAGCACCAATCGATTGACAGAGTCGTCTCTCGGTTTTTCATTTATTTTCCACTGCAAGACGACAACTCAGAGCGACAACGAGTATGACTCGGCACACCATGAGCGTGGCATGACGGCGACGTCCTCTGAATCTGGTTTAGTTTTGGTTTGAGGTTTTTTTTATGTATACTTTATGTACTAGTAGAAGTGGTGATACTGATGTGATGTGATGGTTGCGGCAACGGATAGACTTTTCATTATTTGCCAATTAGGAATTTTTGCACTCAACTACCACATTCACGTTGTCATTGCACACACAAAATTCATTTTTCTCTCCCTCTCTCTATTTTCTTTGACGTGTTCAAGAAGGGAAGAGAGAAAGCTTTATTATTTTTTATATTTTGTTTTCATACCATCACTCTACTAGTTGGTTTTCCGTTTCCTTCTTTTTGAACTTGGGAATTTCTACATAGTTCTCTCATCCCCAAGTTTTTTCCCCACCAATTTTATCCTAATTGTGAGTTTTTTAGGTACATTCCCCAAGCTCCCCTCTTTCTTGATTTACAAGTAGGCCATGAAGTCTTAGAATCTGCAATTACAGCATCCTTAAGTTGTGAAAGGATGCTTTCTCTTTCTTTCTGCAATCAGCATTGGGGAATGCCAATGATGCAGTGCAATAGCATTCATGTCAGCACCAACACTTCAACGGCCGTGGCACACATCCTTATAGTTACATCCCAGAGCCACTATACCTACCTACTACTCCCCACCTACCTTCCACTATAAGCCTGAGCATGTCGAGAGAAGAACACATGTAGAGAGTTGGGAAGGACTTTGACTGGGCTGATAATTTATGGGCTGACAAGACGCCTTGATACGAGAAATCTCGACCATGACTGTTTCAATTAAAAATTCGTCTCAAGCCCACAAGGAAGCACATGTACGGATCCTTTCTCCATGGTTGTGCATAGGAATTGGGAGCCGTGGAAGAACATGGGCAGTGGGAGCCACATCCCACAAAAGACGAAGAAGATGCATGTTCAACTCCTGCCATTCTTATCACGGTTGCCACATCCCATGCGGCATCTAATCGTTGCGTCTCGTGATTGTTTCTGACCACAAAGTTGATTCAGAAGACTGTCGTGTTGGAATTACAATTGCACCACCGCAACCAAATTCAACGTTCTTCAAGCCAAGCCATTCCAACTTTAGGCATCTTTCTTCTTTTCTTTCTCCAACTAGAACATACAACATGTAATCCAAGACAATGTTTGTAGATACTAACTCCAACTTTCTCCCTTTCTTCCCGTCTGTCGTACTTCCACCTAGAGAGACCTACTTCTTTTTCATCAATTTTGACACGCTTCACCAATGAATCAAGTCGATTTTATTAAATTGGATTTCAATTTTAGTTTTTTTTCTTCTTCAAAATTTTAGATAAAAGGATTAGGAAATAAAGCAGAAGTGGACTCTGCACTCTGCGGCATCCATTAATCAATTGTCTCGTCTAAATTGGATTTGTGCTTGGTTTTATACAAAGTATATAGGATCTTTCTACTAATTATCATAACTGTATATTATAAAGACTTGTTTTACACTTGCCCAGGAATATCCATAAAAATAAAATTATTATGACTATTTGCTAGACAAATAATTTCATCTTAACCCTGTAATATGAGCTGTAAGTAGTTTCCTTTGGAACTAAGCATGTTTTTTTGTACTTGCTGAATTTTGCGTTCTAGTGAATTACAGTTATGACGGAGAATAAAAGAGGAAGATGTGCTGTTTTTTCGTGTAAGTACTGGTTTTTGTGCGAGGGAGTTTTTCACGCTTTGATAGTTAGGCACACTTATACATTATATTGGGAGAGACTGAGCTAAACTGAACGTTAAAAGAATGGATATTCTACATGGGTATATAATTATAAGAAGGAAGGAAAAAGGAGCGGGTGTGTGTGTGTGTGACAAAGGAACACACACCGTCCAGCATCTAGTGTGTTTATAATGGGAATTGGGTGGAAGTAGCTGAGCTAGTATGAGAGATAGCGATAAATGTATGATGAGCGGAATAAGAATTGAGATAGTATGGAATGGAGACTGTAGTTATTCCCAGGATACACGCAATGTAATAATGGATGTGGTAGGAAAAGGAAGGCTTGAAAACCACAGACAAGGGGCATCTAACACAAGACATGAGGACAACAAAGGATTGAGAAGTGAGTAGTGGAGCTGATGTGATTTCATGTTAAATACAGGAAAGGAAATACAAGGCAGGGAACCCTCTACAAACTACGGAATATCCAAACAAACAAGTAACGACTGACTATACAGGTTGTGGGATTCAAGTTGTAAACTGTATTCAACCCGTATCTCACATTTTCCCATCATCAAATATTGTACTTTCTTCCTCCTTCTGCTTCACTGGTACTTTCACGGATACAATGAACTGTGCATGTAGTTGTTTAGTGTCTGCTCTCTCTCTCTCTCTCTACGGCCACGACTACTTCATCCAACTGCTCGGGATGCTGCTGCTATGCTGGTCGGTCCACCCATTGGGACTGAAATGTGGTTTTCAAGCCCGTATATTTTAATGGTGATTGTCAAGGGAAACTACTACATGATTAAGCCAATTTGTTTGGTCGTACTATTTGAATGAGATGAAACAGTCTAGTTACTCTTTCCTAATCCTATCCATACTTTTCATACTCCCTTCACAGTTTAACATTAGCTCCATAACTTTTATTTCCACCTCAATGAGTTTCATTCTCTGTATTATCTGTCTCTTCTATTCCCCAACCCTCCACACATATCGCATTTAATCCATCCCACTACACTACACTCCCTCCAAGCTTCCAGTCAAGCTCTCCATACAATTCCAATAGTTACCATTTTTAATGACCAATCCCAAATCCAGACAGACAGACAAAGAATTTTTATTTGCATTCATTCCATTTTTATCTTACCCCCCTTCCAGCAGAGCATATGGCTCTCCGTAGAATAGAGGATAGGAAGACTGTAGGTGGCTGAGGAGTAGATATGTTCCAACAAAGAAATAAGAGGAGGTAATCTATAAAAATTTGTCGATGTGGCGTAGTATATCCCTACAAAGAAACATTATGAGTTATTGCGCTAAGATACTCCCGATTAACGGACAAATAGGCTCACTTTTATCTGATGAAAGTTGCTAAAAGGTTTTATTTCTTTATCCATTATCCCGTCCTAGTTCTTTTCTTGTGTAGCACCCATCATACTTTCCCTTCATCTTACATGTTTGCTCTCTGTCGCAGTCGGTAGTCCTTTCCTTGCCTCTCAATGTTTGTATCGTCCAAATCCGAGACGGCGACAAATAGTAATACCCAACTTTAAATAGAGTAGATGAGAGAGCGGGGAAAGGACTAGGAGAGTAGTAGTGACATAGCGTGGCCTAGCTACTCCCTAATCTTGATCTTCACACATTCACATGACTAAACTTGACATGGAACACTGCTTTCACTTTTCCCCTTGTTTGTTCATGAAGAAACACACACACAGAAACGCGGGATGCGACCGCCATTAATTTAGCTTACTAAATCTACGTTGACGATTAGGCTTAAGAAATAGAAAGTCAGTTCAGACGAGAATTATACATTTTGGTCGTCCTTTTCATCCATTTTGACTTTTGACCCTTTCAAATACAAAATACAAATACATGTGCTACATTTACAAAATCAATTAAATAACGCACGGCTATATAGTGTGTACGTACATGACAAAATAAATGAAGGGCCTTGTCACTATGGAAAAAAGATGAGCATGGTTCGCTTGAGCATAGCCTTGCAGCCGGGCTGAGCGCTCATCTCCTGTACTTTGCTTTCTCTCGCTGTTCGTCGTCTGGATGGCATGTGTACACTTGAGTTTAATTGTATTGAGAATTACTCAAGTGAAAACACACGAAGAACTGATGATTCATTGGTAAGGATAATGTTCATGTGGATGACTAGTCTTGTTCCCAACTATTGAAAAAATCCTGCTCACTTATCTCCCAGTTAATGGAGCGAAAGAGAAAACAAGAAAGAGATGATCAATAGTGATAGATTTAATGTCGAAAAGTTTCGGCCTGGATATATGTATATAGAGATGGTTGCCCACTTAGGGATAAAACTACTATCATACGTAGCCCCACCACACACACACACACACAAACACACATACAAACGAATAGAAAAAGTCATATCAACTCATGCCAATCCAATTGTGATTGCCATCAAACATTTTTTAACTGAGCACGAACATAAGAAACTAAGTCTGTCAGAGAGCGTTCAACTACCTACACAGGAAGAATAGTAAAAGTAAAAGAATCACAGCAAAAGCTAAAACTAGAGAGCCATGCAGAACGTACCAAAAAATAAACCAAGAAGAAGAAGACGACGAAGAAAAAGAAGAAGAAAACTTACTGTTAGTTTACTCCGCTTCTTACTTGAGCTGCCAACATGGAGAAAGTTGTGCATTGTTCGTCTCTAAGAGCTTAAGTTAAGAAATAAGGAAAGTGAAGTAGGAGGAGAAAGTGAGGGAAGTTTTCAGGAAAGGATGAGTGACGAGTGTAGAGGGCAACTGGGGCAACAACATTCCCATCCACGTTTTCCCCAAGTATTTCTCATTGACATGGAAACGGGCAGCTATTCCACTCTTCCATGTGATGTACCTACAAGAATTTATATAATATAATATATGGTTTCCCAATAAAGATTTGAAGATTTTATTAAAGAATTCATATAAGAAAAACCGTTTCAAAAAGTGCAAAAAACAATCTTCAATTTTAAATACTTTATTTAAATAATTCAAATGTTTACATAATGAACTGAACATACATATTATTTAGTTCCAGTGTCTGCCAAAGTTACGTTTATACTTTTATCGTCGTCTCCGAGCACTACAAATGTTGTTGGAGTGGAGAAGTAACTTAGTAGAGGAAAAGAAAGGAAAGGCGAGGGACAAGTGGAATGGGTGTTTAACCTAAGGAATTACTAGTATCTCTCTGTGTGTATATACAAAGTGATGCTTGGACGATATGTACACAGTAAACATGAGACTCTCTGCTTCGTGTTTCTGTTAATGATGGGAACGAGGAGAGCGTGATAAAAATAATTTTCTCCCAATAGAAGTAATGATAAAAGTTTACCCTGTCCCAAGCAAATTAACGAGTCAGTAATTGAATTATCTCCTCGTCAGATAGACAATGACTTTGTTGATTCCGCGAGAGAGTCATTTCGAGGGAAAATAACTTAAGAGAGAAATAAAGACTGACTAAGGAGTGAACGAGTAGGATTTACACCATTTCCTCCCCCTTTCACTCCTTAACCCTCATTCCGTCTTCATTCTTCTATCAAATCTTAAAAACTTTTCCATCTAAACTTTCCCTTGTTTTTCATAGTTGTATATATATATGTACCTACATCAAAGTCAAGGTTTTGTTTCATTTGTCAAATAAAAATTCCACTTATTTAAGCTGCTACAAACCCTTATTTCAATTTAGTCCTCTTGTGTCCTTCATTTTACTATCAATTCTTTTCATTTTATTTTCCCATTTTCTCAAACATCATGTAATATTTGTGTAATCGAATATTTTCAACAACACAATTGAAGTTTATTTTTCTTGTGTTTTAAAACCGTTTGTGCTTTAAAGTTACATTCTAAAAATAGAATCAATGCTCTACGTTCTAAAAGAACTTATCAATTTATAAAATTTTAAGTGTGCTTTATACATATGTAACGGGTCAGGTGTTTCAAATCACTCAAGATTTGCTCTCCCAACAAACAACCCCGTGTGACGAGCTTGCTTAATGCTAACACAGAGCCAAGTAAGCCTTTAATGGCATTAGTCACCACAAATGTCGAGAGTCCGGTGTTTAAGATTAGCTTTCTTACGAAAGATATCCGAGGTCAGCGGGAATTGAACCCAGAACCAAAGTCTACAGTAGCAGAAATCCTCAGAATTTTTGTCTCGCTGCCACCCTCGTACCACCAAGAGTATAGACCGTGGACAGAATTGAATGAACGTTATCAGATGGCATGAGGTTAGAGCGAGAGTGAATGTGAAAGGTAATAAGTAGGATAATTTTTTAATCAGCTTCATGTAGGAAAGCTGACCAAATAGGATACAATAAGGGAGAAAGGGAGTAAGTGAGTGAGTGGAGAAGATCGATAGAAGCCTACTTCTCATGCATGTACCCCTATATATGGAGTCATGAGTAGCATTTGTGCGTTGAGTATATATGTGTCTGTTGGGAATTTCGTAGAGGGAATTGAATGGCATTGAAAAATCGAATCTGGAAAAAATTGAGTCACGTCTCAGCAAACGCCAGTTTCTGGTCAATCCTTCGTCCAACATTTAATTTATATCTCAAACTCCCGTTTTCCATCATTAACTTTTTCTCTTCATCTCTTCTTCCTCATCTCCCCCACTACTTTCTCTTACTCTTTTCTTTCCCTTCCTTAAGGACGTGCTCAGATAATACGTAGCCAATTCTATACTATTGTTCCTCACACATATGTTGGGGGCTCGTATTCCTTTTCACACGAGGCAGTACTTCAGGACTCCAGAACTCCAGGACTCCAGTACTACAGTCCAGGACATTCATGGCTCTCTCTCTCTCTCCCTCTGTCTGCATCCTCCTGTCTTTCATACCAAGACTAACGTAGCGTTAACATGCTTGTGTGTTACTAATGTTATCCAATGTACATACAGTTCATTTCAGCTCTGGTCGAAGGAGGAATTCTGACAAAACTTGTGTGGCTTGGCTAGTTGGATGTTGGATTTAGATGTGTAGTTTTTTTCTAAATCGAAAAACACTACTCCGACTTTACTCTGCCTCATAGCTAATGCTGTTGAGGTCTCAATAAGTTTCAACTATTGGGCAGAAGTAAGCGTTCTGAGCGAACAAGGTGACGTATAGAAATCTTCTCCTTCCATTACACACACACATACACCCATACACGCAACTTGTCCGTACCCGAACCAGAACGAAAGAAGTCGTCATGACAATGTAGGAGCACAGCAGAAGTACACATACATCCGTTACTTTTACTGTCTTTTCTCTCTTTGCACCTAAACTCACTCCCTGTCTCCTTTACTTTCCCTTTTCTCCTTCAGACTTGTTATTCTTTATTCTGACTTGAAGAATAAGGAAACCGCGAGAAAACTTTCAATAGCCTTTTGCTCTCTTTTCATTTCTTTCTCCCTAATCTCCTATCTACTCCCCACTATTGCCTCCGAATTACAGCTAAAAAAGGCTTTAAAATCACGACTTAAGTACACAGTACAGAGAAACTTGAACCAAGTTTGGAGATTTTAGGCTCGTTATTGGTTTTTAAGGTTTTATCTTAGGATTCAAACTCTAGTGAACGTAGGTAGGTAGTTCTTTTCCTTAATTACATATAACTATCATGAATTTTAAGTAGTACCTAATTAAAAGCACCCAAAATCTTAAGCGTTTTTCGATCAGCATCTTTTCAAATGATATTGGCGTAATCCTTGAGTTAAACAAGGTCTGAGGATTGACATTAGAGCTCTCGCTATATTTTGTCTTTGGATTTTAAAAACGTCACCACAAAGGAGATATGTACTGTGATTGTGATTACAGACACAAAGACAACGGTGTGTACCTAAGCCGGAAAAAAATGTAATAGGAGTATCAGAGTAATAGTGTGTAATTTGTAGAGCACCTTTGCATCTACAAGAGATTATGTGCGTGGAAGTTTTGAAGTCATTATTATCTTGGGATTTTTCAAAGAGGGAAAGCAATTGGACATCAGGGTGTGTACGTAATGAATGACTGGGGGGGGGTCATATTATATGGAGAATATACATAGTGTTATTTTAGCGGTGACCGTAAAGTCTTCATGTTGATGATGTAAGTAAACAAAGAGAGAGCGAGAGTGAGAGAGTGGGATAGAAGCAGAATTTGTAAAAAGTAATTTAATGAAGCAAGGGAAAGAATGCCAAACAAAATGAGTGTCTTACTTAGATAGGGGATAAACGTGAGGATGATACAGAGAATGAGGAAGATCATGATGATGATGTGAGAAGTCTGACACTTTTTTTTGCCTTCAGACTCCTCACATTTACAATGCAAATTAATACAGATGTAAGGAGAAAAAACCTCTCGTGAGCAAATTGAATCATAAATTTTTCCTTTCATTTTTATGTATATGACTAGGATCTAGTCTAGGATTTCCCCCTACAGACAAGTCTTTTATCCCTCTTTTTCCAAGTTAGATATCAAGAGGGAGAAAATCCAAGTTATAGCTTGTTCATTTGCATTGAATTGAAAACAAAGATTTTCTCCTTCAGCATAAAAAAGAAAAGAATGGAAAGACAGAGAGGAAACAAATCCGTGGATATTCATTGTAATACATATTATTTTCCACGAAACAAAAGACCAATACAAAGTATGTGTTTCTACGATTGTTAAAATGTTCTTTGTTAGTAAGAATCAAGAAAATTATTTTATGGATTAACAATGGGTAACATTCGTAATTTATACACTTCTGATAATAATTTATTAGAATTCCTATTTTCTTATTTAATAAATTTTGACAACCTAACAAATGCGATAGGTACACAATATAAAAATGGCTTGTTTACAATTATATTAAATATTCCTAAATATTATAAAGTATAATCAAGTAATATGGAACTGTATTTACAATTGCTCTAAACGAAGGTGTTTTTTTACAATATATAGAAAATTAAATATATCTAGCGCATTAGTGCTGTAGCCTCCTATCTCCTGACATACAGTAATGAGTCTGATTGATTGTATGAGCTTAGGCTAAAAGTAGCCCAATGAATCATTTCTTTTATTTTGTAAGATAGATTACCTCAGCTTTGGAAATCAGTATTTAAAAAAAAATTCAAGAGTATTGAAATGCAAACCTGATAGTGTTTATTTGATAACTATTAGAAAAACTAAAAGAGAGGATTTAGTGCGTCATGTAGAATAATACGCCAATCTTGGAATGAGCTTGGACATGCATTTGGAGGTTGGTTGGAGGTGAACTGTAAGTTTTCCATTAAAACTCTTGTATGACTTCATGATGGCTGTGAAGTTCGAAGAGACAGAGAAATAGTAAAATGGTTTATTCGTACGTAAAAGACTGGGGAAAGTAGTAAAGTGAAAGCGTCTATATATATATATGCATATACTAGAGTGGAATAGCGTGTGGAAAGCAAGAAATATCGCTACCGTCCATGTGTATGTTAAACTTTCTCTTTCTGTGGCAGATCACCGCTGCCATTCTGTTTCTGCTCAAGTGAGCAGAGTACAGGGAGAAGAGTTCAGTCTGGTTCCATGAACATTGTAAAGTAGTCTGTATCGTATCTCTCTCTCTCTTCCTCCCATCCTCCGAGAATCCATGCATTTTACAATTTATAAGCAAGCCATTTTCCTATTTGTTCCCTCCGTACACCCATTCATTCAATAAGGATGACAAACTAGGACTTTGGGTGAGTTGAGCAAGAGTATACATGGTTGAGTTGAAAGGTATTTTGGAGAGAGGGATATTTGTGCATATATTTGTGTATACACATACAGCTGTAGAGGGAAAGTTAAAGTAGGGGGAAGATGTAATTTGAATAGGTAAGCAGTGTCGGTTTAGTTTAGAAAGCGCATCTGTACTAGATCAGTGCTCAGGTCCTGGCAGTGACTTACCGTGTGTTGTTTCTGGAAAGGTTTTGAATAAGTGATTGACTAGCTAACTCGGAAAGCTGGAGGGCTTCATGCTTCCTGCTCTTCAAATTAGCAAATAGTACGTGAAACATGTAAGAAGAAGGATGTTGATTTAATTAAGTCAATTTTGCTATAATTTGAAGCAGAATGAGCCCTCAGGCCTTCTTACGTACATAGGATTTCACACACATGGGATACATCAACCTGTTTCCCAGTTTTCATTTCTAATTCCATTTTCCCAATCCAACATCGTTCAATATGGAAAGTGCGCATTGCTCACTCCACACTCTCCACTCACTCACTCACTCACTCACTCACTCACTCACTCACTCACTCACTCAACCGACTCACTACATTTTACTTTTACATTTAAGGAATTTCAAGGTAGGAGCGCGCGGAGCTGTCAGTGAAATTGTAATCCCTATGTAGATCCCACGCTCGATTCTTGGCCATCTATGCTGTGGATTGATTAGTTTTACATCTACATGTGTCTCCCTATCTATCTATCTACTACTACTTGTTATGCAATCCTATTCAGGTTGTTGCATTGCAATATGATTCGATTGTTTCCCTCGCCTTCTGTCTCTCCTTCTCTTCCTCTCTCACTCCGTGTTAGAGGTGAGTAGCTCAAGTCTGACGTTTGGACTGGATTTGTAGGAATTGAAACTGGGAAACAGGTCCTTTCACTCTATCCATCGAATCAAGTCGATGGTGAGGTGTAGTACAGTACATACATTCAGTCACTGGAGAAACTATATTAGCTCAAAGTCAGCTCTCTCTCTCTCTCTCTTTCACCCTCTTCTTCGCACGTTACTACAGATATCTGTCGTAGATTGTTGTACAATCTCTCTCTCCATTTCTTCTTGCACTTTCTCCTCTTTGGCTTGGTAAATTCTTGAGTCAAAAGCGATCGAAAAGTTATAAGCATAGATTTCCCAAGTGATTTTCTCTTATAGATGAGATTTTTTTGTGCGTTCCTGTAACTCTCCGAGTGCGAACGTATCCACGCTACTAGTTTCAGAGGGGTATATATAGATATACCTAGGTAGACTTGAAGACGAGCAGTAGCCAAGTGAGAGCTGGAGAGGAGAAAAAAATAGCTGGAGATGAGACGAGGATAAGTAGAGAAAGTATAGACAATTCGACCAGTATTTGTGTTGATTGTATCCATATCAAGGCAAACTCTGATGTATGGAAATCAGAGAAAACAGAGGAGTAGCATAGAGCTATATGCTCACCATCCATAGATAGATATTGATGACGGGGGAGAGAATCTAGAAATAGATGAAAAGAGGAAAAAGAAGTGAAGGATGAGGGAGTTTAAAAATGGGCCTGGCTACCCCTCGTCGTACATAGTCATGAAGAGCGATGGCTGTGAATGGCGAGTGAAGACTTGGAAAACCAAAAATGTTCGTGTTTGAGGAGACCAAACATGAAAGTAGTCGACATCCGTCGAATGTCAATGTTTCTCTTTTTTTCCCCACCAACTCTCTCGTCTTCATACACAAGTGAGTCTCAAAGTGTATGAATGACTCAGGCTCGGATCGGAGAGCCAAGTCATTGCAATGGAAATGGGTAGGCTATAGGCAAATTTCTCCGACGCCAAAATCCGAAACCTTGACGAGACTCGTCTCGGTCTTGGTCTAGCCTACATATAGTCATAGACGACAATGACAACTTGAGGAGGGAGACGGAAGAGTACAAAACATAAACTCACGTAGTATCTCTATAAGTTTTGAATAGGACCGCGTCATAGTTTGTCTCCTTTTACTTCATGTGTATATCACTGCATCCAAGAAACTACTACTACCACAACCAGACGCCACTATTTTAAATCATCCACTTTACTTATTCTCTCTCTCTCTCTCTGTCTGTGTGTTACTTTCTCCACTCTTTATACTTGCTTCTATGTTCAGAAAATACAAGAGCACAAAGCAGAATACAATGAGGCAGCCAGCTCAAAACACCAATTTTATGATACCTACTCTACATTTCCTCCTATGTTCGTTTTACATTTACATTACTCCCCCACGCATGAGAAATGGAGAGGAGAGGATCGTAAGGGAAGACATATGCTCACTCATGTCTATCCTCTAGTCATACTCTTTCCCAATTTTCTACCAACCCTATTCATGGATAATTTGTGTAAGTAATAGTTTGAGCACATAAAGCTAACCAAACTTTACCCAATCATCCCAAGCAAAGCTACCTACACGCGTACATATAGATTTACGCCATTCTCTTCAAAAATATATATCCCCATCAAACATAGTTGGGCATGAGAATACATTGGTCATTCCCCCCGTCCCCTATGGCATATTATATTATTATATATGGCTAGAACGGAAAGAGCTACATTTGCATAAGCGAGTACGATCGCGGGTGTCGAGTACATGCGTCAAAACTCCATGTTTAAGATTAGTACTACGCGTCACTCTAATTTTAAAAAGCCCAGATTGTTTGCCTTACACCTAGAAGCAAAAATGTTTTGGACATGTTAGTTTAGCATGAGGTTGAATAGGTATAAGGAGATTTTATTCCAAGAAGTCAATGCAGTTTCATGATACTGTTTTACTCCTGAGATGTTTTCCTTAGTAAAGACTATACAATGACTCAGAATGGAAATAAACTAGTTATGAAGAAAAGATAGTGCCTAGGCGAAAGTATTAGAAAGAATCATTTGGTCATAACAATATTTTACAAGTCATTTGTATTCATTAGTATTGATTAGTGCGGGGAGAAAGTGTGAAAACACTAAAATTACAAGGAAGGGTGGCTGTTAGAATTCTTGATTTTTTCTTTTAAAAAAAGACGTAGCTACTGAACCTAGCATGATTTATTCATTAGGAATGAGAGCTTCTCCTCTTCCTTCTATTTTCTATGCATCCTCACAACTTACTCTCCTAGTCCTCCGCACGACTCCCAGAATCTCCAAATAAGACTGGAACACTGAAAATTGGGGAAAGAAGTTATTCAGTGTGTCTTAAGTCCCGTCTTTGATAACTGTATGCGGAGGGATGGAGGGGAGAGTGAGAGTGAAGCTAAGCCAAGTCATTTACACTGTGCATCGCTCCGCATCACGTCACCTCATATCAAACAAGTTACCAATGCCTTAACATAGTCCTCATCGCTCTCCTTTCTCCAGAAGAACCGCTACGAGCGTCACTCTGCCTGTGCGAGGGATTCAGTCGATACAAATGAGTGTGAGAAGTTAAAAGAGCGGGGAGAAGGGAAAAAGACGGATCACTCCAAAGCGTAAGGGAAAATAAGTGGAAGAAGTAGGAGGAAGACGGGAAAGAAAGGAGAGGAAGAGAAAGCTCGGATGTTGAATAATATTTGTTGGAAGATGTGAATGGTGATAGGCAGGGAAACTAACTTTGTATAAGAGGTAAAAGTGAAAGTATAATGGTAGTTGGCTCCGTACTCAATATCTGAAAATCCGAAAGAAACGCTATATGTTTTCCCTGCTCTTCACTCTTTCTCTCTTTCTCTATATTATACACATCTTTACTCTCTGGGGGTTATTTCCTGGACTTGTGCTTTTTCTCTCCAGTGGAACTGGAAACTCTATTATATGTCGATCAAGTCAAGGTTACAGGTTTCAATGGCACCGATTCAGATCGATTGCATATCATCCCTTGTACACATGTACAAAACCATATGCATCCCTACTTCCTTAATATGAGTCATACCAGCCTCTATCTCACTACTCACCTTTACATAATAATTGCATTAAAATATGTAGAAAAAACACTTTTCGTCAACAACTTTTTGACTTTTCCTCTTCTTGCATTTATATTTGTCCATTAATTTTGTTAAAAGATTAGTGCAGTTTTTTAAAAAAAATGTATATTTTAACTTTAAGTCTTATAATAATATGACAACTTTGAAGACTAAAATAAAAAAGTGCTTCACACTAAATCAGTAAGCGTGACGTAATGAGAATTCTGGAAAATAAAGAAGTTTTAGGTAAAAAAGGAACTATTTTCGTACTTTGTGGAATACTTGAGAAAGAAATGCAAAAAACACAAGTATAGGAATAGGAGAGGAAGACTCACGTAAGGGCTTAATGCCTATTATAGGAAATGCTCTGGTGAAGGTGAACTATAAGTGAAAGTAGAAATATGCCTGTGCCAGAAGTCGCATTAGGATTAGAGAGCCACAGACTCATCTGATTTGCAAGATTTGAGGAGTTGAAACGATCCCATCTAAGAGCAATTCTATGCTTCCTTCCAGCATCAGCCACTCTTTCCATCTAATCGTAAGTACCTGAATGGATCCGTCGTCATCTCCCAATCTCCTTCATCGTGTGCATGTACCCACATTCTCGTCTTGGTATAAGTGTATATATCTCCCCAACTCAAGCCATTTACTTTCTCTCGTCTACACTCCACATATAAAATTTGGTCTCTCTCTCTCTCTCTCTCTCTCTCCCTCTCTCTCTGTCTCCTGTCTCGTTGGCAATTGTAAAATCTAAAATCAGTTAGAGACATATATAGCTATTGGATATACGTCAATGTTTGATCCTGCTCTTGGAAATAGTAATCATATAAGGTACACTTTAAACTGCACTGCACTGCCATGGTTCATTTCCGTTCCAACTTATCCACTTTCAGAGAGAAATTTCATATCATGAAAAGAAAACTAATACTATGGGACGGCTTTAATAATGCTTCATGCTAAAGGGGAAATGACAATGATAGCGCACACGGCCGTCTTACATGTCTCTCCTCTACTCTCTCTCTCCCTCCCTCCCTCCCTCCCTCCCTCCCTCCTTTCTTTTCCCCTCATCGTCTCTATCAAATCAAGGAGTGGAAAATGGGCGACTGATCTTTTCCTTCTATTCAACAAACAAAATCCCACCAAGTGACGTTTCTATACGCTGCTCCATTCCATGACAAACTCTCCTATAAGATTTCTATCTCATACCTTCTATCTTTATATACATGTATAACTCGTCCTATTATTCTTACCATTATTTAATTTTTTTAAATATAATATATTGCGTACTGCAGGCTTTGTATATTATGTAGGTTGTAGTTTACCAGTCATTGGGGAGTTTAGTGCGGATTACAACGACAACCATGGTAGTTTATGGAGGTAGAATGGAAATGGGTGTGCACCTTATATTTCCCATAAATGTTCTCCTCACTAATTCCACACACGCATGTACACACTGAGTAGCCATAAAGGAAGGAGGGAGTGTAAATATCCAAATTTAAAATAGACGGAGAAAAGACGGCATTCCATACCTGTGAGAGTAAATGTAAATGGTAAAAGGAAAAGAAGCTGAGCTAAGCTCTAAGAAGGAACAGGACCAGGACGACGACGACAAGGACCCTAGGTGAATCCAATAGGTGTGTGTAATGTATCCGATACTATACACTAGACGCAATGAATTGGGATCATTGTATTTCATTCTAGATTCAGTAATCACTATTGTAAGGGAGAATCAATAACTATTTCCTGTAATTGAGACTCTTTTGTACCTACATGTACACTAGGGAATTTCTACGAGGAACTTTACTCCTATCTCTACATAAAAATATATATATCTAAATACGTAACTGACTCCTTCTCCCTCCTCTTTCTCATTCCACATTACTCACAACTCACTCTTGTGTCACTAAGAAAAATACAAATAAAATACTTGACTATATATCTAATCTAATACTCTATATAATATGACAAATAAATCTTGGTTGTAGTTATGCAGTGTTTGAGCTGTACTGTGTGTAGGTATAAGAAAGTGCTATTGGGAAGGGAAATGGCCCAGGGTAATTCTACTTTGTTCAATCCATGTTATTGCATTAAACAAACGATAAAGTTTGGCAGCTGTGTTGCTGCTAGAGCTTTTGTAATGCAGTAAATTAAGAGGTGGTCGGGAATTCATATGCAAGCATAAAATAAACAACAGAATTGCAATGCTGTCTGTCTCCATTCACTCCACTCTACACACAGTCCTCTCGTGCTGTGGTATCATAATGTAAGTAGTCGTGTGGAAAGTTTGCATGCACGGCTTTCTCTCTCTCTCTCTCTCTCTATCCTCGTATTGTTAGCTTAGCTTGGTCACACAGGTGCGGTAGGAATTTTGGAATAAGGAACGACACAGGGAAAATCGATCGTGAACCACAGTAATTATTAATTTTGTCCTACTCTAATCCAAACGCAATGACTTGACTTCTTTTGCCTTTCACTACCTTACCGCCCATTCTTTCCTCTCTGTATGCCCGTCTCTCCCCAAAACAAAACACTAGAGGAATTGACCAACTAAACCAATTTATTTGTTTTATTCTCATATGGTCAGCACAATCTACTTCCCAATGGGAGTAGAGATATTCCACACCGAGTAATGTACCTAATGTATATTCTGTACAATTTACTTAGGACTTTATTTAAACGCACACAACTTTGATGTTAAGCAGGCGTGCTTGGGTGAGTGGTTAGGACTGCAGACTGTAACAAAATTTACAGCCTCAGACCCGGCTTCAATCCTCGGCCACTGCTAATCGTTTGCGGCTCGGTGTTGTACGGTAAACGTCACTGGATGGTTAATTGAAACACAATCTCCTTCGGTGCTCCTTAGTGGCCACTACTTACTGTAGGGGCCTAGGGAATGAGACTCCTTTACTGTGGAGGAGGGGACGGGGATAGGTGAAAGGGTACAAAGACCGAGACGATCTAACGCGGTAGCCTCCTATTTCCTCACCCACAGTGACTGGTTGAGTCTGGTTGTATGAACTTCGGTTGAATCGACCCAATGAATAAATTATTATTATTATATTCTGTACAATAAGAGGGGAGATGATATTCCTAATTCTTAAAATTACTGACATCATTGATCATTTCTATTGCTCTGGAAAGTTAATTTGTCAAGTTCAAACCCTGCAGTGCTATCCTTAATTCTTAAAATATTAATAGCTAAATCCATGCAATAAATTTATCATTTATAGACACAAGAAAGAGAAATAATTTTTCTTTAATTTTTAATCGCACGAGTGAAACAGCTTTACAGCTTTACACAGACAGAGCAGAATTAGATAGGTTAAAAGTGTAGGCAAAATTCAAATACCTTGAATTTCAAAGGAAGGTAACAACTTAATTCTTCAATTTGAAGTTTATTTATATATATTTAACATAAAATATGGAAAGAAATATACTAGATTTCCACTTTCACCAGATACTTAAATAGAGGGCAGAATTAATTTTCACAAGTTTGAATACGGAGAACATGAAATAAAACAATTTCTGAATGGAGACACGGTTATCTACTAGACAAATGAATGGATTTCCTCTCTTCTTGTTAAAAACATGGTAGTTGACATGGAAAGCACACGTGAATAAAGTTCAATCCGCTTGTGGAGTCAGTCAATGCAGAGCTTATCTATTCAAGTTCACTGTCCGTGCAATAAAACAATTAGGGACTAGCCAGGGTGAATGCGGAGATGCTACATACTTTATTTGTAAGGGTATTGATGTGCGTAGATTCGACATATACATATATAGAAATGCTTTAAATGTGGTTGCACTCTCAATCGCAATGAAGAACTCATTGTGCGTGAAATCCTCCAGTAGTCTACGTAAGTAACAATCTCCCCACAGTTTTAAGCGATCTGAGTATCCATTTTCCCTTCCTTTAACCAACAAAATATTTTATCGGACACACGACTTGATGTAAACTTGTCAAATACACTCTAAAATAAAATAAAGAGGAGACATGTTTTTCATGTTAGAATTTTCTTTCAATCCAATACTTTGAAGAATACAGATACCACAAAACTAAACGTAATTCTATATTTTAGACAAAAAACAATTTTAATTACAAAATAAACTCAGCATTTACAGCATTATATACTTTTGAGTTTAATAATTAAAGTCTATATAAATGCCCATGACAAAGAAAAGGAATAGTATACACAAAATTGAAAGCCGAAACTGGTTGAGTGGAGAAATATTAAGAAAACAGAGACTCAGGTTAATGTAGTTAAAATTGGAACGAGGTATAAGGGGATAGAGATGCTTTCACTTTCACTTTCACTCGCACTCCGTTTTGTACAAGACCATTTGTGTGTCTTCATGCTTTCAGTGAAAAGGGATTGAGGAGGGGAAAGAGAGGCTATATCAACAGAGTTAGCGTACTAGAGAAAGGCGGAGAGTAAAAACTAAACTGAGGTTGAACAGAGAAAAACACTTTTGAGACGTATAAAAAAATCATGAGGTAGACTGTGTAGTAGTGTAATATGATAGACCGGACCAAAGTTAAAGGGATGTGAATTCCGAGAGTTCTCTTACCAAGGCTAAAGCATAGAGCAAGTTGAAAACGAGAATGCAAGAAGTATATACTGAGTTCAAAGAGAGATCTTGATTTAATTCTGTTGACCCATGCTAAGTTTAAAAACGTTCTCTCATCTAATCTGGTTTAACACTGGAGTCGGAGGGAGTGAAGAGAAACTTACCTGCTTAGTCAGCTTCAGCTGAGTTGAACGGTTTTCACCGAGGTAGACAACGAGCGAGAGAGAGAGAGAAAGTCTGAGTGAGAGAAAGTACTACGTAGAAGGTCACATCTGAACTTTTGCACTCTGTTTCAATTTCACTCGTGAATTCCATTACTAGCGAATTTTGTACTCTCGGTCGTAATGTACATTTACTTTAGGTTTTTGTTGTCTTCGATGAGATACGATGAGTTGTTCCTCTGTGAATACTTTTTACTTGGCGTCTAAAACCCATTATTTGTTTCCTTACAGCTCAACTTATGATTTATTTTTGCTTTCTCCTCCCTTGTCTCACCATCCCATCTTCTCATTAGTCATTTGGTATCCTCACGCGGATTTTATAGAACCTACAATATAGGAGACATGCATCATTTTATTTATCCATAAAAAAGTATTCTGATCTTGGAGTCGACTGAGAATGTTTTTAGACTAGATGGAAGAGCAAGAAGATATACTCTTTACGTTCTCTCTACTTTCACTTTCTCTCACAATAATAGAATGGGAGTAAAGTTAAAATTATTTGATATAAGACTATGATTCAGTCAGCTCCTCTGTTGAGCATCAGTCAGTCAGCTTAGTTTGTTGAGCGGTGAAAAATTCACATACTCAGCTTTGCTCCTGTCTGAATTCCCTATTTGGAAATCCTTCTCTATTCTATCTGTCCAACTACAGGGTCGGTCTATCTATCTTATGGATTCTTCATCCCTACTTTCTCCTCATTTCTCCATCTTTCTCTATATAAGTGTATGCGACTTGAGTCATGTTGAGTCAACCAACCTCCGGTTATGCTTTCTCTACTTTTCTTTCCGTTTTATTTTCCATGTTTTTGTATAGATAGCTATTAAGTGTCTCTGCTCAAATTTGCTTCCCTTTCATTCATTTTATGCTGCTCAGAATGACTTTTTTCGGCTGTATTTTTTTTTCAAGAATACCCACTACTCATAAAATAGTGCATGTTTCAATATGCTCTACGTTCCATTTGCGTCTATTATTACTACTGCACTCCGCCTGCGTCTACCTACATAGGATTTGTTGTTTACAAAATTTGCATTTCATTTCAGTTGATAGACGACGTCTTTTGCTCTATGCAATGGTTTCGCTTTCATATTCCCACGTTTTTTTGTCAGCAAAAATAAAAGAATAGATTTTTCGCCTCTCCTGTTATTTTGCTCTCGTTTTCATTCTCTTGTTTTATATCAACATCAACGTGAGTCCTACATATATATACATATTAGACCGAACGTAGTCTCACGCACACCAAAACTCCTACAAAAAAGCACTAAAGTGGAACAGATGAAACAAGAAAGAATCGAAGAAAGCAAAACTAAACACGTCGAGGCTAAATAACAGGGCACGGGAGAGGAAGGAGCAGAAGAAAATATAGAATAGAGAAAGATTTAATAGAGAGAAAGAGACGGAATGGAATAAAATAGAAGGGGGTAGTCAGAGAGTTGCAAACATTTCTGGAAGCATTCTGTCTTGGAGTAAACTGCCGGTAAATTTTCTGAAGGGCAAATGAGAGGATCGGATTTATTTACAAACTTGAGGGAAGACTGCAGTCGCGCCAAGTAGTAGGAGTAGTAGTATAGTCTAAGTAAGTAATAAGAATGGAAGGAAAAATGTTGCGTGAACGGGGAGAGCGTGTGATGTTGTCTAATGCATATACCTACTAATTTTGTTACCACAGTACAACGTGAACAAAACCCTGTGTGAGAGGACCTTGAGGGTAGATAGAATCTTTCCATTCCATATACTACACGTCGTGGTCATGTAAACGCTGTCAAGTTGGTAATGCATTCCCATCCCATTACACACTGTTGCTCCTTCTCCGTTTTGTTGAAAGAGAGAGAGTATTCCCGGCCCGAGTACAAAAGTTAACAACTTAATTCTCGACATAAATAAGCTACATACTCTTCAAGTTTTTACTGCAGTAGTATTTCAATTAAAGATCTACAATTTTTCCGACTCACTCCTACACATATATACACACTGTATAAACAACTAATAGGCGACTTTTGTCCAGGACTAATTTTAGACAAAACTCAATGAGGGAGCAGCAGCTGTACAAGTCACAAAAGTCATATTATCATATCTTTTAACTTTAACGTTGTATAAGGACGCGTAAAGTTTTTAAGCGTCCCAGCCCAAGGGCGTCATTTCTTTCCCGTACACGCAACACAGAATGTGATAAGGGAAGACCAGACCTCTGTATCTCTCCCTATCTATCTACTCAACTTAAAACATGCATTGTTCTCATTTTAAATAGAAAATTTACAAAGCAAACTTGTTATTCTAAGCTTAAAAATTTGTCAAGCCTGGCATGTGTGATTTAGAGAAATGTCTGTCTTATGTGAACCTTGTACACTTACAATTATGAACTAATGTAACGATCCTAGACTATAGAGTATACACATCAACATCCGACTCCACACAAATGTGTATGCAATGCATACAAAGTGCCAAGTTATATGGAAAAGATTAATCTCAAGCTAAAATCTCAAGTTTTAATGTTTGCCAAAAAATAAATTGGAGAGGAGGAATTAAAATAAAGAGAGAAAATGAAACGAGAGAAGAAAGAGAGTCACAAATGGAGAATTATAGCAGACAAGACCAGAGAAAGCAAAACTCAAGAACTAGAACTTTCTTGGCTAAGTCACTGAATGTCATAGAGAGCCAGAGTGTATATGTATATATATGAACATGAATAGTTGGGTTGAGGGAGTGTAAGTGAAGGACAAACACGACGAGTGTAATAAGTTGTCGCTATATCAGTACCTTATTCCAAGAGATCAACTTGGTTTTTGAAGAGAAGGAGTTGCTGGAGCTGGAGTTGGCAATTGAGAAATAGGAAAAAAAACATTTAGCTGAGGCTGAAGCTTGAGAAAGCTTTTAAATTCTCTTTTCATATGATTTACACTAGGAAGCTCAAGTTCAAGTACCCGGTCATGGTGTGTAGATAATAGTGAAGTGTTTAGCCCAAGGTGCGTTATACTCCGGCAGCCAGTCCTATATTAGTGGAAAATGCATTACAAAAATATCTTAAGTTTCCATCCTAATATTTCTCATCATGCATCCAGAATCCAGATTCTAGATTGTATTCGATTGGAGTGTATTTATTAAGTCACTTTCCAATCCTGGTTTACTTCTACCCCGAATCCGAATCATTCATACTGATATAATAAGAATTTTTGTCATTAGACTAAAACGAAAAATACGAGATCGAGGAAAAGGTTAGGAGGGGAAAAATCCATGTTTATCGAAAGTTAGATAACTGCAATTTAGTAGTGGAGACAGAGTGGGAAAAGCTTGTTAATGCCCTACTTCATAGAATAGTGTAGATCTGGATCTGGATGATGTTGGCGGGGAAGGTATGAAGTGAGGGGGGGGGGGCACCATAGTAATGCTTTTCCTCAAGATAGTTAGACAGATACATACAAGACACAAGGTTGATAGACAGACGTGTACATAGGTGAGAGTGGAAGGTGGGTAGATAGAGGGAGAGGGACTGGAGAGGAAATGAATTCCATCAAGTGCATCGGGATGTGTGCGAATGCTAAAAGAAACTTATGTCGAATTCAAAGGGAAATGGATAAGTAGAAAAATGTGAGTGGTATGAAAGTTTGGTGAGTAAAAAGGAACGATTAGAACGGGTCGTTGGTCCGTGAAATTTCTCTCTCTCCTCTGTATATTTACCGCTGACTTTGACGCTCTTGGAATTTTAATGTCTTACTTTTCCGCAATCCAATTTTTCATGGGTACCCTTTTCTCCCCAAACTTGTGATTTATGAAAAAAGGACCAAGACTGCATGGATCTGCTTACTCTTCCCTACCCCTACCCCTACCCCGCACTCATTCTACAGTTACACTTTAACCAAGAACCAAATCTCATCGTCCCAGCTTCCAGCTTTCCACTTTTCATGTCAGTGCTCAGTTCACAGTTTTTCACTTGTCTGCTTTCTCCAGTCTCTCTCTCTCTCTTTCCCAACTTATAAACTATCAGTATCTATCACCTAAACATAGACAAACTTTACTCAGCTTGTCTGTCCTCCTCACGGCCAAACTATATTTATGATAAACTAAACCAACCCATTGTCAAGGAAAAGTTAGCAGGAGAGTAAGTTAGATTGTCAGGGGTGGGTGGTGTTGGTAGAGATACTAAGCTGTCTGAGTTGATAGTAGTTGCAGTACAGTGCAGTACAGAGCTAGAAACAGAAACAGGATAGAAAATAGGAGCAAAGCGAGTACACATTTAAGTTATAGTGGCAACTTTTTATATTAGTAATAACTTATTAACATGATGTTAGAAGGGGACACAAGAGTGTACAAATACGAATACGAATACGAATTTATTCAATTTTGAAAGGCTGTTACCCATAACATTCACAGAATTTTTAAAGTTAACTTAATAGGAGTGCTATTAGTTTTATACATAACGGGATACATATCCCAATCAGATAGATAGATAGATAAGGCTTTATTGTGCACTTAGGCCATGGCCCATACCACAAAGCATAATACATACATGATGTACATTAATATTGAATATAATATGGTAAATTTACATACATTGGTATAAATTGATATTTTTGGTTTTAATTTTAAAATGTATTTTAAATTGTTACTTTAATAGTTCTTGTAATTTAAAATCGAGATTATTATTAGTTTGGTCGGGTTTGGTGGGAGAAGCGTAGCGCCTTTTGGAACGTAAATGACCTGAGAAATATGTTAGAGCATAATATTATCACAATTACAAAATAAATATTATTCTTAAAATTTTTAATAGTTGATTTTTATAATTATTTTATAATTTGTAACATAGTATATTTGTTTCTGTTTTTGAGTTTTGCGTCCATGAGATTATTTCAGTCCATTGTTCAGTCCATTTACGGTGTTTTATTCTTCCCTCAAGTTGAAATGATTGTTGATCGTTGGTATAATGTCGTAAATATTGGTCAAAGTTTGCCAATACTTTTCCATCAGATATGTTAACCACTTCATCAACCTTACACTTATTGTAAGCAATAATTTTAACTGTCTTTTTATTTTTCCTTAAGCTCTTGACTTCCCGTAGAAGATGCTTTTTGATATCTTGTTCAGTTTTTGTGAGGTTTTCGTTAATAGCGTAACCAGTTCCCTTTAGCTTCGTACTATTCCGTAGGACTTCTTTTGCCTCAAAAACATTTGGGAGTTGTATTATTATTGGTGTCGTTCTGTCTCCTTTTGAGGTAAATATTCTTGCAGATAGTATTTTTATTTGTCTTAATTCCATGGTTTCATTTATGACTTCCGTTGCTATCTGCATTGTAGTGTTTTCTTCTTCGTTTTTGTAGCCAAACAGAACAACATCAGACTTGTCAGACCCAATTAATTTGTCCATGGATTGAACTTTTGACTCTAGTCGTCGGATCCGCTTTTCGTGGTCATTTACTTTATTTGTGAGGTTACATATCCAAATCATATAAGATATATAACAAAATCGTATACATTCAGGCACACGAATTAATAATTTAACCTTAACGCCATAATTTTCTGCGTACATCCTAAACTTACTTACACCAAACCATATATTTTGTTTATATTGTACACTATTAAATTAGATTTTAGATTAGATTTTACGGGTGCGACGACCGCGTTGTGCCATTATTGATAGCCGCGTCCATCATTGATAGTCGCGTCCATCATCTAATGAATGTTTAAGGATACAATGATAACAGGTATAAAAATACGGTTATTAATTAATAAATGACAATGATAAACGATTAATAATATTACAGAGTTATAGATTTGTGGTAATAGTAAGATAGTATTTTTATACTTGATTGGGAATTTTTAATACTAACAATAAGAGTACCAAGTAAGAAGTTTATCAACATATGAGTTAAGTACACAATCAGTAATTCATTGATACAATATCATAATTAAGACTAAGAGTTGAGAAGTGAGTATTGATAATATGTATAACATTTATACTGTACCCATAATTTCATATGTATGAGGAAGGACAAAAAACCAAATTACGTAAGCTGCAACATGTTCGGTAGGCTGGTCACTGGTCAGATCGTCAGAAGCTCTTCAATCTTTGAGTCGAGTATTTATCCAGAAAGTACCACCAGTAAATTTCAAAATATTTGGGTACAGATTTCCGATGTAAGGGGGTTGAGTTTCGAGATAGTAAATAACCTAGGATTTTAAGGATGATGAGGAATTTTGAGCCGTCAGCAAAGAGAGTAGTGAAGGTTCCATTGTTTAGTACGATGAAGTATCTGAGATCCATAAACGTACCTTCACGGTCGAATTTTTGAAGTTGTTTAGATTGAGTAAGGAGGTATTTTTTAGTAATGAGTTGAAGACTTGTAAAATTAGTGACATCAAATTTTGATGACCTCGATAAGATATCATGAAAATCCATGGTTAAATCAGAGCCACAATTGATTGCAAAGAAATGCACAGTTCGTGAAATAGTACTGTATGTGAGAGGTTTAATCCAGGTATTATTGACGTTCCAAAGGACCTTTGCAGTTCCGATTGTTTGAGTATCTTGAGTAACTTTCGACGTGATCGTGTCAACCTTAGGTTCTTCAAGTTCCACTTTATTTTCCAATTTAAAGATATGTGACTTGTGAACTTCCTCCTTTCCCAAGTTTCTGTCTACAACAATTGAAGCTAGTAGTCGATCAGTCCTTTTATGAAAACGAGATGTAGATTTTTGAAATTTTTGAAGGATTGAAATCAAATCCACGGTTGCTGTGTGTACAGATATTACTTTCGGTAAATTTTTAGACATGATAATTGATGTAGAGCACCAGGCGGATCAGTTCACAGGTTTACGTGCTAAGTATATGGGAAGAACGTGGTCGGATTTAAGTTGAGTTTTTGTTGAGTGACAATTAGTTTTTTGTAGTTAAGTTATTGCTGCTGATAGAGTGATTAACGACACGTAAAATGCAATGCAAAAAAATTCAAATGGAGTATGTTTAGAGTTCCAAATTTCACAAAATAGTACAGAAATTTTGGAGCAATTTTTTAGTACGTGTACAGCGTGCGCAGCTTTTAGTCCCTCCTCGGGACACAAGAGTGTAGTAAATAGTTAGGTTAGACTCTGGTCTAGCTGTAGAACCGACCACCTCTCTTCACTATACTGATAGGTGTGAATGTGCGGACGCCGACTTGGTTTTATTTTGGACTTGGAGAAGAGGGTGACAAGTTTAGTACGTTACGAAATATTTATTTGCTTCAATAAATCCTCCATTTATGAAGACTATGATGCACCATTTGAATTATCCAATTTAGTAATGTTACAACCTGTGCACGAACTTCCTTCATAATTTATCCTTTGCTACTACTCCATCCGACGGTCCAACGTGTATGTTTTGTCTTGGAAGTGCATGGGGGATCTTTCACAGTCATTTCAATCACACTCACAGCTTCTGGGCATGCACGCTGACTTCGTTTCGTTTGTTCGCTCCTCTCTCTCTCTCTCTCTCGTCTGTCTGCCCTCCAGTGTGGTGAACGTGAACGTGAAGACGTGCTAGACGTGAGTCACAAACTAGAAAACTGGAAAGAAAGAAAACGAGAGTATAGAGATATGGAGGGTCCAACAACTGCAGGGAATATTTTCAATCGTAAGACAGGCAGTGCATAAAATACCTACATAAAATAGGTACATAATGTGTAGATCATACACATGCCGAGGTACTTACTCATATAGATACTTAGCCACCCACATGTAAATATAATGCCAGATATTTAAATGAAGATTACACTACATTATCTCAATTACCTTCAACAGAAATTTTTTTCACAGAAAATAATGTTTTCCACACAGATTTTATGTAGAATATTTAACGGGTTTAAACAATATTTTTATATTCCCTCCCTCGTACCCTGGTAGGGTGAATAGGCATAGGTATAGTCGACTATTTTTGAGAGTGCCTACCTACCTAGAGAGTCCAAGCATGTAGAGGCATTTCACTTGTTTTCTTCATGTCTTTATCAAGTCAACAAAATCTTTGGAGGAAAACACGGCCTACGGTCATGTTTCTTTGCAAACAGGAGCTCCGCCGTAACTAGATCCAGAGACAGATACACACATATACATGGAAAGAGGCATGCGTGTGGACGGAGTGAAATGTAAAATATTTTGGACATAATAATTCTATATAATATTATATATGAGACAGATGTGCTTTGTATGTGATGTTAAAAAGAAGGAGAAATATCAAAGTTGTCAAAATGCATTTGCTCGTCGAGCCTTCCCCTGTATGTACATTATGTAGTCATGTGGAGAGAGATGTGTGTGTGTGGGGTTGCGTAATAATATTCATAGTTATTTCCATGCTGTCATTTCTCTTTTTGCGTATAGTTTGAGACGTGACTCAAAGTGGTTTCTGCAAGTATATGGAGTCTCCCTCACTCTCCCTCTGTATATAATTATATTCTAGGTATGTGCGGAGTGTGGGCTTAAACCTAAACAGATACATATGCGTGGTGGTGGTTCACTTACGGAAATGTACATGTCCTTTATATACTCAATAATACTCATACTCCATTTACTCAATCATCATCCGCGCCCAAAAAATGTCTGTCCTTTTCCACATCAACCTAACTTCCCCCTTTCCCCATATCTCTCTTGCTCTCTCTCTCTTGTATATTACAATATGTGTGTTGTATATAATAGAGAGATATATACTGTAGACTAGGTACTTGGCTCTGGCTGGATGCTGGATACTTCCAGTTCTATCTAATCTAAAATCCGCTTTTTATCGTGTCCCTCAGCCTTGCAAATATTATTCTCCTCTATGCCATTTTATGTCACAACTCTGATGGGGAAGCTGGATAAAAGGACAGAATATATTTAATTGACTCTTTTATTTTTATATTTTTACGGCCACGTGCCTTCATGATCATGCCCCTATCATAGATGCAGCAAAGCATAAGTAAATAGAAAAATCAATATGTATGAGACTACATCTGTGTAAGGCTCCGGACTCGAAAAGAAAGTGCAAACCTCCCAGAAGCTAGCTAAAATTCATTTAGCCCAATAGCTTTTGTTTATTTTATGCCGAATTTTTTTTATATGCATCTATATCCAATGATCCAATCCGGATCTGATTCCGTCGCTCGTAATATAACGCGGACCCAAATCAGCGAGAATGCAGTTTCTTTTGTCTGATAAATATTGAAAACGGAGAGAAATCTAAGAAATAGAAATAAAATAAATCTTATTGTTAGATGAAAAGGTATGAAAAAAATATATAAGCTCACCAGTACCAGACTCACAACTTACCTACCCACATCCAATGTATTTATAAAGGTCAGCAAGTACAAAAAAAATGTAGTGGCAGTTATTGTGGAGCGTCGATTAAAATCGGGCGAGAAACGGAGAACGTATCGTAGGCTGCATGTGGCACGTCTAGATTTAGATTATAACCGATAGGCTCACGTCACATAATGCTTCTTTATGCGGGCGATATAAATGTGACGGAGTAAAGGAGGCAGACCAGTACCAGGACCAGGACCAGAACCAGAACCAGACCGACGCTTTTCAAGTCCAAGAGCAGAAGACCGAGACGCAGACATTTGTTACGCCGTATGTACAAACATAAGTACATGTGTAGACTTTTCTTCACTCGTTCTTTTCACTGGCCGTTAGTCAAAAAAAAGACAGGAGAGAGCAGACAGAGAGAGAAGCGTATTCTTTCTAATCTAGTCATGCATACACATGTTCACATGTTTAGTTATTTTTATTTTGTAAAGAATGAGCTCGACTTTTCTAAAGGATTTACTCTTAGTGCATCTTATAAAATCCCAGAGATCAAATAACGGAGCCATTTGCATACAAAATTACTTCTACGTTCCATTTATTACACTACCTGAAGTTCCTTTTCTACATCTCTCTGTCTCTCCCTCTTCTCTCCATTGGCTTCTCCGGGCTCCTGGTTTGAGGTCTCAGAAGCTATGCTTTAACATTCCCCAACCCCAACATTCTTTATTCCAACTCCCAAGTATTCCCGGAATTACTTGAACTACTCCTACTATCTCGTCAGGACTGATATAGTGAGAAAGCCTGGAGAGTCGCTACAGTAGCGAGATCCATCCAATTCAAATCCTACCATTTTCATCTCTTCACAGGCTCATAATAAAGTGAGCATTCATTCAGACATGCAATATATATGTTACATGCCATATCAAAATATTATTGTGCTTCAACTACTGCTATTTTAGTTCAGCTTCCATCAGCTGGTCCTGGTCCTGGGTTATGGGTCTCGTCCTGGGTTTGGTCTTGGGTCTGGCACTAGGATTTTAGTTTGGGTTTGGATTCGTTGTGTGTGTGTGTGTGTGTGTGTGTTGTGTTTGGGTTTGACTCTCAACTATTGGCTGTCCATGTCCCCCTCTCAACTTTCTTCCCTTCGCAACTCTCTCCTTTGGCTTTGAAGTTTAGCTCAAGTCAAAGTCAATCCTATATAATATCTAATATTTACAGTAAATAAATACTTGAGAGTGAACTTTGAAGAAAAAAATTCAAGTTGAAAACTTATCCATTTATCACCCGTTTTCCATCTTTCACCAGTTTCACCTGCTAATTTTCATGTTCATTCCAGCCTCTTTTCTCCCCTACTTCCCTCCCTCAATCCAGTGACATTAATATTGTAAATGCAATGTGTACTCTGGACGCAACCCCCGTTGTAAATAAGTATTATTTGGGGAGTAGCATGTAATTTTGATGCTTCCCGTCCTATCCTTGATATTATAGCTAGGTACCTATGTGTATTAGTTAAAGTGAGAGGGAGACGGGGCAATTGGTCCAGAACGATACCTTAGAGAAAATGCATACCCAATTGTCACAAAGTCGGAGAAATACATATTTCCCTTTAACACTCATCAATTCTACATAGGTACTCCTATATCCTATATCCTACTATTCTAAACGGAGAAAGGCCGCCAAAGTAAAAGCAAATGTTAAGTCATCTAATTGCAGGGGCTCCTTTATCTCTGAGTGTTTGTGTGTGCGTGTGTGTGCGTTCCTGATAAATGTTAAGTGTTAAATTATCCTATTTATAACATCTTGTCGTACAGAGATAGGTAGTAGGTGTTCGGTCAGGGTACTGTGTACCCATTCAAGTTTGGACTGCAGGGCTAGAAAGGAACCTGCAATAGAGAAAGGAATCTCACTCAATGTAATTTCAATAGGATGCAGGCAGAAGAGTATGAGATTTACATGTGTAGTACACTAACATGCATAGTTAATAAATGGGTCGTCGAGGGACAAAGAAGAAAAATAACTAATGTTTCATTTCCTAGTAGCATTATATACTCGCCATTGTGAAATTCTTTAGATACGGGAAGATATGCTAGGCTCGGGCTGACTCCATGACCGGAGGTACCTCAGTAATATAGGTAGGAAGGTAGGTAGGTAGGTAGGTAGGTAGGTGTCAAGATTCAATTGCTCCCGGGTACTGCACAGAAGAGAACTAACTACGTAGCTATTTTATACCTAGATAAATTATTCCTTGTTCCATTACAAGTTATACATACAGGGAAAAATTCATCTCCTAATAACTTTCAATTCTACTATTTTCCTTGAGTTGACAGCACAATTGCGTAATTACCTGTATGCATTACCGTCACGCTACTACACCTACTTTCTCCTACTTTCCCCAGCTCACTCTTGAAAATATAGCTCTCAAAAAGTTGGAAATCACACCCGGAGCTACAAAGAGAACGTAGAGCGTTATGAACTATGCCGGGACGTAAGCCTCTTGTAAATATAATTATACATGTAGGTACTTTATAGGGCTGTTGTCGTTAGGTAGGTTGGTAGGTAGGTGTGTATGTCATAACCAGGTGTAATAAAAGCTGCCCTAATACTCTACGGTCATGTTTAAACTTTATACAGTATTCAGCAACTGACTGACAATGACGTAATTATGTATTTCAAATTAACTTTAATGTCTGTTTCAAAGAAACAACTGTGTGTGTGTATGGGGAAGGGAAACAACTACTCTCAAATGAGCTACAATCTTGATTCTTTCTTCGAATACACTCATCATCTCCTTCTCAGAAAATGGAAATGGAGCTTAGGCTCAAGCAAGTGACTTGAGCCGAGGACCTAATGGCAAGAATGGAGCATGTAAATATAATTCACCTGTACTCAGAAAAATATTACTATTGTTGAGTGCTGTGCTGAGTGTTGAGAGTTTAGAGAGGTAGGAGCTGGGTCTGGGTAGCAAGGAAGCTCAAGACTGAGGGACCGGCCCTAGTACCAATACGGCAGGAGCTTAGGGACTGGGACTGTAAATATGTAAGCATTAAGTAAAATGAACTACGTTCCCATAATTTATTTATATTATTATATTTATATACAAATGAATATGGATTTGAGAGTATATATGCAGGACAAAGAGAAAGGCAAAGGGAACGACACGAAAGAGCGAGAATTCATTTGTATACTTTAGAAAGGAAGGAGGAAATATAGAGAAAACGAATAGAAATCCGTAAGTTTATTCGTCTAGAGTTTAGGGTAATTACTATTTCCATTTTTTCCAGCTCCTCTCTCTCTCTCTCTCGACGAGTCCCGCGATCAGTTTAGTGACGTATATATAGGAGATGGAGATAGAGGTAGAGGTAGTAGCGGAAGAATAAAGCACCGCGGATGAGCTTACAAGTTCAACAAGACTGATGAGATTTCACTTCATTATTATGAAGCCTAGACTTCACTCACAAAGGGAGACGGGAAAAAACCATACAGAGTCGTCACACACGGTGGTTTTAGTAGTCATATCCGTCTGCGTTATTATCTATTCAAAGGCTCAAGCGGAGGAGGCTGCACGTCCGCCTCATCCTCTTTATTATATGAGGAGTGCTACATACATATACAACTCAACAAGCTCATCGTCGCATCATTGAGTAAACTTGTATGAAAGAGGAAAAAAAGTGCGAGGGTAAACGAAATTGGAGAAAGTTAGAGATAGAGATCTGTCTGCATCCTCTGGAGTGTGTGATTATTGCAAATAATTCGAATCGAATGAAAGAACAGTCAGAGTTAATAAAAATATGGATGGCTGTCTCCATTTTTCTATCATTTGAGAAACCCAACTATAGATATACACAATACATATAGGTAGGTACGCTTAATAATTATTGAGGAAATGGAATTGGTATTATTAACACTGGTGAATCTAGAGATTGAATAAGAGAGAGAGAGAAAGCTTTGTTTTGTGAGGGAGCTTATAAGGATGTGGCATTATATTCTTTTTATGATATGGCGTACACATTGTCTATTTATCTTTATTCCTAACCAACCCTTGAGCAAAGTCATTCTCTTCCACTAATTAAACGAATCATCAAACAAAAATAAAAGCCAATTTCATATTTCTGCTAATAAAGCTCGTTACAAAAAATTACGGATGGTTTTAAGCGATGAAATTTGAGAGACGAAATGAGATAGATACTTTGATTAATTTAATTTTACAAATTGTACATCATGAGTATTTGCACCGGATCCTAATAATTGTGTTATAAACTCGAATTGTTTCTATAGTAGCATTCAAATTCAGCGAGAAAGTTTTTATTGCTTCTCAGCTATTGGAGCGAAAAGCAGTGGTCTCAGCAAGAAAAAAAAGAAATGTGAGGAATATTAGGGTCTGAATGAAAATGATTTAATGTTGGTCCTTCCCTCGTCTACTGTGTCATTGTTCACTATTCAAATTCCTCACACTGTTCCTTTAAAAGCGTAGGAAGGAAAAGTATATATTCTCTCTGATAATAATATAGCGGTGGGCCGGGAAAGAATAGAATATTTATAACTAAAGGAACGTGGGGCTGACGGTGACACTGAATGTGAATTTAGTGGATATAAAGATTTTAAAAATTGAAAGAAAGTTCAAGCTTTTTCTATCCAGATCTTGTCATAGCGTCATGGAATGACTGATTCAATTTGTGATGGTGTGAGGTGAAAGGAGGGAGCATTGGAATTGACTGAGGCTGAGGTGTGGCAAAGACGAAAGATGAAACGAAAAATAATGACATGAGCACACACTTTCTGTTTACTTGGAAACCATAATAGGGAGTGATACGTCAGATACATGCTTATCCACAACATAGCCCACATTTCCCCTTTGTAGTCTCATTCCATCCACATCCACATATTTACATATGAGCCAACACTAACATTTCTTTACCCAAGTCAATACTCTTAGCTCGTGTACAGTAGAGCCCGGCTATACGGAAACCCAGTGGGACTGGGACCAAAGTTATCTGTACGTATTCCTTTTACACCAAGTTACGGAATTCCATTGTAATGGATTTGCAATTGTAATGTATTTAAAAAAGTGTTGTAACTGTGAGTTCAGCCAATATATTTGCAGCTTTTTACAAGCTTTTCAATCAAGTTTTTTTATTTTGCTGGAAACATTAAAGCAAGATAAAATAAGATCCCCCCTTAAAACTGAAGTATTGGTTCCCTTATATCCAGTAAATTTTTCCTTTACTCACAATGAGAAATCTTGCCAACTAAAGCTAGAAAAATTGTCCCTTATACTGGTTTTCCCTTGTAGCCGCTTCCGTTATAGCCGACTTTGACTGTAATAGCAAGTATGACCATTATACTTAAATATAATATGGGAGGTGTTTAAATCTGAATCTGAATACTCAGTAGCCTTTCAAAATGCATATATAAGGATATAAGGGAAGTGTGGACATTCCCTTGCAACGCAGTCTGTAGTCTGTACGGAGTATAGGAAAGGCTATAGTAGAGAGGGGAGGCGGAAGGGGAGAAAAAATGAATGCGTTGTCGCCTGGTGTTTGTTCCAATTGGGATCCTAGGGTGAAGCAGTGCTGGAAGGAATCACGTCGTGAAATTAAGCACGTGCCTCTTGGAGTCCCAATCGCTTCCATATGATGATCAATAAGATCAAGTTACTTGGTCTTCCCCATGGAACCCCATGCTGGGATCCAGAAATCAACTAGACCAACTGTAAACTGAAGACTGACTTGTCGTTTCCCTCTCCCTCTGTTTTTGTCTCATATGTCTCAGCAGAGGCATACACCCGCATCCACACACACACACACACACATCCACACGTATGAACAAGCTGAAAAAAAGCAAGGGCTATACAGCGACGGCAGAGGCAACCAGGAAAATGCACAATCAGAATGCGTAGACTCTAAGAGTAAGAAAGGAAAAACTTAGAAATACTTACCTATACAAAATAAAACTTGTGCATAAGATATTCAATTTTGACTTTCACCACCGAGCATCCAACGTAATAAATACAAAGAGCTACCTAAGTTCTACTTTTTTTTGAGAGGGATTTCAATAAATAAAGTGATTGAACAAAAATCTGACTGAATGAATCAACACATCATTTTCAATATGCCTGTGGTTGAATAATTATAATATTTTTTTTCTTCCCTTTTCAATGCTGACAACTACACACGTACATTTCTTTTTTGGCGGAAATGAGTTCTAGTGTGCCAAAAATATTTTTTTTTTGAAAATTAGTTGACTCGTGGAATTATTGGAGTTATATAATATAATATGCATATATATGGCACTAGCTCCAGGCATCACCCATACAAATATTTGTTGTACGATGAAACTCAAATCGTTGTAACAAAACCCACCCAAACAGATGCATTCGACATTTGCTATGTACTCAAAAACTTTGAGCGATTAAAAAAATAATGAAAACGGAAATTACGTCGGTTTGGATGTAAAATCATTTATTCCATGTCTATACTTGAGTATATCCCTCTCCTCCTCCCCACATATACTCACACTCTGCTGAATGTATGAATAATGTGAACATTTACGTACGTAGTATGGATATATATTATGTATATGAGTACATCTACATGTATGTACACACATGCAAGATGATTAAAACTGCTTCAGACTTTCTCCTTCCAGCCTTTCATTGAATACTTGAGCTGGGCTTGAGATAGTTTATACACGTAGTGTACATACTTGTAATCTGTAGGAAATTCATTTCCTCATGTATTGTGTGGCAGTAATGGGAACGTTCTTTTTTTTTGTGTGCGATCATTTACACAGATTCACAATGATGGTGACTCCTCGACGGATGATTTTCCAGACAATATTCATCACACTTTCCCTCTGGCACTCTTCCCATGCGAATATTGGTAAGGCCAACAATAAGTATTTATATATATATATATTATTTATACTATATACAAGTCTATGATTACACTACATTCTTAAATTCTCAAGAAAAAGTCTTCACAAGGGACTTCACTTTTTCATATTCCACAAAAAGAAAGTATGCACCATATCTCATTAATTATCGTCGAAAATGAAATCATACTCAAATTCATTCCGCACTATCAACTTATGAATTAGCATTGCAATTAGGCAATTGCTATTTATTCGCACGTACTACACATCTATAGTTCTAGATGAAATATAACATTATGTGTAACTTTCTCCTTATTTTTCAACGTTTGTTGACACTATCCATACTTAATGACGTAATTAGAAAATATTGAGAATTAAACATGAATTTTGAAATTATCTATAAGAATCCTTAAGCTTATGTAAAAATCAAAACTTTAGTCATTTAATGGATTTAAATTTAATTATTAATTAATTAATTTATCTAATAAGTCGCATGAACTAAAAAATTAAGCTTTTGTTCAAAATCTAAAATCTCTAAGAATTCCAAATAATTTGTACCATTTTGCACTATGCATTGATTAACCGGAAGAGGGACTGATTAACAAACACAGGTCCGAGATATAGCTGGCTGGCTTGCTTCCTAGATTGGGATGAGAATTAAGTGTAATTAAGCTAAAGGAAAGAGGAATTATTACAATCGGGAGTAATTGAAGTTTCATCTGTAAAGAAGAAAATGCTGGCACACAACTGCAACTAATATAAAGGACTAACAAAGATGAAATTGTTTTTCTTCTCCTCCTTGTTATTCCATCTCTCGAAGATGAGCAATTATACTCTACTCAAATCTTAAGAATACATAATAATAGTAATAATAATTCACATCATGTGTTCCAGCCTTGCGATTTAGTACAACGAAAACGAGAACGAGAAGAGCCTTTCACTGCTCGTGTATAAGAATACTGGAATTTGGATTTGTTAGAGAAAGGATAAAGGATGATGTGTACGGAGTCCCATTCCATTAATACTAATCGTTATCATGAGGCTGAAGCTACAAATTATTATCATTATGTAAACTCAATCAAAATACATATAGCTTTCTCCCAGATATTTATGTGCAGTATATGCATACTTACATCTGCCTTGAGGTGTATGAAAATGAAAGAAAATCATGCTTCATAGTCCATAGTACATAATTTTTTTGTTATTGTGGCTCTACAACCATGTCTATAGTCAAGATGCACTACTAGGGAAAAATAATAATTGATATGTACTGTGCTCCGCGAGTGAAGGACTGAGTGAGTGAGTGAGTGCGCTTCTCGTATCGATCCAAGAAAGTGAAAGAGAAATACAGGATCATAACGAGCCAGGCATGGGCTATGTGTAGACAGTGAGTAGGCACATTATATATGAGGAGAACAGATAGAGATTACATTTCATAGGATACGAATAGGAATAGGAATAGGACTGAAGAAGAAGCAGCAAGAGAGAGAAAAAAAAAGGAATGAAGGGTCTTGAGTTGTATTGGAAGAATATGAAAAGATTGCAATATGATTTGAGTAATCATAGTGATTTCAAAGAATCACTCTAATGGCCAATAGAGCTTTAGTCCAAAGATCATTTTCTCTCTCCATCTCTCTCTCTCGTTCCTCCTTTCTTGCTGCTTTCACCCATCATCCTCGTCTTCTTCCTTTTCTCTCATATCTCTCCCACAGAAAAAAAATACGACTACTACAACATACCTATATATAGTAAAACGCTATCTGACTTTCTCTTTTTTTTCCTTTTCTTTACTTTTAAATTGTGTGTATTTCAACTGTGTAATATTGAACATTGTTTTCCTCACTCACGAGACACATGCTCATGAAAGTCACGAGATGAGACGTTTCCAATTTTTTATATTTTATAGTGGAAAACATCTAGTATTTACTATTAGATCAGTTTGACTACTTACACTTTACAGTCATGTCATACATTTAAACGTAGAAATGGATTCCAATGAAATAGGTTATACATACACATTGCATTTTCAAAAATATGCATTTTTCGATTTTTATACATTATGTGATGGGGAGAGTGTATACAACTGTAGCTAGTTTTTATTTTTGATCCGAGACGGGGGTTTCTTCTTCCTAATAATATAAATGTTCATGAGAAGTCCAGAGTGTTCCACACTATTATGGATGAAGTACGTTCAAGATTGCCTTGTTAGTTACATATGTAGTTTAAACCCCCCTTTAAAAAAAGAAAGAAAAAATGTATCCCCCTCTCATCTTCCCTTCCCTGTTGCCATTGAAAGAGAAGGCAATAAGTGGGTAAAAAAAAGAATAAGAGGAGAAGAGTGGGAAAAAAATAAATCCATACAGTCAAGTAATTTTTCCTTACGCGCTGACCCCATTTAGTTTCTTCTTTTTTTTGGGTGTTTCTGTCTTGTCTTTTTGGCTCAGATTTTATGGGGATAGCTTTAAAAAAGCTTTTTGGCTCCAATCCAAAGCAGATTTACTCGACCATTTTTGCTTTCTCTTCCCCCTCTCTTCTTTTATTTTTCTCGTTCTTTTTTATATGCTTTTGTCTCTATCTCTTTCTCGCTTTCTCTCTCTCTCTCTCTCTCTCTCTCTCACCATTTCCCTTAAATTCTTCTCTTATTACTATTAGCGTTTCAAAAAGTTACTTTCTTACACTTTCACGTTTTCCGTTGTCTTGTCCCTTATGTTTTTTAAAAGTTATTTCATTCTTCTCATTGCCTCCGCTACAACATCCTAGAGACTAGGAATAGATAAGTGTACCACTATTTAGTGAACAAAATGGGGGTGAAAGTGGTCGTGTTCCTCTTTATATTGCTATTAAGACAAAGAAAGAAATATGTAGTAGTTCTTAGTTTCGGAAATAACATGTGATCTCAAATGGCATCATTTTTGTACAGTGTACACATTCCCCTAATAGGAGTATCATACACATTTTGTAGGCTATAAAAAATGTGAAGTACGTAACTAACTATAAGCAATCGTACAGGAGGGAAACTTACAATATCCGGCTCAGTTTACACATTTTTTTTTACTTAATAATCTTATCCTGTGTCCCACCTTCGTCCTATTGAAAAATTGTACTCTTAATAATTATTATGTACACCAACTTTTGTATTATTATACATATATAGCAAAACAAAAATAATTCGTTTGAAGGAGCATTATATCTTCCTACATGAGCTTTAGTCTACTTTTTTAGTAGTATAAAAGTAGCTGAAATTGTCATGTGAATTAAATTTTCTAGTATTCGACTGTAGAATCAATAAGAGAGAAAGAAAGTTTGAAATCGATTCGACTTTGATACTCACAATCAGTTGATAATTCAGTCTGTGCTGGTATGTATGTACATGACCCCCAGAATATAATATATTGTGGCGACCATTGGTAAATTACTTATTTGAATGAAATGAAATTGACCGGAGCTTATTGTAATCCCGCAGCTAAATTATGCAAGCTAGTAAACTATTTCCTTGGACAGGGGCACTACTCTAATTATTGTTAAGTATATCTGCTTCTGACCTGATCGCAATTCTCATCTGATTCATTTTGTCACCCAGGAAAGTTTGAATAGGGGAGCAAACCATAAACTGTAGTAAATCAGTTTGAATAATTGAGAATTACAGCACAGCTTTCACTTGCCATTTCCCCATTAAGCCTCCCTGCCTCCCTGCCTTTTTCCTTATCCACTTCCATGAAGTTGCCTTTCGGCTTAGGCCTCGCGGCTCCGGCTTTGCCTGTACGTTCCAAATAAATAGCGTGAGAGACCCTGGGACGGAGCGACAGTGAAATTTGGAATCCAGATTTCATGGTTGGCTGGATTGGTTGGTTGGCTTGTCGGTCTGTCCGTTGGTCGTTGGGTGGGTTAGTTGGTAGGTCTGTGAGTCTGTCTGCCTGTCGCTCCCGTTTGAAATCGAAGGCACAGAGAGTGGTGGCTCTGATGAAAGAATATCCTATGAAGGGAAGACAGAGATTCTCAAATCAAATCCAAAGGGTGTAATCTCCAATTGATAATAGCCGCGTCTTATTCCAAACTACTCTATAGACTATCGAAGTCACCTCCATCCCGACCGTCACCGTAGCTTCAACATCACTAGATCTTTAACATGTACATGTCGTTTCCATTTCCATTTTGATTGCACTTCTCAATAGTCGTGATACGAAGATGGAACAAGAAGAAGAAGACGAGCATTCAGAGACCGTATAGCTTCGTCGTCCGTCGTAGCTACATCACGTCTCATCGTCTAGTTGGTAATCTCTTTATTCCATTTTTACCATCTTTTGGTGTACATTATATTGCGAATACGATGTGATATGCAATATATCCATCCTCACACACTCATCCACTCTTCCTTGCACGGGAAATCTCTGGAGCCGTCTCATTTCCCATATCCGACCCAGTACTACATTGTGTGCAATATCTAGTCACTCCGACTCCGACTCTGCCCAAGTCCCTCCATGTATACGTACTGTGGATTGTGATTTGGATTCCGAAATCAGAGAAATACGTAGGAAGGGACGAGATGGAATTTGGAATGTATGTGGGGCACGTGAGGGAAAATGTAGAGCCGAAATGAAGTGAGGAGCAGGAAGCATGAGAAAGGTGATCGTGATCAAGACTCTGGTCTCCATTAATGAAATGGATCTTAAACCAAAACCAACCAAAACCAGCCCGATTCGAGTCAAGCATAATCAAAATCAACTAGGGAAGCCAAATTACTATTATAAACGCATTAACTGCATACGACATACAAGAAATACTAAATAGGGACTAGGGACTCCACATATTTTGGGATTTCAATTCCCTTCCCGCTTGTCATAATGTACGTACTATAGAGGGCCAGGAAGAGCATCAGACCCAGACCCAGTGCCGGTACCGTTACCAGTACTAGTTCCAGTTCCAGTAATCAGCATTTATAACCACCAATACAATACGTTTACACACTCCCTCAATGACTACACAGTGAAGATACTCAGTTCCTTTGGTGAGTGTATAATTCCAGCATTTTGGTAGTGACTTGGGTTTTCTGTTTTGAGTGGACGTTGTGATAGATGATAAGTAATGGAAAAGAGGCTTTCGATTCTGCATAAAGATACTCTGAAAGTAAAATGAGTCAAAGTCGAGTCATCGAGTGGAGTGCAGTGCAGTGCGAGTAGTGTGGGAAGAAAGCTGGAGGCATCGGATTATTGAGACAAACTGGATCCTGAACAATGAGGCACAACCCAAGTCAAAGGAATGGAGAGTGCCTACCTACATCAAGGGTAGGACATTGGTTGCCGGTACCGGTACCGGTGCCGGAGACGGAGCAACACTGCTGGATGAGATGTTGGAGTTGGAGCATTCGATCGCGTGTCCTTCACTTAGTCTAATGCCAGCGTGGTCGTGGTTGGTCCGGTATGCAGTGGAATGCAATGTAATGCAAATATATATTTATACATATATCTTGAGCCTGCATCTCAACTACGACCATGCAGGGACTGATGATCGACTGAGCACTGAATATCCATTGAACTCCAAGTCGACTGAGAAAACCCAAGTTGAGCTTGGGCTGAGTTTGGTATATAGTAGAGAAAATAATTAGCCAAATTGAACGAAACCATTTATACGTAATATACTCAGCCCTCTAATGGCTTTTATAGTCCATCAATACAATTTGGTTTATCGCATAAATCTCAACGACACGCAAGCCCTTCACATGAAGATAACCTATGTCTCTGCTTCTCCCCCATGTTGCACTAAGGCTAAGGTACTGTTCCCACACACTGCACTCACTCACTACCTACCTACTTTAGTCGTAGCCACGCACAAAAGAATATTTCAAATTGAACTATATGCCATGCACCACCGATGTAGGAATACTAGTCAAAATTCCGAACCGCGACCACGCTTGAGTCTCTTGCATGGACACTAGCCAACATGTATCTTTCATTTCTTCCTGATATACTGATATACATACCTATCTATATAGTTCTTGGTTTGTGTGACGGACAAAGTATGAGTGCTCAAGCTGCACTCTACTATACTCCAACTCCAAAGATGCGTAGGTACGTACTACATCCTTGTCCTCGAGTTGTTTTTCTTCAAATCTTGTTTGCTGTCTATTATGGGGAAAGTAGTAAGTAGCTTTTTAGGAAAAAATCCGCCTTTTTTCTGTCTCCTCTCTCACACAGGTTACTCACTTGGTTTGGTTTACTTGAGCTTATCGGGTAACTTGGACTTGGCTGACTTGAACTTTTTTTCATTTATACTCTGCTTTATGGTGTCCTTGTACGTGTCCCATGAATCATCTTCTCACCACTTTTGACTTAATAAACTACACTCCTAACTACAGGGCTCATGTGAAAGTACAGAAACGACACATGCCATTATGAGCTCCTGTGTCCCGTTTCCGAATGCACATTGTACAAAATGCGTTCTACGAATGGAAGAGTTTTTTTGTAGGAACAATCTGTTCACGAAATGGTTTTTGTACAAAACCTCTGTCCACTCCATGGTTTTTGTAAGAACTCTGTGTAGTTTAGTGCGAATATATTTTAACATTGACACCATAGCATAGGATATAGTAATTGCCGGCCCAAAATAAGAATCCAAAACAAATGGCATTCTGACACAGTTTGTTCCTACCTATCTACATAATTTACCGGAATTTTGAAACTTTTGCAATACTGGACCAATTTCATCGAGCCATATATCATTCAAAAGGTAATCACTAGTAGAATTCAAATAACAGAATGCGCCTCCATTATAACTATACGTTTCCTAGACAACTGTCTTTTAATTTTTTGATTTGACCTAAAACGTGTTGTATGGGTCACAATCAAAAAACAAAAAAATAGGGATCTCTTTATTTTTGAAGAGCTTTCCAATGATATATCACTCGCTCAAATCCGTTAACTTTTTTTAATTTTCAGTTATGTTTTTCACAAGCCATTTAAAAACTAATACCAATCGTGCGTGCACACTAAGTTATTTAGATTTGCCTAATCGTCACCGTTCGAATGGTATATCATGTTTGTGTAAGTTTACTGAGTGACCGGTCGAAATCTTCATTTAAAACAATATTTATAGTTTTAGCGGGAAATTCAAAACTTTCAATATTAAATTTTTGGATTTATTGAGAATATAAACATACATGTGCGTAAATCGTCACACCTGACCCGTTTACGGCTTCTTCCCTTTAATTTACAACCTCTTAATTGACAACTAAAAGGCGGCAAATTCAAAATGTTGAATTTCGCTGTTAAGGCTGCCATTAAACAAGGGCTTTAGCCCTTGCTTAATTAAGTATATAGATTAAAAAAATTTCAATGCAAAGTGAAAGTGAAAGAAATTGTAGCTGTAGACCCCGACATTAAGTTGATCTGCTCTATTAAATTTTCCGTATTCAAAGCAAAATTTTAAACACATTTAAAAACTGCAACAAAAAAACATTCGAAATTACAAGAATTCGAAAACAAAAGTACATTCGTGCTCAAAGATAATCGGGAAAAGCACCATTCGTACAAAAAATACTTTCACACAAGTAAACTTCGTACAAAGCCACTTCGGACATAGGAAGCCGGGAGCGAGACGACCCATGCTAAACTTATATGCGCTGCTACATGTAGAACCTCTCTCTCTCTCTCTCTCTCTCTCCTTAACAATTTTTCTTCCTAATTCTGATTCGCAAGATTCACTCGCGTCAGCAGTGTTTGTACGTGCTAGTGAAAACAAACAAGGGAAATCTCATTCATCGGAATTCTAGGGAAACACAATATATATAGATATATACATATAACTCGGGATGGATACATTCGTCGTAGATGTAGATATAAAAAGACAGGATATGATCTGATATTTGATATTTGTACTTTGTAGGCATATGGTGTAGGATATTTGTGAGTATACGTAAATCTAGTATGTCAGTGTTATTTCTTCTGCTTCCGTTTGGGCTTGAACCGTTCCGTGGATGTTGACTGGGACGTGGGTGTAACACTGTCGACGATTCCCATTTCCCTATTTGTTTTCTCTCTTTTTCCTTTACTCCCTTTTACTTTGATGATGACTCCCTGAATGTCAATGCTCATGTTGTTCCCTTATATATACATATAAAAAAACGGAGAGAAAAAAAAGGAAAGACACAGGGAGACTGAAGCTGCTTTCTCTCTCCATGTATCTAATAGTCAAAATAAATAAATGAAAATTCCATTGTCGTACTCTCACCTCTCCATGTGCAGTAACACGAAATATCAACAAATATCAACACTTGAAAGACATTTCACATTCCGCTCATTTTTCCTTTGAACACAGTTCAGTAGAGTTCCAGATTCACACACACACAGAACAGAACAGAGTAGACAGTAGACAAGTATATAGCCGGACTCGGACTGACTTGTGAGTATGTCTTGGAGCGTGGAGTATATAGTTTATATTCGATAGGTGACAAGACTTATTCGCACTGTTCGACTTTTACTTCTACTTCTACTTCCACTTCAATCCCGTCTAGAAAATGTTTACTCAAAATGTTACAAGGTTACCCATTGCCACTGGAGTCCAGAGTAGAGCGAGATCGCGGGATGTGTATATATCTAGAATCTAGATGTGGAATCTTCACGGCTAGACTTCTCTAATGTCTAATGGGGTATTTGTACATGGCTCTCCAAGTGGATGCCTCCCCATATTTGCTTTGGCAAAGGGATTACCTACGTGCTCCCGTATATTTGAGCATGTATTATGCATGGTGTGATGGGAAGGATTAATTATTTGTGACAGGATAATTTGAGGTTTAGTTTTTCAAGTAGTAAATATGACGTGGGGAAAACACATGTTGTGTACGCAGTTAAATTGTTCTGCTCACTCTTATTCATATTAGTTATTGATACCGCATAGCGTTTTTGTTCCGAGTGAGCCCGGCTACAGACCCCTGCCGCTCTGCTCTACTTTTTTAAACACTATAATTTAAACATATATGGTACTACCGGGAGGTGGTATAATTACAGTCTAAGGTCAGTGGGTGCATTGGAGAAATTTTGACTATCCTATTCAAATATTAAGCATATGATATATATATGACTCGCCTATATGAAAGTGCAATATTTATTTCTGTGAGTGAATATAGTATATAGTTTTCATATGCCGTATCCATTCTGAGAAAAAATGCAAATAAATATATCGTTATTTTTTTGTTTTAGATTGAAATTGAATTTACCTGGGTTATATAATAAGTACTAAGGACGACCAACGTTAGGGAAATCAGACTTAAATTGTGGATTTATATAAATAACACCACTTAGCCCGATACAATATTTTGTAGAAATGCCAGCTTAGGTGAAGGTGCAAGATGAATAAATGGATAAAAATATTGCCAACATAGCTAAGTGCTGGAAACCTATCGGCATCGGCTCTGTCCGTATGTACTATGTCTCTCTTAGGTATTCTTAGGTAGTTAGATTGAGAGCGAGAACATGCATTTTGTCTAAGAATAAGCATTGATTTTTAATCAGCTACCCTACCGCTTTGCCTTTCTTGCCTTCTCGTTGTATTACATTTCTCCAGTGCAACAACATGAGCCGAAGCCGAGAAGAAGTTAAGCTTCGTACAGCCTTTTTTTTATTCTGTACGACTTTAATAAGAATGTACGTAAATATATGTATGCTATATATTATTATATCTATTATCCACCTACCTACCTACCTACATACGTAAGTATGTACATAGTTTGTAGGCATCTGCGTACAGACTGGCAATTTTATGATTTGCCTTATTTTTTGGAGGATATGGAGAGAGTCGTGGAATAGAAATAATAGAATAGAAGGAGTCATATAGGTTGTAATAGTTATGAAAATAGAGGGCATACTCAGAGTGTGTATGAAAATGGCTGTTGGCTCGACGATATTGTATTGGGATTGGGAGGTAGTTTGTAGTTAGTAAGTAGATATATACCTATGTTGAGTGAATTGAATTGAATTATAAAACTTTTTCTGTACTGTGTTCTCATTATCCCATTGCGCGAGACTGGGACTGCCAAAGTCAAATACGAGACTCCGACTACTCCACGCTCAATATGTATAAGCCAGTTATTAGGAGAGAGAGAGAGAAACGGGAGGTAAGGGTAAGGAGGGAGACTAGACTACACTATAAGCATTAAGCATAAGGTTCATATAGGTAAGGTACCTATAAGCATTTTCGTCGACAGTCGACGTGGATGTCTATGAGAATAGTAGAGGAGGTGGAGGTCTCTGCACCCTAACCAACCAGCTTCAGACAATAAAATTCTCTAGCTTTCATTTATTACTTATGCATATCAGTATTTCAATCAGTTACATTACAACCACCTATAAATCCTATATAGTATTCGGGAAGCCCATGAGTGCAAATACACACAATGCACTTTTCCTACCAAAATAACTAAATGGGAGAAAGGAAACAAGCTCCCCATTATCTCCATGTATTAGCTCCAGAATTCGAATTCCGAGTCGGCAGCACGTGTGCTTAAACCTGAAGTAGTGAATTATCTCTCTTTCTCTCTCATAGTAGATTTCTTGGCAAAGCCAAAAGAAAACAACACTGACCAAGAAGCCTTTAGAATATCTATGTATATAATTATATGCAAATGATGCACCTAACATGCTCACTATATAAGTGAAAGCACCTTACCTAAATACAAGCGCCGAAACCTATATTATTATGGTTATGGCTATTGTATACGAACATACGTAAGAATGCTGTTCTATTTCTAATTTATATTAGAAATATAATTATCATAATTTAAATTGGAGCATAAATTTACTACCCACAATAACTTAATTTTCAGTTCATAAATATGCCCAGCTTTCAAGAAACACACTCCCTTTTAAAGGAAAAAATACATTATTATTTAGAAATTGTTCCGGAAATGTGAAAACTACAACTTACACATATATTATTCCACCACTATACATAGTACAGTTTTTGTTTGGATTTTTAAATTGAAGAAAGCCATTCATTTCGTTGTATTTATGAGAGATTGTCTCTGTTGATAAATTTATGGTCATCATGATAATGAAGAAACCAGAAATATGGCCAGTCTAAAACTATAAATAAGTCCCAAGCTCACTAGTAGAACTAGTGAAGACGCAAGAGTAATTAATTATCATAAAAATGTCATGGATTAGAAAGTCCACATTGGACACATTTTGCTATTATTATCTAGTTTCATTATTTTCTCTCTCGAAAAATGTTTGTAAACAGGTGTTCCACCAATCAAAATACCAATAAGTTTCGACCTCCAAAATAATCCATGTTTTCTGATTCTGTATAAATATGTATATAAATCGACATACTTGGTAACATATTGTACACACAAACTATAATGTGTAAGCTCCTCTCTAGATTATATTATTTGTGGAAATTAATATTAGGTTTTTGAAGAAAGTTGACGTTGAGTATAAATAGAAATATTCATGAAAGAAAGTTTTTTTTGGAAGGGAAGGGGCTCTGGTTCTGGTTCCTAGTTTCTAGTTGAGAGCATATTAAATTTAGATTCTAGATCATCTGATTTCTATGTAAGGATTCACAAGGAAAAGTAATAGAGAGCAGGTAGCCATGTTAGAAATCCTAACTATATACATACTTACCTCTCCACACCCAACTTATTGGACTCCACTCCTTCTATATAGCTAAACTAAAGACGAAGGAAGGAAAGAAAAGAAAAAACGTACATATATATGAAGAAGCCCACTCGAAGGATCAGTTGCTTAGGATTTCCAGATTTTCACGACAGGAGAGAAATAAGAGATTGTTCAAGGACCCATGGGTAGGTAGTTATAGGGTATGGTGAGAGGTCTTTAATAAGATACGATACAATAGTACCTACCTACCTACTTAGCACTAGTCTTGAACATGATGAAATATTTGAAAAGATATGCATATACCTATATTACGCATATCTTTACAAAATGGGCTATGTACTTGTTTTGAAATATGTGGAATAATATTCAAATATTTAAAATAATACAATATATGTTAATAAAATACGTAGGTAGGTAAGGTATATATATATAAGCTAATGCATATCACATGAGATCCTTCACAAAAATATAATATACACCATATAAATTTTGAGGAAACAAAAGAATAAAAGTCTGGAGGCTTGCGTGCTTCATTGAAAAAATTGAACATAGTATATTTTGAAAGTTAAATGGGATTTCGCATTGGTTCCATTGGTATGTGGGTATAAGAGTGGCTCAACCGTTATGCTCCTAGCTATAGGGAGGTGATATAGATAAAAAATGTTGAAGATTGCTTGAGTACGATTTGAAGGGTCACAAGGAAGAATAGACGTGGAATAGAAAGATTGAGAGAAAGAGAGGGAGAGAGGGAGAGAGAGAAAGTAGAAGGTCACTTGATATTCAAGAGGAGGGAACATGTCCATTTATCAATCACTATCATCTCCTATCGATTCCCGATTAGCTCTCCTCCCAACCCAACCAAACGAAGCGAAACCAAGTTTATGTACAAGTAGTTTCCAAGTAAGATAGAAAAGGATGCTGTTCAAGCCCATTTATGCTTTGGAAATGATGTCAACTATAGATGGTTCATGGAGATACCTTTCTACACTCCAAACTCCTCTCGTTCTTCTTTCCACCTCTCCGTCCTTTCTCTCCCCTGCTCCAGCCCCAGCTTACCGTCACCTTCCTTAACCAATTCCAGGATGGAGTCAACATGGGCCTCCATTCAGGATCCACCACACACTTAACATCAGGGGAGGAACTCGACTCTTACCTAAAAAGCAATAGTAACTCAACAAAGTGAAAGAAGTCGAGGGAGAGAGAGAGCAAGAGATGTTTTACACTCAAAAAGCTACGAGTCTGTCACCATTCAACGAGACAATGGTTAGTTTGACTTTGGCATAATGACAGGAACGGAGCGGGAGCTCGGAATGGGAACGGCAACAGCAATGACGACGACGACAACGACAACGACTTTTGATACAACTATTAGTGAAGACGACGGCAGAAGGTATTTTACATGAGACTACCGCCATACACACTCACACAAAAAGTCTAGACTCTTCAAAATTCCTTATTGGTTATTCTTCCTTCCTGTCTCGTATCACATAACAACTACATGTACTGCGGAAACTAGGCAATGTCATCCCGTTCCCATCCCCGCATCACATAGAGCTCCCTCCGCTCAGCTCAACTGTCTGTGCCGGTGCCGGTGCCGTTGCCGTTGTCGGTGTCGGTGCGGGTGCTGTGGGAAGATGTGGGATGAGTGAAAGGAACAAGTTCAAAGGCTATCGAGACATGAGTATCTGGACGAGGAAGATGAGCTTGATTCAATAAGATACCCTTTCTTTGTGAACTTTCTCCTTATCTTATTAAACTTCAGCTCCAATAAAGATTGATTGAATTCTATATTCTTTCCCAATCAGCCCCGGAGATATGCCATGTCCTACTTTCTACCTCCTTCTCCGTATTATCTTATGCCTTAGTCTCTCTAGACACTTTGAGCGCTTCTCTACATGTTTCTATCAACTTTAAATTTTCTATCTTGACTCCATAGTGCTATTGTTATGGGAAGACTTTAACTCTTACTCTATAAAATATTCTGCACAAGACCAAACGAAGAGGGTGAGGGTGATGGAAAATGGATAATTGCAGGGAAGGAGTGCGGAAGTGCTGCTTTCTCCGTATAAATTCTTTAGTAGTTCGTCTTATTTATAAGCCTCTCCATGTATCTCTCCCCGTCCCTACCTTTCATAATGATATAGTTTCATTTCCCCTTGTACGCGCCCAGCGAGCCTAGTGTGTATGCATTGTGAAAATGATTGTGTAGAAGTGAAAGTTGCAGAAGGAAGAAAAAGTATGTAAAATGACAAGGGAAATGGTTGTATCTATCTACTTGTAGTATTTATTATTTCTGCCTAAACCAGAAACAAGTAATAATTTAGAATTTTCCTCACTTCCTGTTCCCTTTCACTTTCGACTTGGAGCCCTAACGACAAGGACCAACCTGCCTTTAGTTCCGTTCTTCGTCCTTACTTCTTACTTCTCCACGTTTGCATTCAGTCGGTCGGTCGGTCGGTCGGTCGGTTGGTTGGTTGGTCGGTCGGTACTCTGCTAGTTCTGCAGGAGACCACGTACTTTTGTATTGTAAAGACCTAAACTTTTTTGACAAGGCAGTGCTTTTTCTCCTTCTTTTATGTCTATACTTTGTAACTTAACTTATCTTTTAAAGAGAGAAAACAAAACTTGTCTTTTGTCATTTTTTCCCCTATAATTTTTTTTGGGGATACGAGCACATATACATATACATAGTTTTATGAGTCTAGTTCTGGTATTTTCACAACACAGATAACATCCATGTCTTCTTCACCCACTGCCAGTCACCATTAATGGTTGTCATCTCGGAATTTATTTGATTTGATTATGACAAATATTGAAGATGTATTTGGATAAAAATAGTTCCTATATCAACAAGGAGTATGAAGAGTTGGCCATACTCTACAAAGGCTGGATATAGAAAAGAGAAAGTAAGAGAAACTAAAACTAAATTTAGTCCAGACAAATGGTAATAATGACAGTTGCTCTGCACGAAATAGTTGGAAACTGAGGAGGAGTAAAGAAAAAAAAGAGTTGGACTCAGAAAATGCTAAAGCTGCAGAATAAATTTTCTCTGTCCAACAGTTTGATATGGCTGGCTACGGCAGGGCAGGTTGTCACTGCTACTGCTACTTCTACCATTCCCGGTCTATTGTAATTTGATAAATACAAAAAGATAATGAGTGCATTTGTTCTTGTGTCTCCTGCCTAGGAACAAGTACAATTTGACAAAAGTGATTTTCCTGATAGAATGTGCTGAATGTGGAAGGTAATTGTAGGTATAGACTACAACTAGGTACTTACAAGTATAAAGGAGAGTAAATTTAGATCATTTGTCACCATTAGTTTTTGCCCAGCCATTTGACTCAGGAAGGATTTTACACTACGAGCAAGAGAGAGAGAGAGAGAGAAAGACACTGAGCGCGAGATATATATATATATATATATATAGTGAGAGACAGAACTTTGTGGTGGTTTGAACGTTGCAATAGCAATAAGGTTAATGCCACCATTCTTGCTGGTTGAAAGGATAGAGTTGTAAAATATAACGGCTTTATAAGTTGCTTATATCCGGTTTTCAGATGAAATGAAATTCGAGATGAATATCTGATTTGGTTAGTTGGATTTTGGTTGGTTTTGTCAGAGTTTGGCTCGGGTGGGTTGGTTGGTTGGTGGGTGGTTAGTTTGGGTGGCGAGGAGGTTGACTTGATTTCCTATTTCTATGGTTGGGTGCTGTTGGTTGGATTTAAATGGGTGTAGAATCAAGTTTGAAATCGTCTCCGTCTTAAATTTAAGCCTTTGTGAATGATTCGATTTGGTTGGGTTGGCGACGTTGGCGTGGGTATTGGGGTTTTGTTGTAAGTTGAACATGTGTGTTTGTGTGTGTGTACGTGTGTGTGAGGTACACATGTAAGATACAGAGCACTACAATGCGACCATTCTCCAAATACATAAATAAATATAAAAACTCCTTTCTCTTTTTTCCCTTCTTGTGGTATCCATCTCTTCAAGGGAATTAAATAGCTTTTCCTAGATTCAAATCCTCACATTTCAAATTCAAATTTAAGCGTTTTCTCCTCCTTTTTCATGTGGTGTGCTTGTGTGTGGTCGGACACAAAAGATGTTTATTTTCATCTCCATCCTCCTTGTATACCTAACTGTGTGTGTGTAGCTGATCTGTAGTTTTTAAAATTCCTCCTACTCCCTGTATGTACAAAGAATGAAGAGTCTCACACAGCATACAATACCCATATATTTTTTTCTTCTTGGAACGTTGAGCCTGGGCTAAGCCGTTTTAAGTTTTAGCATATAAGATTTATAAATGCTCGTCAGGGTATTAGTAGTACTCGGAGCTGGGATGAGAATTGGTAAGGGAGGAGAGAACAACTTGTTTCGTTTAAAAAGCTTGTCATTTGGATTCCAGTGTAGGCATATTATGTACTATGACATCATTGTCATTATGTAGCTATTTATGTAGGTATATGGATATGGATACACGTACACGTTTGACTGGATTTACAATTTGGACCTGGATTTAGTCGTCGTGTCCAAAGTAGAAGCTCTGTGCATAAAATCCTTGATGCATTACATTAAATTGATGGGGAGAGACGGAGGAAGGGATTTTGGTAGTTCTTCAAAAATAAAAAGGAGGCATTGATTCGTCAGTGGCTGTCATTGTCATTGTAAGTTGTGTGCATGCTTCTTCCTGTTGTCCTGGCTGTTGTTGTTGTTGTTGTTGCTATTGGTGGATGAGAGTTTAGTTCAGTTTTTGGGTTTGGTTTTCTCTTTGCCTGGAATATGATGGTAAACTCCAACTGCTCCACTGGCTATAAAGCAAAAGTAAGTAAGTAGTTTGTTCTGGTTCGTTGATCTTCAGTCAACTGTTGACAATGACAGTTGAGACGGTTCTGATTCTCCTCAACTCAAGCCCGCAACTGTCGCAAACCTCTAACAGGAAACGAAGAAGTGGAAGAAGAGGGAAGGAAACCATGAGAGTATGTGGATCATCACGAGGTACTAAAGACTGACAGGGAGAAAGACGCGTGAGAAAAAATAGACAAGAGGAGTGGGGGAGGAGGGACAGAAGAAGACACAAGGATTGGAAACACAAGCACTTATTCATGCCTACCCACTTCCACACACAAATGCACTAGGGCCGGGGTGTTGATGAAAAGTCAATGAGAGAGAAAGTGAGGATAGAGTTGTACAGGTTACTTTTTTATACTTTTTTCTTGTCTTCAGAAAACTAGAAAAGATCCAGCGTATCATTTTAGCTATTTTAGTTTGTGTGAACTGTTGCTAGTGACTAAACTGTACCTTAGTTAGGGAATCTATAGGAAAGTAAAAACGAAAGTCAAGAGCGGGAGAAAAAAAACTTTGTAAAGCTATAAGTTATGTTTTCTTTCACTCCTATACACAAATGTGCAGCTGTATCTGTATTACCATGTGTAATAAGTGTCTATAATGTAATATGTGGTTGTAGTATAGTAGGATATGTACCTACCTACGTACCTACAGATGTATAGAAAGGGAGGCTTCCGTTTGGAATCCAAATCCAAGGAGAAAAGAGTGAAAGTGAGAGAGAAAGAGGGGAAAGAAATTCCAAGCGGGAAAGAATCATAGAGAGGCGGATCCAGCTCAAAGTCCATGAGGACTGTAAGGGAAAGCTAGATGGATATATGGGCTTCCCTTTCACTTGCACAACAGGCATGAATCTGAAGAAATAAGACTTTCTCTTCATTGAAAAAAAGTGTATCGGTTTCAGATGCGAGAACTTATCTCACAGTCAATATCCAAGAACAAGGAAAGGATGCCGTCTCCACTTTTATCAGTGCGAAATTTCACGTACAAGGATATACCCATATGTACCTAGTGGTACCTACCTACAATCTATCTAATATGTAGCACTAGTTCATCTGTAGACACAAGATAGTCGACGGCGCATTAGCTTGGGGAATTCTAACGCCATTAGACGTATCGCCCAGATATTAAAACAGTATTAGTGCCTATAATGAAATGGGTGTAAAACAAATTATATACTTAAGCACTCTATATACAAGGTGCTCTGTCTACATATAATTTTATATAAGCGATCATCGAGTTTGGAATATAATTGAGAAGGAAGGACATAGTGAATGGGGGGACTGTGTCTCTGCTCCCGTTTTTAAAAAGTGCCCCCCAATTTGAAATAGAGCACGTGAGGAGGAGTTAATAAATCTTAGGGAGTCATTTTGATTACATGAGTAAATCCTTTATAAAATGAAATTCATGTACGTTGTCAATTGCAGATTACAATGGGATCGTTAGCCTAAACATTAACTTTCTATGGCAGGGGCAGGTATGGTATGGTATGCATGTACCTAGATCGTCTTACATACTCTACACAGATCCTCTACATGTTAGAGGACGATAGTCGCAGCGGCGGGTGCAGTCGTGTAGATGTACCTAGTTCAAGTTGTGGAGTAATATCTATCATGTCAGTTTGGGTTTGGCAAAGCAGAAAACGAAATCCTATCTAGTATCTAATCCAAATGACAATTTTTAGTCTGTCCAAAGTCCACCTACCAAAACCATAGGAGCAGTACGTAAACGAAAATACCCATAGGATCTACCTACCTACCTACCTACCTACCTACCTACCTACCTAACTACCTACACACCCATGTTTCCCCTGGCCCCTGCAGATGACTCCAGAACAGATGAGTGGAACTATACACAAGCTTGATGATATATTTGGTTAAGTTTGTATACATATACGTTGCGGTATAGGACGAGGACGAGGGATGCTCCATGATCCGAGTCCATAATAGATATATATAAAAAAAGGAGAGGACAGAGACAATGGAGAAAGAATGACTCTTCTTAGGAAAGACAATAAAGAAGTGAAATGTGTAACAATAAAAAAGCTAATGATAAAAATAAAGGCGGAACAAATGGAGCGGATGACATTGTCCATGGAACAGTTAAACTAACATCAATTCCCCTTCCTAGCATCTTCAATTAGCCTATTAACTTGACAACTACTCTTATCCTTTCCTCCAAGGCTTCTTCATCTTCTTAGCCTCCGCTCCATCGTCCTCCCTCTCCTCCTCATGTACTACATCCATGCTAAAAAGCTCAAAAGACTCTGGAGATAAAACAACTAAACTAAACTATTTTTGTCCCTTGGATCCCAACTCCCAACTCCAGCTCCAACTCCAAGACTCTAGCTCATCCTCCTTACAAAATCCCAAGAGGAAGGTTACTGGATTCTACATGCATGAATTACGTCACATATGAACCTATCTACCTACCTACCTACATACCTACATTATTTTCCTCTCTCCGACCCGCACAGTCTGCTCGCATACCTATCTTTATCCCTGCTTTCCCTGCCACTCCTGATTAGAAATCTACTAATGCTGTTCTTTTTCTGCCCTGGAAGAATGCATAGCTACTGATATTTACTCAGAAGAAAGCGTTTAGAGAGTGTATGGCGTTGATTTTTGGATGTTGAGAAATGTGAGAGAGAGTAAGAGGGAAAGGAAAGAGGGTGGGAGGGAGGCCCTCTCCAAATTGGCTTGAGTTTTGGCGTTGTTAAAGTTGGGAATGGAAGTGCTGAACTGTCATCCTCATATAATGTAACCATGAGAGACGAGAATATTGTGATTGTGAGAATGAGAGTCGTGAGGAGGAAGCTGAGACATTACAATCTTAATCTGAACTTGACTCGGCTCAGAGTATACGAGTCTAGAGCTGGGAATTCCAATTGAGAGAGTGTAATGGTGCAGCAGTGTGTGTATGTGTGTGTGTGTGTGTGTGTAGATATGTAATAGTAAATGCAAAAGGGAGATGATCATGATCGCGTGTCGACACTGTGAGATGTCACAGCTGGTGCTTCTGCTACTTCTCTGCTCCAGAGAGAGAGAGAGAAATGACACATGAACCCCAAAGAAGAAGGTTATCCTCCAGCCACGGCTCCACTGTCTCCTCCACGGCGCGTACATACATAATTATGTATTATCCAGAGTAGGTGTGTGGGGGGACGGGAATGGGAATGGGAAGTACAAGGAATGCAACCAGTTACGACTACATAACATACACAGCACGCACGTTCCTCTCAGCAAACTCATCAACCCTCATCTGCTTCGGTTCTCTTAAATTCCAATGGCTCCAGCAGTTATTCATCTTTCTTTTTTTTTCTTTGCATGAGCGCTCGAGATGGATGTTTGTATAATTTTACACGTACGCCCAAGACGAGGACGAGAGAACGAGAGAGAACATTGCGTTTTGTTCACGTTCCCATCCACATCCCTCCGTCACCCAAGTCTCCCACTCAATTTTGGAGGAAACCTACAGATACTGAAACAGTGTGAAATTCTAACACATCCGAGCTACGAGTCCGTCCCTACCTATGTACTTTCCAGTCTCCTTCCGTCTGTTTTAAATAAGGACGCGAGATGAAGTGAAATATCAAATATATTCCTACTCCGACGACGACGGCGACGACTTTCCCTTCCATCACGAGGCAACATGGTCTTTTTGAATCTCCCAATTGGAATTGAAATTGTGTGGCAGTCTGAGTGGATGTATCTACCTAGGCTCCGAGCGCCGTTCCCAAGAACCGAACCTTCCACGTCCGTCGTCCGGATCTGGAGTAGTGGAGAGAGAAATTGGAGGAAAGAAAAGTAAAGGGAGCGATTACTGCCACGAGGACGGCGACTACGACTACTACTACTACTTACTATGGGGACGGATCCTGAGCCTCCTGATACTCCAACATCATTCTGCTTCAACCCCTATGGTACCGGTGCCGGCACTGGCTCAAGCCCTGAGCCTATGCTACCAGCTACTAGGACTATACTGTAATGGCCTGCCATTCAGAAAGATAATGACGTGCCAAAATGGCACATACGTAGAGCTGATGAAAAAGAAAATGCGAAAATGGGAAAATCATGGAGGAATATCGTCTTGTCCTCACACTCAATACTCCCACCAGAAATGCAATGTAGATTGTAGTCGGGGGGTAAGAGAACCGTCTGGCCCTCAGTGTCATGACGTATCATTTAATATTCAAAATCTTTATGAGTTCATGTGTGCTTTCTCTCTCTCTCTCTCTCTCTTTCTGACTCTCTTCCTCTCTCCCGCCTATACTTTACTGCTTCTCGGCGTCTCCTCTTTTTCTATGTACAATATGCATGCTAATGGTAATCTTATTGACTGGCGCAAGTGTAGCTTAATTTTTTTTTGCTCAGTCATAATAAGGAAATCCTTCGTGTAAACATAAAAAAACTCCATGGACTGTAATAATGTATAATATATACAGAGACAGACATGTGCACAAATGAATAAAAACGTACATACTTCCTATGCGTACAGTAGGCTCGATATACAAGGAAGTGTAAGGTACCTACATACCTACACATAGGAGTACGTGTGTGTGTGTGGTAGAAATTGTTAGCCTTTAACTGCTATCCCATAAAAAGATAGTCTAGAAGGTGTGTTGTGTTGAACTAATGGAGAGAGCTGATGGGATAGGGTGGATGTGGATGGAAAGCGGATTCAGATTGCTTTGGTTCATATTAGAAAACGAGTCTCAACAGACACATAAAAATGATTGCAATTAACTTGGGTTATTCCATGGAAAGTTTAGGAGAGAAACCCAGCGGATGAGAGAAGTATGTACCTCTCTATTACAATGCTTTCAGCCCCCCTTTGATTTTGTTTCTCACACTTTTCACCAATTCACCAATCCACCAAATACCTAGGTACTTATCTTTTTCGACTTTCACCAATTCCTACCCTATCCCGTCGCCCACGTCCAAATCCAAATACGCATGCATCTAGGTAGGTACATACGTTAGTGCCAAAATGAATTTTTGTACAGTGTTTATTCCAAGATCGTAATTGTATGAGACTAATCGAGAGGAGAGTCCCGGGCCCTACATGTAAAGCAGCTCTGTACGTAGACTGTAGTGAAGTACCTACTGAGCTACAGTCAGTGTATGTCTGTGTAGGGAGTGTAGGACGAGCCAGCGTGGGTTTCCCTAAATAAATAATACACGTAACCTGTATAAAATCTCTTTCACCTCTTCACATAATTCTTTCTCCTTTTACTTTCACACTCGTATCACTTCCTTGTAACTTTAAAATGAATTGTTACTTGGTTCCTGAGGGAGACGGAGATGATGGTTTGGCAGGGTTTTTGAGCTGATATGGAAAGCTGGAGTAGCAATGACTGCTAATCAGTCATTGCCTCCAGCCCTCAGCTCTGGGTTCCGGGGTGTCATATCCGTGAAGTTAAGTGAGGGCCATGAGATCGACATTTAAAAAGCAGACAACCTATTTCTCAAATCTGATGCATGGACACCAGGCACAATGTAGGGAGCTACATAGCTCAAGGTAGGTAAGGTATCTTATTTCTCCTGGTGTCGTCGTCTTCTGCTCCTCCTCTCACCAAAGAATACATCCATCTCTGTAACTCTATACCTCAAACCTTTAAACTTGATCGCATTTCTTCCACTTGTCCTATTTTCTCCTACCTCCTTTATTTTCTTTTTTCATGGCAATAGATAGCATAGCATGGGAGATGCAAGTACCCGAGCCAGGAGCAGCACATATGCTGGAAAGGATGCGATACTATACACCATAAGATATCATTTCAGTCTCAAAGCCTCACACTCTTAGGCACAACTTCAGCTATACCCACGCTCAGCCTCTTCTTCTCTCTGCCTGTCTCATTCTCTCAGTTTACTTCAAGTGAATATAGAAAATGAAAGTTAGAAATTGTGTCTGCTCCTATTTGGACCATCGCAACCTGAACATGATGCTCCTCTTTTTTCTCTTTCACTTCACACTCGATAACTCTTTCACCATTCTATACTTTCCTGTCCCCTATTTATAGTTTCCTACTCCTTAATATACTGTCCGTATACTTATGTCTAACTTTTAACCAGAGCCACTCTTGACTACCTGTAAACAGGGATATGCATATAAGGGGATATATGAAATGGGAATGGAGCAGAAGGGAGAAAGTTTTCTATCTAGTGAATGTATGTAGGTGCATGCTGGAAGCAGGGATTCGGAGTAAGTCTTTTTCACAGACCCATATTTTGCTCCTCTTGTTCCAACTTGAATGCAAAGACCCTGTCCAAAACCATTGTGCTGTGTGTGTGTGTGTAGATGTTCTCTTCAGTTTACGACTTTGTTTTTATTCAGTTTGAGAAGCGATCTAACTGAAGTAATGACTCTCTTCGTGTTACAAATGAGTTGAGGTCGCCCTTCTGTCCAACCTAATCCTGTCCTCTTCCTCGACTTTACGTCCCTTTCCAGTACTATCAAAACAAGACACTGGGAATACGGGATTCAAAGAAGAAACCAATTTTACTTTTCACTATATATATAGTAAACGAGAACATTTTTCTTGTTCAAACATTGAATGTGTACAATAATGCAATCCCGTTTTTTTAAACGCTCCTTAAGATATTTAGTTTGAGCTTTAAAAGTTGTTTACTATTTTCCTAAATGAAATTGAAAACTTGTGCGTATAATAATATATCCTGATTACATAAAATTACACTAAAATTGAACTTCAATTCATATATGGTCTCTTTTCATGTACGATTTTTTAAATCTTTATTTATGGTTTTATATTGTACAAAAAGGTTGACGGGGGGCGATGGTAACTTGAGCGGAAACAGTAAAATATTAATTTTTGAAAGAAATTTTATAGAGTGAGCATTAAAATACTAATCGAGAATAATAATTCAGGAAGAAGGACGATGGCGGATCGGATGTGGATATGTATAAACACTATATATATATGTGTGAGCAAATTCACAAATCCAGAGGGATCCAGATGATAGGGAGGGACAGATATGAGGGAGACGCTTATAGGTATAGAAAAGATGAAAAAAGCTGATCTTTTAGCTCTTGGCAACTGTGATGATGATTTGAAATCAAACATCAGACTCGAAATTATGACCCGCACTTATGAGTTTATAGTGGCTGTAGGGATGTGTAAAAGTACAAGGCCCTCCGGTATTATTCACATTCCATCCCCACTTTCTATATGCTTTCTTTTTTCCTATTTCCGTGTCTGCTCCACTTCCAGGCTCGTCCCTCTAAACTACTAAACCAGTATATGTGCTTTATAGCCTGAACAGCTTTTCCGCTCTCCCCATGTACGTACACCTTCTGCTCTTATAATTACTTGACTCCTATAATATATTATAGCTACAGATTATGGGAAGAGTGGCCCTTATATGAGTCAGCTATACCCGAGTATATGTACAAAACATAAGCATCTCAATAAAGGTGAGCCTACACACCCTTTCCCCTTTTATGGTTGAGAAAGCATTGAGTGTAAAGATATGGCACAGTCCTAAGTAATTTGATGGGGGAATTTCCATGGTTGCCAACCATTCCTTCATGTGCATATTAAATGCAGAACATGTACACATAACCAAGCTAAGAAAATTATTTGACGACGATTATAGGACACCATGCATTAGTCTTTCCACGCCTCTGGTGTTCATCGGCTCATCCACAGTAATTCGTTAAATAAATCCTCTGCCATTTTTGAATTGAGAGCACGTTACAAACTCATTGACGCAAATCCAGAGATTGATCCAAATGATTCTTTTGTGTAATTGAAAATTTGAGATAATGGAATGCGTCTTACGATGGGAGAGAGAGAGAGAGAATGTGTAGTAAGGATACCAAGCTAAATTCGTATTTAGTATACATAAGAGTGAGTGCATAGAATTAAGGTTAGGACCATGGTCTGGTTTCTCATGAAAAGAGATACTGTAAGAATGAAACTAGGCCGGCCATGGTGTAGAGAGCACAAGAAAGGAAGGGGAAAGACTGGAGGAGACAAATAGTACAGCAGACCATGCATGGTCTGCAGGGAAAGTACATAGACGGAAATGTGCGGGACAGAAAAAGTGAGAGCGTGTTAGAAAAAGTTTGATGCTATCGTTCAATGATGTGGGAAACCGATTTCCAAAGAAATTACAGCGGTCGTCAAGATGGGATGTGGTATGCTTGAGTCTATACATAGTACACTTTCCTTTTCCGACTACCTCGTAACTGCCACGCCATGCGAACGGGAAACTGTTAGGTCATCCCAACAGATCCACATCCAGCCAGCCACCGACCTTCACTTCAACCAACCATGCATTCTTATCGCACAAAACCCAAACTGACATTCAACATTAATTCCGTCGTATAGGCAATAGAATATTTGAGATAGACATGGGAACCTACATAAGTATAAGCGTGTATACGGTAAAACTTAAACTTGCTGTCAGATACAAACGTATCCGGGACAATTCAATATGGAATTGAATGCAAAACCTAGTATTTAGAATCGTTCAAAAATTAAAAGAGTCGATTTTGCATCTGGTAGTAAGTTTTGTGAATAGGAAGTACCCAGTTCACTTTCACTCCCCACACTACATATATATATATATAGGAAGACATTTGCTGGCGGGTGTTGGACGCTATATCATTTTATCCACTCGCATCCATCATATTCCTCGTATGGATAAGTATTCTTCATTTTGCGAGGCTTTCTCCCTAAAACCAAGCTGCAAGATATTTATATTTTCTCTCCTTCATCCTTTTCTTTTTATGCCTCCAGACAGATAGGTACCATTATATCGGAATTGCACTCCCTTTCAACACGTTTCCTTATCTCTTCCACCTACACTCCACATTTACACTAGTGAATATTAAACCACCTTTCAACTATTTCAGCCTTTTTGCATACACTTTCTAAACTTTCTCCTTTTTCCTTAGTTGTTACTTTGAGCACACAAACCCATGTTTCAGGTCTACTATATGTTTTTCTGATTATAGCGTTTCCATCTCTCTTTCTCTCTCCCTATCGTTGTTTTTTCTGCTATTCCTACGGTCTATTGTGGTAGTCCTTGAGTTAAGAGTTAAAAAATTCCTTAATGTTGTACCCCACGTTATCGGCCCACAACAAAGATTTAGTTCTGGTAGAGCTCGACGGGGCGGGTTTTAAAAGTTGGTCTACTCAACATACATTAACAAAGCGGAAAAAGTTTCGTCATTACTTCATAATAGCACACAATTACGTTACACTTTCACAACAAAATCCACACACAGTTATAATTAGCGTGAAAGAAAAGAATTGGAAGAAAAGGAAGAAAAGAGATATTATTGGATGCATCAAATCAGAGAAAGCTATTCAGAGTATTTTTTTCTCCTGGTTTCAATTATTATTACAGTGGAAAATGGTTGAGTAAAAATAAAAGATGTAGTTTCTAAAATCTCATACTTTTGTACAAATTCGCTCAATGTATATTACACAAGTGTGCGATGCTGCGACTGGATCAATATCAATGAACACCTACTTCCAGTTACATCGTTAGATATAATAGATAGAGGTCCACATGGATAGATGAAAGGCATAAACGTAAAGATGCTATAGCTAATCTATGGATGAGGTGAAAGTGAGTGAAAGTGCCCATTACAATCCCATTTGGGACCAAGTGTCACTCAATTAAGACATTGGGAAATGGTACATAAGATTACCTTTTCGGTACTTTAACTCTACTTTTTCAACATTTACACATGGAGAGGTGTCAAATAGGATTCTCTATAACTCCAAATTACTCCTTGAGCCCAGTAACAGGAGTACTACTCCTCAGTCTGTATATTGTAATGACAAGAAATCCTTTCGGCTCATCCTTCTCGTCATCGTCTTTTGGAGTTGAGTGGAGAGCAGAGAGTCAGCTTACTTGATTCCTAGGCTTTATGGAACATTGAGATATTTGTGAGAGGAAGGAAGAAAATGTGGTTAAATGTGGCGACAGACAATAATATCTTCAAAAATGTATCCAACATTTTCCTTTTACATTTCCTACAGCCGCCAAGAGACATTCCATTACACACACACACATAAGGACGAAAATAGCATATACCTCCATGTGTAAAGTTCAGGCTGTTTGAGGACGATTTACAGTGGAATGGTATGAGGGAGGTGAAAGGGTCAGAATCCAGAGAAGTGGGAACAATGTGTGGGTGTGTGTGTGTGTGTGTGGTGGTCGTGGTAAAAGTTCTATTGAAATGGCTTAGGAGATACTTAAGTGTAGAGAATGAGAAAGGGAATGATTTTGAAACAAGTGGAAGTGTAGAGGGTTTTTGGACGAAAGTAAAATGGGGTGATTTTATTACATGGCCAATTTCAACTATTACAATGGCCGGAGTGTCGTCAGAATAAAGAGCATCTCATTTCTCTTTCCCCTTTGATCGACCCCCATCCACATCCACAACCAATTCATTCTACTCTCATTGTTCTTATTACAGGTTATTTTTGGCAAATTACGGACCTTCACTTGGATCTCAATCAGTCATCAAATGGCAATCGGGATAAATGTAAGTTCATCAATACTCATTATTTTATTAAATTAGAACATACAAAACGTTAAGTGTAAAACATAGAAAACTATGTAGTTAAATGCATAAGTATAAAAATTGAGTGCTTAAGAAAATTCAAATTTTTATTGTGAGGGATTTAATATCCATGCTATTATAATTAAAGCATTTAAAATCTTTTATTCAACTATCATATATGTTTTAAATTTTTTTAGGTATTGGTTTCAAACAAAACTTTAAAAATATTCACCCAAAATATTTAGTAGGTACTTTGGCTAAAAGTTTTTTTGAGTTTTGCACGGAGTTGCCAAATATACTTGAATATTTTTAAAAATGTTACCTATATAGTTTGTGAATCAGAAATTTCTATTTGAAGTCCACATATTTTAAAAACCTTTTCAGCTTTATCGTTGTATACATATTATGCTTTGGGAAAAAACGAAAACTGTACAAGTTCATTAATTCGGATTTGCTATCTGACCTTATCCTTAGTAAAATTAGCTTTTATTATATCAGTATAGGAGTACTGTCTGTACATAGGATTAATCATGTTTGATTGATGAGAATGATGACAGGGTATTGGTTTGTTATTGTTAGATTGTTGGCGATGGAATGGAGCATATCGGTCTTTGGAAGGTCGTTTTGGAGACTATGGCTGTGACTCCCCGCTCGCGCTCGTCGAGTCCGCAATAAAAGCCATGAAGAAGGTGACGGGTGACCAGATCGAATTCATTCTGTGGACAGGGTACGTTTTATTTGACTTTTCCTCGTCCACACTTTTGTCGTATATAGCTCAATCGCGGAATAGATATAAGTTGTAAAAAAACACATCAGTTCAGCACCTCTAGCTCAGCTTACCATTTAATGACCAAAAAATAAAGTTCACTGTATGCATAGAACCTATATATATATCTCTTGGAATTTATAGTCACAGTCTACTGGGTCACAGATACCTATAAAATCTCGTATATTCCTATAGCAATCCAATTTTAAAGTCCCTTCCGTTTCGAAGCACTATCACTGTCAACAGAGGACGACAGGAGGGTAGATAGGTGTAAGGAAAAAAAGGGGGCATAAGTAACTTTCTCCTGATATATAGTGGATGGACAGCGTCCTACATGTCCGTGTCGTAGGTTCCCTCTCCTTGTCTTCACTTAACTTGGGGTTTTTGGCTATTTTATGGACGATACGATAATTAGGTTGTGAACACATACACGCCATTTCTTACTTTCACCAGACCATTAATGCTCATCATTTATCGATTCCGCTACGTTTTCCTTTTTGCCTCCCTGTTTATCTTATATGCTATTCTCATAACAATCCTTTTATGTATTTTTCTAAACAACTAAACTCGGGCACACAAAAAAAGGAGAAGCCTGTAGGCACATAAAATGCATCCCGTATTTGTGTCCTGTTGTTTTTGTATGTGTTGATCAGCACATTTTACAGTTTAGAGCTCAGAGACTGACACAGTGAAATTGATGATAGTTCCCTTATAGTCTCCCCGCTTGAAGAAGTTACAAGGGGTGTCCACCTTGTTAATCTATTTCCTTTTTAATTACCTTTACATTAGAAGTAAATACATTTTAAAATGAACATCAATGCTTTTTTTTTCTGTAAACTAAAATATGGGGAAAATAAAAAAATTCTTTCTCTTTTTCAGAGACTCTATATCCCATTCAATGTTCAACACGGATGAATTCACTGACCATGCCGCATTTTCCGTTCTGGGGAATATAACATCGTTACTTCAGCGAGAGTTCCCTCTGTCGGAAATATACCCTGTCTTGGGCAACTTGGACTGGTATCCACGCTGGGGTATGGCCCCAGGTGACCCTGGATTTCATGCTAGACTCAAAAAATATGGAAAGCTCTGGGATAAATGGGTTCCACCTGAGTCACTTGACACATTTAATATCGGTACGTACATCTATTTTCTTCTTTTTTTTCCCTGTATTTTTTTTTCATTTTTAGTATTTCAGTATTTCTTTTTTCGTCTCTTTTTTATTGGATTTAATTCAAAAAATAATGGAACGTATACAGAGGAGGTCTACTACTCCGTAGTGCGTCTAGACTCTAGATCATCATTAATTGATGAGTATAAATAGAAAATCCAAGAGTTTGGAGAAAATGGAAAAAAATTCCTGGAGCTATTATACATTACGTACTACAGTTGTCCACATATTATAAACAAGTTTACATATTTATACACACATGTATCAAACATGATATATAGAGATTCCATACAGTACATGATAAAGGTTTTAGGCGTCCGAGGTTTTGAATAGAATAAGAGAATAGGATATGGCATGTACAGGATTTTGGGTAGATATACTTTTCCTTTTGGCTTTTACTTTGCCATGACTTTATGGAGTTAGTTAACAATCTGTGTTTTAGATTTGATTCCCACAACTCGGTGCTTTTCTGTGGGTGCCGCAGCCACAGGAGCCATGAATGTTTTAGAGTGTCAGCACAACTTTGTCCACGCTCTCATTTCTCTTTCTCACAATCTACAGCATGCTATATATATAGGTTCGCAGGAGAACGTAGAACAGGAGAAGAGGCCGAGAGAGAAAGCCACATTACATGCACCCCTCTTTCGTCCAACAACTACTCCTCTGAAAATCCAGCATGCGTAGGAATAGGAGGAGCAGAACAAAGTCATGCATAGAAAAAGAGATTGGTGCAGAACAGAAATCGCTCCGTGTGTTTCCTATATACTGTTCCTATATATATTTCTATCCTTTTCCTCTCGTTTCATTTTCCAAAACTTGATGCATGGTCTATTGTACAGACAATAAAGTCCTGTACTTTCATACTTACTCTTCAATCTATACATTTTCCTTTCCCTCCTCCCTTTCCCTTTATTCCTTCCTCATGACCTAGCTTGCTTTCCTTTCGTTTGGCTTCTCTCTCTCTGTCTGTCTGTCTGTATCTGTGCTCTGGCTTAGAGGGATACACGTGGGTGGTTCTGGATTAGCTATGCAAATGTAACAAGAGACAATTTAATTCAATTCAACATACGTGTACATATGAGAGTGTGTGAGTGAGGAGAAATCCATGGGATATAATCATGTCGAGAGATATGAACACGAACCCATAACCATGAAATCATGGAAATCAAAAGGGAAAATGGAAAGAGCAAAAAGACGTCGTTGAATTCCACGACGACAACGACAACAAGAACAAGAACACGAGGATGAGGACTGAGGACGAGATGTATGATGAACATTTCTGTAATGAAAGCAACACCACAAGTCTACCGACTACCACACAATCACCATTATCATTACATCTCTCTCTCTATATATACGTTTTCACAAAATGTGAATAGTGACGGGAAATGGGAATCCGAGGAAAATTCAAATATACTAAAAGTAAGAGAGAGAGAGAGGCTTGCTTTCTTATGACTAAAGTCAACATCTCTATAGAATAAAACATGAACATGATGGAGAAAAGATGGAAACAGAGGGAATGACTGAGAGATTCAACTACTGCTACTACTACAGCAGCAGCAGCATAACGACAACGACAACCTCCAAATCCAAATCCAACTCAGGCAAAACACACACACACATAAGCGAAGCCAAGCAAGTCAAGTCAGGAGTCAGATTGAATGAATAGAGGAGGGAGGGAGGGAGGGGGAGAGGGGAAGGACGAGTTCTTGTGCCTACGCTCTTCACCATGATACGACTCTCCAACTCACGCATAAAAAAACCAGAGCCAGGAGGACGAGGACGATGAGGATGACGATGAGAGAAGACGAGAATATCACTCAGCTCCTACATATTTCCCTTTTTCCTCTTTCCCATTCTTCTCCTTTGTTCCCATCCTTTCACTCACATTGAACAAAACACATTAGCACACATTTGCGAGACTAAGTACCTTCTTTTTATTCCTATTACCTCACAACCTACTCCCATCCACTGTATTTCCTCCCGCTCCCCGTACTACACACTCCATATAATATATTTATTCCTGGGAGCGGAATGCATACAGCCCTTCTTCATATGACATATATCAGTCCCACTACTACTACCCCCCTTGATTTACATTTACATACGGAGCCAGCTCCACACGTAGATGTACCTCTCTATGCCAAGTACCCAGTGCGTGGCTTTTATGCAAGGAAGGGAGGTTGTATACATACTAAGAATTCAAAGTAAAAGCTTGGAAGAAGAATGAGATCAACAGAGTTGGTAAGTGACTGCGCGATTGAGAGAGAGAGATGGAGGAAGATAAAAGGAGGGGAGCCACAAGTCAGGGAGGCCGGGGCAAGCCATAGAGAAGCACGAAATTAAAAATAATACAAAACCAACTTTAAGTTCACATTTCACATGTCAGTTGGAGAGACATAGATAGAAGACATGGAGGCGGCCGAGGTAAAGACAACAACAGAGCTAGTACCGGTACCGGTACTGGTGCTGGTACTGGTCCCGGTATGGAAGAGTATACATGGGAAGTCGTGGAACGTAAGAGTGGGGAGGTATTTGTAGTTGCAGTTGTAGGTATGTGTAGGTTGAAGTTGGAGTGGAGAAGAGTGGCAGAGCCGGAGCCCGAGTGGAGTAAAGGGAGGAAAGATGAGATGAGACAGAAGTAAAAGTAAATGGGAAAGCAGAGTAGGAGGAGGAGGCGGAGGGTGATGGTATGCTATGTTATGGAGTGGTGGGGAGTGAGAGATATGAGTGGAATAAGGGTCATAAGCGGAGTTTCACTTGGAGAGGAGTCTCTCGAAAACCTGTTTAAATATTAAATCTTCAATTACCTTTGCTCATATTGAGGAGGAGATGCAATGTAGACGAGAGAATGTGGGGCAGCTCCGCTCACTTTCTCTTTTTCTCCCTCTCCACTGTCTTCATCTCAGCATATTCATGTTCACGTCAATGCAATCCCAATCCAGCTCCATACCTTCCGTACCTATGCACCTTCCCACCAGGAACCAGGACCAAGACCAGGACCAGTCCATGAGTTACTACTCCTTCTGGGTTTTCATATCCTCATTAGTTACCTCCACATACACAAATAAGCACGTCTCCTCACTATCCGAGCAGCAGCATATCTGTCTAGATCCAACTCCTCGTCCGTCCCAATCCCAAGCACATCCACCCATCAGCATGAAAACATCAGCCCCATCGCCCATCATACCATACCGTCCCAATCTCCCACATCGGCCCAACAGACACTTTACCTATGTAACAACCACACATAATTATACACACTTCCTCTCCCCTCCCCTCCACCTGTCTGTCTTTACTGCTCTTCCCCCGTCTTTCCCTTGTCAGTAAATCTAAATTCTCTCTTGATCTGTGGTCACATTTAAACTCCGTCCCATATGCTCGCACCCTTGAGCAGTCAAAAGATATTGCACCCGCTTCGTGTGTACCGACATATTATATAATTATAGGAACATATAGCGTTGTAGAGTTTTTCAAATTTCATTTCCAATGCCAATGCCAACGCTAGTCCAATCCTTTTTTAAAACTCCCATTCCAATTTCAACCTGTTCCTATTTCCGAATTCTCCCACTCAGTACGTACAAATAGACTCAAAACTAACCTACCACCTACACTGGAAACATGAACTGGGGACCTAGCCTACCTATGAACTTACCGACCTACCTATCTAGGCACCTAGACGCCTACCTTCATTTTCCTTCCGCCTCCCGCATCCCTCTCCCCACAGTATAAAATTCCTCGGAGAGATTCTTGAGAAGAAAGAAAAACAGAAGAAAAAGGAGCATTCGCATCCACGATACAGTTCCCATCGCCCCCGCCATTTTGATTATCCCCTGTTGTTCCTGTTGAGGATGTTCTGGCAGTCTCGCTCCTCTAGTTCTTCCTGGTGCATGAGTGCATGTGAGAAGGGGCAAGTTTTGCTTGAGTTAAGATTAGGAAACTGTGGGAGGACACCCAGAGAGAGAGACAGCCGACAACACTAGGAAATATTACATCAAATATAAAGTCTCCTTAGGTCCTTACGTAGGTAGGTAAGTTACCACAGAGCAGAGATAGACGCATTGATGGTACAATGTGAGGAAATAGAATAGTGCGAAGAGAGCGAATTTAAGAACCTTAGAATTTAGGCCTAGAAGCAACAGTGACGGAGAGCTGAAAATGGGTATGGAACATTAGGTATAGCACGTAAGTATTTACTGTTATAGTGTCATGGTTGCACCTACAAACACACATACACCCAAATAATTCGTCACCGTGAACCATTAGAAGATTTCTTTTCACGTCATTTGAATTCGATGGAGCAGAGCAGAGCCGGACTGGAATTAGAACTGTGTGTGTGTAGACTCTCTCTCTCTCTCTCCTCCTCAACTTGACTTGACGCTAACATTCATTTTATTGATGCACTTGGTTTGGTGGTCATTAATGCAAATAGTCTGTCTTGTTTTTCTCTGCAGCGAATACATCACTCCTTCCAATTCCAATTCCAATTCGAACGAAACAAAACGCAACTCCGTACCTTTCCCCAACATTCTGTGGAGCGGTAGGCACTCTCTCTACACATTATACTCGTCTCCCTTTCCCTGCCTCTCTCTTGGAGTCTCTTACCGCAGTATAAGAAGGACGAGAGACCTATGCCACTTCCCACTACAGAGACGGGACCCGAAGCAGACTGCACGAAGCATAGTGAAATAGCAGACCAAACCAAAATAGTCGCAATAGCAAGAGGCAGCTGTGCTGAGCCAAAACTACAACTCTGGCTCCATATGTACTTTACCGTTTACGTTTACGCTCGTCCCAAACCCGAGCACATATGGAGAGAAACCTATAGTTTGATTGCCTTTTTGAATTACTTGACTTGGTGGATGGGAGCATGGCAGTGGCAGTGGCAGCGGCAATATATAGATATATGTATGTAGCAAAAGCCAACAACCAAAAGTATACCAGGACCAGGACCATAACCAGAACCAGGACAGACAGACGGGCAGACAGACAGGGTCAGAACACTCACACAAACACATATATACACATGCTGTGCACAACTTTCGACTTGAACTAACAATCATGTTGGTTTTGTTCGACATGGAAATTGTGAGGAGGCAGATCCCCAAAGTAGAGGGAAGGATGTGATGTGAGGTATGTATATGGTTGCTTAACAAGATAGACGAAGAGGGCTGAAGGAGCTGAGGAGTGTCTGTACAGTGCTGAGTGTAGTGGAGAGTAGGTAGGTACATATATTACGTACACTATGGTTGTTGTCCAAGTCGAATGTAGGAATAGAATATCAATATATAGTTGCAGTGCAATAGTTTGAAGAGATGAAAAGCAAGACGGAAACGATGACTATCTCCATCCCGTCCTCTCACAATAATGTATGTTTACCTTCCCATGTAATTGTAATGTTTATTTCTGACTTCCAATGTAGAAACAAGTCTTTCTTCTCCTTTCTCCTTTCTCTCTCTCTCTCCCTCTCTCTCCCTGTAGACTCCTCATCTGCTCTCTGCAGTCTTCCTGGTTCTCGTCTCCATCTCCGTCTCGTAGTAGTGGAGCTCGTGTGGGCTCCGAAACATGTGCGGAGGAGTAGTGTGGAATGTGGAGGCTTATACACACTCTAATTCTGAGCAAGCACGTAAGTCAACTATGCTGTTTACCATTACGCCATTACCTATATCTGATTTTCATGCCCCCTCCTTTTTTCCTTCGTCTTCTTCTTCTTCTTTCCCTATATTTGTTTTCTTTCTTCTTTTTGTTTAGTAGTACGGACGGAATGGAAATGGGGAATGGTTCAAGTTGGATTATTTGGATTTGGATTTAGATTTGGAGTTAGAGTTAAATGGTAAGGTTCCGGATGATACCATCACCACCCAGGCCAGACTCCAGACTCCAGACTAGGCCAGGCAACATAAGAGAAAGCATGATGGGAAATGTTGCTCTCTTTTGAGAGGAGCTGTTGAGATGAGAGAGATATAAACATTTAAAACGGGACAAAAGCTTCTCCGGCTCCGACTCCGAGACTCCGACTGTAGCACTGTAGTGACAATGACACGAAAATAATGCAAATTTTAATAGGAGTGGGAGACAAAAAACTGCATATTGAAATTCTGAGCGCCACAGGAGTTAATTGTATAAATGTAGTGGGAATAATAGTAATAAAGAGAGAAAGGGAGTAGTAGTAGTAGTAAATGTAATAATAAATGATGATTTACAATGTTTGTTTGTTTTTTGTTGTTGTTGTTGTTGTAGGAGGATACTATGCAATCGAGTCCAAGGATAAGAAGCCCCGACTCCTCATCCTCAACACGAGTCTGTACCATAAAAAGAGTAACAAGATCCCGACGAATGACAATGACCCCGCGAACCAATTCAAATGGTTGAGACAAATGTTGGAGGAGGCACAGGAGAGGTCAGAGACCGTGTATATTATTGGACATATTCCACCCGGCAATCCTGAGCGGTACTTGAGTAACCGACTCGGCTACCCGTCCTACCAAGACAGCTTTACCAAGAGGTTCCCTTCCCATTTCAAATTGTAGTACAAGTTCATAGATATAGTCACTTTTTACATTTTTAGCCTCAGTGTAAAAATATATTGATATTTTTGTGTGACTTAATTATGTATTGTTTGGATTTTTTTGGGCTGAGTAGGTATATAGAGTTGGTGCGTGAGTTTCATAATGTGATAGCGGGACAATTTTTTGGCTATTTCCATTCAGACTCATTCCGAGTCTTCTACAAGAGAATGGGTAAGTTCAAAAAGAATCGTCCGTGTTTAGAAATGAATTGATTTAAATGGGATAGTAATGAATGTGAGCATGGGATTTTTCTAATTTAAATATTTTATATGTGTTTCTAATTTAACATATTTATATGTTGTTGTCTTCCGTGCCCGCTGCCCGCAGATAAGCACAAGGGGAAGTTTCTGGACCGTGATCCCATTTCGTACCTGTTCGTAGCACCAGCTGTGAGTCCAAGGAAGTCAACAATGGCGGATGAGATCGGTCCCAATAATCCCGGTCTCCGACTCTACCAGTACAATACGACGTCGGGACAGATCTTTGACTACTCACAGTATTTTCTCAATTTGACTGCTGCCAATGAGCAGAATCGGGACGAGTGGAAAATCCTCTACAATCTCACAAGTTACTATAATCTCCCCAATGTGTCCGCTGCTTCTCTAAGTGACCTCGCCTTTGCCTTAAATACAAAGGACAGCCCTCTTTTCCTCAAGTAAGTCCAAAAATTAAGAAACAAAATGAACGGGAGAGAGCTTATATCAAATAATCAGGCGTCAAAGCAATCAGTCATTTTATAGCTCAGCAGGTCATCATTTTCTATTAGGTACTTTACCTCGTATTGAGCAGGAGTCTTTCTCTTTACAAGTCATAGTCAACACTATGTATGTATGTATGTATGTATGTAGCAGTATTGCATTTTCACCCATTGGGTATATACACTGCATTTTTCTGTTAGATGGTATGATCCATTGAGCCACTCATGAGATGAGATGGTTCAGTTTAGTCAACACTATGTATATAGTGTATAGGGAGTTAATTTGAGTATTATATTATTAGTAATGCTCTGTATCACCTACTCGTAACCGTATCCGTCTCAGAATCAGCTTAGTTATTACCGTAGACATCAATCTCTACATCAACAGTATATTATCGTAACGGATTTTGAAAACCGCTGATCATCCGTTTTTTCTTTCGAAATAAAAGTTATAGCCAAAAAGAAAGAATATACATATAGGAGTGATCGACAAAGTTGGACTGTAGCGAGGATCAGAAAATATATAAAACTAAAACTAAGCCTCCCCCCAATTACCTATCCATCTTAAATGACATCATGAAATGGACAAGAGAAGGGAACCAATTAATTTTCTTTCAATCAAACCATCGTAAAAATGGGAAATTAATTCACTACCTTACCATTACGACTACGATTATAGAATTCTTCGTCTTCTTGGTCCTTCGTGACCAAACAAATCAGTTTTTCTTTCCATTTCCACACTTTCCCACACACATTTACAGATAGACAGATGGTTTCCACTCAAGTAGCGGTATCTAGTATAGTAGTAGCTAATACACGGGGCTTGTAGGTAAAAATACAGGTGCAGTACACTCACCAAAGTAAGTGATGCTACAGATAGCTTATAGTCTAGACTCAAACCACGTGCCAGTCAATAATACACGCATAGCAATTCCTTTCAATTTTTTTCACGTGGCTCTAGATGACTATATAGGCATATGTATACTCTTTAAAAAACAGACAGTGAATAAATCACTATACGATTTTACAATTTGTCTGCATATATCAAAATTAGGTAATTTTTTTATATACAAATGTATCAAAAAAATATATTCTCAACTTGGAATATTCCCCATTCATTCCAATCACGACCATTATCGTAAGGGCAAAAAAAAATGTGACGTTGTAAAAAAAAATAAGATATGAAATACTGCAGTGCAATGCAATATTCATGGATGGGAGGGAGGGGGGCTAGTGTCCCTCCCCGTTAGCAAGGTTAGCAAGGTTATTTCCTTTCAACTCTTTTAAGAATAATGATTTCGGTTTGCACAGTAAAAGAGTAACGTCAACGGGAAGGTGAACGGGAACGGGAAACGTCACTGTCAAAGTCAAAGTCGACTATCATCCACACCGTTATACCATAGTATATATACATATGAGAGAGGTAGATAGGAGTTTTAGACTTTTAGTGTGGCACACATAGATGTACATATAGTCTGCACAGACAAAATGTATAATGACTCTTCCCAGACCCATCACCGTGTATAATGAGGCTAAGATAAATCTATGTAGGTACATGTATTAGAACTATAAAATATTCTTTCCAGAGCTGAAAGATATAGAAGGCAGATTAAAGTTGAATGAAAGGAGTGATTGTTAGTTTGTAGGGGTAGGGGTATGCTCTATGTAGTGTGTCTATAGCTAAAGTAGTAGGTATAGGTACCTATCTACGGAATATTAGGCAGTGGGAAGGACTGTACGGCGTCCGTGTAGGAATATAGGAAGGAGTGAATTGGGGCATTGGAAGTAGTGGAAGTAGTTGAGATAAGACTCCACTGTCGACTTTTGAGACTGACAACTCTTCTTTGGGAAATAGGAAGGAAGGAAGGAAGGGCGGAGAGAAAAGTATGAAGTAGTAATAGTTTAGTAAAGAAAGGAGCAGGAGTAGGAGTTGAAATGTTGAATGTTAAATTCTTGAGACTTGAGACAAGTGTTAATAAAGGAAAATTGAAGTGTCAATTAAAGTTTCTCCGACTCATTCTGGAAAATTAGATCAGGTTCTAATGAAATCCTGCTAATTTTTCCGTGGATATTATTTTCACTCATTTCACTTGTCTCTCTTTTCTTTTCTCTTTTATTCTTGTCTGTCCTCTGCTGCTGCTGCTGCTGCTGCTGCTGCTGCTGCTGCTGCTGCTGCTGCTGCTGCTCCCCCTCTCTTCTTCTCTCTCTCTCTCCCTGATGCGGTGTGGAATGGTGGCGGGTCCTCTTCGTCCTCGTCCTCGTCTTCGTCCTCGTCTTGGGCTGGCTTCTTTGGTCCTGGTCTCATCTTGTTTTATCTTCCTCATCTTCATCATCTTCTTCGCCTTCGCCTTCTCTGCCTGCCTGCCTGTGTGTGGAAAACTCGGAACTGGAATCACTCCGATGAACGAACGGTGCTGAAAACTCTGAAAACGGGGGGACATGATAGATATCATCATGCCAACTCCGTGGGCTATGACACAAAAACCTGCGATAATCTTTGCCGGAGAACTCATTTCTGTGTCATCACGAACGTCGACCAAACAGACTACGAGAGATGTATTCAGACGGTCCTGGAGCCATTCGGTACAGCCTCCTCGCACTTTTCTCACTCTTTCTTTATCTCATCTCCCTCTCATCTACTCCTCACCCTCGTAGTACTACGATGGATTTTTAACACTTAAATTTAAATACAGTCCCAAACCATAATAATAATAATAATTACTATAGCATTATTAATATAATCTTATACTCTACATATATACACCAATACTTTGTACATATATACTAAAAATATATATATATATATTATTATTATGATTATGATTAGAATCTTAAATTGCTATACATGTTATACCCGTATCGTAGCACCTAAAAAAACTCTCTCCAACGCTATCATTTCCTCTCGTACATAATATACATCCACTCATCCATGCATACATACTGTATACTGAAAAACTGACTACTCATAATAATAATAATTATTACATTATATATAACATCTCCGTATATAATTCTATATATATACATATATAAATATATTACAAAGAAGAAGAAAAAACGTTATGACGTACCACTTATATTTTTCAACGAATCCCGCCAATAATGATTATTATTCTATAGATATCTTATATTCTACTGAATACACAAAAATGAATAATTAAAATTACTCTCCTTCAGAACTATGCTCCTTTAAATTTCCGCACCAGCTGTAATCCAGTGTATAATCTCTATAATAATAATATTTATAAAAGAACCGTATATAGGACTCCATAATATAGCTTTCAGCAATTACATATTATACAATTATATGATATGAAAGGATCTCTCCTCCATTCTTTTCCCAATTTAACGTCATCCATTTATCTATGACTGTTTGGTAGAAAGGGTATGGGCACGGTTACCGTTACCGTTACCGTTACCATTAGACGACGTCGAGGAGAGCGACTACGATCACATCAGAAATGTGTGTGTGTGTGTTTCTGGAGGAAAGGACAGGAAAGGAAAGGAAAGGAAGAAAGCTTAAAATGGAAATTGTCTTCAGTCTACCCTGATTGTTTTTCAAATGACGAGTAATTCGATCGCTCCGCCGTCATTTTAAGTAGCTATTTAATAGGTATACATAATTACTCCGTCTTCCCCCACGCTCTCCAATAATAATTAAGTCAAAATATTAAAATAATTACCTCGCCCCTCTCTCTCTCTCTCTCTCCCTGTTTCTCCGTCTCTCCTGTCATCCCAAAATAGAATTCCAAACTAATGCTATACCCGTGTGTGTACCACATAATATTATGTGTACACCTATATGGTTTCACTCCGTGAAAAATTGAAATTACTATTATGTACCATTCTACACGCGTGGTAGTTCTACATATTATACTGCATAGGTGATTACATATCCAGATTGTAATTAATGCTAATGCAAGGAAGGAAATGACAAAAGCCCTATGTGAGCAAGTAGGGGGTTGTTACCCTTTTACCATTAGCGTATACGTACTTTTAAAAAAAAGATCACAAAATTCCCGAAATTCCCACCGAAAAAAAAACAATTCAATAATGCTGCCCTTATGTAGGACAACGTCTTGTCTTGACTCTCACGATATCGATGTGCTATTTAATTACCATAGTTAGTGTTTATTACTACTCGCTACTGGGGCTGGGGCTGGGCTGGGTGTAGACTGGTTAATGTCACTAATGACATTATTTATAATGCTACGTATATATGTAGGGCGGCGGTATATGGATAAGGATTAAAGAGAGAGAGAGAGAGAGAGAGAGAGGTATTACGCTGTACTATAATTAAATGAACTACATAGCTAAATAATACATATTACAATTATAATGCAAGTATATGAATAGAGCATTAACTATAAAGGAATAGTGAATAATATAGGTATAATATAGATCTTATTAAAATAACCAAACAAAATGCATAAGGACATACTATTCATATGTACCTACTTACCTTTGATTAAGAAAAAGTATATATGTAATAAAAAAAATACACACTAGACATAATTAATGATTATGACTACTCAATGTACAACGGTAAACTTTGATCCATTCTATTAACATGAACATTAATAATAGTATAACAATATTATAATGTATATATATTATAGTTATATTTACAAAAATACTATACTATATAAGGATATAAATGATATATTTTGTATCTATATGCATGAATAGGTACAACAATGTAGAGGGCCTATATAAGAAATAATATGTGGGATATACATAAGAAGGATTCTTGTTTTTCTCTTTTGCTTGCTTGTGTATTTGTCTTGGTAGGACTAATAAGATTAAGATGACAGGAACAAAAATGATACTATAGGTTACGTACACGCAAGAAAGAAAGGATTTCAAGTCTCTCGGACTCTTCAAGAAAATTGAGCACATTAATTTGAGTCAAAGTAGGTAGGTAGTAGGTAAGTAGCTACATACATATATATGACTATATACGTCTGTGGTTAAGCGGTACACACACTATAAAACCAAAGTCTTTTCTACGACTACGAACTACGACTACGACTACGACTAATAGGACGTCTACAAAAAAACATATGTAGTACATATACATTTATATCTAGTATAGAGATGCCTAACTAAACTATACTCTCCTCTACCTAATCTGGTACTGTGGTACATTTATAGGAGGGATATTTGAGGTACACCTCCTATACAGTAATTTCTAGTGGAGCTGGATATTTCGATTGTGGAAACAATTTAGACGTGATATTATTATGAGCATTTTTATTATTATTTATTCTACTCTCAAATTAACAAAGTGTATAATGCTAAGAAAAAGGGATGTTTTTTTTTTCTTCTAGTAAAGTATTACTGTAGTCGTAGTGTTAAGTTATACCTAGTAAATAATTTAGATATAGGTAGATATAGAAGTGAGCTAATGATAAGTGCGATGGTGGTCACGTTATAAATGTTTCAAAAAACTTGTATCCTCCATCTCTCACGGTATTTATCAGTATACCCTATATTCTATACTCTGTACTACATACAACATATAGGTATATAGCTAAAAAAAATATGAATATATACAAGGTATGTTATTATATTTCCCCCTATAGCAATTATTTACGATCGATGCTCTATATGATTATAATACAAAAACATTTATAAAAAATTATGATTTGATTTACAAGAAAATAAGGTATAGTAGGTAGTTATATAAATAGATTTAAGGAGTGTGGGTCGCCGTCGCGGGTGTCGGTGTCGGCGTCGGTGTGGGGTAGGTGTAACATATATGTAAGATGTAATTACGTACGTGGATGATAAGATGCATCTACTCTACGCTAAGGTAAGGTATGTATAGAGTACATACATACGTGACAGGCCATTTTTTGTACGTACGTCATAAAATAATCCGAACCAAGGAGGAAATAATTGTTCTTAATTAATTACTATATATGTACACATATGTGGGATTCTCATTGTGATTCTGGGATAGTAGTATGTAAGAGGAAGGCCCAAAAGGTTGGCTTGCCCAATTTTCAAAATTCTACAACAAATTTGTAAATCAGAGTCAAAATCAGAGTCGAGCAGCAGCAGCAGCAGCAATCATTCCAGCCTTCAATTTCAATTTGATTCAATTCATTTAATATGTTGTACCCTTCCTATTATTTGCTGTATATACTCACGGATAGAGCTACCGCAATCCTTGTCCGTGTCCGTGTCCGAGTGTAGTACCGACCTATATGGGTGGGCACCTATGGGCTATGGGCGCTCTGCTGACAGGAAAATGGGGTCTGTGCAGGAAATGGAGTACTGCTACTGGTGAGTTGTAGATTGGAATAATTGTACACTAAAGTACAGTCCTATAATATTTTATACTTCCTTCCACACTTAACTAATTTTAATCTCAACTTACGATTAGACTCCCCAAATAACACACATAATACATAAGTGCACACCTACGAACCCGATTTGATTTTTTTTCAAGTTTGAATTTTGCATGGGCTAAAATTATTATGCATGTCCCTGTCCCTATATATAGGGAGGTATAGGTAGGTAGGTTGGTTGGTCGACAGATATGTCATTACACAGTGGGGTAGGAGTAGTAGCCCATGACCATACAACTGCATGGGAGAAATGCCTATAATATGCTCCCAAATTACATAGAGTGTAAAATGGGAAAATGGAGGGAGAGGAGACAGAAATAGGTAATGGGATCCGGAGTATGAATTTTCAGTTTTGAACTTTCCTTTGAGTATCACCATCACCATCAGCACCCAGAGAGTGTTCCTAACTATGAGCACTGTACTCAACCAGTCAAAGAGTCTAATTTAACCTTGTAACCTCTTCCACCGGAACAGGTTAATTAATTTCAGTTCTGACTCAAACAAATTACACTTCTCCGTCTCCTTCCTTCATTCTCATTGGATGTGAGCGGGTAATTGAATGCACATTTTATACATACTCAAATGCAAATTTCAAATGAGTCAAGAGAAACGTTTCCGTTTCGTTTGGTCAGCTGTACATTGCTCTCCGAATCCACCACTCACAATTTTGAATGAGGAGTCTGAGGAAAGTTCTGCCACCTCACATGTCCATACCTACCTACATACTCTACATACGCTACTAAGTAAAAGCAAACCAGTGAGAGAGAGGGAGAGAGAGGCATATGCTCTATAATACTATTAGATGGCTATACTATCTTATGGCTCCGGCTCCACGATGAGAATCGGCGGATAGAGAAAAGGAGGGAAAATATGATGAAAAAATGCCCACTTTATTTTCACCTTGCGTCCTCGTTTATCTATCTGTCTATCAAAATATTTTATGAGTAGTTTGTGTGAACACGATTTGTTGGTCTTGCTCTAATGTTTGCCTCCTTTTCCTTTTCGTCTGAGTTACTTTTGCATTTTTGCTTGTGTGAGAGTACGACGACTACTACTGCTACTACTACTTTGAACCGTGCTGAATTGAAATGGGGCTATGATATATGATTTGGTTTAGTTTACGGAGGTTTCGGTGGAGTTCGTGCTAGCACTTATGACCACACTTGAATTTTGATTACATGCAGAGTACAATTTATCCATCAAACATAAAAATAGCTATTAGTTTCAGAGTTTCTTTTTTCCACATGCTTCACTTTTTCTTCTCTCTTTTTTTTTCCTTCACTACTCCACAAATATAATATGTAGTCTGCACGAGAGTCGATAGTGGGAATGGGGAGTGCTCTGTAGATTATTTGTTTGTGTTAAGAATTTTAAATCATTTATAATATTATTACTATTACTATTATTATTATTATTATTATTATTATTATTATTATTATTATTATTATTATTAGGGAACTAACTACATGCTTATAAGCAAAGAGTTTTTGTATGTCGAGACTTAATATTATTATTATGGCAAGTCTTTTGACTTTGACTTTGGCTTTGGCTTTGGCTTTGGCTTTGGCTTTGGCTTTTCCCACACATCCACCTACAAAACTTCCCTCCATAAAAAAGCAAAAGTCAAAAATATAAATACTATGCTCCATACTCCATTTCAAAAATTGTGTGTCAAATTTAAATTTAAATCCTAAAGACCCCCTCTAACCAATTTACATCTATTTAAAATAAATTACAATAGTTAATAATACTACACTATACATACAAATTACTAGGCTAGGATTTAGTCTGCAATTAAGCTGGAAGCAATTACCTGTATGATTGTACGGTCATTATTGTAATTATTACAATAGTTCAAAATGGCCATGCACAAATTATAGAGCAAGTCAGCAGAAATGGATTTGGGAAATATATGGAGAAACAAAAATGTAGTCTATATATAGCTCGGATGTTCAGATACTTTCTATGACAATATGGGAAGGAGCATTACTATATTATTATTGTACAACAAACCGCGTCGTGTCATTTGTTTAGAATCTCATGCTGTGGGTGACTACGCATATATCTATAATATATAATTACAGACGGTATTTGTACATACATATATATATCTATATAGCAAGTGAATTTTTACAAATAATTTAAATTTATAAGAAAAAATGCATAGTGCTTTCTCTCTTCTTCTCTAGCTGGTACTGGTACCGGTACTGGTACCGGTACACCGATGTGAATGAGTTTTTTTTAATAGGGAAATTTAGGAGCGTGTCTATATTACCAGAGTATATATAGTGGTGGGACGGAGAGATAAATAAATGACGGGAAAGTGTTTTGGACGGACGATTTTGAGGCGTAGTGTAGTGTGCATAAGTGTGGTGAGGTAAAAGGATTGCTTATCAAAGGCTGTTGTTGTTGCTGTTGTTGTTGTTATGTTGGTTTTGCTGCAACGAGAGAAGAATGCCGCTGCCGCCGCCGACCCAAAACTGAATCTGAAATGAAAAACGAATGGGTTTCATATTCTATGCATAAGCATGGGTATAATTTTCATTTATAAATAACAATGTATATTCATATAGGATCCAACGACATGTAGTTATTCATGAGGTGTATTAGTCCCCGTATGTGTCTCCATGTGTATGTGTGGAGGATTAGGTAAACATGCCAAATATATAGATACTTTCTTATTGCTTTCTCCTGTATAAACTCCATGCGCGCTATGGGGCTGGGGGACATGCACGTATTTGGTGGCTCTACTTCCTCAGACTCACTCCGAGAGTACAAGACCCGTCGTAATCGTAATGTTTTCTTCTGATCGTTTTATTTATTATGATGGCAATGACACGTTCTGTGGTCCCATTGAACCATAAAAAGCAAAAGTAAGTGCCGTTTCCTGTTCCATATTCACTACGATTACGATGACGACGACGACGAAGGAGAACGACCAAGTCGACTAGACTTCCAGTTTTTTTTGAACAGTTACCATCTGGAAGGGATATGCGGCTGAAAAGGGAAATAAAGAAAGGAGCAGGAATGTGGAATGGAATGGGAAAGACATTGTTGTACATGGAGAGAGAGAGAGAGAGAGAGAGAGAGAGAGAGAGAGAGAGTCTATGGTATGGCATGTGGATAAACTCACGAGTCACATGATACGAGAATATCAAAGGGAAAACGTTAGACTGTCACTCGCTCTCTCCTCTACTGCTGGCTGGACTACACTGCCCTGTACTTTCTCTCCATCTCCACACTCTTTTTAGCTTCCCCACACGTTCCAAGTGAGGGAGCGAGAGCGAAGGCTCAAATGGAACAAAGAAACCATCTAGAAAGTCAGAGGAGACGGAGATAGTCCAGCTGAGCTGAGTTGCACATCCTCCTACATGAGGTAGGTAGGTAGGTAGGGAGGGAGATTGTGTAGGCTTACGACTTACGAGACAGACATGCATGGAACATGCGGTGGAGATAAGTAATTCAGATAGTGAAAAAATCCATAATGGCAACACATATACCCAGATACCCTCCCACAAGGAGTGGGACCTGCACCATACCATACCATACCATACCAGCACCAGGATCAGGAGTATATATAGGGACTACATACAGATGTAGACTCGAAAACTGTATGTATGAACTATATACTCACTCAGAGCTTTTTTTTACATGCACCTCTATCTTTCTTACCATCTTTTGTATAGTTCCTGTATGTAAAACATACGTGTGCAGTCCCTCCATGTGGACGTGCATAGTTAACTGCAGTGTACACGGTTATTGTTATTGTTCATAGAGTCCGCACGTAGACTGCTGCCTAGCTCCACTCTCCTCTCACTGTATATCTATATCTATATCCATCTCTAGACTCCCCATTTCACAGTTTACATGGCATTGTATTGTATTGCATTTCATTGTATTCTATATACTTTTACGCTATTTCACTCGTGGCTTTAGTTTGGTTGGTTTGCTTGGTTTGACTGTGTGGACGTGGGTTGTGGATTGTGTGGATGGAGCGGAAGTGGGACTAGTGAAAGTGAAGGGGGAAAGAAAGGAAGAAACTCAAAGACAAAGACAGACTGACTCTCAAGAAGATAGGGAAGCAAATAATGAAAATCCCTCCACACTCACTCTACCATGCCACGCCATGCCAGACCATGCCAGGCCAGACCAACTCTACATCTCAAAATCTACATCTCCATGTCCATGAGGATACAGATACGGATTTCTTTCTTGAATCCTAATTTCCTTCCAAACGATTTCCCTGCATACATACATATTAATTTCTCTCCTCCCGTATAAAAATAACCCATTATTGTACTCGTCATTTACATACAGTCAAGTATACGTGTACACAGATAATTACATGGTATATCAGACCAGCGGGAAGCATAATGAGGTAGGTACCTATCCGTCGTCATACTATGTAAGTACCTAGGTACACACTAGTTACATATTTCCCTGCCGGATTTTAGTATCTTTATAGACAGGCTAAGCGCAATTTAATTTCTCGCTCAATTACTCACCTATACAATATTACTATATGTGAGAGGGCTCCAGTTAAAAATTGACTCCAAAAAATTGCAAAATCTCCCAATAAAACCTTGAAAATCTATCATTACGTTGCAAAAGAGGAATTTGAAATTAGGTAGGTTACTAAAAAGTCCTATAGTGGTGGTGGTGGTTCTGGTTGCACAAAAGGGGAGGATGGTAGGAATACGAGGTAAAAGGTGTAGGTGCATTGGAAGTATAGATTGTATACTGCATCGCTCTCGTACTACTGTACTACTGTACTGTACTGTGAGCGTGCTGCAATTATAGTCCGTCTGTTGTTGAACTTGTAGTTGAAGTTGCAGTTGCAGTTGTTGCCCGTCTTGACTCTCAAATTAGAAGGTCCAGCCCATGTTTGATTTCATTATTGGTCCTCCAATTCTGTTCCGCTTCTCATTATTCCCTTATCCTTATGTATGATTTTTTTTCTTCTTCTTGGTGATCTCGTTATATAATATCACCTCCTCGCTCTCGTTCAGCCTCGTCCTCGTCCAATTCCCTCCCGATAAAATCTGTAGTGAAGCAGGACAAAACTGGCTATTAAACGGGGATGGGAGAATGAGAAATATAGTGCGAGGAATGGAAATCATAAATTATGTTACCTCTCCTCCCTTCCCGGTCATACTTCCAATAGCACATAGAACACATGCCTAAGCCTATCATATACATTATACTGTACAACAACATGTGCCTCCAACTCCAACTCCTCCAACAATGAAAACCTTGTGTGTTGTTGTTTTGAAATTACCTTCAGTCAAACCCAAATCCAAATCCAAATCCAAAAGTTAGCCAAGCTGAAACCGAAACCAATAATCTGTTGAGCTACATGAGCTTCTCTTATACTGTACTCCTTCCCTTTCGGCTCTGATTATCCCCCTTCCCACTCTCTACTTCTCGACTCTATATGCTCCCCAACTTAGGAGCTAAATTTCAAAGTATTACGTATTATGTACAGGCCTACCCACATGGAGATCTAAATTCCATGGCCGAGACTCATAATACCGAATACGGATCCCATGTCCAATGCTGAAACAAGTATAAATCAAAAGAAAGAAAATTCTGTTCCTATATTAAAGCACCATATATATGTTATATAGCACTATAGAGTAGTTTTCTACGTGTGCTATATGTACCTACCTACCTACGAAGGATTAGGATCTCGACTCTGATTACAACACACAGAAATATCTGTACCAATACCAATATATATCTAGATAACATCTTGGAAACGTAAGCGGAGAGCTAAGCTACGACACGACTCCACTACTACTACTACTACTACTAATACTACTAATACTACTACTAATATTACTATTACTACGTCAGTGTGTTTGTACGTTTAGGTATAGGGACTTCTAGTTTGGTTGGGACTCGAGGAGTGAGCGTGACACGGGAAAAGAAAGTTCAAATTTTCATATTAGCTGGAAATGTTATGGACATGAAATGAGATGGGAGAGAAATGCCGGTGCCGGCACTATTAACATACACCTTTTAGATATATAACTTGCTTCATAAATAAAAATCCGACTATTGTATAATCCTCATTATGTATATAGGTGGTACGTAAAGGTAACTAAGGTAATGGTATTCAAATTTATATTCTACTATACATAGGCGGATTCTGCAGAGAGCTAAACTGCAGTTACGATTATTCAATCTCTTCGAATATAATAGGTTAAGTTTAAGATGTCAAGGTCAGAGTCGGAAATAGATTAATACGTTATGTATATATGATATTGTCACTGTAAGTCGTGATGGTAATCATAATCTCATAGAATCACATATAGGGATAATCATGTGAGGAAGGAAATCCTTCAAACTATTAAATTTCTACGTATATTATTATATAGGTATATTCTAAATCTAGTACGAAAAAACCAAAATCCATTTTATTCTTATGATTGCCAGAACCAGAACCAGAACCAGAACCGGAGCCATAATGAACCCGCTGAATCTATATAAAATGTCATTCAAAATTTACACTATAAATCATTATTCAATACAAATGATTAATGCTAATGGTTAAGTAGTGTAGTACTAAAAAATTCTGTTAATTATTTTAAATTTAATTAAAATGTCCTTACATATACTATACTATAATATTAATGATAATGCAACTGCTACTACTGCACCGAGTCTCGTCGACCTCGGGCCGCAAGAAAGGTCAAAATGTAAATTAAAAATTAGCCAAAAATATAGTAGGTAAATAATTCAATACATATTTTTTTCTCTGGGCCTATATTATCTACATAATATAGGTCTAGATTCTAGATGATAGAGAACTCTGTGTATGTCAAATACGTGCATCTATCTGTGTTTGTTGGTTGGTTGGTTGTGCGTCTGTGAAGTGTCTCAGTTGTGCCGTCGTGTGGATGTTCTAATAATGAAATGTAAGATTGTGTGTCCTGTGACTATATATGTTTTGACTCGAATTTGAATAATGAAATAATGCTATAGGAAGTGACAGATGGTGACGATGAGAAGTACTTTTTAATGTAGGTAAATGAAATAAATGTTAAATAATATTATAACTAATTAATGTAATTTGGTAATTGGTATGATGATGCATTTAAGTAAATAAAAAGTAAGAGCCACATAGTCTGCGTATACCTGTGCGTATATGGGTATAGGTGTAGGTGTAGGTGTAGGAAAAAGATGATTCATAATTGTATGGCTATACACATGTTATAGGTTCATACACACATTCTGTTGTTACTCTACAATACATACTTTCCATTATGAGATACTTAATCAGTGTGATAAAAATATTTTCCAGAAAAAAAAATTAATGTAAAATTAACTAAGTAACTAATTAAATACAAAAGTAAATACTATACTTATTAAATATACATGTATATAATAAATTTGGACGAGGAATGCGGTAGGTACATATAGTGGGGTAGGGTCTATAATTAGGATATATTAGAATATTTGACATTCGATATTATATACTTAATAGAATTTTAATGTTTGTAATTTTATTCGATTGTGTATTATTACATTGTACTATTGATATTAAGTTACGACTCTATATAGGAATATTATTACTTACGATGCCGATTTTTGAATTGTCATTCAATTGTCGAAAAAAAATAAAAAGAAGAAGAACATCTGTTCCGTACTGTAAATAATAGCTATTAAAATATTATGGGTAGAGACAGTACTACCCTATAACTACAATCATATTATTTGATATTGCTAATATAATTACAAATTACGCTGATCGTCTCTATATATAATTATATATGTTCCATGCCTGCTATACATAGACTATAGAAAATGTATAATTATTTCATGTCTAGACGTATTTAATTACACCATATAGATAAATACTATGTACATATATACATATATATTTGTCATGTAGATTTATTTGGAGTTGTTGGAACGTTAAAACAAAATTCCCACAATGTCACAATATAAATATGCCATTCAATTTAATACTGGTAAAAATAAAATACAATTATTGGAGAAAGAAGAGTAGAGGGGAAAAACAAACGAGATTTCAAGAATATCTTTTAAATGTATAGAAGATATTCTTATACCCAATTTCCATATTTTCCATTTCCATGATGATTTTGTTTTTTTTTCAAATGTTGTTTTATATACATATATACTCCTAACAATATTATAATATATATACATATATGAACAAGTTGGATCAGTCTTCAAATTTTCTAGCCCTCCACCTCCCTTCGTCTATATTATCTGTAAGGAATTTATTAGTTGATATAATTAGGTATAGGTATGTATGTATATTGCGCCGCGAATGCTAATAAAAAAGTTACGATTACTATTATTATTATTATTATTATTATTACTATTAATAATTATTACTATGATTGTTATGTGTATACTCTGACTCTGTTACAATATAATATTATATACTAAACAAATATGAATAACAATAATAATATATAAAAAGGTATAAAATACAAAAAAAAAGTGTTACAAATATGTGAGAAAGTTGAAACATTTGAATACGCTGAAAAAAAAATAATAAACATGTATCTATCAATGGAGATTTAACATAGGGGTTCCTTGAACGGCGCGGGGGAAGGAATATTTTTTTTGAAGCATTTTAAAATGAACTCATGCAACAAATCATGGCATAATATATAGCATATAAATATACAGTCATTACATTCACCTCTAGTCCACTACTTAATCATTTATTCATAGGTTTGCCTTTTCCATAGAAGAAGCACTATGAACTCCGCTCTTGTGTTGTGTGAATTGTGCAGTTATGCAAAGTCAAAGAAAGGGCACGCATTATACTTACCATATGACGTCATGGAAATTTGCATCACATCATATCAGGCCAAAATTGTATTTATCAAAACACGGATGTAATAACATTTCACTAATTTACAAACTGGAATGGATTTACTTAATTCCTGCATCCACATTAAATATCCGTCCTGCCATCGCTAAAAGACCAGCATTGGAATCCAAGCAGAAGACGAAGCAGATTGTCCACAGAAGAAAAAGAAGAAGGAGAGGAAACAAGTGAAAAAAAGCAACCGAAAAGAGACAGGAGGGGACTTGGGTAAGATTTCATTGATGTGATATGTGGACTGGGTCTGGCCTTGTCTACTCAAGAGATGTGTGTAACTTTTTACTTTCCAACAAACCTGGTTGGTTATGAAGACGAGCCTGGGTAAAGTCATACATATACATACCTAGGTTCAGTGAGCATTTGTAAGTGCGGTGAGAGCGTTTCTTAATTCACTTACAATTTTTATAGCATTTTTATTCAAGTCTCTGCGACACATTCATTCTGTCGTCGTCGTCGTTGGATGTAGAATAATAAGACGAGGCGGAGGCCCAGCTCTTCCATCAACATCATCAATGTATAAGATATGAGACAGAGTTGAGAGATAGGGTCGGGGTTTTGTGTGCCGGCTTGGGCTTTCCATATGGAACATGGTACCTGGCCAGACGACAGTCACTCCACTCCACTCGCGCTTTCTCTCTCTCTGCATGTCTATTTGTGGAGAGGAAAGTGAGTCTCAAGTCTCAAATCCAAATACAATACTCCAATACCTCAATACCTCCTGCAAAATTTCTGATAGAAAAACAATTTCCCCCATGGAAAATGGTGTCAAATGAAAAAAAGAGCCTAACTAGTGCTATATTATTGCTTGGACAACTACGGCTTTAACACAGAATATCCATGTGCATAATATGTATATAGGTAAACCACACTCGTGTATGCCTGTAGTTAATGGAGTGAACTTAATGGATGGACACCTTTATTTTTCTGTGCGTACAGTTTAGGTAGGTAAGGTAGTTTAGATGCATCGGGACTGACAGGGACTGCATTTTGCAGTATGGATGGGTCTGTATGGACATATGGACTATATGGAATTTGTGTTGTACTCGCAGTCCTAGTATATGTCCTGACTGGTGACTAGTGAGACTATTAGCCTCGCATACATGAAAAATACATCTATTGTCAACGACGCGGTCTAAAGGAAGCTCTTCAAAATTGTATGAATCACTCCAGCAAAGGGAAAAAAAATTACTACACAATTTACGACACAAGCCACGCTCGTAATATTACTGCTCCTTTTTCTTTTTTCTCCATTTCAAAATCTAATGATTTCATCGATTTCAAGTTTCACTTCTTCTCCCATATCCTTTTTCACCATTCACTTTCCTCGTTTCCATGCAATAGAGCAGTGGGAATGGGAATGCAAGTTGGATGGATATAGCTATATATAGATAGACGAGAGAGACAGGGAGAGAGTGTCAGGGGAAGAATCAATGACGTAGTGCAATGCAGAGAAAATAAAAAAAAAAGACAGCAAGAATAAAGTTTGAGAGAGGCTTCTGACTGAGAGGAAGAAGAAGAAAAAAAACGTGAGCGTCATTATGTAGATATATATATATATATATATATATTCGTATGCAATACAAACATTTATTCAGTTTCAGATTATTTTAGACTTCTTATCCGAGCTTACGTTACAATTTTTTTCGTCGTCATTATCATAAGTAGACATTGGCCCAGTAAAGGTTTTTTTTATATTTCATTTCAATTTTTTTTTCTTCTCTATAGCTTTCTTTCTTTCTCTCATATACATACAACAGAAACAGTACACATTAATTTAATGACTTAAGGAATTCAATTCATTTATGTGGATCCTGTTTTTTTTTCTTTTTGAAAATTTCATTGTTCAAAATGTATAATTCTTTATGATAATAATAGTAACAATATAATATTATACAGGTATTATGTAGGTTTGTAATTATAGGAGTATAATAATACATTAATAGTCGTCATCACGATTACGATAAATCTTCACTGGGAAAAATCAAGTGTATGTAATGTAATAAGAGTAGCACATAAATGTAGTTATAATAACATATATACTTATGTAGTAACAATTGTAACTATGTAATATAATATATACAAGAAAAAAAAGGGACTGAGGTAGCATTCGTATTCGTGATTCACTTCTCTGTACTTGTAGGTTTTCATTTCATTTCAACTTTGTAAATATACATTATAATCAAATCTTATATTTATATAACTATATAGCATGTGTGTGTGTGTGTGTCTTGTCCTTCTATTAAAATAATGTGTGCATGTAATTACATCGCTGTCTGTTTCAATTTGTCCCTGTGCATAATGTGATAGTAGTAGGTAACGATAACATAGCACCTACTCAAGATTTAATGTCATTTGCACTTATTCCCTCATTAGAACTGAATTCCTACAAATAAACTAGTTACATACATTACACGGTTGGTTATTATAACTAAAATAAATATGCACATTTTTACCAAAAAATTAAATATAGCTAAACAAAAATCCAGTTATGGATTTTGGATAGCTGCCATAATAGTATAGCTATGCAATTGAATACTCTAAGGAAAATTAAAGTATGAAATTAAAGACATTATAATATGCTTTTACCTTTTACCCCACTTCCTCGCGTCACACAATATATATAATATATAACTGTATAATTATATGTATGTAGTAGTGCAGTGCACCCTCACTAACCATCATCAATAGTAAATGAAATCAATTCTAAAGAATCGATTATATGGAATCGACACAACATAGAATAGAATCACATTGTACGATAGGATTACTATGTGATACAACAACAGTACCTATCATGTCTATTTATCAAATGAAATGAAAAATTACATTATTAATATAAGATAATAATATAATTATTACATATTCAAAACGTACGCACATATACCTGTTAAATATATCACTTAAGTTTATGTGATTATAATTACAAGAGGTACTTTCAATAATAATAAATACAGTAGTACTTAATAGTAATAATAATAATAATAATAGTTTTACTATACGAACATACGAAGAGTATTTTTTATGCGAGAAAAAATAAAATTCGATGCGATGATTAAACTTACTGAAAATTATAATAATTAAAATCTAACTATAATACCTTATTAGTGAATAAGTTGATTAATTATAAGATAATAAAAATAAAATTATAACAATAATTCAATCGATTAGATTATATAGTAATAGTAACAGTATTAACCTCTTCCTTCCATTTTTCCGGCGTAGTAGCATTATATTTAATAGTGTATCTATCGTAAGTATTAATTTAACTAACATATTAATACACATAATATTACAATTTACTAGCTATAACTCCATTTTAAATATTACTTATATACGTTATTATGGATTACCACAGTAATTAGTTAACGTCAACATTAAACATGCATTTGCTGAGTAATAGTAAAGTAATAGTAGTAACAGCAACAGTAATAATGTAATTATAATTACACTTTTATAGACATATATAGGTAATTATAAGTACTTTGGTTGCATGCTTTAATGTCACTGCTACTGTTGCATACTTTAGATTTAAGATATCCTTATAATTTTTTACATTGTGTATTTTTTTCACATACTTAAAGTACTCATCATCATTCAAGCTAGTTAAATTACCTTGAATTTGTTTCCTCATATAATAAATGTAACAAAGGCCAAAAAAATTGCAAAGATCACAACGAGATGTTCAAATATATTCAGACGGATATACTTATCATCATTACATATAGCATTATATATCCACAATTCCATAGTACCTTAGATAATATTTTTTTTTATGTTATTTAGGTATATCCTGACTCTCAATATATATTTTTAAAAGATCATTATTCGACACAATACATATAAATCATATATGTTTTATATAATTATATCTTGTGTGGTGTGTACAATATCAGAATGTATCTCACATGTAAGTTAAACGTTTGAGTTTTTATAATAATTATGTGATATAAGATAAAATATATCCCTTCCATGCCCGTAAAACAATTTTTCACAATTTCGAATTTTCGATAAATCGCTTTCGTTGAACACGGTCATATTATCTGCACAGAACAGACAAATCCTTTATGTATATAATTATATAGGTATATGTATATATATATATTTTTACAATATAACATTAATATTATAATAACATAGGGTTGTCTGCAATATTAACCATATTTATGTTATTTAGTACATACAGCGTAATGTAGTTATAATATTAGTACCAGTACCAGCGTAATAATGAGTAATAATAATATTATTATAATGTGGTTATATAATGTATTTTCTAAATGGTTGTAGAAAGTTTGAAGTCAAGGTATAATTGTATACGAAAATTTATCGCAACAATAATTTAATAATATCATATTTTTTATATATTTTTACATAGATGAGAAATAGAAATATAAATCTATCGTTTGTAATACTCCAAAAATTGTAGCAGAATAGCAGTACGTAGCAGTATACAGAAGTTTTAATCATCAAACCTCCCTTCTTCTTCAACTTCCTTCATTTATTTTATATGATAGCTATGATGTATACTTATTAGGTAATATTGTATGCATAATCCACAGGCTCGATTGAGAATCCAAACCAAAAGTAAAGGAACACAATATGTATGTTTCTATATGACAGTACATGTACAGTTTCATATCTACAAACCTATAGAGTAATGGTACACATACAAATGTTGTGCCTGCTTTTTGGTTGATGGAGGGGGGTGTTCATAATAATAGTCAACGAGTTTATGTTTTCATCTGTTGTTTCATATATTCCACATATATAACAATATCACTTACATTTACTGTAGTTGTTCAAAAAAAAGAAAAAATATTTTCCCGAAATTGGCATACGTTTTGGGTTTCATGAGAATAAAGGGAATAAATTTCCTCAAGAAAAACACAAAAAGTATAATAATAATATAATACTTATATCTACGCACGCCTGCACCTATACTCTATACTATACTATATTTAATTTACACACTTGCAAAATAAAGCATCGTAGTAACATAACAGAAATATAGAAATAACAAGAGGAAGAAGAACGTTTGTTTTTGTTTTCGAATTTTGTTTATAGTGAGGAGGTCACAGGAAGTTGCTTCCGTCCGATCCGATCCCACCCAACGCAACGGCGCCTTTTAGTCTTCGCTCTTCATGCAATACAATGAGTCCACCATTCTACATCAAGTGTAAATTGTCAATCGGACAATTACTCGTTAGAACTGAGTTTGAATGGATCCTAGAGGTAAAGAAGAGGGTCATAAAATGAATTCCAAGTTGGTCCACAAGGACTACTCACAAAAAAAACATGTGGCCTCTCACTACTCTATTACAAAACAAAGGCGATTCACATTCAATTCAAGCTCATACATTGCAAACTACGTATACTACACGATAGAGAAATGATACTAAGAAATAAATAGAATCCACTATAAAGAATCACATAAGACTATTTCCCTTCCTTTAGAAGCAATAGTACGGTAAAAGAGCGCAGAAGAAGCAGCTACCTTTTTCCGTGGGTGAGCCCAGTGTAAGAGACGACAGTGAAGATGAGAGGTTGACCGTGGATGAGACAGATAGCATGGATGGGTAAGGCTCTAAATCTCCCTCTTCGGACGGTAAACAAGTCTCAACCATTGCTTCCAAGCAATTCACGAACAACTCCGCACTCTCGGCTGTACAGTTTGACTATTTCATACACATACAACAATAACAAAAAATAATTATTTTGTAAAGTCAAAATTTTCGTGAGCATCACTGCTATCATTACATCTTATCTACATCACTCCAATAGAACTCCCATCTAGATTCCACTCGACCGATGTTAAAACAATAGAAAACAGAACGTTTGAAAGGACAAAAAAAGGAATTATGTACAGTTATGTACACGGTAAATAAATGAAATCCAAGTATAACGGAGATACAAACTACTTTGATTTCCATGTAAACCACGGCAAGAGGAACATAAGTTACATAGTTACAAATTATAATGGTTTCATTGAAGGCAGAAAAACAGACAAAAAAGGAATCGTTGTAATCAACTGAACCACGAGGAAGTTCCCATGTTTTTTTTTTCTTTTTTGTGCTTTGTCTTTCGTTCGTTTAGTTTGCTTACTTTAGTAAATGGTCCTGCGAATCTCCACAGACCGCCAAATCCAACGGACTGAAGGTAATGCGGCTGTTGCTGTGATGGATCTTCTAAAGTGATCATGTTTTGTATGATGTTCTGCACTGCACTCAAAATCACTTGATCATGGCACAGGGACAGGACATTTGTAATTTTGGCATCCAACAAAGTATGACTGAAGTACACCATCCATGGAGGACAAGGAAGGGAACATAATATATATAAAGTAAATACTGATCAGTAAATGAAGGCTAAAAACTAATGACAAGACAACATAAGACCAAAAAATATTCAGAGGCAATAGTGGGGTTTATCTCCTTTGTCTACATAAGACAGTTATAAAATTTCAGCTCCCACTCAATGTCAGCCTCAAGTGTATTTACGTAAAATAAGATGAAGAAGAAAAAAATCCATCGAAATGACTCACATGACTGGGAAAACCTTTGGAAAAACGACAGAAGCTTCTGCCAAGTAATCGTAGAGCACCCGCATTTCCGCTTCATCAGTTGTATACTTAACAAGGGTGGCAAGAACGGTAAGTAGAAGTGCTTGGGTCTGAGTATCCGTCACGACTTCCGGGTCCAGCAAAACATTATTTTCATTGGACACACTAGCTCGTTTACATTCCTCTCCCTCCTAATGTTTCCAGTGGTGGTAGTTTATTTTAGAACAGATAGAATAGAAATGAGCTTATTACTGCTGCTTAACATTTTGTCTCGGATGAACGAGTGAATGAAACATGTTTAGTATAGTAATATTACAATACAATGATATAAAGTGTTTTATGTTTTCTGAGACGGAATAGACAAAAAATGGAAATAATTATAGAATGCGGATAACAACAACAATGTGTTTTATAGGCTTATCTTCTAAGAATGGAAGCAGCTTGAGAATACAGAGAAAGTTTAAGAAATACTGGAAAAAAGGTGTGAGAGACTATGAGAGTGATACAAAATAGCTAGACAGTTAAAAAAGTTGAGGAGTTGAGGATGCAGAAAATAAAGACACAAATAAAATAAAAAACAAATGCTGTGGACACAAAAGAGAGTACCTTCGAGTTGTCCTTCGTCGTAGGTACAGAAAAGGACCTCTGAGACTTGAAAAGAGCACAAGCCTGGCTCTGAGAATCAAACAAAGAAGACAAAAGAAGAACAGACAGAGACAGAGGCAATTCATTCGCGGAAGTATATGGTTTTATCGTATCAATTATTTTTTCCAATACTTAAAAAATCATGGCAAATTATGCATACGGAACTACTAATAATTATATAGTACAATCAATTTTTGGCCAATCCATCATCGCTATTCAGGGTTCGTCAATTAAAACCCGAATCTGCTGCGGACTCACACAAATAGTTATGGAGCACTGAGAAAGATTTGGTAGAAACTAAAATATAACTTGTTTAAATTTTTTTTATAGCGCAACTTAGATTTTGAGGCCGGCCAAAAAGATGATTCAGGCCAGGGTGCAAAATAAAATGTGTAACTGAAAACGAAATTAAAGTAAAATTTTGCGTAATTATTTTGCGTTCAAAAGAGGTGATAGGGAGCGAAATTTATATAATAATTATATAATAAAGAAAGCATGGTATTTCAGTGAACATAATTAAATGTAACAACTCAGAATAACTTGAAACTCATGGGGACGTGTAATTGGTTATTATAAATTAAATGTAAAAATAAAACAGCTTGTATGTTCGGTGATGACAACGATTATAGTTACCGTATATACAAATACAGAGAGAGTATGCAGGGTGTATAAATTCTGTAATAACAAGAAAAATAATTTTGAAAAAGATGGTTTTGGCAGTGTTGTGCTTTGCTTTTACAGATCATTTAGAGAGGAATGGATTAAAAAGGGCCACTGAAAGAAGTCAAGCCCAGGACCCATTCAATCATTTACAATCATCATGACCATATATAGGAATAAAAAATATTTAAATTAAAAAAAAAGGATGCCACACACAAAATTTATTTTTTACATTCAGATTTCTACGCATTGAGGGGATAGAGCGTGAGATTTGCGTTTGTTTTTTTGGTTTGTTTTTTTTTGGGAAATCATCTCACTTTGTGCTCGTTCCGGACGGGCATCGAGGCTGACCTGTGTGACTTGAAATCTCGTGGACACGACAAATCCAAGCTACGCCAGTTTTTCGCACCGCTCTGAACCTTCACCGTTTCATTCAACCGTTTAATTACAATCATTGATTTTCAAATTATTCGTCATCTAGTATTAGCACAGAAATACCGCGCATAATCATCCTTTCACAGACCCTTACCTTACTAGTCCAAAATATTATAATTATGATATTACATTAACTACGCCTGGTTCGCCAAAGATTTTGAAAAAAAATTGTTGATACAAAACATAGTACGCTACTAAAGTAAGGAATATCCCAAAGTAAATATGTCCACACTTTGATAAGAAATGCCTTGTGTCCTGAAAAAGTTATTACTCAAGAACGCAAAGTAAATATTCTTAGCAGTTCTCAATTGAAAATTACTCTACATTTGTATCACTTACTTGTTGAACCGGCGTTTGCTTATTTTGCTGATTGGTACGAGCTTGGACGATTGCTGTCTGGTCTAAAAGATCCCAAGATTTTTGGCGGCGATTGGTTGGTGATTTAGGACTCCAGTTCATAGTTTCACTGGAGGAAGCTAAGAGACGAGAAAGATGATGTCGAACATGGCAACGACTACGAACCTCTTCCGAAACAGATACCAAAGCTAGACATTTGTATCCATCCAAAATTTTATAATTTTCATAATGTGAGCTCATAAGTATTATAACTTCTAAAATGAGTGAGTGCGAATAGTATTATGTTAATAGTAAAATACGATTACCTGCAAGGTAAGCCACACTTTCCCGACTCACTTCAAATTTATCTTTTTTAATAGGTTTGGCAACAACTCCCAGCAACATGGTGAGGATTCGTGTTGTTCGGGAAACTGTAGTTGGAGTTGGATGTCTGAAGCCTTTGAGCAGATGACCCACCAGAGCAAAGTGAAAATTAGCTGTAAAAAGGCATGCAAATAAATTACAAGTTACTTAGGTACGGATGCAACGGCAATTTACAAGCACTTTTAAAACGTTATTATTGTATTCTAGTAATATTACTTTTAAACGATAAGCAGACAGCATGATCTAATTGCTTAAAATGCCATTCTAAAGGTTCTCGAGTTGACAGCATAATCTGGTCCAGACTTTTATTTTCAAACATCCCCTGTGAATCCAATGTGTGTAAATTCTGTTCTAGTAATGCTAAGCCAGATGCGTAGAGAGATACTTCATCTAGTTGTAGTACGGAAATAGCAACCCAGAACATCATTCGATGTATTGTACTCTCCTACAATAATGCCAATTAAAACAGTAATTAAATCGCACGATCAATGTATTACAGCAACTAGCAGGATTTATAATTAAGACACAATTTTTAGGGTAGGACTAACAGGCCGAAGAAGAGGTAAAAGTCTTGTCAAACACATGACGATAGCTTCAATGAGCACTACATCACTGAAACTCTCCAAGGCTTTCACTAGAATACGAAGTAATTGCTTAATATCTTGATCTTGTATTGATTTGCTTATACAACCAAAAACAATAAGCGCCCTTGGCTGAAGTGCCGGATTATAACGGAATGCAAAAGTCTTGGAAAGTTGAGTCCAACAAAGGAGCCAATCACAATCAGGAATGTCTCTCATACATGCCTATATCACAATATAAGACATTTACAATTCAAGTTAGATCATCAGTAATTTTATATTTATCACTTCTGACACCTTTAACAAATTGCATCCTGTTACTTTGAATGTATTATTAAATGTAGTAATTTTAATTGAATTTATATGTATGCACCTCCAATATTTCAAGCAAAGCGTCCGCAATGACTTCAAGGGAAGTTAAGGCTAATCTTTCTCGATCTAAGGGTGAAAAGTGACCCAACCATCGGTCACCAGCATGTCTGTATGAAGAGCGGAAAGCTGTGACAGCTGCAGACTTTACTTTGCTTATACCAAATAAAAGATAAAATTTTGGAAGAGAAAACTCGTCCAAACTCAGTCGTAAAACACGATGTGTCTCCTCTGAAAGTATATTGAGCAAAAATCGTATAAGACAAAGACGAATACATTTTCTAAATAGAAAGATGTACAATAAATAATAATCTCATAATTAATACGTAAGGAAATATTCTTTTGAAAAACTTCAGGTAGAGAATAAACTTACCTGAAAACTGGGGTTGTGTACAGGTACATAACGAATGGATAATGTTTATAACGAGACCATGAGTTGACGCCCTCATAGAAACAGATCCAGTGCAAACAAGAAAGCAAACAACATGGACTAAGTAAGGTAAATGGTGAGCAACGTCTAAGCAGTTATTGAATGACAACATCAGTAAATAGCGAGCTAAGATTGCGATATCGTCCCACATTAAATGCTGCTCTAACGTTGCCACCGGTGATGTACACGTCTTCTCCAGCACCCTACATAGTCTACCTATTACCTAAATTGCACAGTGCAGAAATAATTAAATTCATTAGGCACTTCAATTCACTAATAATTAGACAATAAATACTATACGATGTCAAGGAAAATAAAAACTATAAGTACGAAATAGAAAAGAAATTTCATAAATACCTTTCTTGCGACTAGTTGGACATTTGCTGAAGCGAGCGCTACTGCTGTGTCAGCCATAATTTCAGCTTGAGGAGAGCCTAGACCGCCTGTAACGCTACGCTTGATAAAACTATCTAGCACCATGTCAATTAGATCTGGCACTTGTCCCAGGGAGCCCCAAATTTTCGCTTGAATTGAAGGATACATTTCTACTTCCTCAATCGTTAATGTTATAAGCTTATCAAGTATCATTGCCACTTTCTGGCGCTTTAAATCGTCCGAGTGCTTACAAAACTTGACTAAGTTGGGAAGCCAAGGAGTGATATACTCTAGGCATAAATGTTTTAGTTCGATTGATGATGCACTGAAGCTGAAAAATAAATTTTTATTTTTTTGTTTTAATCGGATCCATCACTGTAGCTGTAGCTATCAATTTATACGTTATTACAGAATCAAAATTACCCGTGAATGCATTCTTCCAAAAACTCTAAAGTCAACCTTGGTTCATTATGTGCCAACTTTTCCGATACACTTTTAATGAATAGCGTATTATTAGAAGGTATACACAGCCCCCAAGTTTCAAGGAGTTGTCCCTGCACAAACAAACGCACAAAGTTGAATAATTAATCACGGAGTTCTCTGATTAAAACTTTAGAGGTATAGCGAGGCACAAAAAATGAACGGGTGCAGTAGAATGTAATACCTCTATTTTGAGATCAAATGTAGCAGTCAGGGCGCACAACTGATTATAAGCAGCCGTCCTTAAGTTGGGATCAGATGACCCCAGATTGAGAAGAGCCATATTTAACAATGTCCCAGGTACGTCTTTAGGTCGTATTTTTTGATGAACTGTAACGGAATCCTAGGTAGTAAAAATAAAAGGCTTAAATAATTGACTCATTTTCTATGTAGTAACATTATAAATAAGCATAAAAGCAGGACCACAGATGTTATAATAAAATATAATGCAACTTTAACATAAATTTACCGGCTGGGAAAGTTCCCAACGATTCCGAATGTGGATCACTGCTTGAACAATAGAGTCACAATCGTTATGTATAAAAGAAAGAGGACCGGACTCATTTGCAATGGTTAATGTAAACTGATTGTCATCTACGAGACAAACTTCTTCAATTTCTGATGCATAGTATACATCATTCAGTAGCACCGCGTTGGCTAAAACCTTAGTTTTTTCTGCCGAAGTAATCTGAATTGCACTCGGGCCAACTTTTATCGTTACTTTAGTATCTTTATGAGACAACTTCAAAGCATTGTTGAAAACTTTCAAGTCTTCTTCCAACGAAAGAGTTGCTCCCGGCAGTTTCTGCTGGTCCACATCGATAAACTCTGATAGTCGTGCAGCAGAATCAAGGAAGAGTACCTTACGGTTTCCCTGAAAAACATTCAATTTTAGTGGCCATTATTACTTATTATTATAATGCTATCATGCCAAATGACAAGTGAAATAATAGACACAAAATGGGGAAAACAATGACAAAGAGAGCTACTCAGGTACCTTTAAGGGAGCGAGAATTCGATCGTGATACTTTGTGTACTCTCGAACCCAAGAATCACAATTGTATACGTATGCAGCAGCAAGATTTTCATACGCGACTTCAGGCAGTACAACAAACCATTTTTGCAGGTACTCAGTACGGAATCGATTGTCCGAGGATGTATGAGTAAAATCTACTACTAACTCAAAAGGTTTATGACAGAATGGTTTCAGCGTTAAAATCACATGATATATCAACAGATCACCATTCGTTTCCGCAATCCTAATTTTAAAAAAATTTCAGTTAAATGATATTTTGGAAGTCAAGACATATGTTATGCAGGTTTTGAAATTTTCTTTGCAATAATATTATTAAAATGTGGTTAATTTATAATCACCAAATATGCAGCGTTACTTATTGGTAATATAATATGTACTTACTTGTATCGTCGAGCAACATAATAAAAAACAGGATTCCCGGCTTTAGACGTACCGGCTTGATAAAATATATTTAATGATTTAATAGATTTAAATTCGTCTTTTTCGTGCATATTATGCTTGGACATAATCTCTTCAAATTTAGTACTTGTCATGTCCATTGACGACCATCGAGTATAAGATGAGAATAATAAGCTGCAAAAGTACAATCAAACAAAATAAAAATTTAGCAAGCAAGTAGATGTCAAATGTCAAGAAACCTGTGTCTGAAATTGATTAGCCTAGAATTCAGTACTTATCCACAGCTCATCGAAATACTTACTGGGAGTCCACTGGCTTATGTTCTGGTGGTCCTAAGTATGCCAACAAAGTGGCCATTTTGTCAAAAGGACGTCTACCGACTGCCTTATGGTCCCGAGAAGACGACAAGTAGTCTCCTATTTTTTCTTGATGTGTCCATAGAAGCCGATGAAGAGCAACCACGTTAGCATCACTAACGAATGACAAGCAGTGTGGACCACCTAGGCAACAGCATTTAGGTTAGATTTTTATTTTTATAAAATATCTATATTAAGCATCAAGCGCATTAAGCATCCGATCTCACTGAAAGCTGTTTGATGAAATGAAAGCTATTGAAATATTTTTGAGCAGCATTACTTTGTTCAACTGTTTCACAATCTGAGGCAATCTGAACAAAAAACCTTCGGTCTGCCTCGAAATTCGCCCGAACAAAATCATTGAAGGGGAGCATATGCTGTTCTTTGGAAAATTCTACATGATTAGCTATATTTTGAAGAATTTTTGAAACAAGCATAAGACCCCTCTTAATTTTCTGAGGAGGTTGTCGATCCACGATTCCCAATTCACAAGGACTAACAATGGCAGGATTAATAAACCGAAGAAAAATAACAGTGCCCACAGCACCCATATTATTTTGAGGAAGTTGTGGGAATCGTTTACTCAATACTTGGTACAGGCAGTGACACATGCTTCGTAACTGGGGAGGAAACCTGAAATTTGAATTTCAAAAATGTGCTGTATTTAATAACAATATACGATTACAAGAACTTTTGCTTTCAATCTGGATTCTACGTATAAAGATCGGTCCTTGGAATTACTTATTGCACAACCAGTAATTTTTGATACACAAGACATGTGAGCTCACAGGATTATAAATTACTAGGACCAGTTGACTGAACTAAAGTATTTTGTTCTAACATTATAATTTTTTAAGAATTTTAATTACCTATCCGCTGATGAAACTATGCAGTCAAATACTTTTTGTGTAAGCGTAGTTAGATTTTGCCGATTTACTTCGATATCTTCACTAGGGTCCAGTCTCGCTGGGTCCACTTCGAAAGACAAATTTGTTTCTGTTAACAATGGCCGTATCAAAGGTTCCAATAACCCTTGAAGGTAGGATGCACCGTATATTTTAAAACAAAACGCCATGATCTTCGATGCTAAGGAATTGCCACGGAATAGAGTTTGCATGCAGTCTGATGCTTCAACCTCTCGATAAAACATGTTCCATAGTAAAGGTGATAACAAATGTTTTGCATCAAATAATGTAACCAAAACTCGAGCTAGTTCATCCTATATTTAGAAAAAATACATCATAAGGATTAACACCGTAATAAAATCAGGTTATAAGGTAAGCCATGTTTACCATCTTATTGATTATGTAGTAAATAATAGCAGTTAACTAAGTGCAAGGCATGTAATAACAGAGAAAATTTAAAATCGAACTTGCCATTTGGTTTAGAGTAACAACATTAGCTAACGCCATTGCAATCGGCAGTTCTCCTTCAATCATAAAACCAAAAGTTTGTTGTAATTGACATTCGATTTGGACAGTAATTATAATAAATTCTTGCTACAAACTGGCTACAAACCTTTGTCTCCTATCATTGTCACTAGTTGCACTAACTGCTCAAACCGGTCCGCTAATACTGTTTCAGCCAAAGTATCAAATTCGGTTCCTTGTTGCAAAATTTTTGTTAGCACCTAAATAAAAAATCGTATCAAATGGGTAACCCCTTCGTGTATTTGACGAAGAAATAGCATTACTGAAGAGAAACAACAGTTTCATTAATTCACCTCCATAAAGGCTGCTCTAGTTTGTAGATCAGGATGATATCCAAGGGAAATGGAATGCATTAGACCAGAGTCAATATTAGCACTTAGTAAGTTGGACATGGATTGGATTGTTGCATTCCTCAGCGCGTTTAATTTATTTGCATGTGCAGCTTTAGGGCCTTTTTGCTCTAATTCCTGGCCTTCAGTGCACTCATTCAAGAGATTTTTAAACAATGTAAAATATCTGAAATAAAATAAATCTTGCTGAACTTAAATTACTTATTCATTCATAGGCTACAACTGATGGCAACCTTCTAGCTAAAAACCCACAATAAACACGAAACAATTACTTTAAAAATAATTGAGATTTTGCTTCCATGAGATCCCCTCTGTCAGATTCTTCAGGTTGCAATGGAAGGCCTCTGAGTAAAGCTGCTACGGCCTCCATGCACGACTGTCAAAATAATTTAAGTCAATACAATTTTAATACAACTTTCATGTAACGCATCGGAATTTCTGAAAACAATATAAATTTCAGGCTCTCACCTGGTCGAGATCACGAGTTATAAGCGAAACATCACCCTGAGTAGGCGGTACGATTTGATGAGAAGTGCCCATTACCCAATCCGTTAAATATTCAACTAACTTATTACGAAATTTCATTTCTTGTCGGAAAGCAAGGTCGTCCCGACGACTCATCATAGCTTCAACAAGTTGGCATAATTTTGTACGAATATGTAACGCATGTACGGTCATATCAATATGTCTTACGTACCTGGAATACAAGTCAACACATGAATTGCTAGAAACTTGATTAAGCCTCATGACATTTATGCAATAAATATCTTTCAATCTTTCCACTTATATATTGTAATGACTTATTTTCATTCCTTGTAGCCTTACCTCACTATAGCTAACATCATTCCTTCAATACTGGTGGCACCCAAATGTTCCGAAGGTTGATCCATTTTACTGTCTAAGACGTTTTTCATTATGAAAATGATGTGTTCAATAAACTGCGTATTAATTTCAGTCACAATAACCTAGACGAATGTAACAACAAAAAACGAAAGGCACAATCAATACAGCACCGTCGACGCACAAAGATAAATCCTTGATGTGTATATAATTAATGTGTAATTTACAAATTATTGAATTTACCTGTCCTTGTTGATCAAAAAACTTTTCTACAATAATTTTAATTTGGTCGAAAAGTATTGGGTACAATGCAGGTGCCATTTCGTGGCCTACTAATTCCTTCACATGCTTCTGAATTTGTGCTCCGAATTTCTCGTTTGAACAAACTAATAATCTCAGTAACTGGCCAACGAATCTATGTAACCACACATTAAATCCAGCCAGTTTGTATTGTAGTTAATTCACACGAAAATATTTTAATATTTTTAAATGCTAATTCATCCTCACTGTGTAACTGGACAATATTGCATGTCTTGGGAAGTTAAAACACTGGATTTCCTCGAGTCTAGGGACAATGTTGAGGCCGAAGATAAAGGAGCTCGGGCAGGACTCTTTCGCTGCAAGCAAACTCCTCCCAAGGCGCACAGAAACCCTGTCATGTTTGCCCATTCGTTGATTTGATCCTTGCAAAGTTACAAATGATTAGATATTTTCATTATTTTTATATTAGGTTAAAAATATAGCTTGTTAGTAACACAATGAATACATTCTGAACATACTTCCAAATCATGATCCGAAGAATGATGCGATGCCCTTCGTTTACCCCGATGATGAAATTCGCTCATGCTTTGCCCACCCTCTTCTGTTCCACCAGCTTTACCCTTGGGATACTGAATAAAATGCTTTGTGCTTGACTCCCAATTCATAAAACTTTCTTCCCAAGCCTGTTTTGGAAAAGTAGATAACAGCAGTGAGATTCATAGACACATAATATCTTAAATCTAGATTGTTATATAAAAGAAATTTGAATTTATATATGAGAAAAAACTGTATAAAATATAAATGAACCTGCAAGACTCCTGTTGTACAATGGTCGATTTTTCTCAACAATGCCATGATACGCTTCTGTAAAGCAGCCCGACCTAGTCCAACCACAGTATTTATTTAATCCCATACATTAATAATGAATCATTAATAATGAAACGAAATAAACAAGACCAAAAAATAAATTATTATGTGAATCGAAATTCATTCAAATTTCGCAAAACAAAAGCAAATCAAATTCGAAATCTACTACAACAGATCAGGTAGAATATGAACAAGAGAACGAAATTGTTTTAGACTCTATCATGCAGAACGACGTTAGTTTACCTTGATGATGCTCACGGCAATATACTCTAGAATCCTGGTTTGCTTTTAAATAAATTTAGAAAAAACGTCACTGCCTAGTCCTAATCATTGTTTCGCTAGATAGAAGGACTACAAATTTACTGTGCACACAGATGGGAGGCAAAAATGCTTAACTTACCTGTAGTGAGAACAGCTGAAGCATTTGCCAATTCCAAATATATTTGGTAATTCGGAAGCAGACATGTGACCGTAAGCTCATCAGGTCCACATCGGATATCAGCTTCCTCACAGAGCAAAGCAAAGCAGGACATTGCAATAGGAACTGCCTCAATTTCAATACTCCACAAGTACATGAAAAACACCACCTGAAACAGTTTTGTAAGTTTATTTTACGCTTGCTATTACCAGTACCATTTGTGGAATTGATTTCAACAATGCAACTGTGCACATTACCTCCAATTTAATATGCGCTTGCCGACAAATTGCAATGTGACTTCCAACATTGGCGTAGTCCTTATGTTTTGATAAAAATGCGTTCCGACAAATCAGTATTTCTCGCAACCACTTTAGGATATCGGTATAGTTAACAATCAAATGTTGAATCAATTTTTGAGATATTGAGAATAACACCTACAAATTAGAAGATATTATAAAATACTGTGGTACATTACATAGCTGCGAAAAACAAACTGGGCTTCTTTCCAGCTTTACTTTTCTTTCTTATTCTTATCCCCCCAACTAAATTGAACACTAACCTGGGATGAAACATCCCAAAAAGTATTTATAGGAGCCTCTGGATTCCACATTTCAATTTTTTCAGGCCTGTGCAAAACTAGAAGAGCTTCCATAGCTTCCTGAGCCACATCCGGCATAGAAGTTTGATGTACCAATGAAACAAGGCCATTAATGAGTTCTAACGTAGAACTTTGAATTTCGTGGCCTGCTTTCCCTTGATTCTGAACACACAAAATATCCATTTTATTAGTGGAGTTGTACTCAAAATGTAAGCAAGTATGCAGGGTTTTATTATGAGAGTTTTCACAATGAAAAAAGTCCGTCCTCACATTTAGCATAAGCATCGGATCAGCGTGTATGAGTCGAACCATCCAAAAGAGTAAATTTTTAAAGCTTGCAGGCTCTTCGGAAAATTTTTCTTTGAACTTTGTGCTTACTTTTTCTTTGAGGGTTAAACTCTGCAAAGAGAGACAGAAAGCATGTAAAATAACACCATTCTCGGCATATATGCTGGTATTGTTTAAAAATCGTGTGAGATACTTAATCAGATGAGAGCTAATATACCTGACACAACTACCACGGTAAGTTGGAGGAAGAAAAAAAATACCTAGATTAGTTTGAACAAGTGCCACATGGTTTTCCACAAAATATTTCATTCACATGTACATATAATTACAAGACGTCAATATGCAATACAAAATTACAGGTACAAATAGGCTTCCTTAACAACAGCACATAAAACATTATTTTATACAAATTTTGGAACGAAAGATGGTAAAAATTACTTGAATCATTTTCAGTGGCGTGTGAGATATGTAACCTTGGGTAACTTTATTCAGAGTTTCGGTAAACATTGACCTTAGTTCAGATGACTTATTGTATACGATGTCAATTTGTGGCCACCATGGTAGACGTGGCTGAGTAATAATTCTGAAAGTTAAAATTGAAATACAGCGTTACAGAATTAAAGTAGGATTTGAAGTCAATTAATTTTGACTGTAACTGGTAATACAAAACTACTGCTAATACGTGATGAATTACGATAAGATTCAATCTATTCAATTATTTTTAAGAGCTTTAATTTAATATACATGTACCTGTGTAACGAACTAACGAGAACGAAATGGTAAGTTGAGGGCGAGTTAGGATTGAGACACACTTTTAGAGGTTCATTATTATGGGGGTTGATTCGGAAGCAAGAAACAAAACAGTCTATCATAAGTTCCACGTCTTGGGTAGCTGAATTCTGACCACGTGAAAATGGCTTGCACGGATTGAAAAGGAGCAACTACAAATAATATATAGTTCGTTTTAAGTATTTTTCAAGCAAAAAGTACTCAATTAAGTATTTAGTAATTACAATGCAATTAAAAGTGTGCATTACCTTTAGATCATTAAACACAGCTTGAACAAGGGCAAAAACAACATTATTTCGGTCCAAAATATTTATGTAGGTGGAAACCTAAGTAATAGTTCAAAGGGAAATATGATAAAATGACGACAAAAGCAGTCCAGCACGTGGAAAACTTTGAGTTACATTAAAATAATAACAAAACATTTCATACCTTGCAAAGCTTTACAGCAGTAACTGCGGCTGCCTCTGTCAATTGTTTTGATGAACTATGAGGAAGAAGAGCTTTCTTGAGGCTATCAATGAACTGCTTCTTCTTGCAATGCCGAGGCGAACACGGAGCTCCCGCATCTGCATTAACTATTTCTTCCAATATTTTCTATACAATAACAAATTAAACACCTTGCAATCAATGTCTAGACCAGTCAAATAGTAAAAGCCGATAACTACATATAGTATACGTACAGGAGAAAGAACAAGTAGCATTATCTGAAGCGGCCACACAGCAGCTCTTCGCTTGTTGTTCTCAGCAAAATTATCCAGCTGCTCAAAAAGAGCTTCACAACACTTTGCAAGATCTTCACATGGTTTTTTCTACAAATGAATATAGAGTAAGTACAAGATACAATAAGGACCCACTCTATAATGTGGTTCAAAGAATGTACAAATCGTTACTAAAACAAGTTTTAAAATTTTTTAAATTCGATTAACTGGTCTAAACTTGATTAACTGGCTTGAAATCTTGCAAGTAAATTGCAAAGTTTATCACAACCAATACAACAAAGAAAATAAGTTTTAAAATGATATTTACACAATAACACAATGCCAATTGTAAAATGTGTGTCATTCACAATTGTACAAGTTAATGCACATTGATTTACATTTCTTATTAACTTTTCTCCTTTTCTTTTTTAATCGAACTATAGACATAGTAGTCTAATAAATTCATTATCAGTAATAAAATAATTAAGAATCGGCACTTATTATACAAGTACAACTGCTCGTACTTGTAACTCCGCGAACTCATGAGGGTATGTGTCCATCCAGTTCCATATGGCCTTCTCCAAGGAGTTCATCAGTACAGAGTGTGCTCCTTTCTTAAGCATTTTAAACTTTTGCACCGTTTCTAACATGTTTAAAATAAAATCAAATCAAACTTTCACCATCAAAATTACGATTTTGCATATACGAAAATTGATGTTCAACCAAAAACTCGAACCATTGAGAAGCTTATTTAAACGCTGCAAATCCAGGCTAATGTGCTGTATTAATTCGATATCTGCGTAGTCAGGATTTTCTTCATTACTAGTACTAAGTTCTTGTAACCTGGCGGAGACTCGATTAAAGACTGCGTTAAAATTATTCACCGAAAGCGCAAACAGTACTCTTGAAGCCAAAATTCTAAGTTGAACAACCATGGGATTCTCTGCAGGTAAATCTGAAAACCCAGTAAAACCTGACGTTTCAATTGAAATTTTTTTTGTATCGTCGAACTTGTTGACTACAGACATAACCATCGAATAAATGAATCAAATTTCAAGCTTCTACTTTCACTTACCAATAAATTGGCAAACTTCGCGGAGCAAGAGTTTGACATTCATTGCTTCATCGTACCGAGTAGTATCTTTAGGCTGTCCGCTAAGACACTTTTCTAAAGTATCTAACACTATTAGGAGACTTTCGTAATAATTTTTTTCAAAATCAGGCCCATGTGGTCGTTGAGATGACAGAACTGTGACAAACTAAAAATTGACAACATCGTTTTTTATTTTACGTAACTTTCTTCATGATGTAACATGATTGAAAGTACTTCCTTTTAAAGAAATCGATGAATATTTTGTATTAGATCAAACCTGTAGACATAAAGCTCTCACCGTTTCATTAACTTTCTGAAGAATTTTCGTCAGACCAGAAATGACTAATGAAAATCGGTAATGAGATATATAAATCAGACATTCTTTGTTGTGCTCCACATTGTACCTCGCATGAGTGGTTTGGGGTCCAGTCCGACAAGGTAACTAAAATACCATTTATTTCACGCGTCGTTATTTTAACTTGAATTCATTTTTCATTATTCATTATTAGCAATTTCTAGAAACTCCTGGGTATTAATAATACTAATCTTAACCAATAATAAAATACCAAAATAGAATTTTCTTTTCACATGTAGTCCCTAATCTAATTCATGGAAAATAACATAATTCATGCGTAAAAATTTGTGAAATGTAAAAAAAAAGAAGCTGTCAATTACCACATTTAAAATATATTATCTAAACTTCGGAATTTGAAGTAGTTTATTTTTATTTCATATTTACAATTTGTGAGCATGTTAACATCAATCAACACGGGAACTAATAAAAACAAAAAATAGGCAAGTAATAACTGCGTTAGATTCACGCACGGTTATCCCTATTTGAATCGAATTAGCTTAAGATCAGTACTACAAAAATATGAAATGTTAGGATAAAAGTTAATGGATACAATCAAGTGAACATAAAATCTTCTCAAAACTTGTCATAACTATGAACTAGGTTCTAGATTGCCGTGTGTAAAATAAGAAATAACAATCATTGGTCATTTAAAATTATATACCCGACATTTATTAAATATACAAGGGACAATGAGTACATACAATAAAGCCAAGAATTATTTAGTAAACCATAAGACCCGAAAATGAACTTCAGAACAGGTAAATGAATAACAAAAAAGGTATCAGGAATTGTGAATTTAGGACTCCATCAGAAATTGACATGTACGATTAAATCTTACCTGTTCTTCAAACCTCATAATCAAGGAAGAAACCCACTCGACTGGCTTTTGCGAAGCCATTCTAGCAGATTAAATATTACGCTAAAAATTGCATTTAATCACATTGCAAAAAACTGCTGTGTAGATGAATCAAATTTAACCTAAAATAACCAGAGGAGAACAACACTAAGTTCGACGTGAACATTTTTCACTTTTGAAACTAAAACATTTTGTTTTAGGTATTACTTTTTAAAAAAACATATACGATGATGATTAGGGTTTTCGTGAACACTTGTTGTGTAAGAGATACAGTGTTTGTAAGTTGCTCCCGAATCTCGGAATTCTCGGATCGTCGTTGAGTTCCGCCAGCGTCAAACATCAAACGTAGCTGGTAGCGGTAGCCGTCCTTAAACCGTAAAGTATAAAGTAAAGTAGGTAGGTAGTAGTAGTAGGTGTGTGTGTGTACATCGTTCCGTATCCGTTGTCGTTGTCGTTGCTAACATCCTTCACTCGCACACACACACACAGAGAATATACACAGATACACATATGCAGTGCACTCCGGATATAGAGTATTATATAGTACATAGACGAGTATATCAAATCAAGTCAAATAACCACGACCAACAATTCCGAGGAGCAGACCAGACCGACGAGCGAGCGAAAATGAAAATGATGTATGAATCTCCAGGTGGTGAAACAGCGGGGAGAAAAAGCTAGTGTGGTATACATAATACGCGAAGAAACGAAAGGATAAGGTTGTTCGGATAAAATCCGGACCCGGAGCATGGAATAACTACTTATATAACTTATATAATATTATTGACTGTGTGTATGTATATATACGTTCAATTCACTTTCATAAGGGCTCTCTCTTCGTCTCTTCCGCCTGCTCCGCTTCCGCTCCGTGCAATCCGGTCCTCTGCTACTACCACTTCTTCTTTTGCCCGAATCCAATCCCGACTTTTTCACGGCAGCCACACGCATACCACATACCACACATTCACATAGATACTATACAAACAATTCAACAGCACGTTCCTTCGTAGTTCCTACTCTAAATACAAACCTGAGGAAAAAGAAGGAAACTACCCTCAAATACAACTAACTCAAAAACTTAAAGAAGCGCTATATAGAGTACATAACCTAGGATTTAGGATGGATGGACAGACACCGAACCGACAGAACATCCTCAAATTCCAACTTTTGCTATTTTAGGTTTATTTCCAGCCTAGCTTCCCTCACGAATCTCTCTCTCTCTCTCTCTCTCTCTCTCTCCACCTTCATTCACATTTACCACATCCTGGACTTGTCCTGGAAACTTGGAGTCTTCTTATTCTTGAAAGTATAGCCCTGAAGATCGATGAGCAGAGTCTCAATAGGACCATTTTCGAGCAGCCTCACATACATTCAACCTAGCAGTCATGCATCCTGATCATCCCAGCAGCTTCATAATGTACATCTCCCATGTACAGCACACATACAGCCCGTAAAGTCTCTTTACTACACACAACCCGAAGAATAGTTTCATTTTCACATTCACAGACTGACTGTAGCCTAGTAATAATATTAGAAGCCTACTACTACCTTCCCACTTCCCTGAGATGAGACTGAACTGCATCTTGAATTCTTATTCATCTCCAGCCAGCTCCAGCCACCGCGTCTCCAAACCCTTGCCTATACTTTAAATCTCAAGTTCGCAGTCGAGAACGCTCCAACTTTCAAATACATCGTGCTCTCCTCGTCATCATCCATCCATCCTACGCCTTTGCCATAATATATTAATATTATCATCGCATTTATTTTCTGTATTTTGCTAAACTAAAATAGCTGCAGAAGTGTAGAGTCGCAGACGGCCCAACGAATCGTCACTCAGAAAAAACACAGAACCACGTTGTTCGTCTTCCCGGTCCGGTGTCTGATTCGCTGTTATCTATGTTTTCATTTTGTTTTCTGTTCCGTTTAATGTTCCTGACCCTGGTAAAAGTGCATAATTAAACATTCAGTGTTCAGAAATTGAAAGTAGTTGCTTAAGTGTACTGTAATGTAGTCTAATTTTCATCGTATCATTTACGATTTGACTTTTTAAATTCTCTAATTCCAAGTGACCGAAACCCTTTTTAATTAGGTTGAGGTAACCTATTGATATTAAATTTTATTAAAGTTTTGTGATCCAACGGTCAACTTTAGATCATAAATGGCAACAGCAGCGTCGTTAAACAGCATTGGAGCATCTGTCTTGGAGACGTACAATGCAACATTGGGTCCAGATGATTTAGATATTTTCAGAGTTTTGAAGTATGAAAAAAGGAAGGAATTGGAAACTTTACCATTGTTTGGACCCAAGAGATTAAAACAAGCAACAACTCAGTCAAATCCGCTCTTAGCTCACTCGGCAAGAGCAACAGCCTTATTAACATCAATCAGTGACACAAAAGCATACAATACGTCTTTACAGTATGATGAGGGTATGATACATGCTCCAAATCCATCGGGCTTCTATGACTTAAGATTTTTGCTCCCAGCTCTGTGTCATGTACTTGACGAAAAAAATATTTGCGATGTTTTAAAAGTGGTTCACCATGGGTGGATATATTTTATTATGAGAGGAATGTCCATAAAAGATGATACTTTACGGAATACTTCATTCTTGGCGCTTAAGCGTCTCCTTTTTAATCTTCAGCAAGCAAAGGTGTGTAAATAATGATGTTCTTTTGACTGTACTGTTCGTAGATCAGTGAAGTATATTTAGGCCACAAATGTTTAGGCTTTTATAAACTCAACTGTAGGCCTTTCCGTTCGCGTCAGTTTCTTGGGTGGCAATAATTGTATAAACTTCGCATGTGGACTATAGTATTATTTAGTCACAGTCCTCTATGGGCCCGTGCGAGGATTGTCAGTTGCATTTAATTTATGTATCTGAAGTATAGTATAATTTACTGTATTTTATTTTGGTTTTAGATCTCGAAAAATCAAGACGTGAAGATATGGGTACATTTCCTTCTTGCTATCAGACGTGGAATTAATCAACTTGGAGAATGTAAAATCAGTCATTTGCTTTCGACGTGGTTAGTAGCAGCTTGGGAAGTTTTACGCCAACCATCTCATCCGATGTTCTTTCGTCTCACAACTTTTCTACTTGCCAAACCTGTACTTGAGATGAATATTGTACCTGAATTTTTGCCCTTTTTCAATGCATCTGATGGAAACAGGTATTTCGTTTTCGCCATAAGTATTTAACGTTTGCTAATTTTCTTTAGTACAATAAAATACAGACTTGAAAATTAATTTGAAAAACGTTTGCGCTTGGATTAAATAGTGACAGCCGCCAATGGATTTTGAATGTGTTGTACTGGGGCTTGAAAACGCAGGAGGATTGGAAAATAGCCCAGAAGCAACCAACAATAAAGTTTCTCTGTTCTTCCTTCCTGCTAGAAACTTTGAAGACAAGGAAAAATATTGTTGGTATTTTAACTCGTGGAGCAAGAATTCCAGAGGTTTCCCAAGTTATGGTTGACAAATATTCCTTGCCCTTATGGATATGTAATATCGTGACTAACGATAACTTTTTGAAGATGCATTTAGAAAAATTATATCATTCTATCAAAATGAGTTGTCACAGAACTGCGTCTCGTGATTTACTGCTAGCTTTTGTCGATCGCAAAATGGAATTAAATAATGCACTAGTTTCTGTTACTGAGAAGTACGAAGAAAGCAATGACACCGAAATGAACAAAATCAAGGAGAACGAAGCCGGTAATGACGTTGTAGATGATGTCACCGTCGCCCAGGATGCCGAGAAATAATTCTATTTTTGTTAATGTTGTTAAACTGAACATAGTTCAGCCTCTTTTCCTTGTCTGTCAATTAACTATGTGTACACACAAATAAATAACATTATTTGTCATCCAGTTCGTATTTAAGCTACTTTTTTCACAATAACGCTTTTTTCGACTAACAAGTAGTAGCTTTAAATTTTGCATCACCTCTAATTCAGAAACGCAATTCACGTCAAAAATGAAATTATTGCTGTTAGAGACAATGGAAATTAGTCCCATTAATATATTTAATACACGGTAGATAAATCCAACAAGGCTTTATTACAAAAAATACATGGCAATTATAACTACAGAATATATTCTTGATACATATCATCAAAGAACGATGAAACGGTCAGTACAAGGTCTAATGAATAAAGTACTCAACTCATCTGACAATCGGAAAGAACTTTAAATGCCATTAAATGTTCCTGGCCAAAGTGATTTCGGCAAATAAATCATTCTATTAATGTAACGGTAATAATTAATAAATTTATTTTCAAATAAACAGAAGGTGTTTGAATCAATATAATAAATAGCAAAATAATGAAAATAATTAAAATACACATGATTAATTAAATCTGGCATTATGTATAAATGAAACTTGAACGTTATGTTAAAAGAGCAATGCAAAACAGAAAGATTGGGTCTAACCATATATTTTTAATGTTCGATCCATTGACGTGGAAACTATAAAAGAAGCTGACTGGCCAAATCGCACACCAGTACCCATAGCAGTATGTTCATTATAGATAGCAACTGGATTCCAAGTCTTCGAATTATATATTCTGCAAAAAAAGGATTATTACGACTCATTCCTTGTTTTCACAACCACATTTTAAAGGCTGAACGCATAAAAGCAGACCGAGTGTCCTTGCAGCGAATAAAATACGAAATTCGGTAATTAAACTGTTAAGTGTGCTTACCTCAAGTCATTTCCGATAAAAGCCAAATATGTTCCACTCTGATCAAACGCAAGATCCACAATGTTATAGTTATCTTCCATAGTAATAGTTTTAAAGTTCTTCAGTTTCCTCAAATCCCAAAGACGAACGGTAAAATCCTCTGCAGCAGTAGCTAAATAATAACCGTTTTCTGAGAATGACATAGACGTAACTGTACCGGTGTGACCTGGGAAATCTGCCACATTGGTTTGTTCTTTCAAATCCCAAATTTTCACATCAGCATTAGTTGTTCCAGTAGCAAAAATCAAACCATCAGGGTGGAATTTGGCAGATGTCGGTGCATGTCGTTCGTCTGGTGTCTACAACAGAATCAATTACAACAACTTTAACATTAAATCGAGTTCAATAGGTACCGTTTACTCGTCTAGTCGCCGGACAATAAACAAGCACCTTAATGGACATTATAAATCCGATTCAATTTAACACATGAATTAAGCATATATATACGAAAATAAGGCAATTAACTATAAAAAAGTAACGAAAACTAGAAAACTTCTAACTAAAAGTGTAGGCATCGGAATAACTCAGATTCAGTGCAGAAGTTTTAATCCATATTAGCTCAGCAGTGACAAATAAAGCTAAAGAATCATTTCCACACATGTGAAGTACCCAAAGTATTGAAAATAGAAGCAATGGGCGTTTATGCACGGGTCTTTATTTAAAACATGCAGGAAAATACTATTGCGACTGACTGCACACAAATTAGAACTACAATGTAAAACCTTTTTAAATCACGGTGACGGTAAGCGTTCATGAGTTTTAAACAACAACTTGGACTCAACAAGAAATGCAAAATAGGGAAATCAATGATCAATCGCTCTTGACAATAAAAATCAGTATTGGCTGGCTGTAATTGTTACGACAGTGCGACTTAAAAAAGGAAAACAATAAAAGTTGAGTGGTTCCCGGACCTCCTTTATTATTAACGTGCATTATTGCATTCATTGATGTCATTTGCTTGAACTAAAACAAATTTTCAAATTATAATCTACGGATTTCACATATCACCCACTTTAGCACTACTAGTCTAAGGTCTTTGTTACTCGCTATAAATCTGGGGCACCTTAATCGTCATTAAACTCTTTAAAGTGTTAAAACTCTACTAGTACTAAGGTGCGTAAATGTGATCACCCCTTAAACGTGATCAGTGGCCGCTGTTCAAATATTACCGCCTTTAAAAATCTGTGCAACTCATATTCATACAGCTTATAGTCTCAGCTACCATCACTAGTGATTTCAGATTTTTTTTTCAAAAACTCTGGCTATGTAAAATTATGAAAGTTTTGAACACTTTTTTGAATTTTTTCATGCCGATCACATTAAAGACCCTACTTTTCCATTACCTTTAAATGTATTTAAACTAACTGATCACATTAAGGGCACTTGGGGCGTTGTAAGACTTTTCGAAATTGTTTCGTACAATGACCTGTATCTCTTGCAACTTTTAATTTTCGACACTGAGTATTTTTTTGTACATAAAGGATTAAAAGAGAAGTATAATGATAACTTTTTCTTCATTGTGAGTTAGCTGGGTAAAAAGTTACAGATTTTCAAAGTTGAAAAAAAAATGAACCCGATCACATTTACGCACTCTACTGCTATATATTCTACTACTTACCAACGTGGGTTCTAGAATATTAAATCAAGGGAGAAAAAATTACAAATGTAGCAGTGCAGATCTTACCACTTTGGCCAAAATAGCCCCAGTACGTAAATCAGAAAATGCCCAAGAACGATCCATGGACGACGATAATACGTAATCCCCAGTCGCGTGCAGAGAAAGCCCCGTTATTTGGGCTTCATGAGCTCGTATCAGCTGAACTGTCTGAGCAGATGACACATTCCAAACTCTTACAGTTGAATCAAATGAACCACTGAGTACAAGATCCTAAAATTTCAGACATAATTAAATTTCTAGTTGAACAACATTATTATTAAAGCAATGAATTAGGATTAAATTTACAAGTGCTAACCTCTGTAGGATGGCAAGCAACGGCAACAACTTTTTTCGTGTGGCCTTTAAGTACAGCAGTTATTTGCTCGGTGTCCTTATTAAACACAGTCACACCCTTGTCATTGCCTCCAGTAACGATCCTGCTACCCGCAATATCTAAGCACAAAATACCTGGAGTACTAGCACTATGAAGACCCTAAAAAATAAAAGTAAACAATGTTGTAACATAACCTTTAAAGTGCCTTATGACATAAATATATTCACTCACTTAATCAATTGTGACAATACTATTACAAATACGATTCAAATAAACTCAATCTTACCGCATGCGATGCCAAAACTTTGAAATCTGTAATCTGGTCTGAAGACCTTAAGTCTTCTGGGATTAATTTGCCCTTCTTTTTACGTTCAAGAGTAAGCACTGAGGCTGTTTCTTGTAGCTTAATCTGTACATCGTTGCTAATTCCAACAACTTCAATTGCGGATGGTGCAACTGCTTCATTAAAGTTCTGCGCCATCAAAAAAAAGTATTTAGGAAATTAGGTTAAAACGTAAAAGTAAAATTACTCATTTACTAAGAAATTCAAACACAAATTGCAAAACAGTTTACCGCTTGTGCCAGAGGAACTCCGGAAATATATGCGGATGGTTGCTGGGGTTTAAGGGTAGCCAAGGCTTCTCGAGCACCTGCGACTTCTTTAGTCAATCGTGCAATGACTCTACACGCTGCATCATGTTGATATAAAGCGTGGGACAGTTCTTGTCGGGCAGTTTGAAGTTGCTGACGCATTGTAAAACTAGAAACAATTGAATGTCAAAAATTAATCTTTGTAAAAAGCTCAATGGAAGACCAATACAAAGAATTTTATACAATGCTGATCATACCTGTGCAACATGACAGCATCCCATTCATCCTGAAGTGATTTTAAAATAGCAGGAATACTTGTGGCCGTGGGAGGTTTTGCTTTAACAAAAGGAGGAGCTGCAAATTGAAGTTATAAATTAGTTTCCTCAAATATTTTATAAATGTTTGTTTACATACATTGAAATTTTCTAAAAATATAATTTGGTATATTTTTTGAGCCAGTGGTATTTGAGTAAAAGTTTGAAGCCAAAGTCCCACAGTTGAGATAAATTAAGCGTTTCACTAAAATTATAAGGTGAAAGACCCCCCACTACCAAAGATACCATTGACGATTTTTTCTCCTCCTAACAGCTAAGTGAGGAATTAATACACATTACATTTATAAATGTAATACAAATTAAAAAAGGACATACTTTTAATATCTATTAGCATTTCTGTAGAAAGCTGCTCCCCATTAATTGGATCTTTGTTTCCATTTTCACTTAGATATTTCTCAATAAGCCGTCTCTCAAACACGCTCCCGGATGCAGGCGATACCACCGGCGACTCCGGCACTTCATTTGAAACTGCAATAAATAAGCCATTTTTTTGCTAATAACACTGAATTCGATACAACACTAAAGCCTAAATATTGTGAATTGACTTGTCACAAAAATGTAGAGAGAAAGACGAATCATCAATCATGACTTCACAACAATTTACTGTAAATCACAACAATTAAAACTAGAAGCAATTTATTCGAAGTTCGCAGCAAAGGGAAACAATACAATGTCATTCAAATGCTAACTTAAAATTTAAAACTCACTTGCACAAACCAATGCCATTCTGGAAATATGAAAGATAAATAGTACTTGCAGAACAAAAACTTTTAGTAATTAGAAGTGAACGCTTCACAATTTGCAATTGACAAACACTTCACGTTGGTAGCAAATTCACGATATTGTCTTTTTTGTTGGGACTCTAAAACTCTAAACCACTTAAAAATCTTGACTGTGTACTGTTGTCTACTGAAAATTCGATATAAAAGTCAACACAACTGACTACTGACTATACACAAGACGATTATCAATTGAACAAGCCAGAAGTTGGATGTAAGAAGGGTTGTGTTACAGTACAGTCAAGAAACAGGCATCTTTCTGTTGATAAATGTTCTTTTGAGAATGTAAAGGTGGACGGATGCTGGATATTTGTGTTTGGACTTTTCTGAAATCAGATCTGCCTGTCTGTAATTAGGCTGTGTGAAGATACTTGCGTATTGAATTATGAAAGGGTAGCACTCCAACTTTTAAAATTCAAGACATGAAGACAATGAAGAGGTCACGGGTAGAAAGAAGTATAAACGACCTTCCGAACTTTGAGTTGGTGAGATTTATTGTATGCAAGCACAACGTACAACCGTGTGGACTGTGCTGTGCTGTGGGTGGACGGAAAGCCGCTTGGTTTTCAAAGTTTGAATTCCCGGATTCTTTGGCTCACGCTCCTTTTACTATACTCTGCGCAGAGGAAGCATTTTGTATGGGTACTTTGAAACTTTGAATTGACTTGCACTGGATGCATGCCATTTAATATATCCCATCACATGCGTCTGTCTGTTCATGCAGGGCAGAGATGGGTTTCTTTTTCTTTCCTTGTGCTGTACCTAAAAGTACGTACCTATATCTATCAAAATAAAGGTAAGTTTAATCATTTTTGACGGGACGTACACCAACGGTGCGCGTAGGTTCTTGGTTGTTTATATATGGTAGGGAATGGAGGGTTGGGTGTGTGTGTGCATAATAGAATAGTTCGTGTGGCTGAGTACTGACATGTGAGATGCGGGTGTTTCATAGTTCTTGTTACAGATTATAGATATGCACTATAGGCGTCTGACTCCTTTTTATTCATTTCATCCCATGGCATTTTTTTTTGCCTGACGTTGGCACTGGCATGTTTGGCATTCTCACATTTGAATTTGCCTTTTAGCTTTTAGCACTTATAATAGGTAACGTAAGTAGTTCCTGGGTGTCTGTCTCTCTCTGTTCAAGAATGTGACAAGAGTTAAAGGGATCCGAAGCTGCACTAGGACTAGAACTAGATGTAGCCTGTAGCACTTGTGTACTCGTATATTTTCACAGTGGTTTTATATTATTGGTATGGTTCATGATGGTACTTATATATGACGACGATATATTTGATGTCCTCGTCCTCGTATTTATATTGCATGAATGCGGGAGCAAAGTTTTCATAAAAGTTGAAGAGTGAATAATGCTGACTAGTAGTGATAGAACGCATGTTACAAACTAAAGAGAGGTAGAGAAAGCGGGAGGATTTAAAAAGTTACGCGTACGAAATTTCCTTTATGTCGTATCTACAACGCACGCACTTTTCTTTTTATCACTACTATAAATACTGCCATCGCCATCAGTTTGAAGCCCGACTATTTGGAAGGACGCTGTTGGGCTCAGAAACAGCGGCAACAAACAGAATTTACAGTGGACCCTGCCCTATTTTTTAACAAGTAATGCACCTACCTAATTAAATTGCACCTCAAAAACCCACGTACCGTATTTCCTGTAGTAGTGGACCCTGTCTAATATTCCAATTTTAATCTCCCACACCCGTCTACAATTACAGGCCCGTCTGCAGCCATATAATAGTGTTATAATAGTAGTATAACTGTCAAACTTCGACCTCCCAGATTCGTCCACTATTACTGGCCCGTCTACTGTTACAGGAAGTATGGGGGGGGATTCAAAAACTCCTTTATATATCTGTAATGGTAATCCTTTAAAAAGGTCAAACTGTGGACAGTGATTTACAGCCCACTCCACACTGTGTGAGGTCAACAAAAAAAATGCAAGGCTAGTGAGCCTTCAAATCAAAATAAAATTAACATATCTGGATTCATACGAACTAAATATGTTCAGTATCTGAAATTGATTTCAAGTGATACATGAGAGAACTTCAAAAAATCTCACGTAGCCCCAAGTGCCCTTAAGGTGATCAATTGCCTAAAAATTCATTTGATATTAATGCATAACCAGCGTCCTAAATGTGATCAGAGTAACAAAAACTCTTACTAGTAACACAAGTTTTTAAAGGCGGTATTAATTGAACAGCGGCCACTGATCACCCTTAGACCTTGATTTCACTAGCGACTTTAACAATTGTTAACTCTAACAACAGTTAGCTAATCACTCATTTTTACGTGAAATGTGAACTAACAATTGTTAAACTGTTAACAATGATTAACTTTTAACAATTGTTAAAATCGATAATTAGCGTTAACAATTGATAACTTAACCTGTGAAATCGCACTAACAATTGTTAAACTTTAAAATTTGAAATTTCCCGGGATCTATAACTAACAATTGTTAATTTATGTAGTGAAATCACGTTAACAATTGTTAAACTTCAACATTTTGAATTTTAGCGGGCACTATGGTTAACAATTGTCAATTTATGTAGTGAAATCGCACTAACCATTGATAGCTTAACAATTGGTAACTATTCGTGAAATCGCAAAGTTAACCATTGATAACTTAGCAATTGTTAACTAACAGTTGTTAAAGTCGCTAGTGAAATCAAGGTCTTAGGGTGTGATCACCTTTAGAACAATCGTAATAACATTTGACATTCAGAGCATTATAAATATTTAAAATTGTTTATGGAGTAGTGATACCTCGCCGTACACCGTATTTACTACTGGCTACCCCAAGGTGATTATTCTGTCACTTGATTACATTTTTCCTGCTATTACACTTGAATTCTTAGATTACCTGTACGTAATTACGTTCAATAATCTTTTAAAATGAAGCCGAATAAAGCCTTGGTTACGGTTCCTCTACTAACTGCCTTCTCCCTAGATCTCGACCGGCGTCGAACCGGGCTCCATTTCTAGTATTCCTTTATTTCGTTCCATCGAGGGGTAAACGCACCCACACGCACCCATATTTATGCCCTTCACTCTCTGAACTCAAGTGCTCCGGTCTGACTCTGCATTATTATTATTATTGCATACTGTATTATTCCATCCCATCCATCCTTTTTATTCTTTATACGGCACAATTCTAGCCTCTATAGATGAGTAGGTTGGAGACTCACTATACTTCTACTATACCCTTCGCCCTTCGCATCCACGGATGAAGATGGATGGTTGGTTTTGTGGATACATCTATCTCTATCAGAGATGAGGTTGTTCTTGTTTTTGATGTACAGCATGTCTATACGTAATACATAGTTGCGTTGCGAACGTAAAAATGTTGAAGGAGAGAGAGAGAATGAATGTTACGATTTTTAGAGTTGCCATCATGATCATGACTGGTCTGGTTCTTCTGGTTGCCATTGCCTTCACCGCTTGGTGCGCTTTGATTTAGTCATAATATATTATGTAGTACGCTCAATTCTCCTTCTATCTATACTCCATAGCTCAAGCTCAATACATTATCTTTAATCCCTCATTGAACTGAATGGGTAGCGGTCGCGGGAGGATTCTCTCTCGTCATCTTACTTCTCAATCTCGTCCAAGTCCACAAGTCAGTCAGTCTTTCTTCATTCTAAAACAGCTCGGCGTCGGCAGACGAGTCAATGTGCAATGATGTGCCAGTGCTAATAGTTGTGAGGCAAACTCGCACGGAATAGGGGATAAAAATGCCAAAGGCTTCAAAAAGCACGCCTTGACTCCTATAACTCAAATTATTCTCCTAATATTCTAAATTCCAAGTCCACGTCCAACTCGAGAGTTTAAACACTCGCACTCTCTCTCCCTCTCTCCCAAGATTATGCAGTCTATGGAAAATGGGAAAAGTGAGGAATTATTACGAAATATGAGAAATGATAGACGGATGATGATGATGCTGATGGGATGAGAATGAAAATGAAGAATGGTGGTTGGGACTACTGGATTGCTCTGCAGAGCACACATGACACAAGTTACCTTAACAACTAATTAGCGTAGCTCTGTGTGAGGAAGGAGTCTAAGGAGATGGAGATGTAAAGTGGAGAACTGGGCTTTAAGCGTTTGGAGGCAGGTAGGTAGGTGAAAGATTTTTGAGGAAGAAGTTTGTGCGGACGACAAAGGAGTAAAAAAGGAGAGAGAAGGAGTGGGTAGAGCATAGAGACGCAAAGGAAGCTATCTGGCTGGTCTGGAGTTGAGTACTATAGACTTTTTGGGAAAAAAGGAGAGGATCCGTCCGTAGCCCTGCCGTAACCGTGGTGCTGCTGTTTCTGTTTCGTGGCATAGGCCGTACCTATATATGTGTACGTGGTGTGTATGTGTAGCCTGTAGCCGTGTACTCTGTAGTCGTCTAGTCGTGTAGTGTTGGCTGGATTTGGATTTGGATGGCAGTGGAATGGAGCGAACTTGGACTAGGACTTCCGAGGCTGCCTCCTCTGACTGACGACGACGACGACGAGAGCGAGGGAGATACGAGTGTGGAGAGGAGACTGGGAGGAATTGAGGAATATGCTCGCGAGTAGGAATACTAACCTCATGTAAATGGACTGGTCCACCCATATCCCTCACTCAGCGAGTATGTAGTGGAGCGCGGAGCGTACGGAGATTCTCCGTAAATGATGTCGTGGGTGAGGTGGGTGGGTCTAGTTGGGAATTGATGACATGCTATGCTAAATACAGCCTTTCACGCAACGTTACATTGATGACAAGAGGGTGGGTGGGTCCTAAAATAAGGATAATTTGCGTGACATCATTTAAGGACGAATTCTTAGAGCGTCTCTATAGGGCTGTACGTGTAGCCGTGGCCAGAAGGAGAGAGAGAGAGATAGATAGAATGATGATAATAATGTTCTGTAAAAAGTTTTTGTTATAGTGTTACAGTGCGGGTTTAAGTGCATCCGCAAGATGTACAGGCCTGCCTCCCCTCGAAACGGACGAGTTGAAAAAGATTGGCTCACTCCCTGGAAGACCGAGCGACTTGAGAGAGTGATTGGGGGAACCACAGGACTCGAGAGGAGAGTCCATTTTGATTCCTACTCGGCGTAAGTATGATACACAAACCTTTTTCTCCTCAGTCGCTCTCATCACTTGGATTGTGTTACTTAATACGGCAGACGTGGGCCCTTTTCTGCTGGCACAACCTGTAAGGAAAAAAAAAATTTGTGTCCGGAGCCAGACTCACAGACTTCAGGGCCCACTTTGCATTTCGCAAAATACATTTGGAATTGCATACACACACACACGGACTTAAGATAACGTCAACTCACTCATGGAATTGGTGTCAGTGCCCCAACGGTATGGACCTACAACCACACACTCAAAAATCAAAAATCACCTTTACATCTTAACCAATAATAATTATTAGAATAATTATCTATCTAATCCTGTATACATATTTTATATTGTTGTCCAGAGTATGTATATATCTGTTGTATCCCTTAAAATTACTCTAAGTCACACACACAGTTCAGTTTTCGGTTTGCGTCAGAGGAGCATTCTCAGTCTGCACTTCGTCAGTCAGAGAGTCAGAGAACGTAGGCCAAGATAAATACTTCAAGTCTCTCTCTCTCTCTCTCTCTCTCACACAGAAACTAGTTTGCACGTTAACCTTTTAATCATCAGCGAGTACGAAATATACTCACGCATCCTCATTCCTACATATATACCTATATGTATTTCGTGTGTACGTACGCGTCCGTGCATAGCTTCCTCCGAAATTGACCCTTCAATAGGTCAGCGGTGGGTAGTCAGCCTGAGTCTTGCAGTCACAAATCATTTATATGTAGTCAGTGTAATTTATTCTCACAGTCATCAGTTCGGTTTTCCTATGTTTAAAAAAATGATCAGTTCCTCCGACCAGAACCTGAATCAAGAGCCATTTATTTGTACTACCAACTAAGCCGTTTATCTTCGTTGTTCGTATATATACTCGTCACTCCTAAATAATTTCTGCTATTCATCGACTTCAAAAAGTGTTTCACCTTACCTTACAGTCAACAGTACGTTCGACGTGTATACAGAGCGTGATTCGGATTATTATGCTTGAGAGAAATGTTGGAATTAAAAATATATAAAGTATAACCACCATTAAACTTCAATGTTGAAAATCAATCAAGTAACAAATAATTCCAATAATAATTATTATTCACAGCCTGACTGACTAGTGAGGAATGGCGTGAACAAGGAAGTTCAGGATGGAAGAAGTGCATCGTTCCTATTTTAAAATCCGATAAAAACCTTGTTCTGTGTGTTACAAGCCAAGGGACATTGATGGTTGACGAGTATATTTTGTATTATATTATTACTGACTGACTACTTGAAATTGAAACATATATTATTATTAAAGATGTTTGTTGAAGTAAAGAGTTCAGACAGTTCAGAGCTAAGGCCGTTCTTGTAAGTAATAAACTACCAAACAAACTATGAACTAGAACTACGTTGGTGGTTCCTGTTGCCTGCCTGCCTCTTGTTGTATATATGCTGAATATTGTTTAGAGTCATTAAAATATGAGTTTAGAATCCAGTTCACAGTTACTAGTTGTAGATGAAGTGAAAAGTATCCAATGCAATAATTAGTATACGCGTACCTCTATATTTAAAGTTATGGAAGAAGCAGACGATGGGATTATGGAAAAGCGAATTATTCTGAGAGTGTGTAATATATCATGATGATATTCATCAGAGTACAAAGGACAGAGAAAAAAAAACTATTGTAGATTTAGCATTCTACTTCTACTTTATTATGCCGCTTTGGCATTTCCTTCATTTTATTAGACAAGACCGAGACCTACTATATTATACTGACTGTGTACCTTACCTACACGTATTACATTCTTAGTCGTCCATTCCAATGCCCAGTGCCACGGAATCGAGTCAATATATATAAAAGTTCAGTTTTGTTTCAGCCGTCAGTCAGTCATGGTAGTGTTCGCCTATTTTGTGCAGTTAGTCAGTACTATTGAGATTGACATTAACGACTAGTACTCCGTCCTAATTAGTCACTATTGCAGCTTTTTAAAGGAGGAGAAATATAGATATTTTTTTAAATTTAAAATAAAACCTGTATCTATGCTCGTTGAAAAAACAAAATTAGAGCAAGACTGCACGTCCTCACGATAATGTAATACCAAGTTTTATTTCACAATTTTAAACTCAGCAAGTAATGTGTAAAACATCCAGTTTCGCTATCCTATTATAGACACGAAATCAAATCGAATGTACTGACGAGGACGAATTGAGATGGTTAAATCAATATTAGACTTACAGTTCTTGAGTTCAAACAGGTTTTTTTTCTTTGGGAGGAGGAGGAAAGAAAACTCATGTTGCAAACAAATTCATTGATAAATTATTACGATGAGGGATTGTGGATATAGAATAGAACTGAAGTCCGCAATATTAATACAATAATTATGGTTTTCTAAACTTCTTCAATTTTTGAATGTAAGACTTTGCAATTGACCTACCCTTTGTATCTCCTTTATTCGTTTATTACTCGCCGTCCCCGCCTTCTGTGGGCATCGGGTTTACGAATGTATTTTGCTACTCTGACAGTCACAAGCTGTCTTTTTTTATTGTGTAAAAAAATTGGAAACGGAAACTATGACAGATTTTGTCAAAACAAATCCGTCAGTCAGGCTTAGCTAGCATTATAATATATTGAGTATACGTGATTATTAACTCTGGCCTCTGACACTTGGGACACTGTTCATCGCTATCGATTACAGTAGGTTTTAAAGATTTTTTTTTAGTCTGCTGTGGTATTGGAATTTAAAAGGTGGAAGTAACCCATCCCGACGTTAGACCTGTAGAGAGTTAAGAGTCTAATAATTAGCAACATCATAAAGATGAACGTTATGTATTTTATTAAAAATTAATCTCAACAAATTAATTTATCTGCTTCGAGTGGAGGAAGTTCACGCTATAATTGAATCTTTAAAATCCCGTGTGCTATAATGGTTTGTTGCCAAAAGGTACGTTTTGTGGTTTTGCAGATGCAGATGCTCACTGTTAGGCATCTTTTGGACAAATTAGCATGCATTTTCATTTTGTGGTGATTTTCCACCTCAGCAAATAAATGTGCTTTGGTAAAATATACTTGTGCCTGGTTAAAATCACGTTATAGAGCTAATTATATAAAATATTACATTACAACTCAGCAGTGTACTATAGTATTGCTTCACTCTGCCCACAAACGTGAATTCACAGACAGTTTTAGTGAATCGTGTCAGTCTTTTTAATTCTGTATGGAAGCTATGCATTATCTTTGATGATGACTTGTCAATTAATTTTTCTGAGGTCGCGACCTATGTGTTTATATCTCAACGCATTCGGTTTCTTCGTCTCACTGCAGTTAGGCAGTCGCTGCTCCTTGTAACGTTTAACTATACGTAACCTATCACAAATAGTATAGTGTGGGGACGTAGCAGGTTATTAGAACAGAGCGGAGTAGCGGAGACATGTAATATTCTGTGTACGTAGGAGAAATAAAAGGATAGGATGATGATTTGCTTAGCAACGTCTGTACATATATTCTTTTGTAAAGACCGCCCTGATACGTTCCACTTTTTCGTGTTTGCTCTATTGAACAATGAATAGCTTGAGATTTAAATATTGTTTTATTATTTTTAGTTTCGGAGACACGAGGTACATAGTTTCGTGAATATATGCTTGATGGTTGGTAAAATGAAAATTTGAGTAATAGTTTCGTCATTAAGAGTAACAGGAATAGTGGGATAGTCAGTGCAGTTTGCAGTCCTCAACAACTACACGTTTTTATGTGTGTCCTTCCTGGTCAGTGCCCACTGCCTTTGAAAGTGCATCATGGACGAGTGATACTAAAATTAGTTAAATGCGTAATAAACCTTGATCGTTTGTAGTGCTAGTCGCGAATAGTTGCGCTTCTCATACATCTGTTTTTCAAGGATTTTTGCTATTCGTGCACATCACATGGGCAGACAGAAAGGCTGTAATGTATCTGATCATTCGAGCTGACAGTGTTCAGTGTTAAGTCTACTTAGATAAAATAATTTTGATGGAGCTAAGTGCAAAGGGTCTGGAGTGATGACTTATTTTAATTTTATGAGTACCTACCTGTGTCGTAATGTATGTACTTTTAATGATTTGGAGACTTATATTCTATATGAATGTTTTTTGCAGAGTGGACGGAAGTCCATCGTTCAAGGGACAGGCACCTCCTTCGAGGTCAACACCGCCAAATGCAGTTGGACCTCCCATTTATAGTCGAGGTGACCCTGGTCGCTTTGTTACGTATCAGCCAGCTCCTTCAGCATCGGCCGTAACCACGCCCGTCTCCACTTTTCGCAGTGCCGAAGAACGAGGAGCTGGACCAAGCCGGCAAAGAATGTCACTGCTTCATCCGCCTCAACCATCGGCGGACTACATAATGCCACAAGTAACCACACCACTAACTCCTAGACCAGACCGTCCATCCCAGTTACCGGGGCCACCTTATGGGGGTGATAGTGGCATGGTGAAAATGATACCTATAAGTGAAAGTCCACCCTGTAAAAAATTGAAGCTTGGAACTGCGAAACCAGATATTCATACGCCCCTTCTTATTGATACTGATAGGGCTCGAAGTGTAAGATTTATTTGTTTTATTCAGTTTTAAGTTGTAAATGTTGGGACTACTATTTAAAAAAGCACTGTACTACGTGTGCTGGAGAGTGTATAGCACGCGTCAAGGGTTTTACATTGTGAATTCTGTATGAATTTCAGGGTCCCGCTTACAATCCTCAAGTTGAAGCTATTAGCCCAACGCTGCCGTCCGAATCTTTGAGAGATGAGTCACCACTAAGGTCAACAAAAGAAGAACTGCTTCAACAGATAGCCCGTGTAGATCGAGAAATAGCAAAAACAGAAAGTCAGATAGCTAAGTTGAAAAAGAAAAAAGTAGAATTAGAACAAGCAGCTACTCAGCCCCAGAAAGATTCAGAAGAGAATAGCAATGCATCCGACTCAATTATTCGATCCCTCCCTCAAAGTATATACACAGATAATCGGAAGAAAGCTGTTGAAGCACACCAGATGTTAGAAAAGTTGGGCCCAAAGATTGATCTCCCATTGTACAACCAGCCTTCCGACACTCCACTGTACCATGAAAATAAGCTCAAGTATGCAACATTCAAGTGTAAATTACTGGAATATTTCAAGGCACGACTGAAAGAGAAAGAGAAGCGTGAGTCTTATCTAACAACAACGTATGCCAAACTGTCAACAGAATGGGCAAAGAGGTTAGAAAAGATGGAGAACAATGCTAAAAAACGTGGAAAGGAGGCAAAGAATCGGGAGATTTTTGAAAAGGTTTTCCCAGAACTACGAAAACAGCGGGAGGATAAGGAACGATTTTCCCGAGTTGGGTCCCGAATTAAGTCGGATGCCGATCTGGAAGAGATTATGGACGGCCTTCATGAACAAGAGCTAGAGGATAAGAAAATGAGGAGCTATGCTGTGATCCCCCCAATCCTATTGGATGAACGAGCCCGGAAGCGACGTTGTAATAATAGAAATGGGATCATGGATGACCCTTTGCAAGAGTATAAAGATAGACAGGTTTTAAATCTTTGGACTGAGCAGGAAAGAGATATATTTAAAGAAAAATACTTGCAGCACCCAAAGAATTTCGGAATTATTAAATCGTACCTGGAAAGAAAAAGCGTTTCCGACTGCGTACAGTACTACTACTTGAGCAAGAAAACACAGAATTACAGACAACTCCTAAGAAAGAATCGTGCAAGAACGCGATCCACAAGAAATCAGCAACAGCAAAATAATGCTGCTGCTGCAAATTCCGCCAGCGGAGCTCAAGGTGTTGGAATTGCCGTCGTCAAGAATGAACCTAATGGTGTAACAACTAGACAGCAGAAAGAACAAAAATCTGACCAAATGGCCAATAATGTCAGTGCTGGTGGAGTTGCTTCCTCCAACTCGAATTTAATTCCAGTTGGCAGTGCTGATGCAAGTACAACTGAAGTGGGAGACAATTCAAATTTTGCTGGTGCTACAACAGACGATACTATGAGTATCGACATTGGAATCGGGACTGTCTCGCAGCCGCCTCTTAGGTACTACTACTACTACTGCTACATCCATTAGTTTGTTAATTTTTGCCCCATATATCATTCTCGTCTTCTGACTTGTCTTTCTCAACTTTTGCTCAATCTTGATATTTCCCCTTTGTTTTCCAAGTCGTAAAATTCAGTCGTCTATTCGTTATGTAGACATGTCGCGTCGTCCCTTCTTTCATATCCTCTCAATTACGTATTGTGTCTATTAATATACAATGAGCATTTTAATGACCAGACAATTTGTTAATTGTGCATTCATAGAAATTGTTTTGTAGTGGCGATTAGATAATTACATGCATACATAAGACATACACCATGTTTAAGAATTCTCGTTATGTATTGTATTTGATGTTCCTTTCCTTAGTCTTTCGCCTCGTTTTACTGTTTGTGTAACTTCCGAAAGATTTAATTTTGTGATGTCACATTTAAATTCGAATTCCTTAATTGTTTCTTACAGACAGAATTATAATGCACCGAATTTTTCCTCTTTAAATTCAATTTATGTATCGTTTTTACAGGAGCGTTAGAGCATTTTAAAAAGTGTCATGTCGGTCGAATTTGACCTTCTTCGGTATTTAATTGATTGTTGCCCAATTACGGTAGAATTCTGATGTACACGGGAAATTATCAGTAATTTAGCCCTTATGGCAGAGTAACAAGGAAGTAATTGGCCATTGTATACGTGCCTTATTAGTTATTTTCCATTTCGACAATTCCAGTTTAGTAATCGCTTCTTTCTTACGCAAATCTTTGCAGTGATTATTCTGGTCAAACCAAGAAGAAGCGGAAAGAAGATACAAAAGAAAATATTTCACTCATAAATGAAATGGACACATCCGACGAGGAAAACATGGAGTTAAATGGTAAGCCTGATTTTGATTATTTTGATTTTAAATTGGATTTCCTGCGCAGTGTCTTCGGCTGCATGAAGCATCTTGATTTAGATACGCTAAACTGGTAATTTAGAACCGATTGGTATTATATATAAAATCAAAGCATATTTTTAGATTGAGAGAATAAAAAGGTTCATGAAGTGCTCAGCATCCTACTGAATGGAGTACATTTTTCCGGGCGTTTTTTGATAAATAATATATCATCATCATCAGTTATAAAATTATTTAAAGGCCTCTAAACTCTATATACAATAGTTGTTATATGTGTAGGTACCTATGTGAGACGCATGTGTAATTACATGTAGTAGCGTTCGCAGTTCTTGCAGTATGGCCTCACTTGGGCCATAATGGGTGTTGATAGGGGAATGCTATGTTGTTGGAGGAGATGGTGCTGTAGTTTTAATTCATGTGACGAGTGACAAAGCAAGAGTAGTGAACCAGTACTAGTTTCTAGTTTATCAATATTTTTGAATGTTCCAAACACTATTTAGCATTTACTCATACTCTGGTTCTGGTCTGTGTAATATATAGTGGAGAAATATTGAAGTATCATCGCTCCTGACATTTGAAATGTGTCAAACGCATTAGGGAAAATATAGTAAAATAATAGACTTATTATTCTCCACTGTATGCCACAGTCAGTTATCGCCAAAATTTTCGATTACGATTCGAAATAATCACTTAGATTTTCATCAGTTTTCGATTCTTGTTTTACTTGTATTTTTTACTTAGTAATTTTATTGTCTTGAAATCCTTACTCTTGAGTCAATTTTTTCTGCATAACCAGTTGGCTTCTTCTGTACTCGTTTGCATATTATGGGTATGAGTTTTACATATTAACATCGATTTTTTTCTCTTATAAGATAATATATAATGTAGCAAATTCATATCCACAATTGACTTGTGCTGCTGCAACGCAACGACGATCATCATGTTATGCGTCCCTTCCTTTACCTTGAATCAACAAAAAAATAGTTGTATTTTGTAATTCTTGAGCGTTGTAAAATAAAAACAAATCCGTAGCTCTCCCAATGTTGAATGTATCTGTTATCTTCTCACTGACGCTGTTATGTTCTTGGTATTAGGTATACAGTAAGTACATACGTGGTTTGAGTGAAACAAGTTATGCAGCATCCCATCCCAATTCCCAATCCAATGCTGCTAACGCCATGGAAAATAGCAGTGTGTGTGTGTGTGAGTATTAGACACTCAGTGACTGTGTAGTATTGTCTGCAGACTGCATCATGGGATGAAATGACAATGGATGTTGATCTTTGCAATCGAAATAAAAGGGTGCACTCTGAGCAAATAGAAAAGTAAAACGTAATTATTATTGTGTTGTGATTTCGATTCTGTGTATGTATTCCCATTTATAGCGCATGTTAGGTACCTTTGTATATTATTTTCGTCAGTATTTCCACTTCCTAATTTATTATTATTAATGCAATTCCGTGATTTATATGTGTAGTGTGTTAGTGCTGAGTTAATGTAATGCGTATAAATGTACGTATACTGGATTTCCATTTCCAATGCACAATATTAGTACAGAAGTCATAATGATGCTCCACAGTAAAATGAGTTTTCTATTATAAAACGATAGCGGAATTTATTATTTCATTTAAAGTATTACAGACTACGACATAGTTCTTCAATAAAAAAGGAAATTTTTGTTTGTTTTTGAAGTCGCAAGTTGAGTATGAGTATGAAGAACAAGATGTTGGAACAAAAAACATTCATTTATTTAATAGTTTTTAGAGAAGCTCCCAATGACGGTGTTGATAGCATAAACCTACAAAACGATTTTAATATCGTTGTTTTACTCACTGTGGTTAACTTTTAGTGAGGGGATAATAGTGTTTACTATAAAGGTTTTAGAAGGATAGTTAGTGGTTGGTTGAAATTTGGAAAAGGAATGTAATAATTCCCATAGAACTCACTTGATTTCTGTATTCTTTTTGTACGATGACATAAGGATGAGTCTGGTTATAGTATCTTATTGGTTCGATTTTGTCATGGAGGCTAGAGCAACACTAACCGTAACCACAATCACTGAACTGCTATACTCAATATGTTGACTTGTTGGCAGCTCTTTGTCTTTCCCCTATGACTCGAGGCTTTGCTACGATTTACATTTTGTTGTGTCTGATAAGATAAAATTTTAACTTATTTGCTCATTCCTTACATGTACAATAGCTTTCCGATGGCTGGAAACTAGAATTGACTCACTCGAATTTTATTTTGTAGTGTTACGTTGATTGAATGCTGAGGCAGAGATAGCGTCTATTTCATATATAACCAAAAATGTGAAAACATATGATTACTCGGCCTTACTTTTTCATTGAAGTTAAATTTTAAACAAGTGCTTGACTTGGAATGACCCTGCGTTTTATTTTACGCAATATATCATCAGTATTCACACGTTTATTGAGATTGTGTGCTTATAGATTGGCGAATGTATGAGCGTCCAATAGGTTCAACAGCTATAACGTAAACGTCGTCTGTTAACTTGTGTAGCGCAAAAAATGCGTTGTTCAAACTTCTGTCGGTTTTATTTTGCATTATGTTTTCCAAAATACAAGTAAAAAGTAATAATTCTAGGTACTCGAAAAATTAATGCAAATGAAGGATATATAATACACCTATAGACTGACGTAAAGGTAGAATAGATGGAATACAATGATATATTATGGAATTTGATATTTTGTCTCTATTATTGCTTAGCCATTTTATTGAAATACTTAAAATTAGAATAAAATCCATAAAAGCTAAACTGAAAAATACCTTGTAAATTGGCGGAAGTACATAGTAATAATTCTTGAATTTCCGAATAATAGTTATGTACTTGCTAAGTTGACAGTGTTTTGTTTCTCCAGTCAGTGGTCGTTCTTTGCAAGGGTGTTACACACATTAGCTGGAGAAATAGGGAAAGAACAATGCCAAAGAAACTCAAGAATTGCCAGCTAATGGCATGTTTTCTTGTGCTTGTGAACAAAATAGTAGCTAGGAAATTTGGAACCGCATTTTTTACATGGGAAAAATTGAACGTTGAGATCCTTTGTTTTATTAGACTTGCTCTCTGGGGCAGCAAGGAGTGGTGTATTGACATTACTACTCCCAGTGATGTCGACGGAGACGGGGTTGAGATGTCTCTTCTTATGTTTTTGGTAGCAGAAGAGGGACTTGAAACTCTGATTGCAGTAGATGCATATATATGTTTTGGAAGTCACAGTAGTACGACAAGATGTAGGTGGAGAAGAATTTGAAGAAATGAGATTATTATTATTTGAAGAGCCTGATGGAACATTTTGATGTTCTACGGTTAGAGCAAAATTTGGGTTGGAGATCCGCTCAAAACGAACGGGTCCATCACATGATGCCACGTCCATGACGGTTGTCATCGTTCGAGCAGCTGCTTTCTCAGCATCTAATTTGTCCGTGTCCAATTCCAATCCCAACTCACAGTCTTTACGATGATGGCTATGGTGCGTGGGGTCTTCTTGATCCTCACTTTCATCCCCATTGCCGCGATCATGCCCGTAGTCTTTTTCGAATGTTGTTGGAGATCTGTAGGAAGGAAATAAGATTCAAATGAAATATTTGTCAATTTATTATCGGATGGAAGAGGGTCAGAGGACCCTATTAGTGTATATTTGTTTTTGATTTTTTATGTCAGAAATGTGTCTGACTCGCATGTTGGTATTCGGAAGTCAAAGTTGTACTTAAAAGGAAATAGTATTCAAATCAAAAAGCATTCCTTTAGACAATCGATATCAATATGCAAATCGTAATTATATCAGCATCTTTCATAGTTCTAAGGAATGTTGAGAGGATAATACGTAAAACTTTTGTCACATGGTATTTTAATTTAGCTAATTAATTATTATTTTGAGTTTGTAATAAAAAATATATGACACATTATTAGTGAATTTAAGGCTGGAGTATGAAAATTTAAAATCCTGACCATCACTGACCAAAGTCTTCAATTTTAAACTTGGTCGGGTCTATTAATTCGTTGGAAGTTACTAATGAATGAGTATAAGTCTGATCTTATTGTTAGTATGTAGGAAGTAGTGGTAGGTTCCGTATTTCCTGTAATAGTGGACCCCGTCCACTATTCAAATTCCGACCTCCCATACCCGTTCACTATTACAGGCCCGTCTACTGCCATAGAACGCTGTGTTAAATAGACCCGTCCACTATTACAGGAAATACGGTATATAATGTATAACTAACCGCTGGCATATATCAGTATCATGCTGATGATGGAGATTTGACGGATGAGATTCTTGACTGATTTTGGAGCAGCATGTAATGGACTGAATGTCAGATCCACCACCACCACTCCGTTTCCTCCAAACTTTTTTAGGAAGACGAACTTGGTGTTCGTGGTCAGAACAATGGGATAAAGAGTCGTTCTCGTTGTTGTTGTTTGAACTTAGAGACCTTCCGTATGGTTCTGTGGTCTCTTGGCTTTTTGATACTGAGGATTGTGTAGTAGTAGTAGTCGTACAGTCACCAGTTGTGTTTGTATTATTCGTGTGTGCAAAAGAGGACCATAAATTTTGATACCAAATTATAGACCAAGCAGGTCTTGGAATAGGTCGTACAATGGGAACATTCTCAGCCTTATGATTAGTATCTTGGTCACTTTCACTGGATGATCTTGAGCGTACTGATAAATCAATTGCAGAGTCTGTGTTGGTATTCATTCCTCAGTGACTTGCTAACAGGTTGATCCCAGGGAAATATCTGGAATATTTATTAGTGACTCTACCACGATCTACTACGATTGTACGGGTTGACAGTGATTTTTTTTATAAATAATGATGGAAGTTGTAAACTTTAAAATGTACTATCTTTATCTATTTCTGTATTAGTATATTTGTATGCGTTTAATTTTCGGAATGATTCTTGAAAACATGAGTGTGATGTGGTTGAATTTACATTGGAAGAAATAATCCGTATAATAGACAAAATAGGAAGTTGGATTTGGAAGAATGATTTAAATGACTAATGTTTGAAGTATTAGAAATTGAAATGTTCCCTTTATCCCTACAGGGATTGTTCGAATGGATATTTTTTTTGGAACGCTGAGAAACGTATAATGTGGAAACTGAGGCAGAAGTGAATGGTTTGATTATGAATTGTTGAATGTGAGACTTGTGTTGTAATGACAGTATTTTATGATAGGTTTGTTAGGTGGTTGACTCGTTGAGTGACTAGGTGGATTGATTGGAATAGACTGAATATGAAGTTGATAGTGTAGCGTGTTCTTATGGACTGGAACGGTTTGAGCCTCTATTAAGTAGTCCTTCTTTCTTCTTGTTCCCTAAGTTGCTGGCTCTGGCTGCGGAGGGAGAGTGGAAAGTCAGGAGTTACATATAGTTGGGACGGCGACGGCAGGACAGAGACAGACAGTAGGCTGAGAGTGTACATATGTACATGGGGAAAGCTTCTCTCTTTTGAAAATTATTATTATGGCGTGGGGTTTTAATAAGCGAGAGGAGGGAAGGAAGAAGACGACGACGACGTCGAGGAAAAACCAGAGCAAACGTTTCCCATATCAGATTGATAGTAAAATCCTGAGGGAATTTCAACAAACCCACCACGACTCGCGTTTGTTTACTTTCCTCAACTCTTTACCCGGTGTTTCAGTGTTTTGCTCCTACTTTCATTTCACTTCTTCTCTCTTAGCTCATTGAGTGTCTGTCTGTCTCTGTGTATGATGATGGTCGTCCTATGGAAGTATGTGTGCTCTGCTTTATAATGTTGATTCTAGTCTGGTTCTGGTTTGGGTCTCTACTACTACACTACGGTCTGGGCATATAGGTGCCATGTAGCTACTTTCTTTTCTATTATCAGAGAAGATCTCATGTTCCATGATGTTGAGCGGACTTTTTTTTTCTTCTTCCTGTTATGTCATGTCATGATGTTCCCCAGCCCCTATAACTTATAGATACTACTTACAAACATCGAAATCCAAAGCGAAGGTGGGAAGGTACTTGATATTATGTTCGTCTACACGCCGCTCTCATTTTGGTCTCAAACATTGAACATCTCTTCTACTTTGCTTACATTGCATTGTACACAGAGAAACAGAGAGGAAATCAAAACTGGAATAATTCGAATAAGTATATTATGTTTGATATATAATGATGATGATACTCTACTGGGCTAGACTGCGTACACGTGTAGATTCTGAGAAGGACGTTCGTAAGAGTTCTCTTATTTTTCCGGTTGTTGAACCACTTTAATTTGAGTGGATATTTGCATCTTCTTTTTCAATTTTGGTTAATATGGCACTCATTACGAACCCATTGATTTAATAAATTTATAGCTCACAACTACTATATTATATGTGGAAAAGCTAGTCAGAAGCTTGCCCACAACAACTTGCATATACATATTATACGTATAGGTACTAACTCATGCAGGAGTTATATTTGGTGGCTCAAAATATGTGCATAATTAGTTTGTACATATCATCTATGTTCATGTTATGCAGGTACATATGTATCGTACGGTATGCTTGTAGTACATTGGATACTACCGCATCGTGTGTTCATGGATCAAATGATGAAACCAAAGTTAAATTAGTAAAATTACGACGGGTTCTTTGAAGCAGAGGAATGGAATTTGGAGAAAGCTTATTACATTAATACATATTACATACCAGACCTACATAAGCTTTTATGATTTCATAGTATCATGGTGGATAATTTCAAAATCGTTCCTGATGCTTACTCACAGTGTAACAGTGTATAGTATCAGTGTATGAGAAATAAGGATAGAATTAAAAATGCATGAAAATGCTGTTACTAGTGGTAATTTACACTGGAAACTAGAAATGTACTTACCGTATTTTCCGGAATTAGAGCCTAGGGTACATGACAGTATAGTGAAATTTATTTCCATGTGTTTTAAATGAGGCCAGACCACCGCGCACCGCTCCAAAAATTGACAGCCCAATGAGGTCTATTTTCGAAAATACGGTGGACGTATTAGGTATAATAGTTATTATGTACGTGTCATAGTATGTAATAACCAAATACAGACTAGAATAGATGAGACGACACTTGATGTCGAGTTGAGATTTGAGGCGAGCTGTCGGTAAATTGGTGATCGTTCATCCAAGCGATAAATAGCTAGTGGATTGACGAAGTTACTTAAATAAGGGTATCTGAATTATATCCAGGATCCATCTTATATGGATGTTACATTAATTGAGTAAAATACTGTTCGCTCTCAGCTCGTAGCTTTTATATTATGTAGTGTTCTTTATATTTGGTATAAATATCCATTCGCCATTCTATCTGTCTGCTTCCTTTTCTACATTTAGATTTTTGGGTGTATATATAATTATTATAGTCTACAACAACATGGGTATCATTCTAAATGGTAGTATGTAAGTAAATAAATACGTGCCTCTCTCTCTCTCTGACGTTCATATTTATTTACTGGATTGGATTTGAATCCTGGGTTAATAGAGGAAATAATAGGAACGTATCTATATAGTTATTTTATTAGGATAGGAACAGTGAGTGAAAGATACTATATGAGGTAGAGCTATGTAGGTAATTATATTGACACACATACGTATTATACAGCGTAGACATGGTGATATAAGGGAAATGAAATTGCCTAAGATTACTAGACAGAGAGAGAGAGAGAGAAAGATAATTGAAATGATGAAGTATTAATGTAATTATATTTACTGTTGGGAAAAAGCGAATCGGAATAGACATGTATTTTTCCACAAGTGTGTGTTGGATTGTAATTAGTGTAAGAGTCTTTCTTTGATCCAAATGAATTGTTCGGATGATGCGGAAGACAAGAGAGAGAGCCGAAGCCGATGAGGAGAGGGAGACGAGTCAATATTTGCTTAAAAACATCATCATCATAATACAGATTCCTCTCTGTCTGGGATGCACTGTAGATTGGGGCATCATATATAGTACCTACTATAAGAACCATGTCATAATACGATACTACAAAAATAATAATATGCTCCCAAAGATGTATGTATTTCGGATTTCACATACAAGTATCTATGAGTACATACACTGATGAGGCTGACGCTGACGTTCTGTATTCTGTAGCTTGCAATAAAAATACTTCTTTTTATTTTTTTTTGTATGTAACTCAAAAGCGAAATCAAAAGCATTGAAGTGGGTAATACTATATGCATTTTTTCCTACCTATCTACATAATTTTTTGTACGTACTATGGCGGCAAGTAAAAGCGTGTAAGTAAATAGGTATCTTTTAATATTATGATGATGATCGTTGTACCGAAATGTTGAGAATTTCGAATATCTTAATATTACTATATAGTATGTATGTAGTTTTTGTTTTAAATTTTCATTGCATATGTAATATGTACACAGTTCCATGCTTCTTTGATTGGAGAGAACATGTTTTTTTTTGTGCAATTTATTTTAATGTACGTAAATATAACTTTATTTTTGAAGAGGATCCCAAAATCCTTTTGCAAATTTGAACAAACTGATATTGAGTTTGTCTTTGGCGGCACAGAGTGTCCCGACTATTTACATGGATTATGGACTTTTTAAATGTAATGTATGCGCGTAGTATGGAGTTGACTTGAAGTAATGATATGAATGATATTATGATATAAATGGCTATGTATTATGTACATATTCGAAATTGCGTTTATTGTAGATTTTTTTTTTTATTCATAGTAATATTATGGCGTTTTTCTTGCGGTTCGTTTAGACTCTCGTATCATATTATTAGTTTACCTACATGCTTAAATGTACGTTGGTTATGATTAAGTAAAGAGGATACAGATAGATGCATAAACTACACATTAAGGATGAATATTATTTATTTCTCTCGGTGTGACGTGACCTACCTGATCTGATCCGGATGCTATACCTGCTAGAAACATATATGTAAAGAAGATAGTATTTTTGTTTTACATTGGACGTATAAAATGTCAGGTTCATTCATGAACTTCTGTTTTTATTTGGAGGACGTCTACAGTCTTTAACGTGTTTATCTGTTTATTAAGAGTTAGAAAGGGTAAGTAAAGTGTAAGCTGGTATAGTATCTGTGTACGTAAACATAGCAGTGCTGATATAATGTTTACAAATTCAAATGGTATATACCTACTGATAAATCTGAGCATTTGTTCGTATCGTACCTCTTGATGGCTAAAAATAAGACTAGAAGAACTCACAAACATTAAACGGCAACGTGTACCTAGGGCTTCTTTCGGAACGGGGAACGGGTGTCCCGGTCGGGACGGAGCAAGACAATCACTTCCTGTCCCTAATAATGAAACGGGATTGGCGTTGTCTGATCGACAAAAAGAGACAATGTAAAACAAGAGAATTACATGAGTTAGCTTATGTCACAGTTTGTATAATTAGTACTTAAGCTACTTTTACCTCATGATGGGTTTGGCTGGCACTGTTTGTATAGATCATGTGATTAATTAATATATTCCTTCCACTGGGTCTAAACATATGATTTGTAAATATGAAAATGACAAAAGTATTTGCAACAACTTTTTATTAATAAATAGATTTGTCTCGGTATAATTCGAACCCATATGAAAACCACGTCCCGAAATATTCAGGAAGGGGTGGACATGAAATTCCGCCCTGTTCCGTCCCGTCTCAAACGAAGCTCTAGCCTAGCGCCAGTGAGTATTCAGCATAGCGGTGGTCTTATTTTATTAGAATCCATTGGTTTTGTGCGGTGAGCGGTGTAGTGTGGGCTCACCTATGTATATTTAAGATAATAATAATTATCTGGCTCCTGTTGACTGTGTTGAAGAAAAATCATTTATCATAAATGGGGAGTGTAGTGAACCTCCTGTGTGATGTGGGTATATAAGGGTGTTCTTGCATGTTTATTATGTATTTAGCTATTAATATTTTTGGGATTTAATTTGAGTTGAATGTTTAAATGTGTACTCAATTCTCGGGCATATGCAATGCTGCTGGAGTCCGCGTAGTAGAACCGTCAACTGTAGTGGAATTGGCAGTTGATGGCAGAATATAAAAGTTCACTTCTGCTGATGATTTCCCTCCTAATGTATTTACTCATTCTCAGTGGTAGTTCGTAGAATATATATAACATTAGAGAGAGAGAGAGAGAGAGAATTTACTTGCGTTCTATTCCGTTGACTGGTGGTGACTCTTGGCTATTTATTAAAGTGAATTGGATTGAAGTTAGATAATAAGTTTGAGACGTTTGTTTTAGCTGAGAGATGGAGGAGAGAAGGGGAAGGTGGGGTGAATAATTGGGTAGTGGATAGTAGGTACCTACCTTGAAGTACTAGGTATGTCGTACCTATGTACGAATGAGCGTGGTATACATATTATGTACACTCTGTATATTATTTCTATATGGGTCTCTGTCTCTTTCATTTCCTTGCCTTTTGGGTATGAGAGTTTGAGTGAGTCGAGTCCTCTTTCACTATATTTATTTGAGTTAACAAGACGTGTGCGTTTCTCTTTGGAGCTTAAACTTGCGTTCATAATTGAAGGTGATGTCGCTGTCTTTTACTTTACCGTCTTAACAAGCTTCCAGTCCAACTGTAATGTAATGCTGTGAATTTTATTACAACGAAGACGTGCAGCTCCTCACTTTTCTGGAGGACTACTTCTGTCTGATTCCTGTAATTTTTTTTATTTTGGTTACCGTTTGTATAGGAAATACTCTCATGCTGCCAACTTTATTAGGTCCATGATTATGATAAGAATTAAGAATGTCAATGTCACTTCCTTTCTACCTGCCTACTTAGGCAGTAGAGCCTCCGTACTCGATGTATTAAACTGTCTTGATCATATACATGTACCGACTTACATATTACATTGTATATTCATGAGATCGTGTCACTAACTCACACTGTTTTTTTTAAGGAAAGTATGGTTTCCAGTGATAAAGAAAATATTGCTTGTTTGTAAAAATGTAAAAGTCTATACTCTGGCAGTTCCGACACATGCTTTGACTTGGGTTCCTACGTATAAGTAGGTACCTACTTATACCTGTTGTTTTATTGAGCAGTATTAACAACTGTATAGTGCTTCCGATTTTCACCGATATTATCTTGACAGAGAAAAGGGACAATGATTCTCCTGGGTTCCTTCCTATTCCTAAAATGACTCAGGAACATAATAATAATTGTAGTGCGTAATGTAGTTGTCTTCCTGGGCCATTGTGTGCGATTAGATTCGGACTGTGTGCTCATCAGTTCCAGCAGCAGGAGCGTTGGGAAATATTGTGCGAATTGATGTGAAAGAAAATGGAATTTTTCATTTATTTTTCTATGTATTAAATTGTTATATTGCATTGGCTATATAATAATTTTTGGTTTTGGTCGGTGGGGAAAACAATGGGTAGGTACTTGACTATATAATAATAATAATAATTTATTCATTGAGTCGATTTGGCCGCAGCCCATACAACATTGGTTATTTACACGTTTGGCTTTACAGAGACTTGACTATATATGCATTATGTCTTTTTAAAAATCATGTGAAACACGCAATGTGAAGATATTTACCTACACCAACCTATCTGCCTACCTCCCTCCTACTTTTACCTTGTGCATTGAAGTTCACTTTATTATTACTTCTCTGTATAGCCTACGTTGGTAATAGGTTGGTTGGTACATGAGTCTTATTATGACTTTTTTTCATATTACTATAATTAGCGTAAGCAGCAGCAGACGTGTGTGCTGCTCCTTGCATTATTCTAAGATTTTACTACAGAGATTTGAGCTCAATGCAATGTTGTTATTTTTCGAGTGCGAGCGGAAGAATGATATGTGTAGAAAATGGGATTATTCATTTATTAGAATTATAATTCTACAATATCTACAATAGTAATAATAGTATTGGAAACTTAAAATTTACGTGGAGCAAGAATTTTATTCTAGATTCTGGTCGAACAAATGTAATGTGTAGGTACATACTTGCAATTATTCGTAATTCATTAAATGTGGTTTATATTATTTAAGTAATTGTATTGTGGTTAGTATGAGAATAGTATCCGGTGATATAATACTAGATTGTCTTTGTAAGTGAGTAGTAATTATATTATGTATAGTTTGCCAACAATGTGTGCAGTATGTGTAGTCAGTCTGTAAAGTTATGTCTTTTATACGGGATATTATGTGGATGTGAATGCACATTGACTTTGACTTCTTGTCTGTTAGTCTGACTGCTGGGTTGCTATTTATTCCTCTATAAAAGTAAGTTTGGTCTGGGGTTCAACCAGAACCAGCTTATTATATTACGTGTTAATATATTTTATGAGGATGAAGGGTGGTAGCTATACTTTATTACTAGTTGGTTTGGTAACTTTAAGTTGTGTAGACTATACTAGAGATGTAGAGGTCGTTCGTTCGTTCGTTCTTTCTTGGTTTCGCTGTGTAAATGTAAATACGCCTACAGAAGTAGACTCACTTTACTAGATATTAGATAGCTTGATAAATTGATAGTATAATTATGTAGGTAGGTATATATATATATATATGTAAATTGTGGACGGAGTCTGAGTGTGAGAAAGTGAGGTCGAGGTGTACTGATACTATATATATACGTCGTTGAATGGTAGAAGACGAATAGTTCTAGATGATGTGAGTCCATATGCGATATTGATGATGTGCAATGAACACGGGCCAATGTCTCAATGTTGCTCATAATGAAGCCTATTCTCAGTTCTCTTTCTACCGGTCTCAAGGTACAAGTTTAATTAAGCAAGTAATCTTATAAATATATATACATGTTTCCCTCCCGTTCTGTCTCCTTCCCTCGTCTCGTACAGTTCTCTCCTGACTGAACGTGACATTCTGAATTGAAAAGTAGTTGTTAATGTGATGAAACATAATTTATTCATGAAAGAGAAGCTACTTATTATGTTGATTGTTTTTTCGTCGGCTTAAACTAAGCTCAAGCTGAATTACACTCACACCACAGCCAGAGTCTATCCGTATTATTAGGTATGTCTCTTCTGAGTCCTGGGTGGGTACCTACCTATGTGCTATGTAGTATTCCGCGATATGATGGTGAATTACTATTAAAATACATACGATATAGGTTACAGTAGCGATTGTAGTTGCATAAGTTGGTGTTGCTGGTAGTATCTATAGGTATGCTTCAAGTAATATTATTGTTTAGTGGAATATTATTGTGTGTGTGTGTGTATTGAGCTGCATAATTGCGAGTAGCTGTCTTCACTTAAAGTATTTATAGTAACCTACAATAATTTTACTATGGAATTATGGACTAAGATATTTTGTCACTTTTTGCGTGTCATGTTACATGATGTCCACCTATACTGAGTTGGTCAGACCACAAAGACAGTTATAACTATTCTCTGTTATGTAAAAGCGGCTTCATTCCATGAAATACAGTTTATGAGTCTTTTAGTATGATTAAGATGGAGTTGTAATCTTTCTCTATTCTTTCAATAATAAACATATATATATAAAATACTTGAATAGTATTTATGGTCTAATAAAGCCAAGATAATTATGAAGGAGAATCTTAAATAAAAATTATAATTCGGGAAAAGTCGGAAGTCTCACATATAATAAAGCTGTGATACTCTTTTCCTAATTCTCTGTGTGTCTGCATGTAACAGTCACAATAAGTGGCTTGTTTTTTAAGTCAAAATATTTCGCTTTCATAATTTTTTTTAATAATGTTCATAAATTCTTGGACTGTGTTTATAATTTAGTTTAGAATGACTAAGTGTACACATATATACGTTCTGTACTGACTAGATAGGAACCGCATATGATAATTGATGATGACAATACATATTTGCGGACTGTGCTAATAATCGTATATGAAGGGCTCCGAACCTGCCTAAGCTAGTGTAATAAAAGCTCAGGAAAGGATGGAAAACTTTTTATGTAACAGCGCGCAGACTAAAAATATTCGTCAGATTTCATATCATGCGTTGTATACAATGCGAGTATCATATTATGCGTTTATGACATATTGCAATGTGTATTTTTAAAAATGTGTGTTTATTATTGTCTTAATTTGTTTTAGGAGAGAAAGGTGGGCCTCATAACTGCGTTGTGTGTAAGGCAAACTTGGAATCCTACTTGCAGTCACGTCCCTTAGTTCGCTCGCAGGCTCTGCAGTATGGTTTGAACGAGGATGATATTCACTCTGGTGATCGAGTTTGTACCTCCTGTCGGTGTAAAGCAGTACGAAGGCGCTACAAACCCAATTGCCCCATCCCAACGTGCCCAGCGAGGAGGGCTCGGATTAAGCGTCTAAGACCTTTCCCCCCAAAGTGGGCCGAGTTGAGTGAGGAAACACGGGAAGCTATATGTGCTAAATATCGTAAGAGAGCTTAATTGTCATCTTTTTTACTTAATTAATAATTGGAGTTCAGCGTGTCGAAGAGCGTTATGCTTGGGATGAGGATAATATTTTGTTCTGGTAAAGATGGAACTACATATATAATATATTATAATATACATTGCATGTTTAATTCGTCACAGAGATTCCGCCTAATGTTACGAAATGCTGTTCAGCTTGTTTTAATCGTATCACAAGGAGATTGAATCCAAATACCAGTTTGGACACCCCAGATGACCCGGGCTCTGATACAACTCGATGGACAGACGAAGAAATTGATACTATTAAGAAAGCGCTCGTCGAGGTAAACATACAAACTAATGTATATGAATATGAAATTACATTCGATAAAGATAAAATATGTCTTAAGAATATGATGCAAGTTGTCGTACATCATTAATCTTTGAAACGTCAGTCTAATGCAGTCATTATCTATGTTCCTTTACCTGTTTCCATCTAGCTCGGAACGGATTGGGATAAACTGTCAGAGCGAGTGAGCTCAAAATCCGACTTGCAGTGCAGGAACTTTTATTTTAATTTTAGAAAAAAACATGGATTGGACACATTGGTCCAGGAATTTAAAAAAGTGAGTTTAGGCTATGAACGATATTGCACTTGCACGTACATGAATAAAGCGTCATTAGAAATGCAGTTGAAAGCATAGAGGTTTATTTTTTTTATTGTGTGCAGAGCAAAGGTGGGGATGGTGGTCCACCAACACTAACGGATGAAGAAGAATCTGGCTCCACGACATCTAGTTGTGACGAGGCAGTTGTAAATCCTCCACAGGAACAATCACGTGGATCTTTGGAGAAAAAAGACGACTATGATTCATCTGCTACGGTAATTAAGATATCATTTTCCTTCACCAATTAGCCATATTGACCACTGTGAGAGAATACATTCATTTAAGTACAATTAAAGATACATTTTGTTGGTAAACAGGTCAGTGCTGAAGAGCCGATTGAGTCTGAAAAACCTCATGAAGTGGAAAATCTTAAAACTTTACCTAACCATCCTGATGCTCCACTTCAGTTAACAATGCGTCCTAATCATAATAGAATTCAGGGAACTCCCCCAGTGCACTCTCAGCATCTGGTACAGACTCAGTTGTCTCACCATGGTGGGCAGACACAGCAATCGCATTTACATCTTACAAACCCATCTGTGACTTCTGGACTAGTAATGACGTCTGGTCTAGTAATGACTTCTCAAGCTGGTCATCATCCTGAGGCGCCCCTTCATTCCTCAGCGCCTCCAGCCATGTCTATCCATCGTGGTCCATCGCCACATGGACCACATGGTCACCCTGGGCTCACTCCTCTCCACTCTATCAGTCCTCACCAAAATCAACAGCCCCAGGGTCCCTCGGGTCCTCATATTTCTTCTCATGGGCAGCCCATGCAACAGCACCTTCACCACCATAATCAGCCACAGCATTTAAACTCTGCGAGTCATCTTTCCGGTCATCCAGGTTAGTTTTTAATATAATTTTGTCTTTTTGTAATTACGCACACCTGCATGTAAGTATGGCTTATATGTTTATGTTGTGTGTAAGCGTGTTTCATCATAGGTACATCTGTAAATAGTTGTATGTGACTAGTCTTTAATCATTGTGTGGATGTAATTTTTATTTTAGCGGTGAGACATCCAAGTCCGGAAAACAGCGATTCACATGAACCTATGACTGTAAAGGATTTAATGATAAAAACTATAGAAAGGCAGCTTAGAAGAAATCCTGTTGCCAGTTCACAGAGTTCAAACCAAGTGAGATTTGAAGCTTATACAATAACAATAATATTTTAAAATAACCAATCTGCTAGTACATGATATGTGAACCCTATCGCATTATTTTATAGTAAAATTAGTGTTAATTAGTGTTCATGCGTGATTTAATTTGTTGAAGGGTGGAATGCATCCGGGTCCAAGTATATCCCCAACGATAACGTCAATCCTAAAAAGTCAAGATAGAAACCACCTTCCTCCTCCTGGACAACATCTGATCATTTCACAGACGTCACAAAATCACCCGTCAACTTCACCCCATCAGCAACCACAGTCGCAGCCCCAAAATCTTCCAGTATCTTCTCCACATTTCCAATCTCATCCTCATGCAATGTATTATGGAGGTGCCACTAAAATGGACATGAGAGGAATACCTCCTCATCATATTGTAACCAGAGAACATCCTATGATCCAAGTTCAGCAGCCAGTGCAACATCAGCAACAACAGCACCAGCAGCAACAACAACAACAACAACAACACCAGCAGCAGCAACAACAACAACAACACCAGCAGCAACAACAACAGCAACACCAGCAGCAACAACAGCAACAACAGCACCAGCAGCAACAACAACAACAACACCAGCAGCAGCAGCAACAACAACAACAACAGCACCAGCAACAACAACAGCACCAGCAGCAGCAACAACAACATCAACAGCAGCAACAACAACATCAGCAGCAGCAACAACAAATGAGAGATGATTGTGAAACACTTGACTTAAGTATGAAGAAAAGGCCAATGTCTCCACCAACCCCTCAGAGATCTTCAAATTCGGGTCCTCCACCTGCCCATCAACCACTTGATTTTGCTCCGTCTAGGCAAGAAGATTACTATCAAAAATATTCCCCAATGAATAGACAACGGCCCTCTGTGCAGCAAATTGCTCCACCACCTCCGAAATCTGCTAAAGTAGTTCCACCTCCTCCTCCTCTCTTAACAAAACCCCCTGTACTGAGTCCGATGAAGGATGGATCCATTACACATGGGACTCCATTACCGCTACCCCATCATCCCCAAGTCAGATTTCCAGAGCCAAATTCCAACTTCTCTCATGTTCAACACCGAACACCTAGTAACATTAGAGGTTCAATGGATATTCGTGGCTATCCACACCCACAACCTATGCCGACCAAGTATGAAGGACTCCTACGACCTTCTAAGGAAGGCTCTATCACGCAGGGAACACCAGTTGACAAGGGCAGGGGCAAGGATGCAATGGCTAATTCTTATATGTATGAGAGACCTGAGTTCTACAAGCGAATGTCCCCTGCTGCTCCATACTATCACGGTGAGTACTGACTGAGTAGAGTTCCAACATAGAGCTGAATGGGAAACATATACATACATAGTTAAAATTAGTTCAGACTATGGAAATATAGGAATGTGCTTACTAGTTAGACTGTGGTTATATAGTTATTTCATAATAAAATGGTATAAATAGTTTTTGTTAATTATCTTGAAATAAAATTGGGAGAATGTTGAAATGATGGTGTTTGTGTGTAGGGTCTTCACCATACTACGGCCAGCGACCTCCTTCAACTGGTCAACGACCACCTTCGCCATCGTCTGCGCAGTCATCTGCTTATGCAATGGATCAACATAACAGTTCCAGGCAGATTATTATAAATGATTTCTATACCTCTCAGCAAATGCAGCAGCCCAACACACATCCGCCACAACAATCACCTCAAAATTCGGTGCAACAACAATCTCGCATTGATCCAAATAAAAGGAGCATACAACCTGTGTCGGTTACACCAGCTGGAGCTGCCGTGTATGTCCTACCTCAGCGTCATGAAGTTCCTTACAGACAATCAACTCCACCCCCTTCTCACCAGTCCCATCCACAGCAGAGACAAGGAGTCATTCATCGAGCCAATGCTCATCGTATGTTCTAAAAACTTGATATTCTCAGTTTAAATTTCATACAGATTTCCACTTTATTTTCCTATGATGAAATTTTCTCTTAGCGTCTGAGAACATTTTGTGTCCGTGAACACGATAATGTCCTGAAAAGGTTGGTCGGTTCCCATTGTTTAGAGTCCGAAAGGGCTGAACCCACTGAATAATGTGTTGGCCAAATTGGTTCTGCTGAATATTGAGAGATGTCTGATTTACTGAAATTTTACGCACATGTATTTCTATTTGTAACCACTTCTTACCTCCAAGTTCATTTTACGTAATTCTTGTAAATAATTTTCAGGTTCGGTGGTGAAGGTAGAACAAAATAGGTACCCTCATGATGCATTCGCTTCCTTGGTAGATGTGGCTGCAGCTCAACCAAGTTTACCCGTACCAAAGGATGAGCGAGGCAGAGTTGGTTTGCCTAGAGGTATTTGAGTACCCTTTATTTAAATTAACGGCCTGTAATATTAAACTGCGAAATATGCATTATTTTTATGTTGGGTTTCAGTTGATATGGTTGTGAGAGAAGGTTTGGGGAAGAGCATGGCTGAAATGGAACGGAACAGAATGAGCTCCTCTCAACCACAGCAGCAGGCTCCACAAATGTACCGGCCTTCACCTGGACCACAAAATCACCCAATGGCGGACTTGTCGAGGTTAGACTCCGTAATTTTTTAAATTTAGCAGTGTTTTATAATGTTGGGAATGACCATTAAATAGTGCTCTTCTTACATGACTCCATAATTTTGTAGGGCTAGGAAAGAGACTGAAGGAAGGGCGTTCAATAGAGACTCCCAAGATGCTACGCTCACAGCAGCTTCTTTAATTGACGCTATAATCACTCATCAAATAAATCAACCATCGTCACATGATCGTCAGTCACCTGCACCTCCATCCAGAACTGCGGATCGTCTCTTTGCATCCTTCCAACGTTCAGCACCCCAGCCCATGAATTCTACAGGTCAAGGACCTCCAAGTTCCGGTGGAGGGTATAATTCTAGCTCTCATCATGAGGATTTAAAACAGGAGGACACTCGCCAAACTGATTACAAAAATCCCCAAGGTGACTAAATATTTCTGGCTCTGAATGACACAATTAATTGGTTTTGTTGGAATAATATCGGTTTTGGATTAGACGTAGTGTTGATTGAGTGGTGGTGGTTGATGTATGGATGGTTTTTGACTGTAAAAGTATAAATGTTGGACTACTCACTGCATGACACGGGTAGATTTGTTTTGCTTAATGAGTTGGTTGGGATTTGTGACGTAGGTGGCACATGGGGTGATCATATTGACTTGATAATATCCAAAGACTATGCTTCTGGGAAAGGTTCATCAAGTGGCCCGGGAGAAGTCGGCGGTGGACCACAGCAACAGTCGTCTGCAGGATCAGCGTCTGGCCCGGCAGTGTCCATGGCACAATCACAGCACAGTCAACCATCAATTCAGCAGCAGCCTAAAAGGGAGGAGGAACCTTATATTAGCTGGAAGTTGCGACGTGCTCTGCAGCATGAGAAGGAACAACAGCAGCAGCAGCAACAACAACAGCAGATGCATCAAAGCCACCCAGACGAGCGGCACATCATTCGCGTGGTGCAGGGAGAGGCACAACATCCGAGGCCACCTTCCGTCCCATCATCAAAAGAAATAAATTACCCCCCGTGAGGAATCGCGAACATTAACTAAGTTAAATTACACACAATTAATATCAGTCTGCAGATCTTTCTTATGGGGTCTTGCTTACAGTGTCAGCGAAGATGGAAACGAAAACCCCAGCATGAAGTTATCTTCAGGCCAGGGAGCAGGGATGCCAGGCGGAGCTCTTCCTCCAGGCCCTGCTGATTTGTTTCCAAGAAAAACCGGCTCTCATGGGATGTCACCTTTAGATTATGTCAAGAATCGAATCATGGAAGTCATGAGAACGGAAAATAGAGAGGACGACAGGCCCGATGACTCCTCATCCAATCCATCGTCTTCATCCAACATCGATGTTGGAAACATATCCAGCTCTGGTTCAACCGTTCCCATCTCCGCATCCTCCAAATCCTTGCCTGGCGGTGGTAGCTCCAACAATTCTGGACATCCTACTGGACGGAATACGGCTTCGCCCGCCAGTGGTGGTGGTGGTCGAGGCCCCAACTCCAAAGATGTTCTAAGTGGAGGGAATAGTGACAATAATTCCCGCCATGAGAACTTGCAAGTAAGTAGTAATGATCATCGACCAGATGCTACTAGTGGAACGGATGGTGAACGTTAATGGACTTTAGTTGACTTTCCGTCTGACCTACCGTAACAATCTACAGTTAAAAAGAAACACTGAGAATATCCTCGGGGGCAAGATATTCTCGTGGAATACAAAAAAATACAAATGACCGCATGTTAATCGTATCTAGAAAGAAGTAATCTATCAAAATCCGACTACTTTTAATTACATTGACAAGTTGGATGACTTTGACGACACGACGACAATTTTCGATTTTTCTCGTGCTTAAGTAGAGTATAAACGGAGCAAAATAATAACAATTTGCAACCAAACTAATATGGATAAGTAACGGTAATGATCTTCCGTGCTCATATATATTTGTGCTTACGTTCAAACCTACTTCTACTGCCTAACCTGAGTGTCTGTATATTCTGTAACGGCGGACGAAGAGACAACAACTTATTTTTATCATCCTTACTAAAACAAAGTCCCATCAAACATTATCTCTCCCTCCTTCTCTTCTCTTCTTCATGGAATATTATGACTACCAACAATAACAATTACACTTATATACTTTGATGATTCCTCCCGAGGAAATTCATTGTAATGAATTGGACGGATTTTATTAGTACTAACATAAATTGAAAGCAAGTCATTACGAACTACGTAGCACTTACCTTTTCGAGGATGACGAGGAGCTGATTGTGTGAGGGAGTCCTACCCTACAAGCACAACCATACATCATTCGTACCAGTCTTGGACTACCACCTTTTTTTTATTCGTTCAGTAGAGTCTTGGGATGGAGAAAAAAAAGAAATCCCAGTGAAGCAAATTCTTTGAAATTATTTCTTGTCAATATATTTGCATATATATATATAAATTATATACACCTGACAAAAATCCAGTCTTCACGACTTCTGTACCTCATCCTTCTCTTCCGTTATTTGGTCAACTCAAAAACAAAATCAGAATATAAATTAGGTATTTTCTAAAACCAATTATCTTCTTTATTTCTTTGCTTAGTTATTATAATTCTGTCTTAACTTTCTCTTTACAAATTATTTTAACAGTTTTATGAATCTGATATCATTTTTTGAACAATATACAAGATTATAATTAGAGTCAAACTAATAATTGTATTACTATATTATTAAATTAACTTTGCAACGATCCCATTTCTATTCTGATGTTGATGATGGTGGTGATGCTAGTGGAAAGAAAAATGAACAGAAATATCATGAACAGTGCATAATATTGGACGAGACACTTCTACAAATGAATGCTGCGGGAATGGATACTACTACTACCACGAAGGAAAACACTTTACATTAATTTATTGTCACAGAAAAAAATACAAATCTAAATACATATAATTATATACGTACGATACTAGATTTTTTTTGGGGGTGTGGCTCAAACAATATAAGTAAGAAAATATGATGATACTACACAATTTACATAAAGTAATAGTAATAATATATAAATAGCATTATAATCAAACGGAAAATGAAACTGATTTAAAAAATATAACAATATCATTAATGTTTTCTCCATTTTTGTTTTTTTTTGTTTTTTGTTTGGTATGTAAAGGAATAATATAATTATTGTAATTTGTACTTGTAAATAAAAATTTATGTATACAATTCAAGTAGAAAGAGAAAGTATTTAGCTCGAGGTACATTATAATATACAATATAATATAGTAGCACATAATGTTACATGTGGCTACATATGTAACACTACCTACAACGTTTTTATTATTATTACATAACTATATATATATATATAAATTAAATATATGAGAAGGGGGAATTGAAATGATAAAAAAGTAATGAAATAAGCATAAAAAAATAATGTGAGTTGATATTGACAGTTTTTTTTAAAACGATACTTAAAAGAATGTTTAAAAGAAAAACCAAAAATCCATCAGACTACTTACTGCAGGAGGTATGCTTTAATTAATTTGACGATGATATTCATGAAAAGTTTTTAAAATTTCCATTTCTACTTTTTACCCGGCCTTTGAAACCCCTTATCCAAAACTAATTAAGTACTATACCTGCCACAACTGATTTTATTGTCATCGCCGGTTGCAAGTCTATAATTCATGAACCCCCGTCCCCTCGTGTCCCCCCAACTTCCACCTATTATATTAGGTACATTCATACAATATACACATAGTACTATAATAAATTATTATAATTTCATTATGTCAGAGCAGTGTTATTTAATTCTAAGTGATCGAAGTGATCCCATGGTTTTCACTTAAAAGTCTTGTAAAACGAATCATATAATATCAAAAACAAAAAAAAAACGAAACGAACATCAATCTGCGACCCATCATTGTTATTTTATTTCTACAAAACCAGAAAAAAAAATCAAAAAAAAATACAGGAAAAGTTCTTATATATAAATAGCTCCGACTCCTTTGCATATATTTGAATAATTATTCATAAAAATTTAGCTTTGTTGGGTCATTGTTGCAATGTTTCATGCATGTGTGGCAGGATTCAGGTGATATACCTATTTAAAAAATATCTATTGTCTCATGTAAAATTGTTTTGAACTGAACCAGAATAATAATAATATCTAACTTTGTTGTATCAATTTATCTTCCTACGAAGTTCAAGTGCAAAATCATCTCATTGTGTTTCAGTACGTTTCGGGTTTTTTGTTTTCTGTATTTCTTTTCTTTCACAACAGTACACATTAATAGTATCTGTATATTTATATTGTTCTGTACATTGACACATTGTGATAAAAATTTTTAGCATAGAGGTTAATGAGTATTTTATTTTCATTATTTACCATACTACCACTACCCTGGGGTTTCTATTAATTTACGCTTGATTGTAAGAATTGTGATTTATGACTTCCAGTTTTTTTTAAGTTATCCTAAAATTTTGCAATTTTTTTTATTTGGGCACATCAAAAAAGGTTTACTACATTACAAAATGTAATAATTCTGCAATTAGAATTAAATGTTAACCGCTGGTACTGTGCTGAAATTCCTTTTTTTCATACGCCTAGAGAACAGTAACCACGTAAATGTTAGAGCTTGTGTTTTTACTAAGTCTCGGCACTGCTTTTAAGTTAGGTATGTAAATATGTGTTATGTAGTAATTCATATGGCTGCATCTTTTCCCACGCTATGTATACATATAATTGCATACTATGTACTTATTAGTAGTACTTATTTAAACGATTTTGGTTAAGTAAAAGGCTTTAATAAAATATGCATGCATGTAAGTACTTTGCATGAGTTTCTTTTTCAATTCGGCAAGAGGAAACAGGTTTCTTCCTGCAGCTTCCTAAACATTAGTATAAACATCCGGTTGACCGCTACATATGATATTTTTAGTTTTTTTGTGCGCACATAATATTTTTTCATTTTAATGTTAGGACTTAGTAGAATGATCTTCTTTCTGTCAATGAGTGAGCATCAAACATGTCGCATTAACTAAAAAGAGCGCACCGTAGGTAGGGCAGGTAGATTCTTCTTTAAAAAGTGTATACGAACAATGATTTGGAATTTTCAGGACCTGCGTTTCAAATGCTGACAGAACTAAAACCAGGACCAGGACGATGTGAGCAGAAAACCCATTCAAAATATCGAGTTTCCGTAAAGTGTTGGTGTTGATAGGGGTGGGTAAGATTTTGGAAGACAGTTAATTAAAGCAAATCTAAATTACCTTTTAATCCAAAAGTAAGAATGGGAATGAGCGATGGAATTAAAAGATGGATTTTGTGATGATTTTGTGCGAGTCAGCGTCAAGTCATGAACTTGAGAAGCTGCGCATTCCGGTCGAGATTAGCTAGACATTCCATTCTATTGCATTCTCATAGTTTCTACTTTTATACTAGGTACTAAAAGTTCGAGTACGTTGCAGCCATTGCACTGAGGACTGAGAATGCATATAGTGCACTACTTAAGTACATAACTACATTTAATATTTACTAAAAAAAACTGGACTGCATCCAGATCAGATGCATTCATAATCGAGTGGAACATCCGACAGATCACAAAGGATTTGTTGAAGGGATTGACAATAAAACATAATGCACTGGACTAAGTACTTACTTAAATAATTATTACTTAATTGAAAGAAGCTCTAAAATATGAAGGTGAAGGTATTATTCCATTTGTGAGTCACAAAAACATTATTATTTTCCTATCTGCATTAAAAGAGAAAAAAACCTATTAATATTGTACTTGTACATAATTAGCCACAGTATGCGGGTATACCTAATTGTGTGGCTCCATAGCGATCAGTAAATCTTTAGAGGTAGAAAAATGGAGAATGTAACTTTTTTTACTAATTTAGTAATATTTCTTATTGCATAATTTTAATTACTGTTCAAACTTTACAGCCCAGGGAAACTATTTTTATCAACTGAAGATTGAAGCATAGCGTGGGGATGGGGAACCAAACAAATAATTTAAAATTTAGCATTATTCGCACATGGAGCAGTTTATAACCTATACCCTGTTTTTTCCCAGCAGTAAGAACATCATAAGTTTATTATTTTCCCTACTTTCTGAAACAATATTCAATAGAATTAAACAGCTATAAAACAAGAACATTACAACCACATAAGTACAAAGAGAGATCGTACATTCTTTTACATTATTTACTTAAAACTGAGTTCTATATGAGACGCACATTTTAAGTGTGGCACTAAAACTGAAACACAACCTATAATATATAGCTTAACACAAAATTATACAACAATTTATGTAATTTTCTAATAAAAAGAAAATATGAGATTAAACCCTAACTATAAGCTGATACAGTTTAGGTAATCTATAATAATAAAAAACCAGAGGTGAGGATGACGTTGACTCAACAAGTTACGAATGGCGTAAAAGTCTTTAATTGAATACTTTATTTTCTGCAAAAAAACGTTAAGAATGAAACTACCTTCAGGACCTCATATGGACCTCATACACTTCCAATTCCAATAGCTGTATCCTGTATCAGTAAATAAAATTCAATTTGATCTATTTCATACTTGGGATTGAATTATAGAGAATATATTGCCGCTTATTTTATATCCGTCACTTCACAATGTCATTGTTGCTGACAAAGTTTCCCAACAATTCCATATTCCATCGAAATCACAATGCATCGCATAATACAATAATGTTGGTAAATGATACAGACAGTACGTTGTGGGCACAAATTGTATTATAAGTTAAAAAAATTTATAAGTACCTGCTGTACTGTTCCTGACATTGCTACTTAAGTATCATAGCTGACTGACTAGTGAGACTTACTACTTAGTGAGCTGGTCTACCAAATTATTCTGCGAATGACAATAATTTTTATTTGTATGCAATGCATAACGTTGATCTGCGGACGTGATCTCACGGTCATCATGACACTATGAAACTTCCTTCTGTACTCGTGCTCGTGGACCGACAGTGACTGACTCCCATTTCCCATTGCACAGAAGAAAACTCATCCACTGCATTCTGCATTCTCTCTCTCTCTCCTCATTCTCTCCTCTGAGTGCCTCTGAGGAGTCCTCGACTGTCCTCATCCATCATTCTCATTCAGCTCGCTTTTTGCTCAATGCTCAAATTGTTCAAACTTCCTACCAAAATCGTTAATCAGTGAAAACACAAAACAGCAGCGCAAATAGATAATAAAAATATCATCACATTACTCAAAATATTGTTTTAAGAATTTTAAAGCTAGTGAAGTAACAGGACAGAGGACATGAAACAGTATACTACTACTGCAAGTCATACTTATTGTTAGTGCATTTCATAGATCGTACGATTCAAATCGGCTTTTTCACTGTCAACTTTGTCAGAAATCTAATATTAACTGCTGCGATATCATTAGCAATTAGAAAATAGAAGGATTTGAATCATTCTAAAACAGTGCCTTTGTACTTTTGCGGAGAAGCTATATTGCCCAAGAAAATCCAGTCCATCCAGTTACTAGCAGTACTTAACTCGAATAGAAACATTTGTCACTGTCATTGTTTTCTGTGTTGATTTGTTCTTGTTGGTGTTGGTTTGGTTTGGTGTATGAAACTGTGCAAGAGCGGGTGATGTAAGTTTCGTTTTAGTGTTCTTGGTGTGATGAAATTATTGAGTTTTGCTTTTTTGTCACTGCACTCCAGACCAAGACTCTCAGAGAACTATAAACCAACTTCTAATTAATTCATAGTAATTTATTTGCAGCAGTTTTAGAGTTAATATTTTGAAGTACTAACAACTAAGTTTATTTCTGTACGAAAACAAGTCATCAAGATCAAGATGTTTCAACGTCGTCTTCTCCAGCTTTTGGAAAGCAGCTGCAGCTACAGAGTTAAAGCAACAAACAAATCTTTATTGCCATTTCGGTCGTACACAAGGTATGGAGTGTATACTATACTGGCTGACAATTCCAAATTCGCAGTTGTTGTAAAATTATTTTTTTGTATTCTTGGTTTCATTGTATATTGTAAATGGATGAATAATCTGATGATTGTGATACATTTTGAAAGTTTATATTTTGTCATTCATCATTTAGCATAAATTCAAAATTCTGTCATTACCTATATAGATATGCGTCTATTGCAAATTAATGAAAGTTTTTGTGTGTAGATTGGCTGAGGTTGGGAAGCTAGTTTCACCGAAATTAGAAAACAGCTATGAAGTTGGTCAAATATTTTTACATAGAGTGTTTGGATACCGTGGAGTTATCCTTTTCCCATGGTTGGCCAAAGTTTACGACAGAGACCTGGCCAGTAATAAAGGTCGTGAAAAGTAAGTCCGCATGTGCTTATATTTTTTAATATAAATTTTAAGTTTAAATTCTCGTTAAACACATTTTTCTAGGTTTATTTAAAGTACTACTCAGGTGATTGGCTCATTTGGCTCAAATTATTAGTCTTTCAAAAAAGCTTGAACTAATTTTAGGTCTTATAGAAGTGGATCTCAAGAGATTGAGGAACCTACAGCTTTTAGTCATATAGGACGAGAAGTTAAATCCAAGACACATAATTACTATCAAGTTTTAATCGATTCACGAGACTGTCCCTTTATCAGAGCCCAAACAGAAGCTGTAACTTTTTTGGGAACTCAAGAAAACAGTAGAAGTAAATAAATACAAAAAATGTGTGTTCCATTATTTTCCAGACATATATCAGACATTGTGCCCTTACTTTCTTTTCGTATTTTATTGCAGGTTTGTATGCTATACCTGGGCTGGACTATGTAGCTCATGAAGATATTATTCCATATACTTCGACAGAAAAGAATCCATTGCATCATGAACTCTTCGACAAATTTTTACAGTATAATGCAGAAAGGGAGCCACCATTTGTTGCCCGTGATACTCTGAAGGCATGGCAAGAGAAAAATCATCCATGGTTGGAACTTTCTGATGTTCATAAAGAAACTACGGAGAATGTTAGAGTTACAGTGATACCTTTTTACATGGGATGCCGCGAGTCTCACAATAACAATGTTTACTGGGTGAGATTACTAGCATGATAATGTATCGTTGTAGTCCTACCATTATAATTATTACGTTTCTGCAAATTTTAATTTATTTATTATTAAATCAAGGTATGAAAGCGGAGTTTCATAAAAATACACTTTTAATCAATTGTGCGTTTTTTGCAGTGGCGATATTGTATCAGAATCGAAAATCTGGGCGAGTTTAATACACAACTAAGAGAGCGACACTGGCGGATTTTTAGCCTTTCTGGAACACTTGAGACGGTCAGCATGATTTTGTTTGTTGAAGTTTATAATAACTAGGATATTCCAGTTGTGTAGTCTTCGAATAGTTGGTAACCTAGTCTTAGTATATAATTTCTCGTTTTATACATTATTTGTAATATAGGTACCTACCTGTTTTTATTTTTCAAGCACAAAGGTACTTAATAACATCTATTTGATGTAGGTCCGAGGAAGGGGCGTAGTTGGACAAGAACCGATACTAACAAAAGCAAGTCCTGCCTTCCAATATTCATCCCATGTATCCTTGCAAGCTCCCTCGGGTCACATGTGGTAAAAATCTGTTGTTTCTAAACAGCTTTATGTTTTACATCGCTACTTACATACAAAAAAAATTATATTTACTAAAACCCATTGATTCTTCGCAGGGGTACTTTTCGTATGGAGCGTGAGGATGGTTGCACGTTCGACTGTCGAATACCGCCTTTTTCCCTTGAATCAAAGCACGATGATGGGAAAGACTAATAGAGTGGGAAAATTCATGATGCGTATCATTAAATTTATTTACAAATATGCAGCACATCTTACATCTCTTGCATCATTTTATTTCGTGCGTAAATAATGAATTGTTATACATAAGATGTTTAAGTTGTCGGTTTGCAACTAATCAGGTGCCCACATGCTATATTATGATACCTAGGAAGCACCAGCAACAACCCAATTTATGTGTACTATAGCCGATTAAGAGACAATAAAACGATCTCGATCGGATGCAGTAGTATTAAAATGAACTTTGTTAAGGATTCGAATAGATAAACCTTTGGTGCTTGAATTTTAAAGTTTTTTCTTGATGTGAGCTATTGTTGTATGAATTTTTGTGTATTTCTCTTGGCATGATATAACTTACATCATTTACAAGTTATTGCAAAGAGAGTTATTTCTAATTATGAATTACAGAATCAGAATATCCCACCCAGCCTATTGTTTCTGAACCCCAGGATCTTTCTCAAGAAAATATGTTGCGTAAATTAAAATAAATGTTTTAATATGAATAAATTGTAATGTAATTCTGCAGTTATATGGAAATTATATAACTGTAATCTGTACGGAATAATAATGTGGAGGGTGACGTATTGGGAAGATAGCGACAGATAAGCTTTATTGAATCTGGCGTTACACTAATATACGACGCCATCGCATCGTTGTAAGTACTATTAATAATTACTAAATAGAGATATGTTATTTGGCAACGTTAAAGTTAGATATAGAATTGATATAATATGTAACTAAGAATAAGTATAGGCGTATGTATACAAATCATAATAATTTATTAACACACATAGGAAATCGTTCAGTAAAAATAATTTCGTGTACTTGGATATGATAATAATTTTATAGTACTTAGGTGATTAAAATAATATAACATTTATGGTAATACTACAACGAGAGAGAAGTCACTCATTCTATTGCCTTGTTGGTTTTTTTTTACTACACTTACAGTCATTTGCTGCGTTTTTGAGGTAATTCAGGGCCACCAGTCAGTAATATAACATAATATGTAACAACGCAAACTGCACCTGTCGTATTATGCATTTAACCGACTAATCGATTATATATGAGATATTAGATATTCTTATCATTGTACTATATTTTTTGAAACTTCCATAAGCCTGTGTCACGATACTGGCTTGTTTTAAAAAATTTCTAATGTTAATAGCTGCCGGGTTCCATGAATGATGGATTATTTTCTCACACAATAGCTTCAACAAAGAGGCCTCTCTAACCACTTTTTAACGGCCAAAACACATTTAATAATAGCTCACTAATTTATCATATATAATATACAGTGACATACATGCTTCAACAGAGTCTCTGTTATTTTTACTATTTTGCTGTTAATATTATTAGCTACCGGAAATCCAGTTAAGAGGATTTTCGTAACATACAGCGCTGTTGCTGTTACATGTAAGGAACTAACTGATTTCCCCACTCTATCAAAAATTTAAAAATTTGCTCATAAACCTGTCAAAGTTAACATCAATACCTGTTAGTACTACCTTCGAAGATTGTTGTTAAGATCTTTTCTACGTGAGTGTAGTCGTAGTCAGGCAGGTTCAAACGATCAAATGGTGGCGTAGATTCTGTAGGCAATAAAAGAATGCACACAGCCTGGTAGGCTCAAGTTTTCTTCACAAGCATAATTTCCTCGATTCACAATAAGATAAAAGAAAATAAATCCGCGAAATCATGTTTTGGCACCGTAATCTCATCCCACTGATTTGCCCACGCTACCCTTTAAAACTGGATTAATCCTTTAATAATTAATAATATGTAATACCACACACTTAAGTCTGAAGCGGTTATAAACTACTTAATTAATTAATTATTTAATTAAAATAAAATAATATTAAGCACTACTGTGAGTTAGTAGGATTAGGTAGGTTAGGTTTTATTATTTTTAGAATGGGATAATCGGGGGCGAATATAAATTTAGAATAAAATAATATAGATGCGACATCTTTTTTGAAAGCCAGGTTCCGATTAAAAAAGAAAATCAAATTGCTGTAATTGAAATGCCACTTACATTACAGTGCTACAAGGAAAGACATATTTTACAACATGCAACCAAATAATATTAAGTCAGTGTCCAGTGTCCATAGTTCCATAGTGACTCTGAACCGTCACACCTGATGAACCCCATTCCCCCTTCTCACTTTATACCGTCTTCTACACCTAAGTACACCCTTTTAAATTTCACATGTAAACCCTTTGACTTTCACCCAAATGCCATTCTCTGATCTGACTGTTCTAATTTTACTGTACGATTATATTGCCCTCATTACATTCATTTGAGTCATTACTTCCTTTTTTCCCTTTTACTATTACATGAGACATCCCGAACTATTCATATGTTTATTTAATTAATGTACGCTTTTCTCCGTTTACATTTATCACCTCTTCTCTTGTCCTAATATATATTTTTTGTACCAATGCAATATATTTAACTGTATCAACTTCTATTTTTCTCTTTTTATTACCCTACATTCAACTACATTGCATTGGTACAAAATCTATACGTCTGCAAGTCAATCTCGTCCTCCGGAAGTCTCCTGAACTCCTGACTTCTCTCTCTCTCTCTCACTATAATATATGTAACTTGATCTTTTCCTTTTGATAAAGACACTGCTGGTATGAGTGGTGTCATCGTTCCTTTCCTTCCGTCTTTAATTATTGAAAAATATGGAAGCAGGCACTACCCGAACTAAATTAATTGGTTACCAATTCCAATCCAAACACCAACCGTTACCGTATTTAAGTCACCGCTACATGGTCATGGTTTCATGCAAAACATATATAGAATTGGAGATACGAAGATAACCAAAATCCAAACACCGATGATAGGGTATAGTCTTCTAATTGTGATCGGTCCGGTAATTGTGATCGCTCAGTTTTTAACATGAAAACGTTAGCGACTATTTTAAAAGCATTTACAGCACGGAAGAACTAGAGCTATTCTTCGATATAAGAAAGTCATATACTGTCAGTGTTAATGTTTTCCTGTTAAAAACTGAGCGATCACAATTACCGGACCGATCACAATTATCCGACTCTACCCTACTGCGAGCTCACTCAGCTGAAACTGATGACGAATGATTAATGCATTGATGAAATGAATTAATGGTATAATACTATGAGAATTCAGATTAATTAATGACATAAAGTAAGAATTATATGTTTATAGGTATTGTATTTTTTTATTATATTCCTTTAAATAATTTAACAAACTTTGCGGATTTGATTTTGATTACAATCATTACTTTCAATACTTTCATTACTGATTACTCATTATTAAATTATTACTATCACTGACAAACTGATTAACTGAACTGAAAACTGAAACTGATAATTTTACCGACACCTAAATCTGAATCATGCCAAAGTTATCCTTGTTGACTCAAAAGATAAATGAGTGTTTTGGAGGCTTTTTGGAGGGAACGGGGAATCACAGGAAATTTATTGGAAGTGCTCTCGCCACTGCTCGCCGCTCGCCGCTCGCTCCTTGTTGTCGCCGGTAATTAAAAAAAACTCCTCCAGCGTCCAGAGTCCAGACCCCAGTGGCCCCAGTCCGTTCAAAATACTTCAAAATTCAAATGGTAAGGTAGAGGTAGTTAAATTCGGTATCGAAGAAATATCGTTGATTGACGACCGTCATGACCGTTACTGGCACTGGTCGTGAGAAGTGGTCGTGATTTTATGGAGAAAGGCATGAAGTGATTTCTTTAAATTCATTCTTTTAGATAGCGAATTGCTGTCAACCGTAAATAATATGAAATACTCCCGGTACCCGGGGAAAATCACTACTGTTTGCAAGAACCAACCATAGGCATTAGACTAGACAGACTAGCGTTGAACTCACCAGTACCAGACAGCAAATGTACCATCCCAGTACTGGCGGACAGACTGGATATACTTTTTGTAAGATCATTCTCTCGACTTCTAAACTTTAACATTGTTAACTATAAAAGGAATAACTCAAGTTCGAGCAACTTCACTTCGGAAAAGTATTATTTCCATGCTTCTTGTCCTTCACTTTATAGCCTTAACATTTGGTGTTCTTCCTATTATCTGGATTGTCTGTGCATGAAATAATTTTTTTGGTAGAGGAGATTAATTTGATATGCAGAGCAGAATTAGAGTATTTAAATGATTTTTCCTTCATAGAAGTATTTAGAAACGTAACAGTGTGTAACATTTTTTTACCAGAGGAACAAAAAATTAGGTGATTACTAAAAGTTTCAAATATGATCAAAGGGGTCGTGTTTGTAAAAAAAAGGAACATGTATCACGTAATCACGTGTAGCGGATCATATGCAAGAGCCACCGAGTACAAAACAAAAACAGCTAAGAAATTATAGGAAGCAAAAAATGAATCCTTGGAAGAATCTCTTGTTTGCTGAATTTGCTATTAAATATTTAATAACCCTACTTATGTTTTGCCTCAATTTAGATGACACAGACCCTTCACTACTGTCATAATGTTAAATGTTGGGAACTGGGCTCGAAATTATGGAGACTAAAGTTTATTTTCTGTTCTGAATTTTAATATTTTTTAATATTTTTGGCTTTAAAAATTTGGTTTAATAATTAAGTATTTATTTATATTTCTCGGATACACCTCTAAATCTCTCTGAAAATAAATTATTTTTTGGTGTTGGTGAAAAAAAAGGCACTGAAAATCGTAAAAAAGTCTCTGCAAATGAAATATATTTTCGCTGGCGGTTAAATGAATGCCTTGTTTAAATAAACATTTTCCCATTTTTTTCTAATCACGTCCATTGTTAGTTCACTTGACCTGTCCATCTTAACAAAAATCACAAACTGTCACGAGTTACTGAATATGTCAAAAAAATAACAAGACTGCTATTTTTAGACCTGTAAATTGTTCGGAGTTTTGGGATCCTTAGTCCGGTTTTTGAATTTGGATTTGAAGACAGCAGCCGAGTCAGAGTATATTTTACAAATTTACAACTATGGCAGCTCCTGCTCCTATTCCGAACGATGATTGGCAACAACATAAGTTTTATGCTGTTCCTACAAGTATACCCATAATCTCGAAGTTAATAAGATGCATGTCATTCGCCGAGGTAAGGTTTTAATGAATTGTGAGAAGCAACATTCCATAACATTTTTTTTCCAGTTGTCAGTTAAATTCAAATAATGGTGTAACGTAATTGGAACGCCAGCACTCAACCGGTAATAGAAATAATTTCCTCTCTTTTATGTTACTTACTTACCATTCATAGAAAGTCAATATTCACATAACCCCTTCTGGAATGAAGATGACAGTTGAAGAATCCAAGTGTCTTCAAGTTTGCGTTTTTTTGCAAAAGGAACTTTTTCAGGTAACACACTGCACAAAAGGAGTAGAGTATGTTTATGTTATTATTGAAAGTATTCGTGATTTATGGACCATTGCAGTGTTTTCCTCCCTTGGCAATTTCAATATTTTTTTAAGTACTTACTCCAGTTATTTTTGTGTAATGTTTTCAAAGATATTTCATTTAAAAGATGATGAGCTTGTTCTGAAAATATCGCTAAAAGAAATGCTGGATTGTTTAAAGAAGATGTCATCAGAAGGTTCGTCAAGATACATGTCTCGCAGTACTATTGACCCTGCGGCCGGAGCAAAAATGTTCTTTCTTGTCGAAAACGATGAATCTGTTTTCAAAATGTTGTAAGCACAAAAGTTGTTGCATAGGAGTTTGAAATTCTAAATTTTAAATAATGTAAGTTATAGTTGTAAGTCCGAATTCCTTTTCATGTAGGCTCGTGGAAGATTCGGTTGAAAGTTTCTTCCGAATGAAAGTGGAAGACTATGATGAGCTAATAGACTTTGAACTTAATCCTGTAGTAGTAAAAATAATGATGAAGTCTCAAGAAGTATGGGAATACTTTAAAATCTTAGAAGATGTCTCTCCGGAAATCATTGGCTTAAATGTGAAGCCACAAGAATCATTAATTATGTCTGCAGACTGTAATGAGGGATCTGTCGAGGTTCGTTAAGCTTAAGTTTCGGGTTTTGACGGGTTGTACATACTACTTTACCTATAGATAACACTAAAATCTCATTCAGTGCAAGTAAATGATTTTGTTTTGGAATAGCTTGTCCTTCCCACAACTGCAGACGTGATCGAATCTTTTGAATGCTCAGAAAAATTAAAGTCCTCTTTCAAATTATCCAGCATAAAACATGCCATTAAAATAATGATGTCAAGTGCAAAATGTGCTTTAAAGCAAGATGCTCGTGGTATTCTTTGCTTCTCGTTTCTAGTGGAAGGAGAACATGATAGTTTCGTCGAATACTACGTAAGTCCTTAGGCAACAGTTTCCAACTATAATTTATAATTTTTATGAAGTTTTCAAAATATAGTAATATATATTTGTTTTTCTAAACAGTGCCTACCTCAAGTTATTGATGAACAAGATGAAGTTGATTTTTAACTATTAAATTGCAGCGAATAATAAAATTAGGCAATCTATTCGATGGCGTACAATAACTTCATAGATCAAAGTAATGCGTCACTTTTCTATATTGTTCTGAATGACATTGTTTTATAACTAAATAATTATTTTTGTACATCTTGCTTTATGACAAATCCTACACACAAATAATAATTTCTAATATTTGCACGATATTTTTTCGATCAGGTTTATCGAACTCTGTTCATTTATTGCACTCTTATATAGGTAGTGTAGTGTGCGTTCACATGAAATACAAAAAAGTTAAGAATTAATCGATTGTAAAATAGATTATCAAGTCAAGTTACCTTGAATAAGAATATAAAATTAATTTTACAGTCCCTATACACAGAACAAAATAGTGGTACATTATCTTGTACACAGATGTAATACAATTTGTAGGCTCACTTTTCTTTGTAGATTGAGACGAATAATTATATATATATGTATACATACCTACCTACCCTATCTAGTTGACATGATCAGTCTTAATCTACAGTAATTCTAATTTTAATGTTTGTTCTGAATTTATGATTTTATAGTTATGTACACAAAAAAGTCCATTAACACAATCCAGTAGCACAATATACGAACTCAATAAATTGCATTATGCGCACAAGTAGTTAAATATTAAAATTATCGTTGAACGTTTGCATGCGAGCGAGTATTTCGCGCTGGTCCATGAGCAGTATTGGAGTTATCTGGGGGAGTTGCTGGAAGCACTTCGTTTTCTTCAGAATCATCCAAATCCGCATTATCTAAGTTAAAAGGGATCCGAACTTTGGTACGACCATCCCCACAGTTTTCTGTTTCAGGCAGATTTTCGTCACCAGAGTCGTCACACGCCTTTTCCATTCCTTTCCTTCGCGGTGGCTGACATAAAAGAGGTACGTGGATATTTTTAAGGGGTGGTTCCGGGGACTTTGCACCCGGGAAATTATTGATTTCTGCAATACCTCCTCGTTCAATTATATCTCTAATGTTAGACCCTAAAAACACAAGAAATTATAAATTATTTGCGACTAGTAAGATGTTTAGATTTGGGTGGAATGCAGAACCATTAAAACCAACCATACGTAAGATAGCTCAACTGTATTCGTTCAAAAATTTACTCTTAATATTTGATGGATTTTGAAGGAAGGCACATTTGAAAACAGCCGCAGCTAAGACCTCCAGTGGTATGGACGTGTAAGTAGACTGGTCAAACCCTCCTAATTTAAGGCCACTTATTATTTGATGATAGCTTGGTATACTTTCCTTTAAATCCATGGCTGGCATCATTTCCATCTTCGTCATTTGAGAATTAATCCCTAAACAATAAGTGAATTATATTATGTCAAAACGTAATGCATCATCATGAGTTTGTACGGAAGACGCCCATCAATCATTTGAAGAAAAACATATATTGTATAAAAATAATGCATAATTATATAATAAATGCATCCATTGACAAACAATATTTCTTTACAAAACAGCTAACTATTGCAAAAACTAGAACACAGAATCATTTCTTTGTCTTTTTTTTTTGTATACCAGGAAATATACAGAATCTCCTGTACATCAAATCAATTGCTTCAGCTGCACAAGCCTCAGGGAAAAAATGTCTCAAGCCGCCTTTTAGATCCTCCAAATTCGTCAGAATTCTCAGCACTGCTTTGATGTGGAAACGATTAGCTGATTCAATAATAAGACCACTATCATACGTTTTCTGGGAACAGGCCGCCAGCTTTGCCTAATGTGTAAGGAATTAAATGTGATTAGTGTATATACACGCGTTTATCACAATGTGGATTTGGTACGCAATAAAATAACCACAAGTAGGTAATCAAAATTACCTGAAGACAATAAAATCTTAGAACAGTAGGTATTATTGTAGGATGTATGCAAATATAGCATTGACAATTTAGTCGGTGATGCAAGTACTTAATTCTACTCATCTTTCTTGGCTCAGGCACTGTTGGTGAATCATTGATATTAGTTGGAGGTGGGCCATATGCGCCATAGTTATGATCTGGAAGTGTTACAGCTGCCAAGTTCCAGGTTACATCGGAACCTCCAATAATCCACTAAGTGTAGAAATGACAGCAAAGGATACATTTATTGTCATTTATGCATGAAATTGTAAAGCCATTCAGAATAGTAGCGAACAAAAGAAATGCTCACCTCGACGTCCTCCTGACTTAGTCCAAGTTTTTCCCTGACAGGACAATAATCTATAGGCACTGATGATTTATTCGCAGGAATTGAGCTCTTAAGCATCGAAATGATACAATCTACCTTTTGCTGACAGCTGTCGAAACTTCGACTCGTGATGTCCATTTCGGCGAGGGGTATCAGAATTTCTAGCGTTCTTAGCAATTACACAATGTACGAATTATTTGTAACTTGAACAGAATTGGGACTCATAAAAATAAAAATGCAAGACATTAAATTCTTTACTGAAGTAAGTATATGCAATTACCTAGAGACCAGTGCCATTTGTTGGACTAAGTAAAGCACATCCGCAGCCACACATCTCGCTTCTCTCAGCTTTCCACACATCCAATAATACTGTACTGAGAATTCTGATATATTCATTATAGTAGCAAAAAGACTGTAATTGTGAAATAAATCGTTCCAACCTGTCAGGAGTGTATAGATAATATACATGTCTACAATTTAAGTAAACCTTCGAACTTTTGAATTGGAGGCTTAAAAAAAGCATCTCCATCTGACTTAAGAGTCTACAAAATTTTTATATATTGTTACCACGCGATAAAGTACTGATTATTATGCAATTAGGTAACCTTACCTGACTCAACGGGACTTGGAGTTCTTGAGGCGCTGGCTAGCAATTTAAATCCTTTGGAAATTAGACCGACAGGAGTTAAAAACCTTAAATATTTGGGAATCGCATTCAAATCTAAGATACAATCTGCTTCAAGACTTTTTAATTCTGCGAGAATATAATACGCTTCTCCCAGTATAAGAACTCCCACATCGTACATATCAATACATTCTTTATTTTGAAAAACTTCTGTTAAGTAGTTCACAGCCTCTTGGTACTACAAATAAAAAACATTGAGAACCATAATATTTTATCTTTAAATCACTAGCTGCTATTTCACAACTACCAATCCTAAAAACACAATTACTATAAGGGTACAAATTGCAAATGATTATAAAGTAGTTTTAAGAAAAAAGTTTCTAACTCGTTTAGTTCGGAGGCAAGCGATGGACTTAGCTAAAGTAATTTGCATCAAATAAAGATTCGGGTTCCGCTGCAACGAAAGGTTTTGACAAGCGGTGGTCAATTGCAGTTCTGAAGATGGGCATAGTTTAAGCAACTCATTGGAACCTACAAAATTTAACCAGTTCAAAATAAATACTTGAACCTGCTGTTTTCTTGTATGTAAAACAAACAAGGAAAAGACAATATTCAGCAACAGAGAGGGAAACAACTTACTCAAAATAAAGAGGTATGTTCTGTTGTACATTTTTGCCAGAGTTTTGGTAACACAGCACGCCTTTAAAAAATGATACTTAATCCCCATAGAGCTTGCAATATCCATAAGGAGTCTAGTTGTAGCTAACAGAACTCCAGATCCAAACCGTTGTATATTTTTCCGAATTTCAGCTTCCTAATACACATTAAGACATAAATACTTAAACAAAAGTTTTATTTTTTATCCTGCTAAACTTTATGCTCAACTACTATGTGCTACTATTTACCTCATATGCAGACAGCAAGTTATACAAGACATCAATAGATTTCATAAGGTGCGTAGCTACCAAATTTTCATCCCCTATTTGAACTGATGAAATAGCAGGGATAACTCGCCCTGTTGTTCGATCATCCTCAATTCCATTATATTTTTTGGGGTTCCTCGCCATGTCTTGAGACCGCACAACATCTAATTCGGCCTACAATGGATTCGACGGAAAACAAGTCTCATTTAAAAATTATTCAGGAGCATAACTGTAGTGCTTGTTAAACGAAATACAACACTCCAACTTACAACAGATTTCTCCTGACATTTCCGTAAATTACTTAGACCAAGCCAAGCATTAGTTAGTGCAAGTAAGAGTTGAACCTGAACACTTCCTGGAGTTTTCTGTATGAGCAACATTACAAGAACAAGAACATTACACCATAAAGGATTACAGCATTAAAAATGAAAGTGTTTTTTCCCTCTTTTATATGACTTTCTACCTCAGACTCTATTCCAAGCAACCGCAAAGCATCTTCACAGAGTGAAACTGAATCACTAATTTGATTAATATCCCCCCACCAAAATCCTATTCCCTGAGCAAGAAGCCCTGTTGCCTGGTCGACAAATGAGCTCCCATGAGTTTGTACAGCCTCTCCCACGCTTATAAGCCCATCAGGAATAACACCTCTAAAATGCAGCAAATCATATAATTAAGAACAACTCTTGAATATTAAAAAAAATAAGTAAATGCTATGTCAAGATTTTCTTACTTGGTTGTAAAATATGAATTGAATTCAAAATATAGTATTTGCAAGAGCAAGCGTTTTTTATTCTTCATTAATTCCAAATTGATCTTCTTATCCTTTGTTAAATAATCTGTGACGTTCTTGCTCTAAAAATAATATTGCATTATCTTAAATACGATAACGCGCCCCTACAAAGCATTAGTGTCGACAACACTATGAGCTAATGATACATATTAGATACCTGGAGTTATGTAAGTAAGTAAATGTTTCATTGTCAAATTCTCGCAGAAAAACTACTGATTTCTACGATTGAACACACTGAAATCTAAATATAATATAACCAAACTAGGAATTAATTAAATACACCACGCATCATTTTGCAGGATGCAGCGCAGCTACCGGGTTGGTTGTAGGAAATTTTCTTCTTGGATGTATTACCCCGGGATCACTATTCTTCCAGACATTAGCCCCGTCTAACAGTTTTCTACCAAAGCGTACCGAGGACATTTCATCCAAGTATCAAAATCATATTTCCAAAATAAACCAGTGTCCCTTTCCAGAAATTTTATGTATTCGTAGACATTCTTAAATATATGCATCAGTCCTGAACTCAAGTAGATACTAAAATATCCACTTTTCCCATTTATTATGAAGTAATGATTACAGAAATATATTTATTAATCAAAAGCTGTGAGGAATATGTCCTCGGTATGAGTTGGTAGGAAGCAGTCCGCGGGGGTTAATGTGTGGGAGGATAATGTCCCCGGGGGAACATGTCCGGGAGGAAAAGGTCCTGATACGGGGTTCGAACCATTGAACGTGTGCTTCCGCTAATGAATAGGTAGTAATGGAAATGTTGCAAGAATGTTCGCATGCTAGTACTAAATCTGCACGAGTGCAAAGCATAATAATAATAATAATGATAATTGTATTCTTTACTGAGTCAAATTTTACCATTAAATCCTTCGATTCCGTCACTGCAATGCTTCGTTTGAGTGAAATCCATTGATAATTCCAATTGTACCAACATATAGGCTCTAGTATATCAACGGAGGAAGTTTGATTAGCCTCACTCATAAGGTACGGATACTTATATAACATTTCCGACAGAAACTTTAAACCGGCATCAAACTCTTTTAACTGATGATAAGAATCTGCTATCACCATCCCCAACTGAGTTGGATCCGCCTAAACCAGTAAATGTATAATAATAATCGAACGAAGAGAATGAGTACCTCTAGCTAATCAAATCATGATGACTATATTTATTCAATGAAGCTAAGTACCTTCGTGATTTCCACTTTTTCAATTCTCGTCAGTTTGTCCCCCACTTCCATGGCTAACCTTAATATTGTCAAAGCTCCTTTGTAATCTTTCATTCGAGTTAGAGCAGTCCCAATTTGACCTCCATGGTAGTCTAAAAAAATATGCAAAATAAGTTAAGAACTTAAAGTTTTATGGATAGCCTAATGAGCATGAGATCACTAAGACCCAGGAATATGATGGGATGATGGTAATGCATACAAAATATATGCGTGTAGCATACAATCTTACTCATTTTCGTATAAATATCGATGACAGATTCTTTAGAAATCTTTTTGTCATTCACAATAACATTCAACTCAATGAAACATTTCTCCACTAGATCTCTCATTCGTTCTGTTATAGACTTCGTTGAACTAATGTACTCTGAGATTAGACGCAGAATCAGAACGTATGCAGTGGTTTCCAGCTCTCGTCTCTTTTTTTCTAGATGACCAAGATCCTCATGGGGTAGTGCGGAACGTAATGGCTCAATGTGAGAGAATATTGTAGAGACAATGCGCTCGAAATCTTCTTCCTTCGACTGGTCCAAGTAAACCCACGTTTTATTGGGATCCTTTAGTGCGGTGACCATGTGACAACATATTCCCTGAACGTATCCATACCAGAGTGCTAAGCGGATGCCAGGATTCCTTGATTTCTCAGCCCAAATTTCTATTTCTAACTCAACATCCTTTTCTCTGTCTTGTCCCAGTGTGTAGGCAGCGAATTCATAAAAGCAGCGGTTTGATTTATCGATTATCGTTCTTAACTCGGGTTCAAAAAGAGCTTTAAACGTATCAAAAATTTCAATGTACATTTCTTTCGCTATCTGAAATTCATCAAAGTAGAGTGCGTAGCGAATTGAGCAAACCACAAAGTTGAACAAGCCATCCAACTGTAGAGGATCTTGTTTCCAAGACTGTGACTTTATATCCTGAAATTTTAGGTCAAAAACGTTAATAATTACGAATATTGGGAAAGTAAACAAAGTATTTTTGGCAATTGCCAAAAGTATAGTAGCAGTAGAGTACTCAGCTCACCTTGAGCCAGTACTTTTTAGCTTCATTCAGAATATCCCTGACGAATCGTTCAACAGGTGCATAATTAGGACAACCCTGTATAATGTAAACCATCTGCTGCAATTTGTGACTAGCACTTGAGAAACTTTTTGCCCCTTGACGAACTAGCCACCGTAATCCCTGAGAAACGATTCTCAAGCTTTTTCCAGGATCTAACCCTTCATGGTTTTCACGTAAAAAATTCCATGAAAAGGCATAGAAATTATTCCGTAATAATGCCAAGTCTTGAGTATGACTTGCAGGTGTAGACCAATTCTCTTCCATTATTAATAATCTTTCTCCAACCTCCACCAACACGCATTTCTAAAAAATATAAGATATATGAAGTCAGTAATATTGCTAACACAATCTTTGTGACCTACATTCATACTTCGCATACGTATTCTACATTCACTAAATTTTACCTCCTTGAGAAGCATATGCCTGTAGATTGCTGCCAAATGATACATATACGGAAACACTGTAAGTTTCCCATCTTCACCAATACTTCCAGTGACTACTGAAAGCAATACTTTGACCGCTTCCTTTTCTTTAACTGGTAATAAACTTCCTTCTAATTTTTTCAATCGCCGATTGAACCCATCTATGAGACGCAGTCCTGTATCATACGTAATCTCTAACTCCTGAAAATCACGCATAAATTAGAAATATAAAACATCATATATTAGGACCATAAGAAATTTTCAACAAAACTTCATGCAATGATACTGATAGCAGGGACACGCCTAATGGTGATCACGCCGTAATGGTGATCAGTGTTTGGCGTTAAAAGACAAGATATGTCAGAAATCACTGACTAGTTGGAATTGATAGTTTATAGTCCTAACTCCTTGGCATACAATTTATAGCATCAATATGTAAAAGCTCACACGGTAGAAAATTAATGAACCTGGTATTCCAAAAAAATTGGAACCAAAAGTTTAATTTGGTAACTTCAAATTTCGAAATTATGGGTTAAATGAGGTTTTGGTTTGAAATGTGCACATTTACTGTTAACTACAGTCATTGGCAATAAAAATAACTCATTACTCAATTTTGCCCTCCTTTGGATTCGCTGAAAATAAATAAAATCAAAAAGTACAAAATTTTAAGATTGCAGCCTTAATGGTGATCATCTCAGTAGGCATATACGTGATCACCAGTTAAATCCTTAAAAGACATCATAGCGGCATAATTTTGACTTGCAATAGGTAACAATAACAGCATTTAGCTATATTTATGACAAATATTAAAAATTTGTCAATCTGTGTGACCTTCAAATGTCAAAAAGGTCATACATACGAATTTCCATTGAATTTGATACATGGGTTAGGCAGTTTGCTGCAAATAATTTTTAGGCGCTATAATGTGAATAGTTTTCATTCAAAAGTGTTAAAGAAACATCTGAAGAGCAATTCTTACCATTAAGTCACGAGACTTTAACATTATCTATGAAAATAATGCTAAATAACCCGATCACGTATAGGAAGCAAGTGATCACCTAAAGGGCACCAACTTTTCCTATGATATCAATGCTATTTTTGCATGATCACCATTTGGAATCATATGATCACCTATAAGGCATTTCGTTGACTTTTAGAATTGTTGAACTTGCTACAAACAATTCTAAGTGACTTAAAACAATTCCAAGTAGGGATTCTACAAATTTTACAGCTCATAGAAAATTAAGTGCTGATTATTTGGAAACATAAAGCTTTGCTCTGGTGGACGTATAGAAGAAGTTACAGATTTTCAAAGTTGAACAAAAATGAACCCGATCACCATTAGGCGTGTCCCTACTACAACAAAATTCGCAGTTTCTCTTCACCTTATTACACAATCAATAAAGTCATCAGTTCAAAAATAATTTACGAAGCTGATTCCAAGAGCAATAGATAGCAATTTAATGGTAAAACGAATAACGAATGTGAAAGGAACAATTTTACAAAGTGTGTCATTAACAACTGTCTATATTCGATACTTTTTTAGGTCATACCAAAATGTTGCCAATAACGCGATGAAGATTCCCTTTCGTGATTTCCTCAGTAATATTCAAGAGGTCTTCGTGAGCCATTGCAAATTTTAAATGTGGACCAACCGATTTGGTACGTTGCTGAGCTTTCCGGATTCTGGTCAAGTTTAGACAGCATATGCATGCAGTGTCTGTGTCCTACGTGGAAGGACCCAGTACTAATTCCTGAGTGAAGACCACAAGAAAATCTCAGCACAACTTGAATTAGAAAAAATTATGTACATTATGTGACGAGTCAAAGACAGGTAGACATTAATATGATTGATGATCGAGTAGAAAAGAAAAACTTACAATAGTAAAAAAATGAAAATAATGAATAAATAAAGCTCCCACTCACACTTATTCTCTGACACGAACCCTCCAATCCACTTACGACTTACAAATACCTTGAATTATCCATAACTTATAATTTGAAACATTAATAAAGGGCAAACATTTCCACTGGCAACTGGCAACTGGGTCCACGACGATGCACTCAAAAGAAAACCAGCATAATCCCAAAACCCAATTTGCAATCACTGAGAACTACTAAAACTACAATAAAGAAAAACTAACTTTACAGAAACTTCCAAAAGCCTGCCATGGGGCAGATAGTCATGTCAGGAGGTCAGGACTGTCTTTTTTTAAAATAGAAACTCAAAACGACAAAAAAGATAATTATTATTGGCAGTAGGAATTAGTGGCGTCGTAAGTCGTTATCTAATAAGTCTACTACTGCCCAACTCCGAGGTCCTAGCTCCTAGTCTCCTGTAGTGTCCTAGATCCTAGAGTAGCAAAAACAGTAAAAATGCACTTTTTACAATCCAGTAAATAAAAGTCAACAGTCAGTCGGTGTCAGTAGCTGTGTCCATGTAAACTGTACGCTGTGAACTGTTGTAAATTCTGTTTGGTTTGGTTGGCTGCGCGGGCTCCTGATTTCTCCCTGTTTCTGCATTCTGTAAGTCTGCCAACTCATTTTCATTTTGTTCCGTCGTTCCGTGTAACGGAATCACTCTATGGCTTTCAAGGTTGTAGTTGCCTACTAGGAGACTAGCCAGCCCCTGTAGCCAGTCGCTGTCCCTGCAGTCTAAAAACTTAATGTTAATACTAACCAGGGATTGCCACAATAACGTTATGTACAAATCTGTTTTGGCCCTACCCCTCTACAAAATTATTTTTGGTTTGTACGCACATGTAAAAGGATATGGCAGCTAGGCCCCTCCCCCCCCCCAGAAAAAATACGCAACGTTATTTTTGCAAGCTTCCCTCTAGAGGTTACTGTGGACTACGACGATTCATTTATAGATGTTGTCTGCGAAGAACCAAAAACCAAAATGACCCATATCCAGCAATCAAAATGAGGTATGTCATAAAAACAAAAAAATGAGAGACATGCGTAAAATAATAATTAGGAGGTTTTGAAAAGGGTAAAATGTTATATTTTCATTGATTTTCAACATTGTAAAATTTCCTATTTATATGTTTTTGATAAGATGTAAAATGTTCTAATTCCATATTTTTGAAAAGTGAAAAAGGTTCTATTTAAATGCTCTCAAGACATATTTGAATATTTTTGTATAGATAGTAGATATTGTTTTTAGCTAAAAATGGAAATGCATTTTTGGTCTTTTTGGATCTTCACAAACAATATCCCTGCACACAACTATGTGTACTATAATGTAAATTGTAAAGGTCGGAGCGATCGACCGCAATGACCGCTTTACTACTGAACTCAGTGAACTCCACTTAAAAATCTTTAAGGAAGGATCTGACTTTTCCAATATATAAGTGCTATCTCTGCCTTCTGCTATGCTTTACTAGTTAACACTTTTAGAGCTATAGTGCAGCGTCTCCAATATGTCCAAATGTACACATGAACAACAAAATAACCAATAATAGTAGCGATGAATTTGTAGTTTCTTTATTTAATAATATGTTCAAGACTTGAGATGGAGTGTATGTTAGTAAAAGTGATTCTAGTACATAGTGAATTATTTTACGTGCAGTAGCTGGGTATTACGTGGGCTTCGATTTCGAATGTCTAAAATAATATATAGAGCTCATTTGACTTTCTTTGAATTGATGCTTGTAAACCCGAATAGCTAATGTGAGGCGTTGTCTTTGTTCTTGTTCTTTTGTAATGTATCCTGTCTGAATGCCGTTTTTTTTAAGATTATTATTACAAATCTCTCACGCTAGTGTGAGAAAAGGAGATCATATAGTAACTATAATGCATGTTGTTAATGACTGCGCATTTTAACTTGAGCTAAATAAAATGGATGCGATGAATAAACTTAAAGAGCCTCCCAGTCAGGGAAGAAGCAAGTAGCAACAGCTATAGAAAGCAATGGAATGAATAATAATACAGAATACAACTTTGTAACAACCGATAATTTTGTCCATCATCACGGATAAATATAAGTCATTTCTGATTTATTGCCAACCATTTGTCCAGTCACTTTATCTGTACAGATAAAACCGATTTTAAATGTTTACAATATTATTTTATTGATTTACATTTTTTTACAATGATATTACTTAAAACATTTTCATTTCATGCGACCGCGTAGTGTTTTAAAAGTCAAAACCTGATCATTTCCATTTCCTTCTTCTTCCCCCTTGGTTTATTTTTTTTAGACGACTAAATAATCGATGATATTCTTGAAATACTATAGTTTCTATTTCTCTCTTACAGTGTGGATGCTTTTTACTAACTGAGGTTATCTACAATCAAGAATAGATACAAAACAAATTACAGTAGGGAAACGGAAAAAAATAAGAATGAAAAGATACATAATGAATCCACCAAAGTATAATTCATTCGGAAATGATGAATCCAAAATAACTTCCTTACTTTGGGTTGACTAAATTTGACTGATATGCATTTACGCATATGTATTGCTTCCACTTTGTCTGCACTGACGGATGGCCTCATTGAATCCTTCACATAAACTAAGAAGAAAAAAAACAAAAAAGTTTTAATAAATCATCAGGATCATTGGAATGTTGAAATATGCTCTTCAAGTTTCTTATCTATGAAATAATAGTGTACCTAATATCATGCTGATTCTGTGCACACTGCAAAAATTGCTTGATTTCCCAGGCACATGCACCTTCTTGTTGTTGCTGTTGTTGTTGCTGTCCACCATAGTATGGTTGTTGTGCTGGAGGTGCTTGAGCTGCTGGCTGAGCAACTTCCGATGAGTTGCTGCTGCCACCCCCCATTCCACCAGTTATAGCATGACCAACTACATGACCCTAAAGCAATTTTAACGTTTTCATGCATTTAACTTTACGAATTTGTGGACACAATTGATGATAGATAGATCGGCTTAATTGAATGATGCAAGAGAGCACATTTTTTTTGCATTTATAACTTACGACTGTTGAACCGATAGCAACACCACCAGCAGTAGCTGCCATTTGGGCCATTAATCCAGGGCCCTGAGAAGGAGCAGGGCTTGGAGCCATCATTGGTTGAGAAGGTGGGGGTGCAGCTCGGGCAGGCACGGAGCTCCTAAAATAATGATTTTTAATACATTTATTATCTTAAAACTTTTGGAAAAATTAATGGTATGATACATCCCTTGGTTAGCTAAGGGACAAGGGGTTTAGACGAACGGCATTGCTTAGCTTATTGGCTTTTAGGCAATGCTATGTAGTAGTATACTCGTTATAGATTGGTTGTTTACAGAATATATACGAGATTTTCCGATAGCTGACTCTATATAGTATGCATATATTTGATTTAAATTCAAATACTCAAACAGTCTAACAGCATTATAAAAAACAATAAACAAAAATATACATAAGTAGACAGTTTAAGATCATTTGAACAAATTCTTGCGGGGATTTACATAAGAGTGAGGCTCTGCGATGTTGGAAGTGCCGCACAAGAATCCTATTCCTATATAGTAATTCCTTTCAAGGACAAAACCTTTACTGAGTCACACAACATGAACATTGTGAAATACTCACTATATTCTACTGCGTATAATATACCCGAAAAAATAATTTGGCCATAAATAGCAAAACAAACATTTTTCAAAAGAAAGTTTCACATTTCACATACCTGGCAGGTGCCATAGAACGGGAAGGGCTAGCAGTACGTCCTCGTCGTGGCATTTTAGCGTATTTGGTTTATCTAAAATTCAAAATTAGAAAAACATTACATTAGACATTACTTAGCTAAATCCATGATAACCACAGCAAAAACTGAGATCTCAGCTTGCGATTAACAATTACAGCACAAACAAAATATTCAATGTCAAACAGTCAGTGTTGTAAGGCTAATGTATAAATTCTAATCAGGCAATTTTCCAGCCACCACAAGACATTAAGTGGAAAAAGAAAATCGTAATTTTTTTTGAACCTACGGTCAAAAATGAAGATAAAACTGAAAACTGCTACATTTTATTTCATATCATGTGGCTAATGGCTAGTGTATAGAACAGCAATACTACGACTAATATGACTACAATCTATAATGTTGCTATCGTAGATTCGTAGATGTAAAGTGCTTAAGATGATAGATGCTAATATACATGTTTAATAAACGGTAATCTTATTTTAGGTACTAGATTTAACTACTTATTAGTATTAGTAGAATAGTAGGTACTTCATGATGAAACTCTGATGATAGATCGGTCAGAAGTTAGTTTACAATACTGTAAACTGTGAAGTTACTCAAATTGTGTACTAATTAATTACGCCTTTTAACGACACCAACGAGCACTTTCAACGTTACATCCCTAGATTATGCCTGCTCTTCAGAAATACAATGTTTAATTAATAATAAAAAAGTGTAAAATTTACCACAATGATGGCACAGCTAATAAGTATAAGTATTCTTTTATCACAAAATTTCAAGCAAACAATTTCAATATAGCTTCCGTCGACGTAGCGAAAATGAAACTGAAGAATCCTAGTTCGTTCGAGGGACTGATGAGGTACACACACGTCTAGTTTTGTTGATGCAATGCTATGGAATCATGCGGGCGGATTGCGGATTTCGAAGCGATCGCGAATTTGTTTTTTGTGCTTTCGGCGATGTACTACCTGCAAACCCAACTATGTAAGTGTTATTACACATTCGAAAAGCATAGATTTGAGCCATTAGGTCTTGATTGTATCTTGTATTTCCATTGTGGGAGAAATCCAGATTCCAGATAGCCTGTTTTTACTCCTTGTGAAATCTGGCTGGGTGACGGTGCATTTAAAGCATCAGCGGCATGTGACGTTCTGGCGTAGCTTCGAGAATCACTTAAAATTCTCATCTCTGATATATTGCGTCAGATATGATAATGCAGAATTCAGTTCTTCCTTTCTTTCTGTATAGATGGCAAAACTGGCGTTTGGAAACAAGAATTATTCTATTCGATATTCGATAAAAATAATAATATCTCTGGAAATTAATTAGAGCTATTTAAGTAAGTCTGAATATAAAAAAAATGACAAAAAACTTTACAGTTTGTTTAAATGTATATTCATATTTTTTATTCAATGCAATAATTTTGTTTATCTGTGTTTGTGTGTGATGCACTATTAAATACAATACAATAATAATAATAACAATATTTATAACTAGAATGTAGTAATGTACTCATGTAAGTAAGTAAAATGTGTAATCGGTATTTCAAGACAAGTCAGGAAGTAGTAAGAATAAGATATTATACAACATGATTATAATAAAGTGTAACTAGTAAGAAATCTTATGAATAATGAATGACCTTTTTTACCTTTCTTTCATGCTTTGTTATATTTAAATTATGTACTTTTTTTATACGTCTTGTGAGAGTCAATCTCAACTTAATTATAGAACCCCTGGTATGCGGACCACCCGGCAGAATTATAACCATAGCCTCCTGACGTTTGGTAATTCCAATTCGAGTACTGTCCATGCTGATTATATGCTTGATTAGAAGTACTTCCACTCCCACCCTGATTAAACTGAACAGAACTACTCCCAGGGTAAGCACCCCCATTTGCAGTTTTTGATCCGTCATCCCCACTTCTAGAAATCATCAAATAACAATATTACAGTCAATAACGGTGGAAATCGGAAATACGAAAAACACTATTTCGCTATTTCGCTTTTTGATTCTATACGATTCTATACTTGATCAAATATTATATTACCTTGGATCTTTCTTCTCTCGAAGTTGCTTGGCAATCGACTGGAGTTCTCCATGAGCTTTCTCGATACTAAATGTAAAATCAAATATGTAATACTATTCTGTACAAGGGATATTCTAACACGTGAGGGTATACGGCTAGTTATTACATAAGGACTAGTACAGTGAACTAGAATTATATAGTCTTGATTTGTTACCTGTCCATGTCGGAACCGTAGTCTTCTAAGAATTCAATTTTCCGATGAGCAAAGGTAACTTTTTGTTCATTAGGGATGTTACTTTCTAATGCCTGGTCAAATGAAGACAGAATTACTTGGAAATCAATCGGATTTTGATCCATAGCCAGATCAATTACAGCCATAATGGTTTTGGCTCTTGTACTCTGCAATGCAAAGCATCAAATATATTTTATGAAAGCAGTAAGATTTACATTCGAACAAATTAAATTTCCATCATGTACTTCTGCAAGTAATTTTTGAACGTGAAAAACGAAATTTAAATTAGGTCTGGCGACATTGGACCGGAACGACATTAAGCCGACGACATTCCACAGAAAGACATTTCCCCTAAAACCGTTGCGCCGAATGGACATTGAGTAGACGACGTTGCATCGATAGACATCGAGTAGGAGACAGTTTATAGGTAAGGCGCAAGACGAGAGCTAACAATGAGGAATGAGTAAAGAGTAAATGTCTCGTCAATTTTGAAAGCGAATGGCGAATAATATACGAATAATATGTAGTACAAGCCAAGGGTTTGCTTTGTCTACTGTTAGCGAGTCACAATTTGTGATTTCACGCTGTATAGGATTTTCTCACCTATTTTACTTTTTAAAAAAAAAACTTTTTAAAAATTGTCTTCCAGCAATGGAAGGCAGGCTGGCTGAGTGGCTCCGTTTCTGACCGGCAATCAGATTAATCGGGTTCGATTCCTGGTAGTCTTCCTTTATTTTTAGTAGTCTTTTTTTAAAAAAGTAAAATAGGTGAGAAAATCCTATACAGCGTGAAATCACAAGTTGTGACTCGCTAACAGTAGACAAAGCAAACCCTTGGCTTGTACTACATAGTATTCGTATATTATTCGCTTTCAAAATTGACGAGACATTTACTCTTTACTCATTCCTCATCGAGTAGGAGACAGTAAGCCGACGGACACTGCGTTGTTAGACATTACGTCTAATCACATTGCGCCGTTAGACATTGCGTCGTTGTTTCATGCAGTGATAACGGAATTGATGTCATTAATAATGAATAAAAAGAAAATGAAGAGTAGAGAGAAAGACAACTTTATTTAAATAAACTTGACACCGTACTCGAGTACAGCTAGCACAAAGGTCTCAGTTCTCTGTAATTATACGTATTATGTAAAGTAGGATAATGCGCGTTTTATTTTTTTCAATTTATAACGATACTATAAGGCAATACCAAACAAAGCGAATACTTAAGCGCATAGTTATTTTGGCCAGATACACACCAAACAGCACAATAATCTTTCCCATACTCGAGGGAAGGGTTAGGGTCAGGGGTGGTCACGCCGAATTCGTCCCACATATTTCTTTTTCTAAAAAGAGCATATGAATAGAACTAGATTTGCTTTATAACATGATGGGAATGGGCATTTTGACTCGTCAAGTCAGATTTTTGAAAGTATAAATTTTCTAATAGTAATTAAACGGGCGCCATATTTATTTTCAGAAAATTAATTTTTAATTCTTTGGCACCCTGTAGCTCTTACAATTTTTTTCTGATTTTTTAAAAAAAAGTGTGGTTTTGTAATTCGCAGAAATTATTTTAAAATGTAATTTCTGGGTTTTTAAAATTTCAAAAATTAAAAAAAAACAAAAGAGGTAGTTTTTTTGTTCGCCTTCAATAATTAAAGGCTAAAAAAAAGCTACCTCTTTTATATTATGAATGTTTAACAATCAATTAATAGGTTTCAAAAAATTTTAAAAACCCAAAAATTACTTTTTTAGAAAATGTTCTGCGAATTACAAAACTACCTGTTGTTTGTTTAAAATCGGACGAAAATTGTAGGAACTACAGGGTGCCAAAAAGAATGAAAAATTCATTTTCTGGTCAAGTAAATACGGCGCCCGTTTCATTACCATTAGCAAATTTATACTTTCAAAAATCTGACCTAGTGAGTCAAAATGCCCATTCGCATCATGTTCTTAAGCAAATCTAGTTTTTTTCACATGCCCTTTTCATAAAACAACATATAGGACGAATTCGGCGTGACTACCTCTGATCCTTCCCTCTCAGTAAATAAAATTAAAAACAATATTATTCATAAACCAGCTGACATCAGGACTTTATAAATATTTTACATTTAAGAACAATAGGTACGCAGTAATTGTTTGACATACACAATAATTCATATGAAAAATCTGTTTGCCAATCGCATATTCGTGTTTTCTCGAAAACTTTAAAGTGTTATCTTACTATCGGAATGAAAAAATTCGCTTGTAAAAAATAGGAACGAAATATCAAAAATTATTAAAAATCTCTTTTATGCCATTCATGTCTTCATGCATGACATACTAGGGAACAACTGATTAGAGTTTTAGGTATTGTGCTTTACAATAAAGCTGTTATGTCGAAAGCCTGAATTTAAATGAAAGTAATAATAGCGACTGACGATATGCGTCATGTAAATTTTTACTATCAACTTGTAGTATATGATGGAAATATGCAAAACTAGAATACAGCTTGTGTTTATTCATATTCATATTTATACCATTATCATAGCCTTTTTGTATCATTTACACGTAGCTGTGCCAGTGTTGCAAAGCATTCATAGTTTTACAAATTAAAATATTCAAGCCTTGTCTAGATACTCAAATAAAGTGTCGTCGAACATGGTTATCGACGTAATTTTTTTCAACGCATTGTCCGTCGTCAAAACACATTATACGCAATGTCTTTCAACGAGATGTCTTCGCCGAACAGTACACTTCGAATTGTCCGACGACGTACTATCGTGGGTGCTCAATGTCGCCTACGCAATGTCGTACTTCGAAATGTCGTTCCGGTACAATGTCGTAGAATCTTAAATTATGATCCCTTCTAAGTGATAATCTGAAGCTAATAAACATGTAGGTAGTATAAATAAAAACTATTTACCTCGTCTTCACCAATGGACTCCTGCAAAATCGTCTTCGCTTTGTCATAGTCATTTAATAACTAAATAAACCCAAATGTAAATTAAGAACAGTTGAACATAGTAAAATATTTTAGATAAATTAGCTACATAATAAAATCATAAATCAATAACTGCACTTACTCGAACGAGAAATCTGGCGTACTTGATTTTAATGTGGCCCAGGTTACCCTTGTGCTTCGGTTCAGCAATGTACTTTTCAAATAATTCCACGCATTTAGTTATATTGCCCCTTCTCCGTTCTAAATTAATACGTCGGAAGTACAAGTGGAGGGAATCTGGAATGGCTTTCTCCAACTTTTCAAGAATCTCTATAGCTTGTTCCAAATTTCCTTCGGTTTCCTCGAAAGCAGCCCAGTGAAGGTTGATCCATGGTTTTCCCGAGTGGTGAATCGTGCAAGCCCTTGTATAGACTTCCCTCAACTTCTCCACATTCCGTTCTGTTTGTCCCTGAAGGTATTTAACGTACTTTACCCAATACTCTTCGTACAATGCACATGCTATCAGACATCTCTCGAACAAGATCAGTATTCTCTTCTCGTTCCCCTTTTCAATTTCAAAGTCCAAATACTCCTTCCACATTTTTAGCTGACCCTTCTCTAGAGGCTTGACATGAAAATAGGGCCGTTTTATCTGAAAATATATGTGACAAAACCTCCCCATTAATTATTTATTGTTCACAATTCACATTATTACTTCCTACACGAATCTGTATACAAGGGACGACTTACAGCCTCTTCAAACGACCAGCGAGCAGTAATATCTTCCTCGGTGTTCTTATGAATTTCTGTCCGCCTTTCAATAGTTTTTTCCCGAATTTTTGCCTCAACATCAGACTGCAAAATCAAGAAGTAAATTGAACTAGTTAGGTATATGAACCACTGTTATAGGTAACGTTGAAAATGCTTGACGCAGGCTGGATTTTAAAAACATCACAATTTCAATTGCTACTGAAATCAAAAATCTTCTCTTACACTGGCTACACCGGCGTCTTCTTCAGTTTCTCCTGCAGGAGCTGCAAGTTCCTCTAGAACTATTGTTTTCAGTTCTGCGTATTCTTCGGCTTTAAATATTTCTTCAGGGTTATGAGAGTTTATAAACTCTTTCACGCTACGAAGAGTCAAAATTATAGTTAGAATTAGAAGATTCAAAAATTAATACCAACGTGAAAATATTATACCCGTCAAAAGAAACTGTACGACAGAACTAATTAATTATCTGCGTAATAAAATCTTACTTATTAAAGTGTTGAAGATATAGCTGAGTTGGAGTAGCCAGAAGTTGGTCATATAAAGCCATTAAGTTTTTGAAGTGACCACCTTCTTTTTCATACTGAATATACTGTTCCCATAATTTGTCTGATCTGCGAAAGTAACAAATGGAAAACCAAACAATTTGTGATCAGTGATCTAAACACATGTTATGCTATACCTTTGTGGATAAGTTATAATAACGCGCGTCAGTAAGTAAGGTGATTAACTAATCGCAACATTTTATTCAAATTTATTCTACCCTCGTCCAGATATCTTAATAACATAAAGTTAACTACCTGAATTCCATGCCGACCGTTTGGATTGCTTTGTCGAACTGCTCCCGAACATAGGCTTGGTCACTCTCATGTGTAGCTTTTACATAGTTCAAATAATGAATCCAGAGATCCACAGACAGTGGAATAGCCTTCAGTCCACGTTGGAACACCTAAAATGCAAAACATTTTCGTATAGTGCATATAATCAAAGGAATCTCAAATACCTCTATAAATCCCTGCTGCGAGAAAACTCTTTTTTTCCGACAATTGTTTTTTCATGTTTTTTTTTCATTTAAGATTTTGTGTGTATAAATTACCATTACTTCTATATGGGAATCATACCTGCGTGGGGCTCAAACATCATCATACGATACGCATCTCAAAATATAGCTGTACAACTGACCCTGTCAAAGATTATATTCTGACTCAACATTGTTAATAATAATTTAAAAAATAATAACTGAATATACTTAAAAATATTTCCATTAATTCATCTCTGATTAGAATGGAAAGGAGCACAGACAAAGGTATTTAGCTGAATGCCCGTTCCCTTTAGTCAGATATGTCAGAATATCATCTTTCTAGATGGAAGAGAAAACCCAAATTATAGTTTTTTGTCGAAAAACGTTTTTTATCTAAAATACACATAGTAGTAAGATATACATATAAAATGTATTTACATTAATAATAATTAAGTAGTATAATGAGATTTTATATAAATATATGAGTTTAAAATTTAAAATGATGAATTTCATAAGACGAATTTTGGACGTAAACGAGCTGAGAATTCAGAATTCATGAGGGAGTGACAGTTGGCTGAATTCAGGATCGAGTTCCTTATATTTCTGTTTCCCCCCTCCCGGTTGACAACGCAACGACAACACGACACAAGCTAAAATACTTCTGTGCCGTTTCTTCTATAACTTTTATATTTATATAATTTACACACACACAGTTCCAGTCAATTTCTATTACTCATATTTTTGTAATTTTTTCAAGCAAAGCAAAGTAAAAAAAAATGGGTGTTTTCATTATTTTATTTGCATGTGATACCTCAAGCTTTGAAAGGCCAACTTCTTAACATTTATGCCCTTAGGTTAGGGATCTCTTCATCATCGAAATGTTAACGAGGTTTCGTTTCAAAAAATATATATAGATATAGGATGAAATTTTCAAGGTTGTAAACATGTACAAATTACCGGATATAGTCATATTTAAAATGTGTACATAAAATACCTTTTCGCAATCTTCCGCAGACCCTTTTCTTTTCTCAAAGTCCGCATACTTTTTCCAATAACCATAACAATAGGGATAGCGAGCGAGGAAACCGTCATAAGCGTCACGGGCAGCTAGCACTTCGTTCTGAAATTAGCATAAATAAACATACATGTACACAATTCCTACTCTCCACAACCTACTTTTTAAGCTACTGGAAATAGTTTAAGGGCTCGGCTCAACACGTAACGATACATCAGAGTTTCATTTAAAACTTTTGAACTTTAGTTAGAAACATTAAGTAAACACAGGTATCAGGACGCAACTAAAATTCATAAAATTCAAAAACAAAAACTTAAAATTGATGTTAAAAAGTGCTGCTTTCAAACGTTACCACGCATACTACTATGACCTAAACAATGAGTAATGTAGCTATGTATAACAACGAGCTAACGAAGGCTATTATTCTATCTTTGACTAACGTCAAATAAATATGTACAAAAGCACATAACCTTTCATAATTAATTTCATACCTCTTGATCAACATACTGCAGTAGATACGTCCAAGCCGTAAAATCACTAGGATCATCCTCGACAGGCTTCCAGAGTTTCTCCAAATCAGGAAGTAATTTTCGAACATTAATTTCAATGTGAGCCTTTTTAGCAGGTGTAGGACCGTCACCACTATTATTAAGATCCGGATTCTCAAGGTCACCGCTATCAGTGACCCCATTGGGAAGAGAGCTGATTTGCTCGTCATTCGTCGTATTTGGATTTGCACTCTGACTTTCAGGAACGACCGCTTCTGTTTCGTCTTCTTGAAATTTTCTTTTAGACCCTTCTTCGCTCACTACTTCTTGCAGTCCTTTCAAAACTTCAGCCATTTCAACAGCAATTTTTTCTTCTTCATCACTGATACCACCCGTACTACCATTAACTGCGAGTTGTGGCTCTTCTGCTTCCACGAGTTCCATCGTTTGTTCCGGTTCTCCGGATACTTCAACACTCATATTGACTTCAGGGAAACATGTTGATGTTATGGAGTTGTGTACATCGCTGGGTATGAGATCAGACACATCGCCTTGACTTACGAATATTTCTAATAACAATCATAAAAAAATATGGATCATATATATATGCATATGTATATGCACCACAATTCCTTGCCTATATACTATTGACTCTATATTCAGGTCTAGTTATAGCACTAATCCATATTACTTCTCCACCTTGTATGTCACGAATAGTATGTCAACTAAATTCCAGCTGAGCAAATTCCATGTACGTAGAATGTACCAAAAAAGCAGTTAGCCTACAACATCCGAACCATATTGAAATCCAGACTTACAAATTTCGTCACGTCGCTAACTCATCTCCAATGTGTGTTTGATAGATGTATAAATGTTGAATGAGTATCATGTTATGCATGTATACTGATATAAATAGATAATTTATTCAACTACATAGTTGATATTTGGTCATACACCCTTGACCCTTGCAACCCGGTACGTACATGAAACTTTGATAAATTCAACTTGTATACTTTTTTTAACAATAATGGATGTATATGTTGTATGTACACTGACTAATATATAAATCCTATTAAGTTTTACGTTTACCTTGTTCCTGTGTTTCTTCTTGGTAGATAATATTATCTTGATCATCCACCTCCATTGTCAATACAGCTGATGCTTCAAGTTTCAGATTCCTAAATAACTGGGTAGAAAGCTAGACTAGAGGCCGGGGAGTTGAGAAGTGTGTAATTGTAGTAAAACTAACCAACACCCGAATGTTTCTCTGTTGTCAGATTGGGATGATTATACGACAGTGTCAAAAATAGTCGGAAAACTAAATAATCGGTGATGCTTAACTTAACTGCCTTCCTTCGATGATGTTCCGTGCAGAATTAGTTTCTACAGCCGCTGTAATAAATCAGTTCAACTTCAAGCTGTTTTGTTCCTACACTCCAACTTCTATATTATGTGGTCGGCCTGTTAATTTTGAATGTAGCAGAATAAAACTTATTACACTTTAAAACACTTGTCGATGAGTGATGAATGGACGAGTTTTGTTCCATATAATTAGTTATTTTTGGCAGTTAGAGGAAAATGAAATAATTAGCAATTTTTGTAGGAATAGCAAATGTATATATGTACATCGGGGTTTCTCTTGGATTTTCTATAGTTCCGCGGTTTCGCCGTAAAATTTTACATACAAAGTTGGACCGAATTCACAATACAAATACAGAACACGCAATCAACACAATAGAATAGACGGAATAAATGAGGTAGAGAGAGAGAGCTTTCCTTCCAGGCCTTGAGAGGCGAGAGGTTCATCAATAAAAATTGTTTTATCGTCGTGCTCAAAACCAAAACTTTTGCTGCCTTTCGCAGGGTGGTGGAGGTACATGAATTCAACTGGCGCTAATTTTGAAAAATGTAAACTACCAAAATATTACCAACAACATTATGGGGTGGTCTACTAATGATGTAATTGATGACATGCCCTTTTTTTAGACCCACCCACCCTAACAATAGAATGACAATTTTTAACGTGGGCAATGGAGACGTTTTTAGAACCCATCCACCTAGCAGGTAAAATCATTTACGGACTATTCCCAAGGGCAACATCTTCACCGTTATGCAATAACTCAACAAATAGTAAAACTACCATTAATTTGCACTCGCTGTCCTGCAGCTCGCGCATCCTAATTTATTATTCAGGGTACCTTTAATTTAAGGAGCTTGCAACAGTTACGTTACGCAGTTGAGGGAAGGGGCGGTGTATCTGCTTTTTCTGTTTACATTGTTATACATACATATCAAAACAGGTGAATTTCCAACACACCCGATTTTTGCATAACGCAATAAAATTTTTACAAGCTAATAGGTTGTCTTATACATTCTAAAAATAACATCTCACATGCAGTGATTGACAGAAGTGACTTCATAAAACGTTGCGCTGCTAAAACTACCGATAAAACTCACTTTTGCGGTGTCCGGTCTTTAAATCTGTTTTCAAATTGTATCAATAATCAAGCCAAATAATAATAAAAGGTTACCGGTTGCATACGGCTTACGGCTACGGGTTGGACTGTCGCTAATAAGTGCGCATGCTACTCGTTAAATATATTCCACTCCTTATGCATGCTACTCTTGCCAAATATATTTTGCGCTTCAGCAGTTATAATCATAATCATGTTAATACTAATGTAATAAAAATGGTAATAAGTAGTAAGGTAAGTGGCAGTATAAGTGGAGGGTCTGGCAGTATGGTAGCGATAGGATATGAAGCAGTATAATCTAATTTTATGTTTGGTGGGGCTCCGTATGGGGTTTCGGCAGTATAAGCAAAATAATAAAGTGTATGTGTCTGTAACGTGCATTCTTGCATACAATTCAGATTTATACCTTATTCCTAATTTTTGCATTTCCATACGATTCAGATCTATTTTATTCCTATTCTTTCTAGTGTCTCATGACTTCACCGCCAGTTGAGTTGAGCTGTATAGGTAGTAGCATGGCGTTTATAACATCTATTTAGCGCACCTTTATAATACTATATTATGCATACAATTAAGTCGTGCCTTTTCCTTTTTTTGTCACTCTTAAATATAGAAGTATCTAGTTGATAGAGTCCTTCGTTTTAGTATCATCAACGTATCAAGTCCTAGTCACGAAATATATTGACATCACACTCACAGACGTAGTAATGCAAATTATAAAATCTTTAATTTTGCCAATTGGAAATTATCAACATGCTCTTGCCCGCTTTTCTGAAAAAATATATGTACAAGCACGTATTTGCCTTAGCTCAGTTAAAGAATGGCTTCATTAAGATTCCACTGTCTGCAAAGGTAGTCAAATTAAACGTAACACGACCTACAGTAAGCGTGGAAGACCAAAACAAGCCATTCGACAGCTCTTCCTTAAATTACTTTTTTTAATACTTCCAAGTACTTCCAACACATTTCTCCTAAAAATAATTTCATTATTACTGATACACTTAATTTTTACCGGATTGTAAATTATAATATTGTGTGCTAATTACAGATTAAACTGTCACACCGCTAAACTGTCACATACTCTATTCGACAGATATTTCTAACACTAAACTGCCACATCGTCCTTTTGGACGCCATTTATAATACTAAACTGCCAGACCCTCCACTTACACTGCCACTTACCTTGCAACCAATGCTACTTCTATTCAAATGCCGACCTCACAGACCCGGCTACGATTGTAAGTTTGTAAGCCCGTGTGCTGCCTTATTATAATGCATTAAATAGACCAGTGTACTATTTAACAACTGGCCAATACAACAATTTTAGGAGAATTTTTAAAAAATGGTTCCTGCAAAAAATTTCAAAAACTGTTCAGTTTTTGCTATTCCCTTTAAGATAGGGAATTTCTACTAAAGGTCGAATGATGTACAATTTATTTACGTTTCCACTGAGTTACTGGTACTAATTTGATCTTATACATTTGGCGGGAAATTAAAAATCGCCAGGGGAGTCTGAATATTTTTTACGGAGACTTTACAAAAACCTCCATAAAAATCGCCACAGTATGGCCGCTAACCCGTTTGTTATGACTGCCGAAGTAAAATACAATATTATAATATGCAGGGGACGTGAAACTCAAAGCATGGCTGAAATTGCTAAAATGAAACTGAATGTATGCCTTCATCAACTCAGCTACGATTTATTTTATCAAGCCTTTAATTCTATTTGCGGAATGCGCTAACCATAGCAGTTTACCAGCACGTACGATTTATGAACAACATGTGTTTATCTGCTCAACATTACTCAAACACCAAGTAATTATATTTAAGAATTTAAGAAACTTATTACATTATCCAAGTCTCGCACTTAATCTGTTGAACCATTATGAGGTATATGAGTCATTCACACTCGTTTCCCTACATGAGGCTTCTACTCTACTTCCTCTGCCTTCCTTTTGGCTGTACTGTCAAAAGAGATTTCTGCGTATCAGAAATATTTACTCTGGCAGAGTTTTCATACACAGCCGTAAGGTAGAAGGGGAAACACTTGACTAGTATGAGTTTTCCACTTTTTTAAGCTGCAAAGTAATGAATTTGTCATATAATTATCATTTCTCAATTGATAAGGGTCTATTCAACTGCACAGGTGTTCTAGGAACCAGACGCAGACGCGCACTTTATTATATCGTCTGTGAAGAACCAAAATAACCCATATCCATTTTTAGCTAAAACAATATCAACTATCTACAAAATATTAAAATATGTCTTGAGAGCATTGAAATAGAACATTTTGCACTTTTCAAACACATGGAATTAGAACATTTTGCACCTTTTCAAAAACCTGAAAATAGGACATTTTTGCACCTTTTTAAAAACATAGGATTAGAACATTTTTCACCTTTTTAAATACATGGAATTAAACAATTTTGCGCCTTTTCAAAAACGCGGGATTAGAAAATTTTGTACATTTCTAACACATGGAATTAGAACATTTTTAACCATTTCAAAAACATGGAATTAGGACATTTTGCAAATTTCGAAAAACAGGTAAATAGGACATTTTACATTGTTGAAAAACATGAAAATAGAACATTTTACGTTTTTCAAAAACTCCTTAACATTTTGCTCATGTTTCTTATTTTGTTTTTATGACATAGCTCATTTTGATTGTAGCTTAAATTGGATATGGGTCATTTTGGTTCTTCACAGAAGATATACCGCTGTTTTAAAACTGATAGTAGAAAACTCATGATTTTCTATACATACATTATTACGGCATGTAAAGTAAATACTTTTCTGAAACTAGGCCTTATAGATTGCGTTACAGCTACTGGGACATACCTTTTGTCTAGTCTATTTAGGCATAAGGTGGAAAGGATGAATAAAAATGAAAACACGTTAACAAACACATTTAAATATATATAATTTACTGACAATTAGATAGACCGGCTACACTTGGAGTTTCAGAGAACTCATGTAGTGGATGAATTTTAAAAAAATGATACGAAATAAATAAAAACTAAATGAGAAAATTCAGTCTACCTAGCATTCGATTGCTAGATAATGAGTACTAATGCAAATTCTCCAAGCACAAATTAAATATGAGCAGCACTATATAATGTCACTAGGTATAGTGTCATAGATCAAGTCAGTCAGTATAGAAAACTCTCATCCTCTATAATATAGTAAGGTAGCATTATTATAAATTAGGGATCAGAAGTATTTGCTAACTTCTTCAATATCTTCGCTCCCGGAGGAATTTCCGTCTGTGATTGCTGGTTTTCCTTTCTTGCCTTTCTTTTGTTTCTTTGCCTTCGCTCCTTGGGATCGTAGTTCGGATTTCGCATATGGACATAATTCCTTGTTAAGACATGAATCACATTTCGGTTTTACAGGAAGACAAACTGTCTGTCCAAATCCAACAAGAAGTATATTGAACTCGGGCCATATGTCCCGTGGAAGCCAGGACTCCAAACCCTTCCTAGTATCTTCAGGAATTTTCGTTTCTTTGATACCAGTCCATCGAAGTCGGTTAGCTATGCGATGCACGTGAGTATCAACACCTGAAATAGTAATTTTATGAATGATTTACTTACAGCCATGCTATCCAACCGACTTGGGTGTACTATAGCGTATTTAATTTCAAATTACCAATGCCTGCATTTTCTTCCCATGCCACATTCATAGCGATATAAGCCATTTTAGGTCCCACCCCTGGGAGAGAACAGAGTCCTTCAATGGAGTTAGGAATATCATCATTGTAATCATTACGTAAAATTTGTGTTGCTTTTTTAATGTATATGGATTTTTTCTTCCAGAATCCGACAGGAATAATGGTTTTCCCAAGTTCTTCTTCTGACATATCCATTATCTTCTGAATTGTGAGCGATCGTCCCGATTTCAAACGTTCCATTGCAGCAAATGTCACGGGATCCTTTGTTTGGCTGGAGAGCATCAATGAAAGCAATGTTTGATAGCGTCGCACCTAGATTCAAAAGGGAATTTAAACAAACATTGAAAAATAATGAAATATTTACTTTGCTAAGCAACGAACTCACGCAGTTAGAGGAGCTTGATTTCATGAATTCTTATTTTACCTTAGGCTCCACATTGTCTTCCATGGTTCTCTCACAGCCCATAGTATCAACTGGAGCATCTTTCTTTATTCGCAATTTAAGGTTCGTCACGAGTCACTTTTTGCCAAATCGAATCGAAACTCTAACCGAACCGAAAATTATCGAGTCTAAATCACAAAATCGAATCGATGTCGAAAAATTATCGATTTGAATTTTGGAAAATCGAATCGACTCGAAACTCGAACAGTCAAAATCGATCCGAATCGAAAAAATCGAAAAAAAATCAACATTTTTGTTTCTGTTTAAACTTACTAAATTTTTCAATGAAACACATTGTACATATATTTATTTCACGATTTATATTTTAATGTACCGCAATTTACTGTTTATGTCCAAGCGATATCTATATTTTCTCTCAGATCTAACATGATTATTGGACCGAATATTCGTTTAAGTTACAGTTTCAGCACAATAAAAAGCAACTCATGTAACGAATATCACTAGTAATAAATCACAAATACTAATTCAATAGTATTGTTGCTTTTGTGGACTTTATCGAACCTTTAAGTACATTAGTCTACTATAATAGTGTTTTAAATTCATCACTGTCAACTGTAGGAAGTGTAAAATAAACCTCCATCAGATAATAAATTCGCCAAAAAAGATAGAAAACCTCTTTAAATGAAACTTAAATTCGGATAATTATACAAAATAGTCTTAAAAATGTGTTATGGAAGTTGCATTTTCGTGTTAATTGATGTTGTAACTGTAGTGAAGATCGTTTGTTTGAAATCGAAAAAATCGAACGATTTTCGGCTTGACATCGATTCGATATCGATTTTTTTCGAGTCAAGCAATGCGAAAATCGAAATCGAAATATTTTTTTCGATTTAGCAAAACGCCAAATCGATCCGATTCGAAACTCGAATCGATCGAACGAGTTTCGATTTGACTCGAATCGTGACGAACCTTAATTCGCATCTGCTGAATATTTTCCAGCAAAATTTCCCAATTTGGAGGCTCAAATTTACTCTTCTTAGAATCCGGTTCCTCGTCTACCATACCACTTTTCCCCTTGGGTTTGATTTTTCCACTGCACTCATCTTCCTTCAAACCCGAACCCAAACCTAAACTTACATCCGTTTTCATTTCAGTTTTCTCAAGTAGTTTTTTTGTAGATGTCTTTACTAGCTTTGGAATTTTTCCATTTGCAAGATCTGAATTGGCATTTGAAACCGTTGCCGCTGTTTCAAACTCGATTTTGGGGGGTATACGTTTTCGGGAACGGGTAGCCATTATACCTCTGGAAATTAAGGAAATTACAATCAACATAAAATATTAAACATACGACATTGTAATACCAACCATTATCCCCGCGCAAGGCATAGCTATAATATGTGCAATTGTGTACTGTTGACTATACTGTACTGTACACAATAAGGTGTATGTCTAGCAGCTACGACGAATAATATAATACCACAATCAATAGCAAACAAATGTTATAGCTAATATGAAAATACACCAAATAAATTAAAATAACATTTAAAAAGTAGTATGCTACGTTACATCCATGACACAATACTAACCGGTGACTAGCAACTAGTAAAGTTAAGCGTTTACTAAAAAGAAATCAAAATTAATTATACATTTGTCTCCAGCGGTGCTTAACTGGAACTCGAATGTGGACTACGAGGAAAACAATGTTTAAAACTAACTAATTCTAAATCAATGTTTGAACTGCAACCCCCACAACAAGTGACAACAAACTTTACTGTCCAGGATATGGGATGACAAATTTGTACACAAGTGACAACTTAAACTAATATTCACTACCTATCTGAATAATATTATAAGAGATGCACTATAGCTGTCAATCACAAGTCCCGGTTTATTACAGTAAATACTGAGAAACACTAAAAATTGCTAGTCCTACTACTTTGCCTTCAAAATAGAAACTACTTAACTAGTAACTAACACCAATAAGCTTCACACAATTTTCAGCGTTTGTTAAAAATACCTTTTAATCTTACAATCCTAACCCTAAAACTAGTTAAGCTTTTTTAATCCTGTATTCAACGATTCGACCATCAGACCATCAACGTGACCGTTTGTACGACGTAATTTGAATTTCGCGGGAAGACGAGAAGACAAAATTTAGTGAAAAGCGAGAATGACAGAGGAGGCTACAAAACCTTTATTATTATTTCAACAAGTGTCTCTTTCAATTGATTTTATTTTTATGGGATTACAGACAGAAAAGAATAACTGAATAAAAGTCCATGATGGGAAAGCGTGTGCTACTACTTAGCTTTAATAATAACTAGAAACTAGAACTAGAGAATATATAATAGACGTCTAAAAAGACTACTTGTCTGGATTAGAATATAGTAGTAACTTACCTAATGATGATCGGTTTCATGTTTTCAAAATTTTAAGAATGTCTGAAGATTTTGTATCTTTTTTCAAAACCGACATACAGAGTGGAGAAGGTTATATCATTATTCTTGTTTTTTAATCATTTTTATGTTTAATCAATATCGTCTGTAAAGAACCAAAATGACCCGTATCCATTTTTAGCTAAAAACAATATTACCTATCTACACAAATATTCAAATATGTCTTGAGATTGAGAGCATTGAAATAGAACATTTTGCACTTTTCAAACACATGGAATTAGAACATGTTGTACCTTTCCAAAAACATGAAAATAGGACATTTTTGCACCTTTTTAAAAACATGGGATTAGAAAATTTTGTACGTTTTCAAAAACATGAAAATAGAATATTTTACGTTTTTCAGACACTCCTAATTAACATTTTACGCATGTTTTTCATTTTTTTTATGGCATAGCTCATTTTATAATTGTAGCTTAAATTGGATTTGGGTAATTTCGGTTCTTCACAGACGATATTCAGTGTCCAAGATTAAAAATTTCAAGATATACAGATCATTGAATGAGAAAATTTCAAAAAATTGGAAAATCCCTAAAGCACTTGCTTTATATGTGATCTAGTTGCTACAAATTCGTTTAAAATTAATGGAAAAGTAGCGTATTATATGTGATCGGACTAAAAACAATTAGAAAATAGTGTCAAAACTTTCATTATTTTACACAGGCAGTTTTTAAAGAACTAGGAGAATTGAGGATGGTTAACATTAAATCTATTACGAAATTCCACAAAAAATCGCATCCAGCCCATCTATTCGTTCCCATGAGTTGCGCAGGGTTCATTACCAGGGTCTATGAAGTTTTTATTAGACTGGTAAAATCAAAAGCACCCACTATTGACTGTAATACGCGCCGAGAAGACCTTGCAGAATCAAAAGATAATATAGTGTCTCCTCTAAATCCTTCTTCAATTTTGGTACTCCAATTGTGACGTAACGAACAGAAGCCAATAAAATTGAGGGTTGAATTGAGCGCAGTAAATTAGCCATGTCGACACTCAGCACAAATTCCAGATCAGTTAGAGCAGCAGTAGAAGATCCAAATATGCGCATCAAATTCTCCATTGACACACTCACTGCCCTTCGATGAACATTGCCTTCCCCAATGATGTCTTGACCTATTCTTAGTTTTGTCACGTTAATATCCCTGATATTGTCAGTTGCTGGCCATGGATTTTGAAGCTCCCCAACGACCAACAGGAAGACGTGGTAAAAGCTCCACTGCCTCTTTCGATGTACAAATTCATTCAGTGAAGCATCCGTAAGAGTAAAAGTATGAATAGCAATTATTACAATGCTAACAGCATGATTATATAATACGGTAATTAAAAAACAATTAACAGCAAAAACCAAAAAAACAATATTCAACTTTTTGAATTTCCAGCGAAAACTGTAAATATTGTGTAAACGTAAGATTTCTTATGGATCTTATTAGGTTATAACAATTTAGTCTGTCATTTATTAAATTTTCATGCTGACGTATAAATTGAAATAAATAATAAACATGCTTAATGCAAAAACGCCTTTAGATGATTTTACGTTTTGTAGAAGTTTTCGAATTTGCCGCCAAATCTTAAAATCCAAGTTTGAACCTCTTACTAAATGGAATCTCACATAAACGTTACACCCATCAAACCGAACCGAAATAAATGAGCGAATCCAATTAACGTAGTGTGATAGATCATGATTAATTTGTAATTGTATGTAATTAAAAAACTTAAATAATTTTATGTCAACAGTAATCGATGTTAATGCAAGATACATCGTTTTAAAGCCCTTTAAAAATAAGGAAAACGGGTATGTTGTCGTTGGCCTGTAACGCATACAAACAATTTCAGGCGCAATTTTCAAAATAATTGGCGGTTTCCAAGAAAAAATGGCAAACGTATGTCGATAAACTCTTCACTTTTGCGTTATTTGCAATCTACAGGTCATTAGCTTTCAAATGGTATATCACATGTTGAAATTGGGTGTCTCAAAAGTGTGACAAATCCGGTAAATTATGTAGATAGGTAGGAATACAACTTTGTGCATAAACTATGATCATGGGAACTGTGGTAAAGGGTAAAATTTTACTGTGGACTGTAGATGCGAATATTCACTAAGATTATGCATGTATGTGCTCGTTATTATGTGGATTATCGACTGTCTTGAGGGGCTGAACGCATACGCAAATAATATGGTGTGTTTTAGTGTTTAATGTGGACCAATTAAATTAACACTTTATTATTAAATGTACTACCAGAATAAAACACATGTTTTTTATTACAAAAAAGCAATCACTGCTCAGTTCATTTACGACATATAACGCTAACCTGGAAGTCGGGAGTTAGACTATCCAATGTTTAATTTACCGTAAAAGTGAGTTTCACTTGTTGCACATCTCCTTACGAGCACCGTTAACGTAGAATACTATAATGGAAGCATTGCGATATGCATAGGATACAGTCAATAATAAGTACAACATGTAATAAATGTCGAAAGTATATACAAACATGTAGAATAATGTAAACGCAGATTATTGAATTATTATTTGAAAAAGATTATTTGTTTTGTTACTTCCATACGTATTACAATTAAAGTTATTGTTGATAGTTCATGTAATAACGTTTGAAATTACAATAGAGAAATAGATATTTAAATACCATTTGCTACTTGTATCCACTCATTAAATGAGTACAATTATAGCTGGTTCATTTACTTAAAGTCTACAATTCAACTAATGTATTATCGAAAATGGAATAGCTAGGTTTTGCCATTTCATCTTAACAGACCAAGTACGAATAGTAGGAAAAGCATTGTAGCGGACACACATACGCTACAATGTAGAGTGCAAAGTGAAAACATAGAATATGGAATAGTGGTGTATTTATGTTTAGAACAAAAATGAAACGCAAATAGCGTTAGCTAATTTAAACCCACAAAAAAGCTTCACAACATATCATCTCACACTGTCTACAGATTCTCCGGTATACGCACTCCATAGACATCAGTAATCCTTGCTAATTATTTCGTTACTGTCCGAAGGCACTTGAATTTGTGTGTCTTATTCCAATGGATCGCTTGACATGTCCTCGAACAGTACGATATTTTACCGCAACAGAAATAAGACGATTTCTTCATGCACACATGACACTGAAAAGAAACCCGGAAAATGTATAATTAACCTTCCTGTAAAATGTAACCGTGCAACGTTTTGTGGTTTTTGTAAAATAGACGAGTGATTTTTGTTTGTCAATTTAAAAATCATGTGAATACAAAATGCTTAAATTTTTCTGAATCAGTAAAATCAAATGGTTTGGGTTTAACCAATTCCTTCATCAGACCTTGGTCCCGCGAATCTCAACAAGTATTACCCATTTTTGTAGTACAATAAATGCAACTACATTCGAAATTCATAATAGTAGTCATGATATTTACCCATTGACGTTTGTTTGTGCCAATAATGTTTACACCATGCTCCCTGTCCTCTTCGGTAATGTCGGTGAATGTCTTGTCATGCTGCTCCTGGAGTCGAGCCTTTGCTAATTTTGCTCCCTGAAAAGGAAACAATAGTCAGTGACTATAGTGTACGTGCGAGATTTTGGTTCTATATAAATTGTAAGATGCATGACAACAGCGTCATGTTAGGTCCACTACTTACAATGACACACATTACATGGACACATTACTCATAAAAATTAAATTAAACTTTGGTTCTCCTCGCAGAAATGATAAGGACGAAGCACTTCCCTGCAATGCCCTTTCGCCAAACTCAAGAAAAGTAACAATTTCCCATAAAAACTGACAGAGACTTTGCATGAGCCAAGTTTCAATGCTTCGATGGACTTAATGCAGATGATCAGCCAAACATAATTGGCGACGAGGGAATTAAACATGAAACTACCACGAACTGACACGGTGGCATTGTATTTAATGCGGCTTAATTAATACTACTACCACTTCAACTCCCGACATTATTACTTAAAAAAAACAAGGGCTAAAGCCCTAGTTTTTTGGTAGCCTTAACAGTAATATGGGGTATTACTCTTTAATGCTAAAATCGGTATGCAGTGGACGGCGTGGAGCGAGTGTAATTAATTAAATGTAAATAACTTAATAGCCTTAACAGCAAAATTAATCATTTTGAATTTGCCGCCAAATTTTAGCTTCAATTTACATGTTTTAAATAAAAAGAAGCAATTAAGCCGCACAATGTGTTTTTGGTTATTTTATCGACCTTATTTATAATCAACTTCTGTAATACAATATCAAAAATTCAAAATTCCAATTTTTGAATTTCCCGCTAATAAATTTAATATTGCGTTAATTCAAGATTTCGACCGGTCAGTCAATAAAATAACCCTAAAGTGATATATTTTTGGAACGGTAACAATTAGCCAAAGATAATGAACATGGTGTGCACGCACGATTGTTATTAGTATTTAATTAGTTTTGAAATAACATAATTGCAAACTAAAAGAATTTAAGGGATTCTGTCGAGCGGTATATCATTGGAAAGTTCTTCAAAAAAAAAGTAGGGATCTTTCTTTCGTTTTTTGATTGTGACCCATGCAACACATTTTTGGCGGCATTTAAAAATTAAAAGACCGTTATTTTGAAAACGTTTTGTTATAATGGAGGCGGGTTCCTAAATTTGAATTCTACTGGCAATTAGCTTTCCAATGATATATGGCCCGATGAAATCGGTCCAGTATTGCAGAATTTTCAAAAATCCGGTAAAAAATGTAGATAGGTAGGAATATTCCCGCTTGACTAAGGCAAATGTAGTAATGAGCTTTGGGAATTGCAAGGATGACTCCTTCTGACTATGACGAAAGTGCCTACCATCGCCACCACAACAACAACTGATACTGCTACTACTGCTACTACTACGTGGACTAATAATATTATTAATATAAACATTACGACTTTTACTCGTGGTATTCCAGTCTACTTAATATCGATGAAACTGATATTACTAACCGTGTTGGTACTTCCCGCGCCGGTTCCGGTACTTTCGGAGCTCTTAACTCCACTGCTGCCCATTTCTTCCTTCAACTCGGTCACTACGATCCCTGTACCGAGGTACTTGATGGATGGGTTCAATGATCCGGCTCCTCCTCCCCCTCCTCCTCCTCCTTCTCCTGAAGAATCACTTGGAGTCGCTCCGAGTTGTTGAGATGAGCTGGATGACAGTTTCGGTTTTGCTTTTGGCTTAGAGGGAGTTCCATATTGATGATGCTGATGATGTTCACTTTGATGATGGGATAGTGATTGGGATTTGGAGAAGCTTGAGGTTCCTACATTTGTTGATGTTGCGGGTAAATTTTTAATTTTCATCCTAGACTTGGATTTACTACCACAGTTTTGTGAATGCATTTCGCCCGACCCAGGTGGATGTGCTGCATTGGCCAAGGAGGCGACAAGGGTCAGATTCTGCATCTGCAAGCTCTTGAGGTTTTTGATGAGCAAAGAGATAAAGTGGTATATTCATTTCGGAGGAGGATTTGGATAATTTTGACTGTCGTGCCTGCTTAGGTTTCGTGATTTTGTTTGAGCAAGAGCGGATAGTGTTGAGTGCGACGGAGGAACTAATTCCCGCTCCACTCATCCCCGTACCAATGCCCATGGAGAGGCTTGATCCAGAGGAGGACCCCGCTTGACTTGTTTTTGGTGTGGTCACTGTAATCTTCCCATCACTCTCCCCGCTGTGCCGAGTTGTAGGTATCGTTAATCCTGTACTACTCGTAGTGACTCCTCTTCCAATTTCAAGGAGAGAATGACTTTGAACAGGACGCTGAGATGATTTTGTACTTGCTAGAAAGGTAGTCATGGAACTATTTGCAGTGCTTCCGGAAGCGGATGTTGCAATACCTTGTGAATTATTCAAGACAAAATTCAAGTCGGTGTTATGAGAAACATTTTTCGATTTGAGGTGCTTAAGCGGAGCAGTTTGTTCGATGGATGGACATGGAGCGGCGGCGGAGGCGGTGGCGGCGGACAAGGATGACTTTGTCAATTTCTTTAAATTTATATTTTGGGAGGATTTCTTACTGCTCTTTTGCTGTTGGTCACGCTCCTCCTGATCATCCTCGTCAGAAGAGGAAAAATCACTGTATGATGAGGAAGAACCTACTGAGGAACCTGAGCCAGAGGATGATGAGACTAACGAGGTCAATTCCGGAACAGAGGGTCTCTTGTTTACTGGGAGGACGTCTCCCATTCGTAGCTTCTGCTTAGATTTACTTTGGCTGTAACCATGGGTATGCTTTAAACTTGAGATGGATTTGACATTATCGGTATGATTTGTATTTCCAGACTGCTTCAATTTCTCAGTATGAGTTAGCTTTTTGGAGACATGGACAGAGGTGGGTTTGAGGTTCCTAGTTGAATTTGGTGCGTGTGGCTTTGAACTTTGATTGGATTTTTGCAAGGAAGATGGCGTAGTAGCCAATTTGCTCTTTGGCCCACTTTTCGTAATACTCTTAGCGGTGACTGCATCAATCGTTGTGTCCGCTTCGTCGTCCGAAATTTCAACTTCCCGGAAATCTAGGGAGCCGGAATTAATGTAGAAGCCACCACGATCTGTTTCCAAGTCGGCAGGGACGACTTCGTCGTATGCATCGGAATTATCGATGAAGGGATCCGACGCATCATAACCAGCCCCACGATCTATGTAATCCTCCGCTCGCCGTTTTCTTTTATTGTGATTACCTCCGTACTTTGTTTCAAATTTGGCTGCCATTGCCTTCAGTTCGTCATCGTCGTCAGATGCGTATGGGTTGACCAATGACTGACCTACACAACAGAGCAGTAATCAATATAACAGGCTGGGACACAGTACAAAAACAAATGGATGATACGAGTAACTACAATCAACTTTCCGTGTTAAATGGTTGTGTAGACTATTCTATTCTGTTATGAAAGCACGGAAAATGATTCATAGTGTAAATACCTGCGGCGAGACATTCTTTGGGTGTCTTGGAAATCTCGTTAGCAACTAATTCCAACCACGAAAACTCTGGATACGTTTCATCATTTGATTCACATAATTTCAAATCAAACCAAAAAGTTTTCTCTTCTTTCTTTGTTTCTGAAGCCCCACCAATAACTGGGAGCCCTTTCCGATGATCCTGTGGTCTAGACATTTTCACAACTTTGGCTGTCACCTATACAAATAATTGTAATAATGTTTCAGCGCAAATCCAAACAGAGTGCCGTTTTACCAGGACTTATCTGCTACCATCAACGGCACGTATTGCACAAATCGACAACTGACAATCGAATTGTATAAATGTCATCAATCATGCAAATTTCCTGCTATGCATACAATTACACTGGTTTCATTAATGTGCACACGGTGCGGTGGCTCAACGGTTCTCAAATAGTTTTTAGCCCTCAGTATTGAGTTGATGGAATTGAAAGCATGTGTGGTAACTAAGAAAATTACTAACTAATACGGTTCCTACTTATTTGGTAGCTGTCATTAAACAAGAAGTAGCAGTCGCATGAAATTACGAATTAATTAAGTGACGTTTTACCTTTGTTGTGGCAGTGGTAGAGTATGGACGGCGAGGTTGAGTTTGTGTGGCACACGAATTCGATTTCCCGTCCCCCAAAGTCAAAAGTGGGTGCTGGATGTCGAATGTGATGACGTTTCCAAAAGAGAATCAAGGGAATGCAATTCATGAGCTTACAACTAAAATCAAACGTATAAAGTAGTTTCACAGTTAATGGTCAGTTATTCGAAATTTGGTTTCGATACTTGGTTACTTTAACAATGATCGAAAAGTAACGTGAACGCATGAGGAGCGGTGGCAATTGTGCGCATAGATTTTCATGACAAGTTAACTTGGCCCATAACTGCCAACAGTTGACCACTGCTCAATTGTACCGAAATTTGTGAAATATTGTAATCGAATACAGAGGCTATGCATTTAAAGGCAATGTTCTGTTTTTGCAGTTAAAGTAAGTCCATAAGATTAAAGCTGTTTACAAGACCGTACACAGTCGGCGGACATACTATTAATAAGAAACACCCGTAGGAAGTTGATTAACTTTCCTACAAAATATTATAATGAACTCCCTGTGGAGGTATATTAACATCCCAGGAGTGCTGGCTGGGGAGTTAATCAACATCCCAGGTGGATAAATCAACTACCTTTATCGTGCCTGCGTGGTGCACCTATCAGGGATCAGGTTCACCGAGCGCAATTTTAGATACAACTTTAAAATTGTAGGTGAAACTTGTGAATAATTAAATTTTAATCGTTTCTTGTAGCAATATGATAGATAATGATTTACCTACCCGGGATGTGTATTAACTTTCCTGCGCATCAGGGATGTACATGTAATCCAGAGGATGTAAATATACCTCCACAGGAAGGTAATTAGAATCTTTTGTAGGGAAGTTAATCAACTTCGAAGGGGTGTTTATTAATAGTATGTCTGCTGACTGGTATATGCAATTCTATGCAGTTTGAAGGCGCAAATTTATCAGAGTACGTGTGTGCCCACATGAGAGTACTCTCCCCGACTGAGCATAACACTATGCATACAAAAATATGAGAGCGTACTTACAATGTATAGAGCTGACGAATGTATTGCCTGTTCTCTTGATGACAGATGACTTGCAATGAATGGGACGACTATTAATGAGCGAGGATTGTTGGAGTAATTGAAACACTGGTAACACTGGATTAATGTAACTAATAATCAAAAAATGATGCCATCACTCACACAGTTGAATGTTAATAAAAACTGACAGGTAGGTAGAAGTAGATAAATATATAATGAGAGAACGGGTTCTACTTGGCGGCTGGCGGACAACTGAGAGTCTCATAGAGGAAGTCACTGTGCAGAATGACTGAATTTCGAGGGATAATGACGTCAGACATGGTGGGGATGCGTAAAGCTATACGTCGTGGCTCAGGCTAGATTCTCATCCGAGCAGTAACTGAGCAGCGCGCATTGGGTTAAAGTTTTAATTTGTTGTGACATCATTTATGAACGATCCGAAACGTCGGTGTGAAAGAAAATGTCGTTTTCGTCGGCAACTGCTAGCAAACAAATCCAAAAATCCGTCGCAACGAAACTGTAACCGACAGCTAACGACCAATAATTCGCCTTTACTTTTTAACATGCAGCAGTTATTGGCTATGTAATGATATATAACTATTATCAATTATTCAGTCAGGAGTGTATGTTCTGTGTTCAGTCTTGTGCACATTATTAAGTGGGTATTAATTTAATATATCTCACGACTAAAGTTTTTCTTTTATGTAAGTGTGTGAAATTCATCCTCATCATTGGAGCTACGTGATTGGACACCTTATTATATTAGTTAGTAGGTCTACATCTACAAGCTGACCATTGAATACATACATATTACGTTGTCGACATTTGTAAATTTCGAACATATATGATGAGAAAATTCGGAGCTATCAGTGTTACGATTCCTTCATTATTACGTTTACAAAACTAACTTACTACATTAAGGGAATCCGTATAGTACTAAAGTACGATAAAACGATGGATTTGGGCGGTGAGCAAAAGCTCAAAGCAACCACAAATGAGAAGCCAACGGGGGATCATTCTTACGCAATGGGATCACACACGAAAGAGAAACCTAGTGCCGACGCTTGCATCTCTGAAATGGCGGATCCGCAAGATGTGATTGACTTGACGACTGACATGTCAGAGGAGAATGATCATGGTGTGATAGATACTGACATTAATGTAAGTCAACAATTGACAAACATTTAAAATTTTTAAAGTAACCAAAAAGTCTTTTAATTATATTCAAAATATGTTTAACACATTTTACAATTCGAGTATATATTGCCTCACATTGTTTATTATAGCAGCTTCACCGTGCTCTTACTTGGGTCGGGTTGAAAGGAGACTATTCCGATATGGTAAAATTAATTGCTACGTTTGCAATACAATTTTATTCGCTCGTATGTGTCATGCCATATGTCAAAATTCCTTATAATTAGTTGATTACATAACTCTGTACAGTTCATATAAGTTTTTGCATTCTATTCTCAAGACAATGGATCTGACTCTCGAGCTTTTGTACGAGAATGATCCCGGAGTGGTTATACTGCCGTCGCAAATGTCGATGATGATTTACGACAAGTTGAACAAGACTACATTTGAAATATCTCCCGAGTGGATCATCCGGATTGGAGCTAAATATGGCGTACAAAGTTGAATTATGTCATTATTATTGTTCATGTTATCTAAACAATTTTTAACAAAATGATATTAAAATTCTCAAGGTGATTTGACTGTACCAGTCAGCAGACATACTATTAATAAACACCCCTAGGAAGTTGATTAACTTCCCTACAAAAGATTCTAATTAACTTCCTGCGGAGGTATATTTACATCCTCTGGGATTACATATACATCCCTGGTGCACAGGAAAGGTAATATACATCCCGGGTAGGTAAATCATTATCTATCATTGCTACAAGAAACGATTAAAATTCAAGTACTTACAAGTTTCATCTACGATTTTAAAGTTTCATCTACAAAACATGGAAACTAGTTTTTGTGCTCGCAAATTGTGAAAATTGCGCTCGGTGAACCTGATCCCTGATTGGTGCACCGCGCAGGTGCGATGAAGGTAGTTGATTTATCCACCCGGGGCGTTGATTAACTATCAGCCAGCACTCTTGGGATGTTAATATACCTCTATAGGGAGTGAAGTATAATATTTTGTAGGAAAGTTAATCAAAGGGAGTGTTTTTTATTAATAGTATGTCCGCTGACTGTGTACTAAATTTGACTCTGTGTACAATTTGACAGAAAAATATACGAAAGAAACTTAAACTGGAAACTGATGGAGGAGTTTGGTGGATCGTAGCACCCATATTCACAAAAGTTGAAAAGGTTTCACCGACAGGCCAACGACTCTCAAATCACTGGGGCGCTGTTGTACTTAGCACTCGATCCAAGTTTTTAAAAGTTATTGACAGCATTATTGGATATGGTGGTCGTGCGGGAGCTCACTTGATCAGGGTACGTAGAAGCAAAATTATTACTTGACCTAAAAATAGAATAAGTAATGTGTAATAGCATCACTTATAAGCGTCTTAATTCTTGTGTTGAAAAATCGTGTATTATTGATTTGACTTGTGTGTGAGCGTAATGTTGCAATTTGTATAGTTTCAGGCCGTTGAGCGAGTGATACAACAAATAGTTCGTTTTAAATTGTATACGGATCCCCAATGTGTGCCGGTTAGTTAAAGTATTAAATTTAAAAATAAAAATTTGAAACATAGCTCACAACAGCATGTATGCAAATGTATAAAGTTCACTCAACACTATGAGTAATGAGGCATACTTGTTTGTTTACATGCATGTTTACAGCAAGGTACTCCACAAGAAACAGATGAATGGAATCCCGGACTCCGGACATTAGCGAATATTAGCTTCTATATAGCCAGTGCTAATCCTTTATCGGGTCTACCAGCTGATAATCTCACGAATGTGGATGTGAAAAAGTTTTGTAAGAAGCTTACAGCCCTTTTCGAGAACCGCATCCGGTAATTGTTACATTTATTTTCCTACCAAACTATATTTTTATAATTTTACAACTTTTTTGTTTTTAAATCTTGCAGTGAACTGGAGGAACGGAAAGTGAATTCGGACGTAACAACATCGGCCGTCGAAGAGATGCAAGTTACAACAACAAAAGCTATCGATGATACCTTGCCATCTGTGGACAGCGAGGACTCGCCGTCCATGCTGAATATTGACGACGGTGCTGTTGCCCATGTAGATGGCGACGAGGCTGCTACTCAAGGCATAGGAGAAGAACCACGGCGTGTACCTACACCTCCTCAGACGCCTCTCCAGATCGATGTACCCCACACACTCCCAACAGAAACAGAAGGAAACGAAAAAGTATGTTACAAGTGCCACAAAGTGGGACACGTTCGACAACAGTGTGTCATCCCGAAGGATGTGGAAAAGAGACTCAGGAAAGTGTTCGTTGCCAACCACCCAACTCTGAGGAAGAGGCTGACAAAACAAAAGAACGTCAAACAGGTCGCTACTCGGGAGGGCAAGCGAGCTAAGAATGCCAGAACAAAGCGACGACAAATCAAGAAACGTGCAGAATTGCTGAAGAGACAGAAAGAAACTGGCACGTACGGAGATGAGTCGAATGAGTGGCAACAAAGCCAGCCTGAAGTTGATTTGCGACACGGAAATCACGGGTATGAGGTGGGTCCATCAAGTGGACAATGGGGTCCGGGTCACAACGCTCCTCCACAATTTATGGGACAGTGGGGTCATGCAGAATTCCCGCAAATGTTTGATGGTAACTCTGCCTCTAGTCGGTATTAATCCAAGTTGGATTTCTTGTTCAGCTTCTTTTTGTGCGAATCAGTTAGGAAAAGTTTAGTCATAGAGCTCTCTGGATTAAATCAAATTGTGTGGCTGTATAGTCGAATAGAAGATGTGTTATTAAAGTATGACGTATATGTAAGGAAATAACTTGTTGCTGCAATTCTCAGTATTCGATTACTTTAGCTCTAGAGAAGACAGACAGACAGACGACCAGACAGAAAGAGAGAGAGAGAGAGAGGTATCACAAATTTGTTTACATTGAAATCGGTAACGATAATTGCTTTAAATACATAGTAAAAATAGGAACACAATTTGTAATATAAAATTAAAAATGGGTTATGTATCACCGTAGTACAGAATTGTTGGTTTAGTTTTAATTAATGATAAAATTATGATAACAATGGTAGTGGACGATTTGAGTATGGTCTCGGGTTGCTCCAATTAGCACTCCTCGAACACTTATGTATTCCAGAGAGTATTATTTTTTAAAGTATAGTATGGTATTAGCTCCACGTAAGTAATTTAGTATGTATACATGTATGGGATAGCTTTGTAATACATTAATAGTTTGTAGTGATTGTACTACGGTGAATGTATTAAAAATTTAATGCCAAGGTCTTGTAGTTAAAATCAATTATATATACGTATATAGCTGAGCAGAAAAAATACACGAGAAACTTGATTGACTACAACGAAATAAATTGTTGATGTAATGTTGGTTTATTCAAGGCTGTCGTGATTATTTCACAATTTGAATAACAATGATTGGTATTAAATTTATGGCAGCTGTAATGAGGTTATTTTGTAATTTACAATGTTTATACAAAAATTGATGTTTATGGTTTCGTAATAAAATACAGTATACGTTCCAAAAGTGAATGACGAGTTTGTTGATATGTATGTGGTTTATATAGTTTTGTAATTGTCATAATTTATTCATAAATTTCAACTAATTTATAAACATTAAAATAAAAGTGTGGAGATGAGCAAATTTGCAACTACACGAACGAATACGCTAGTAGCCGCGCAGTCGAATACGTATAGCAAAATGTACTACTTAAACTTAACTTAACACAAGTTTTAAACAAACCATTCCAAGTTGTGTGTTGGTTACATAAGCGGTCCTTCTACATTGGTCCGCGGTGTATGTACATTTTGTTACATACTTAACTAAAGATTATATACCCTTTTGCATAATTACACAGGTGGGATAAGGGTGGCCAGAATGAATCGGAGTTGCCTCATCTGGTACTATTATGCCCATTGAGGTTTTCGTGGGCACAATAGGTGTGGACGAGCACTGCAACAATCCGGAAAACAGTTATTGTAGGCCACCTTTATACACGAAAAGGCTAATGAGGGAATAGGAGGGGTGAGGGGGGGGGGGGGGCAGAAGCTTCGTGTTCTGTGGCTTCCGCGGATAGTAAAGTTGTAGGAATGAGTCTTTATGAAACTGGGACGGCCTTTAAAAATCTATCGAAAAGAGACAATCGAGGAACAATCAATGCCATCTGATTCAGCTTCAACATTTTGGAGTCGAGACTCAATTCAAAACACAGGGTTGAAAGAAAGTAATTTAAATTGTATCTTTCTAACGCTGGCCACATGGTTCTGTTACCTTCACGGAAGTGATAAAATCACTATCATGTCTACAAAGTTTATGAATACACGAATATCTCAGTGTAACGTACTTAAAAATTTGAAGTTTGAAATAAATGTGAAAAAAAGACACCTGTGTATAAAAAGAAAATTCGTGGAAAGTACTGACGTGTACTTTGGGTATATTCGTATTCATACATAAAAACAGTACAAGTTGATGGTGACGTTTGCGCTACCAAATGTTCTAACCCTGTCGACACGAGCAAATAAGAGATGACAAAAACACTACCCGTCCTCAAGTAATTTTATTTAACATGAATAAATCGCAAATGTTAAAAATGTAAAGTATCGTCAAGGGTGTCCAGAATTTAATGCTAAAATTTCTCGTTTTGGATATTTTAAAATTCATAAAATGTCTGGATTAAAAACAATACATTTCAATTAGCTAATGGCTTTTCTGGTTCAATAAGAATTAAAAATATTTGTATATGTTAAAAGGTAGACACAATTATATTGTTTGGGTTTCATTTACAAGATTTAACTATGTGGGTTAATTTGTAGTAGAAATTTAGTCATAACATCAAGATTTCAATGTATTTGTGGGTTAGAAAGACGTTGCAATAATATTTTGGGTTAACCGATGGATTAATAGTAATTAGCAATATTTCATGTCTTATGGGCAATCAGACTGGAAGTTTCAGTAATTCGTTTTCGCTCGTTTATTCTTGTCCTTTTGATTTTGGAACAACTGTGGTATTGTTGAATTTGGTGACGGTGCAATATTTTTTTGTGCTACGGAGCCTTTCCTCCTAATAGCAGATGGAACAGCAGGCTTAGGAAAAGGATTAGCCAGACTGATAGCGCTGTAAGTTTCAGACAGTCCGCTTTGTGAATTCTGGGAAATGAAACTTTTACCTTCCTCACCGGCTGCACAAGTAGCGTGACCCTCAATCGCGCTGTCTTCCAAATCACAACTATTAGGCATGTTGCTTTGGACAAAAGATGGTTCACAGATTGGCCGTGCTAGCATGGCATCTCTAAATTGTATCAAGTTACTAATGTATAACTTCCAAGAACTGCAGCTTTTAACCTAATAATTTTCAAACTATACCAACAATTAATTATAAATAGTCCTATTGTGCATATATACCACGTTTAATATAGAATAATAGGGGATGGGCGATCAACGTGAAATATATAAACTGATAAAATATAAAAACAATTACGCACAGAGTTTCGTATCCACTTTGGCAGCGAAGAAGTGTATCTTGGAGTTACGACAAAACGTTCGTCTACGAGTAAAATTGCTCCCCAGTCATTCCGGTTTCGAATACAACGGCCTAGTGCTTGATTTAACGCCCTGCAAATAATTTGAAATACAACAATGAAATGAGATGTAAAGAATTTCAAGTTATTATTACAATACGTTACGATTGTAAACGTTCCGTAAATTACCTAAAGGCTTGGATTTCATACCACTCTCCACCAGAAAGAAGGCCACGGCCTCTATTTTCTTGATTGTAATTACGTTTCAATTCAACTTGCAAATCTTTGTAGGCCGGAAACGGAATTCCAATCTGAAATCCCAAAAAAAGGAACATACGACTTTATTAGTGGGCGAGATGTCTTACTCGGGAACTGTGCCATATTTACTCATTCGATTTTAAAATCCATGGTCACATTAAATTTAACTGCACTTTCTAATTACAGATTCAAATTAGGTTGGTTGCATTTTTTCACGCTTTGTAGCTCCTACTGTTTTCATCAATTTTGCAAAACATTTAAACGTTTGTGATCGCTAGGAAAAATGTACAAGAAACAAATTTTTACGGAGGCACTGCAACATCCGAATTCTTGGATTTTTAAAACAATTTTTCAACGAGAATCATCTGTTATGTGTTAACCAATTGCATCCTGATTTTTTGGCGGGTTTGTTTTTAAATTGGGAAAGTTTACGTTTCGTGATCCCTGGTTAATGTATTAAAAATTCAATTTCCTATGCACTTACACATATAACAGCTCTTGCGTTGTTGTCAGAAAAATTTAGGCCTTCACTGACTTTTCCACGGCAGACAGCAAGGAACATTGCACCTGTTCTCTGAGAAATATAATACATCAAAATCAATATGCTTCCTGGGATTTCCCAGAATTTGCTTTATCTCAAATCTTAATGAATAAGAAGTCCATAGGAAATAAGCCACTTGTGTGATAAAAGAGGTAAAAATGGAGTAATTTTAGGTAAAGAATGCAAAGATGTAGTTTTCAAAACCACTACGCCTAAGTCCAAATTCTTTAATGGTAACCTATCCAGCAACATGGTTTTTATGATTAAATCAAGGACAGGAGTACCCTTAAAATTGTTATCAGACGAAAAGATTTCAACCTCAATGGTATGTAGTAAATCTGGAAACGTACAGATAAATCCGAGTGCGACTGTATTAAGTTGAAAATATGAAATTTGAAATTTACGACCAAACTGTTTTAGGATTCTAGTACACTCAAAATGCAAAATTCCATTGTGGATACTAGTTTTAAAATCGGAGCGTACCCATTGGTGCAGTGGTTCCTTCAAATCGACTCACTCAATAGATTTATGACGTAAGCCACACCACCATCATAAAAGGGTCTTTGTGGTATGCAGGGGTAAATAATGATTCATAGTTACCATAACGTATACAGCAAATCGAGGAATGTAAATCTGTACTCAACTAGTCTATTAATTCGGTCACAGAAATAGAGGATAATATTTGTGTCTCATGTGTATATTGACTATTGCATACTTACAGGGTAAACTGGACTCTTGTTTTCTTCGTAAAACGTGTCTATGGCTATTTGAAAATCTTGGGCACCATTTTGAGGCTCTGTCAGCACACATTTTACCACATTTAGTTTATCCCATAATCCGGTTGACCGCCATCTGAAAATATTGTAAAATCAGTTTACGCACTCTCAAACCCTTTCCCATTATATTGTGGCTAACAAGGGAATAATGCGTCACGCTAAATCCGTATTTCGCAGAGATGTATTTATAAAATTGTGTTGCTTTTTAATAGCACAGATCCAAAGTTAATCGGGTGCATTTTGCGTTGTTTGGTCACAATTGGTCTGCCAAAGTTTTACAAAAATTCAAAAATATTTTGCTACCCCTTTACTTAATTTGTACAGTACCCATCCGATTTTGTTATTTGTGCTTTACTTGAACTATAAAAATTGCATTTCGAAATTCTGTGTTGCTTAAATTTTATGAAATTTGAACGAGAGTTGTAAAAGTTGTAGTACGGCAAATTTGCAAAATTTTTGCTATATATATATGTATACTATTCAATTAAGCTTGATTTGTACTTTAAACCTAAAATAAGCGTCGAGTCAACATATGTACATGTATAACACGTATAACCTAACTATGAATTTTTCCCAACTTTAAATGTAATTCCTTCCTTTCGGGAACGAGCGAGTCGAGAGTTCAATGCATGTATAGTTAGAGCACATATTCCTTGCTATATATGCAAAGGTCGCGTTTCGAAATTACGGGGCGTTTGTCTGTAAACTCATTTGCCGTAAACTATGTTTTGCTATACCTTAAGCATTAACGTACATACTTACCTTTGTTTATCTTATTTGTATTCATTTCCTATAATGTAAATTTATCTAAACTAAGGTGAATATTATGTATTTGAATTTATTCACTATCCAATGTACTAATTAGGAGCCGAGACTACTCAACCAAATTCTACCTACATGACAAGCTCAGGACTGATACTTTATTTTAATCTCTTAAATCATTAATGTTAAATATTGTATTTTTCCTTGTCAGTACTTTTAGCTGTCTCCCTCCACTCTTGACCTACATTCATTCTTTGTTCTTTTATTTTTATATAGTTAAGTACACATCAGCCTTTGTAACAACATCAAACCCGCTTCCAATTTTTAACTGTAAAAGTTTTAATTTGAGGTAAAATATCTAACAACAAATCACTTGAAACTTGCATTTCAGACTTGCAACTTGCAATCTTGGTGAGACAGCGAACTTACCTGCCTCTCTCAAGCTCTCTGTTTAGAAGTCACTTATAATATTTACTTGTAATTCTCTTGTCAGACAGTGACCACATCCTGTCTCTCTCTATCTCAAACTCTGTAAATTACTCAAATCAAGTCAAGTCAAAGCAATAACTTCCTTTATTATTTCTTTTCAATACTTTGTTGTTCTTCGTAATTTAACTGTTAAATAAACTAGTAGTTTTTCGTTTATTAAGAACTCTACTGTTTCAAACATCCAAGCATTTATTTTACTTCAGCAAAGTCTACCTTACAACAATTAAACACTCAACACTAACTAAGCACATCACATCCAAGCACTCCATAGCACTCCATAGCACCTAAGCACACCAAAATCATCTCAACATCCCCACATCCGCCATCCTTTTTCTCTACCGATCTTAGTCGCCAAAACATTGGTCCTTCGCAACACGGATATTAATTCGGATTATTGTTTCTCGGAGACTAAAACTTTAGTCTTTTCTTGTAATTCGGTTTTCTAAAACTCAACACTTCTCGGTAAAAAACTAAGATCAATTACTGAAGACGATGGCGCTAACACCACTTGAAGAGGCCCTTATCAAAAGGGAGAACATCCAAAATATCATCGCTCTTATCGGAAAGAAGCTTGCTGCCAACTCTTTTTCATCATGGCAACTGTCATCAGTACAGTGTGAACATGACCTCCTGCATTGTCAAGAAAACAAACTTGTTGAACTTCAGGACGATTTAGTGCTTCATGCTGTAGAAGGTGCAACAGATCACACATCCAAATTATCTATAATGTCAGTTTGGACAGACATTATGATGGAAATTGCAGTTTTAGAAGACAGGCTAGCATCTCACCCCAGAAGATTAGAGGCGATGATTCCATCACCATCACAGTTCAGATCACTTGTAAGATTGCCTGTTATCAATCCTTCTCAATTAAGAAGAGAAGTCAGCATCAATCTCCAGCACAAAAAGAAGACAGGCATTAACACTCATCTCACATCAACCCGAAACACCTGTCAAATCTGTTACAACAACACACACAAGTCCTACCAGTGCCATCAGCTGGAGGCTCTTTCCATTGAAGAAAAGAAGAAGCTACTTCAAATTAAAGAATGTTGCTTCAATTGCCTTAGGAAGAAACACACAGGGAAATACTGCAGATCAAAGTTTGGCTGTCAAATATGTCAGAAACGGCACAACACTATTTTCCATGAAGAATCCAGCCTAGAAGTTCCTGTCATAAACGAAGACCAGCCAACCTGCATCCTAACAACAACATCAACCAATCATTCAAGCATCCCAGTTACAGCTACTAGTCCCTCAGAAATCTCAGTGGCAACTCCCGTATTTGAAGTCAACAACAATAGCGAAGAATTTAGCGCAGATCACGATTCAGTCGACCAGGGGTCAGAAGCCACCTTCATACCAAAAGAATGTGCCTTCCGACTGAATTTATTACCAACAACTGTCAACGCAGCTGTCTCTGAACTTCAAGGATCTTTTGTAGGCACAATGAAGTGCACAGAAAATCCAGCAATCCAATTAAGTACCTCTAAAGTTACTACTAAACCTCACTCATACTTTTTACCCAAAATACCAACTGTACCTTTGCTCACTCACACCTTATCATTTTTCTTGTGGCCTTACATCCATTGCTTGAAGATCCTACATCCCCAGTTTTACAAATCCACTCTTACTTATTTCCTTACTAAGGCAGAAATATCTGCAGACATTTTACGGTGTCCTGGAGAGAATCGAATCATTGACTTCCTGGACGCTCCTATCACTCAAAACACCAAGCTCGGCTGGCAGTTGACTAGACGAGTACCACAGAAAACAACAACAACAACATCAATAATATCAACCGTTTTACCTCATCAACCTGTCCTGCACACTCATGTTACTTCCAATACTGGGACTCAAAAGCAAAAACCGACAAGCACCATTTATCAGAACCAAGAAGAGGAGTTCTCTGTTCACCTGAACCAAGAAGGGGGATCCTCCGTTCCACACACCAAAAATGGAAATCTTTCCAGTCAACCCCAAGTTAAAGTCCATCCGTGCATAACTCTCTACGCTATGGCTAAATCACACCAGGCCACTTCTTGGATCAAAAGTCTACTTGCTGGGGCATACAACCACACGCAAGCTACCGGACTATTTGGCTTGAGTACTACCTCCGTTTTATTTACTTTTACTGTTGCTTTGGAAATGACGTCTTCTCAGTTCTTATGGATTCTTGAAAACAACTGTACCGGTGCTTATTTACTTTCGGTTCGACGACATCATCAACCGTTCTTGGATGTGCAAATCCGTTTTCAAGATCTCCAGCTTCGTCTGCATGTTCATCATGGACTCAGACTATCGCACCAATGCTACCGCATCACGGGGGGAACTCAGTTTGGACGTCAACCAAATCAACAGCAGCATAGATCTAAAGGAGGTCAACCAGCTCAACCAAAACCAGGATTCATCTTCAACTCTTTCCTTGATGTATCAAGATTTCTCATGGCCGCCGACGTCTACAGTTGCCTCTTAAACGCCGACGACGTTATGCGGCTACATATCTTCCGCCGGGAAGTACGAGATGTTTTTATTCTTGGAACGAACAATCCATCCACTTAGATGAGCCTCCTAGATCCTCCCACAGCACACCAATACCGTAAATCGTTGAAGACCAGCCGCTACCGTTTCTTGACCAAAGGTAATAAGCTCTTTTAGATGTACCATCACCTTCAGTCAGGCAATTATTGTCTACCTAAGGATGACGTCATTTTATCTTATTACTGGAACTTGGTTGAAGACATTTAAATAGCAGTTCTTCAGGTTTAGTTTCAACACTAACTACATATCATTTATTTAAGTATAAGTACCTACATCTATACTTCAAATTATAACCATTCCAATCAATAATCATAGTTACTTATCTTATACTTATAACTCATATAACTTCCATATACCTTCTACAATTATATAAGCCGTAACACATACCTTAATTCACAAGTTATTTTTATTGTCTACAGTCATGCAATGTCAACAAATTAATTACTTAAGTTTATGTCATATGAGATTGTCAGTATATGCAATTTCAATTTTTACCTATTGTATAGTCATTAGGTTTATTCTTCTTATCATAAGCATTAGGGAAATTCAATTAATTTCGGCCGCCGATGTTTCGTCACTAAAGCAGTGACTTAAATTTATTTACAATTATTCATGTCAATTTGAAGTAAGCACGTCATAATATATGTATACTATTCAATTAAGCTTGATTTGTACTTTAAACCTAAAATAAGCGTCGAGTCAACATATGTACATGTATAACACGTATAACCTAACTATGAATTTTTCCCAACTTTAAATGTAATTCCTTCCTTTCGGGAACGAGCGAGTCGAGAGTTCAATGCATGTATAGTTAGAGCACATATTCCTTGCTATATATGCAAAGGTCGCGTTTCGAAATTACGGGGCGTTTGTCTGTAAACTCATTTGCCGTAAACTATGTTTTGCTATACCTTAAGCATTAACGTACATACTTACCTTTGTTTATCTTATTTGTATTCATTTCCTATAATGTAAATTTATCTAAACTAAGGTGAATATTATGTATTTGAATTTATTCACTATCCAATGTACTAATTAGGAGCCGAGACTACTCAACCAAATTCTACCTACATGACAAGCTCAGGACTGATACTTTATTTTAATCTCTTAAATCATTAATGTTAAATATTGTATTTTTCCTTGTCAGTACTTTTAGCTGTCTCCCTCCACTCTTGACCTACATTCATTCTTTGTTCTTTTATTTTTATATAGTTAAGTACACATCAGCCTTTGTAACAACATCAAACCCGCTTCCAATTTTTAACTGTAAAAGTTTTAATTTGAGGTAAAATATCTAACAACAAATCACTTGAAACTTGCATTTCAGACTTGCAACTTGCAATCTTGGTGAGACAGCGAACTTACCTGCCTCTCTCAAGCTCTCTGTTTAGAAGTCACTTATAATATTTACTTGTAATTCTCTTGTCAGACAGTGACCACATCCTGTCTCTCTCTATCTCAAACTCTGTAAATTACTCAAATCAAGTCAAGTCAAAGCAATAACTTCCTTTATTATTTCTTTTCAATACTTTGTTGTTCTTCGTAATTTAACTGTTAAATAAACTAGTAGTTTTTCGTTTATTAAGAACTCTACTGTTTCAAACATCCAAGCATTTATTTTACTTCAGCAAAGTCTACCTTACAACAATTAAACACTCAACACTAACTAAGCACATCACATCCAAGCACTCCATAGCACTCCATAGCACCTAAGCACACCAAAATCATCTCAACATCCCCACATCCGCCATCCTTTTTCTCTACCGATCTTAGTCGCCAAAACACCTACACTAACCATAGTAGCGAACGCCTATAGTAAGTGAGCAACAAAAAAAAAGCTGGACCATGGAGAAATCAGTAGCAGACTTTATCTACCAGTTGATTGGCATAGTTAACGCAACGCGTCAACTCAAATAAGGTACTATTTCTGACCTGACTTGGATGGATCACGTGAGAAGCTTCTAATGTAATTGGAAAAGGACAATCAAGTTCGGACTGGAAAGACAGTGTCGGTGAAAGTGTTCCGGATGTAAGCACTATCGAATGAACTGCGTTTTTGATAGCCTGTAAATATGTGTGACAAAAGCAATCATGTAACATGTAAGTAGGCTAGGCATGAATTTGGGCTAAACAATTCAGTTTAAACACGTAGTTATTAACACGTGTAGTAAACTTCTCACAAAGAATGCAATAGCTGGATTGAGGCACCAAATATTCAAAGAGAGAACTTCCTTTGATGTCATTCCAAATCCAGCGGCTCCCTTTTTTCGCTTAACAGTATTTTTCAAAAGAGCAATTCTAAAGTCATCACGATGTTTCCCGTTATCGCAGTTCAAAGACTCGAACAACCGAAAAACGTCTCCCATAAGTTTAACGGTAGTAGCCAAAAGCATTTCATTTTTGTTTGGCTTCTCCTGGCGAGTCCGTTCCTTTTGTTGTTCATACTCTTCATCACGGTGCTTAAGGATTACTTTGAAATAGTCCTGGTAAAAAGTAAATTTGAGTCGGTAGCATAAACATTAAATTAATAATTTTAAACTTATCAAAGAGTATTCATTATATAAAACTTACCAAATTTGCGTTCACAACATTGATTATCAGACCGGCCCCCTCTAATTCCGCAATAACGCCCGTGCCTGTCCAGTGTTTACCAGAACTATCCATTCCAAAGTTTTGCAAGCTGTTTACATGGGAACGCATCCACCCGCTCAAGGTAGACAAAAACAGTGCCTGAAAGACAATTATTTCATTTTTTCAATGTCTGGCAAAAATTGGCGCAAACGAATGAGACGTATGGGCTGTAACAGATGCTAAACATTGATAAAAGTGTGTGTGTGTGTGTGTAGTTACTTTCCAATTATTTATTTTGCTTACCAGTCTTTCGTGTGCATACGGTTCGAAACCTCCTTTGAGACCAACATTTTCAAAATCTTGCATTGCAGCCTGGATTTCATCCTGACAAACAACAAAACTCGAAGCTTCTCTGCAAGCACCCTCCATGTTGTGTGCAATCAATCAAAAAATACAATCTGATTCTGCAAATCAATTGACATCTGCACATGGAGTCAACAGTCATGAATTATCAAGAGTTCATTTTAAAACATTAACTCAAACTAATAAAGTATTACTATTTTGTAACTGCTTACACTTTTTCGAATAGCATGATCAAGCAAATAATTGTACGGACAAAATATAATGTCAGCCTGATCCATCAAATTTTGTGATAGAAAGTAGGGACATATTCTGAACTATTACATGCGAATTATTATCAAATTAGAATACGACAGTAGGTAATGCATTTATACAAGATTGATGTTTAATTGGATGTTTGTAATATTAAATACTTTTCTCCCTGCATTCACCAAGTCCTCCAAGTCATGCGAGCTAGAAATATTTAATTCCTTTAACATGTAAAAATTACCATATTTCTTAGCCTGTGCTTGCCAGGAACAGCCGTCTCCCTGTTAATACAAAATTATTTTTAAAAAAGCTCGTGATTGAAAATAAGTTGCTTGCTAGTGGGTTTTCCACCACCACAACTACTATGGAACTAGACTATAATAATAAATACGAAACAATACATGTGGGACGCTATCCAAGAGTTCTTTGCATGCTTCATTTTTATTCGATAGTTTTTCAACTACTGGATTGACACAAGTGTGTTCACGACTCGCTAAAACACCGGACCTACAAGATTTAGAAGTGGAAAACAATAAAGTGTAACGTATTAAAATATCCTGTAATTAGCAAAAAGCATGTCATTTTTGATCCATATACGGGTATTACTCTACTGTAATCTCGTTAAGCAGCTGTGGCTTATTTATAAAATTATGATATTTTTCAGAGCCCTTGAGCTATAGGAAATGATCTGTTTTTAGTTCAAACAGGTGATATAATTTGACGTTACTGTGTCGACAAAAGAGGAAAGTATTACGAAAATCACTTGACGTTTAGCTCGTGAATATATACAACTACTTGGTATTTACACTTATTTCTGTTTCTTATTATTTGACTCGCACTTATTGATGGACATGTTGAAACAAACAATGAAGAACACTTTGACCGGGAAGCTTTACCTGACGTTCCTGTACCCAGTCCTCTGGAGTTCTTGAGTAATTTGAGAAATCTGCTTGTGTGTCCTTGTTCCAAAGTAGATTTTAGGCACTCTAAAAATAGTAAAAGAATTAGATAATTCAGAAGTAATTTTCTCAAGGATGCAGTAAAAACATCTTTGTGTCATGCAGAGGATCTTAGTATTAAGTAAATTACAAAAAATTCGTAAACTTACGACTCTAGTTTTTCAGCCGGTGACGATACATGATTATCGGCAAGATTTTCTAGATTAACTGCAGCAGGTGTGGTTTATTAAATAATGTTATCAAACATGAACTCGTATTAAAAATATTGTCAGATATGTAATTCTATATGTTTTGCCAACTTGGAATGTTGGGGACCGCGTAGTACAGCTTGTCATTTGTCTTGACTGACCGTCATCGTTATCGTCATCTGTCATTATGACACCTGTTAGAGGCACTGGCTCATTCTGATCCATTGATTCATCCGACGTCATCAAAGAGTCTTTCGAAGAGATTTTCGTTGTCGATGAGTCCAACAACTCTGTTGTAATTTGTTTAAAAACAATCCATGTCATCAATTGTGTGGATTAACTTGAATATCATTCGTATGATTTTATTCCTTTATTTACGAGTCAACTCATTCGGTATTCGCAATACCTTGGTTTACAGTGACCAACATCGTATAATAGTCTGATTTAAATGATTGCAAATATACTCGAGTCAATGGGATGCCTTGGATAACTGGATGCAACGATCAATAATTTCTTAAATTAAATCATTGTACAGAGTATTCCCATTGTTATTATTATTATTATTATTATTATTATTGTCTTAGGTGTTTTCCTCTTTGGTAAGACAATTACGCAATAGAGTCATAGAAACACAGGGTGAGAATTTGTCATTTCTGATGACAACAATAGCTGAAAATTATATTTTCAGAAAGATTTTAGTTTACTAGGCGAGAGATTTGTAGAGCGCGATGCCCGGTGAACCGCGAGACCATCACTTCCTTCAACTCTCTCGAGCTGTCATGGATCCTTGTTGTGTTTAAAAAATAAAACTTCAAAGGTCATTCGTCTCAACCACCTACTAATTATTATCATCCTCGTCAACTGCATAACAGGATTATTGTTATTCGAAAGCAGGCAGGTCTGTCATACCCGGGATTAGAACATTCAAATTCGAAATTTTAAACCACATTTGTTGGTTAATGGTTGCCATGTCATTGGCATGATCAGGATATTAATTGGTAAATTAAGTAGTTGCGGAATCTATTTGTACTCTGTACATAATGTGATCAATCCTCAGCGTATCGTAATTGATGGATCTGACCTGCTCAAGTCTCACACGTTTACGAAAAAAGTGACAATTTCTATTATACGCTAATTGCGAGGGAAATAAAATTCGAGCCCTTTTTAAAGGGCGGCTATGGGGTAACCTTCTCTAAAGCCTTTCATTAATTTTACTCTGCTAAAATAAGTATAGTTCTTCTCAATGATAGGTATGCTGTAAATCCTCTAATACAACGACCCCGTTTTAATTAAACTCGGAGATTTATCACCTCGTTGTATTAGAGTACTTGCAATCATTGCATTTTATTAATTTGTGAGCTTATACAAGTAGGTTTCAATGAAACTCCAACGCAGCAAATGACGTGAAAGGAATGGCTAAGCAGTCTACTTGGATATTGATGGCAGCCAATTACACAACGGGTAAGGATAAGTGACGACAAGTAATTACTTGTAGCGCAGAGTGGATTGCTTTTAGATGGAAATGGAGATGATCAAACTGGTTCAAAAGTTTATTCAAAACCTATAGCATAGGACTCAAATACTTGTCAAGTAAAACAATTTAAAAGTGTCGTTACGTCCTAAATCTATAATATACTAAATAAAACTGATTTTTTGACTTTGCTCAAGTTTAATCCAATGTGGATCGATGCCTTGGATCCAATTAACCCAGTTATTGGAAACACTGCCATCCCTCAAGAAACACATGTTTGCAGACACACTAAAGGGCCCGTCAGTATAGTATTATTCCGAATAGCAGTTTAAATTTTTGGTTTTAAATTAACATTGTTTGAAGGCTTTCAACCAGCCTTTAAAAGTAAGAAGTGGAAAAAATTGAGACTACAACGTTCATTACACACTGCTCCGAAGAGCAACTTTTCACCGTATATCAACATGGAATTGTCATGTGTCTATATTTTCGTACTTTGTAATTACAGCATCATCATCTTAAAGATTGTAGTGTCCATTTTCCAAATAATATTTAATATATAGTTACCATTAAAACATGAAGGCTGAAACCGTCGTGGTTAAAGGTTTATGAAATCTGGTATTCTAAAATAAATGAAAGTCTACGGCAAAGACAGAGAATCCTGTAGGTCCAGAAGAGCTGTCGCAACCAAGCACATGGCACATGAAATGTCCTTCCGTCCGGAAATATGTAAATATGTTGTCGTTCCTTCACTTCGTACTACATACGCACATACACACTTTCTCCCGGGCTCCCCATCATGTACACTATCATGTACGCGCCCTGAAAATCCATATTCTATGTCTCGTGCTATTCGTTTTCATATTTGTAATCCCGACCAGTCTAAAAACTTTACTCATACAACTTTCGAAAATCAATCAAATTTATTTCAAAAAATTTCTGACATTTTGGGAATACCAACAGACTCCACGTGACAGTATCAGAGCTGAAAAAGTTTCAAAATGACATCTGGATAACACTGACTGGGATCACAATAGAGCAGAATTCCCACGGCAGACTGAATCACTGCACTCGATATCAAAGCGTTGCATTCAATGTTCAACCATTTCCCTTTCTATATTGTATATACCAAGCCTACTAGAACGCAGAACGAGAATCCACCTGATTAAATCTGCGTGAATTCTAATTCACTCAGATTCTTGTGTCTACAAGCCTCACACGCCAAATGTCAACTTTCACAATTATCTTTTTCTCCCATAATAACAAAAATAACGATAATGCATTCAAAAAAAAACTGAAAACTACACTTGCAATTCTTTCCATCTTCAAAAATTCAAACGCAGATCCCATAATGCGTTTGTAGCATCATACGAATTGACGTTTTGGTCTGGACCGCATTGAGCATTAAAACATAAAAACGTTCCACTTCCCATATTTCATTTGATTAATCCAAATTTTTTCACGTGATGTACGTATACATTAAAGTTACCAAATAGATTTAGCTTTATACTGATAGTACCTATTTAATATTAATCTTATTAAGTATAATGTACAGTGGGAACATGTATCGCTGTCGTCGTCTGCTATAATTCAACATTCGACGCAGGCAGTGAATTTCAAATGGCGTACATCACCCATACGCAGTGGAGTAAAAGGAAAATAAGTGAAAGAGAGGAAATTATGGTATGTTACATTGGTCCATTCAATATACAAGAAGGTATGAGGAAGGAGAAACATTCTTGTATCACTATCAATCACCTGGATTCCCTTCGTTTCATGATATGTAATGTGCTAAGGTCGGGAAGGACTTGACAAAGTAGGCACTTGGACGGACTCTGCGGATGAGGCTCTAATGTTTGCATCTACTGATTCTCGTCATACCAGCAATACCCCTTAACATCGTCGCTCGTGTAAACATGACATATATAACATACTCTAACCAAGTTTAACAATGGACCATCTCAACTTTGAAATGCCAAACAAAAAAAACAAACAATGCTCTATTGTTCTTTCCTATAGGTCCTCAATCCAAGAAAAGCCGACGGTTAGGCAATTCACACATGTATACAATTATAAAACTCTTTATAAGATGACAGTTAATTAACTTTGCAACCTGTTTTGTACGTGTAGTACTTTAATAAATGCGAGTTGAAAGTGTGCTGTGTTACCATTGCACATACATTTAAGCATTATTCTGATAATTAATTTTAATGCTCAAAGTTATATACTGCGGCTCTTTCAAGCTGACAGAGGGACGCTATTTCACGTTTTATTATAATATTAACAATAGTGCTTTAAGTATATATTTCAAATTTTGCATGTCTTCAAAACATGTATCTGGCTGTATTATATAGCGTTACTGTCGGATTTGTGTTCCAAGCAAAAGTGAAAGCTAGTTGAAAGATACATGAATGCAAGGGCGGTGTAATAATAACATAAATGCAAGAACGGTCGCTGCTACACATAATACAGCAAACATTCAAATGTTATTATCTGCTTTTGCTTTCACCACAGTGAAAGCGTTAATAAATGGAACTAGTTGAAAATGCTTTTATGTGCATTCGGGGAAAGTTAATTTGAAACTCAACTGAGTTTGGTTAAAGTGTAAGCGTAGAAGTAGTTGTTAGTTTTGCCAACGATTACTTTTAGTTTTGGAGGAACACGCAATACGTTCAGGATACTACAATACTAGAATACTACTTTAATACTACACAAATGCATAATTGCTATTACTGTATAAAATGAATTGAGGCGCTATGAGAGAGACTACCGCGTAAAGACATGCTAATTCACATAGATAGCCTTATGATAACAGACAAATATACAAATTTCTATTCTCTCCACTCTCACTCTCATCAACGGACTGTGTGAGCAATGTTTAGGAAAATACTGAAAATGGTAATACGGGATAATGCAGCCTCGGCGATAAATGTATATAATTTCCTAACGTCTTCAAACAACGCGGCACAATATGTTACCAGACGTATGTCAATGTAAGACATGTAGTATACATATATGTAATATGGACATGCTTCAATGCACCAGACCACGATGAACGCTGTAGTGGAAAAAAATTGATGACTGGTTCATGAATAAATGAATGCAATAAACCAATATTTAGGTATAATAACAGGGGAAGGGGAAGCGAGAGGGCTGTAAATCTAGATGGAAGAAGTAACTTGTATCGTTGAAATGTTTAATGTTTCCTCAAAGAAGACAAAGACGACTCAAAGAAGATAAGAAGCCGACACGAGAAGGGGAAACAAGTTTTAAGCATCAAAGTAATTATTATAGCACATACAGTTAAAGAAAAGATTTTCATATTATATGAACAGTCCGTGCAGTGTAATGTAGTCGAGTGTATTGGTAGTTTGTGTCTCGGAAATGTGGATCGTAAATTTCGTCGGACGATAAACTTGCGCTGAATATCTACGACTCGTCATTCAACGCATACTACATTATTAAAGCTATAAAATTGTCAAGATGGAGTCCCTTCTTGATGCGTTCGTTCGTACGACAACAGAGCACATTGTACTCCTTGTACTTACCACCTGTATCATTATTATACTCACGGAGCAAACACAAGCAGGGACAGCAGTCCTACTACTAAATTACTCTAACCAATGTCAACGCCCACTTTGATACTTTCACTCAAGCCCAGCCATGTAACGAGAAGAGCAACCTAAATGTCCACATAATATGTCAAAAAATGTGCAAAAGATGAAAGTCTTATGAGAACGTCAACGCAACGAGGGCTCCCCTATATATTTCTATAAAAATATGTGCACTTGGTAATTATCAACTACCGAACCAAAGTTGAAGCGCTGCGATAGTCGTATCAAACATAATTCCATATTATATCAGAACCAGAGCCAGACTCAATCTACCTTTCCGTTCAGTATCATCATTTTGTCGTTCATCACTATCAACATTCTCTCGCGTGTAAACAGTAGTGTAAACAATAAATCTCTCGCACTCACATCAGTTCCATTCAATTTAACTCACGTCTCTATATCATTTGTACTTGTTGGCTCAATTTTTCCACATGGAGCTAAATTTTTCACCATATCACCCGAAACCATCTCAAATTCACAATTTCAAATATCGAACCAGCCCAGTTCACGCTGTATATACGTAAGCATACGTCCATTCCGAATGTCTATAAACTATCAAAGACTGCAGTTTCTATTTTCCATAATCACCATAATATTTACGCAGATTGATAATGTACATTTTGTCACATTATCAATCTTGAGGTTGAATGGTAAAAATGTGGATGCTCCTGCTGATCTTGAATGTTACTTTTCCATCCAATTTAATACCGACGGAGGCTGAACCAACCCAAATGTTTTAACCTTTGCAAGGACAATAACAGAGTAGTTATATTGCTGCAGACTCGTTAAAAATCCTTGGTTTTTTTTTGGCAGAAACACACATTTGCAACACGCCTATTCCATCAATGAAGTAAGTAAAAAAGTTATTCGCAGTATGTAGCCGAGTTTATAATATGCTGATAAAAAAGGGTTGAAAATTTAATGTAATGTAAGTTATGTAATATGTGGGTAGTAGGCTCAGAAAAAGAGAAAAACATGCGAGTAATGCTTTATTACACTATGGACCACTTTAAAATCTAAAATTAGTAGTCAGAACATTTCTATCCAAGCTTCAATCTCCATATCAAAGATACGCTCCAACTTGCGATTATTCAAGACGAACGCATGAGCGAGATAACGAGCACCGATACACACGAGCAGAAGCACTTTAGAGAGGACAATACAATGTGAGGATGCGTGGACATGTCTTACGTAATCTTGTCGATTTGTACCTCGTTTTTGTTTCCGCTTCTTTTTTTTTCCCCGGACCAAAAGTATGCTATTTTTTCGAGTCTTGAAATTTTAAGACTTTTCTGAAAAAATATTTTATTTGGTAGTGACAATTTTAAAGTGCTAAAAATATGTATAAAAAAAGCCAGCCCCCAAGAAGCGGGGGGTTGGAGGGGGGCGGCAGCCCCCCCCCCAGAAAAAAAATTCCAAGGAAGCTCATTATCATACGTGCCTAAGAATAAAACAACAGTTAAACTCACAAGTATTTAAAATGTAATATTTGATGATGACGTTACAGCACTTTTCATAGTTATTGTGTTAGCTAATGCACCTCGCAATTATCCCACTATACCACGTCATGGTGTACTTGTGACTTAACTTGACCAAGAGAATAAGCATACAGATTGTATGAATATACAATCGGACACAGTGTGATTACTTTTTTGACGACGGTGCTTTGTTAATCCTTGAATGTCTGCTCTTGCTATCTGTGTCAAGACAGGGACTTTGTTAATCCTGACCCTGGTAAATTAGTTCCGTATGCCGAAAGTCATAAAAGCATCAAAGACTACTCAAGAATTACCAGATTGTGGGGTGTCTGATTAGGTCCTACGAGTCGTTTTAATAACTTTTGGAAAAAAAATGTGAGAATCGACATTGATAAAAGATTATTGGATACCTCGAGAGCTTTAACTCTGACTACATTCTAGTTCTTGAATCATGGCACTACGAGTCCATGATTATTATCGTATGGTGAACAATATTTTGGACGAAAACCGAGAATATAAAACGTGAATAGACACATCTACTAGACGTTGGGCCGTGGATACCCCAAGTGGAACAAACGTGTTATTTTTACCACTCTTCCCGGAGCCTTCTCAAGTACAGTTTGACTAAACATCCTCTATATCTCTGACTGTACGTAAGTTTACACATTAACGGCTCAGCATGAGATGGCCCACCAAAATATTATTAACGAGTTATGACGACCACTATCATAACTCTAATCCAACAATAATAAAACAATTGCGATGCTACCAAAGAACGTGTAATTATTTGCTGAATAACAAGTAAGAAATCCCGACTTGTCCCCTTTTTTGTTGGATTGGTTAATACGATAGGTATACAGAATATTTACAACATAATAGAACCGTATATAAATTGGTATATTCACATACCATACTACAAGGTGGCTAACGATACAAACCAGGAAAATTCAAGGAAGCAATTGCATAATGGAAATACAGCTGAACATAACATGTAGCAATATCCCCTATACTTATTATCTCAACCTCTTGAATCTCGTATAAATTTTTTAGATCACATAATGACACAGAGAAAATTTACTGCATAGAAAAAACCAACGAGAAAGGCGCTCCATGGGACAAGTGTACACAAAGTCAAAATAGTAAAGCACAACTTACCCGATTCCTGTCTTTGCCAGGCCAACGAAGCACACAGAAGAGCCAAACTTTTCCCCGAGCCAGTGGGACTTTCTAACAAGCAGTTCTTTCTCTGCTTTAATCCTTGAATGACCTGTTCAAAGTTTCCAGATAAAAAAAAACAAAAACAAATTGACACATGAAAGAGGCTTCAGAAAGTTAAAAAACTGGTTTGCTTCTCAGAATTCAATATAAAATAACTAAACTTGTGTACAATTACTTACTTTACTCATCATTGCAAGTTGTAATGGGTAGGCTTTTGTTGGGAAATCAACCTGGACGCCACCGATTGCGTATTTTTTGGCTTCCGCATGAGAAATTTGCGAGACATGTGAGTCAATGGACTGTTGAGTCGAGCTACTCGACTGCGTGAACGTCGACATTTCGACTAGTATTTTATATATTTTGTGGAGCCGAGAAACAAGATTGATCCGACAAAAAATCAGTTACTAATAAATTCACCAGTCATACTCAAATACTTATTTTCAACGAAATGCAGTACGTTTTGAATCTGTTTGAACAACAATCAAACGAATAATTCAGTGTTGATTATTTTAATCGGATAAAGTTGATCCTGAAATCAAACAACAAACGACAATTAATTTTACAACTACATATAATGAGACACAGAGAAAAAACAAGATGAATACTATACGAAAATACGATACATTTGGACACAACAAATGTCTTTCCAACAAATACGTATACTGACTTGCAATTGAAGTAACTACATGCAATTCAAATCTACAAAATGTATATTCATGTTGATTTCACTAAACATGTGAATCAAGTAAGTACGCATTAATTAATACAGGAACGCACAAACAATTAATCACTAACCATTCCTCCCAATTAAAGTTGAAAAGGTCGGAACTCGGATATTCCAGTACAATTGAATTTTGTATTTTGACGCAGTTTACGAATTTTTATTTGCAAGAGTCGACACTCAGCACTGGCACAGAACACACGGAGAATGTACCGCTCGTTATCTCGTCCCGCAACAAGTTTGAATTTTCCAGGGTCGTCTTGAGCGGTGAAATTTGAACTTGAAAAAACATGTGTATCATCCCTTGAGTATATTTCAATTTAGGGAAGAGACACATATTACGTAAGCAATTCTTCTGAAATTTTAGCACCCACCCACCCCCATTGTCACCACCTTAACCATTGCGTAAATGGCTATCTTTAACATTGCACATCATCATTTTGAAAAACTGCCATCCACCCTAGTAGCTTACGTAATATGTGTCTCTTCCCTTATTCCTTCCAATTGAATGAAACTTTGTTGTAGACTGGAATGGTAGTTACTCATTTAGGCATATATTTTATGTATATATATATATATATTACATATATTTTATTCATTTTCATAATGGACAATGGATCTTATGTTTCCTTGACTTGATCACGTAAAAATTACCTCCTTGAATAGGTGTGCTTACACTTTTATTTCGGAATAACACGAGCAACTAATCTGCCCATTAATCACCATCATTATTGCTTTATATATCTATACTAATTAATATAATGACGGCTTCTGTTATTCCGAATTATATTAGATAAAAAAAGTAACGACATATAAGTGGATCCAACAAAGCCATAGTCTTTTATACTCGTACTTACTGTTTAGTCCTGCTTTCGTATTTTATTGCATTATTGTGGGACATTGTAATGAAATTAACATAGACTTGCACCGCCACGCATACAAAACATACTTACCTAAGTGGAACCATCCAACAGATTCCCAGTACATTCGCTACTCCTACTACAGGTAATAGGGTATAAGTTATTGACAGCAGATGAGGGGTCGTTCATAAATGATAATGCCATCGGTGAGGACAGTATGCATAGTTGATAATTGATGACACGTCATGTTGAAAATAGTCGTTTCGAAATGCTAAATTTGCGACATGATGGTGGATAGGTTCTAAAATAGTTGCAATTTGAGTGACATAATGTACGGACAGTCCCTGAGAGTGAGTAAACTGAGCTTAGTCCAGTATTGAACGAATGAAAATATGATTGACATCATTTACGCGCCTTTTAAAGGTGGCCGTTGAAAACTGTTAAACATTGGTTGTATCGTAGAATCGATAGAAAACCACAGACACATACACAGGGAACTCAAATGTGTTTTTGCAGTCTTAATTTTCATCTATTGGGTTTCCAAATTCGTAATGACAGTTTCTGGTTCAGACAATTTCAAGTGATAGTCAATCGAGTTGGGTACAGAAAAGATTACATCGGATTCGTTCCTATTTCGTATACATTCTATCATTTTTTTTAATTGTTGAATGATTGGTCGTTCATATCAAAAGGATATCAATTTTTCGTCTGTTGTCGCGGTCTAGTCGTGGGAACTGAAGCATAAGATTTACTTTTAGTGTTTGTAACTGCTGTCATTTCTAACAAGTAAGATGCAGTTTAATTGTGTTGTAAATAATTAATATTTATAGTATGGAATACTTTATTCTTATTCTCATGTAATTTCGTACAGGCTTCGTTTACTGTCAATTCTTTTTGAATGCCTGCGTGGCGTATGAATTAAATCTAGTCCATAAAAACTGGAAATCGAGCAGTAGGCATCAGTGAGACGACATTCCGTGTTAATGTAGTATATTAAGCTACAAGATAGAATGGACTAATAGATTGTATACCCTGCTGCTGACAACTGTAATGCATAATTACACAGTTCTGATAAGGGTAAACAGAGTGAATCAGAGTTGAGTGATTTGCTACTATCATGCTAACAGCTAAAAAATGAGTGCGATAATAGTAGCCCAGTCTCAACCCCAGAGGATTCGATTCTAGTTGATTCATTCTCGGTTTTTGAATTCAGTACAATGAGATTTACAATTTCTTTTTTAAATTGCATGTTTCAAAGTTTTGGGGCATTCCGTGATCAGACTTGTTGTTGATTTCATTGTTAAGAAAATACTGGGAGCTGAAATAGTCTCACCATGTAATGTATAGTCGTGTGGTTAGATGAGGATGAATGTAGCGCAAGTTTTTGTACATCGTGATCAGACACTGGTGCTTGACTGATCGGCGTTGACTTTTGGGTGTATTGATTTTATCTTTTATATCTTTTTTATATTTTATTATTTAATCTGTCAATTATGAAAATCATAATGCTAGAGACGTAATCAGTACATCAAAAGAATGTACCGCTGTTAAAAGATGTACGAATTAATATATAATTGTGGAATGTGTAAGTATAGGTAACGAGGATCAAGGGGCTACACATCTAATTTTGTTTTGCCATGAGTCAATCAATGTCAACCGCTGTCGCGAGGTGAGTTACATTGTATTCAAAGGCAGCTTATACACTTTATACACACCCATTAATGTTCGTTGTATGAATTTGTTGTAGCTCCTGGTTCGCAAATGCTGTAATACCTCAAAATATACCAAATTAATTGTATGTTTTGTAGGAATGTAGAAGACAAACCACTACACAAGGGTGGTCGTCTTGGAACGGGTGTATCCGAGTCTAGCCAAACGATCCGAAAGGCTACTGGACGCGGAAAACATTCGAAACAAACTGAACGTGACGATCGTCCTGTCGTTCAAGGTTATGGTATAATTACGAGAATCGGGAAGACAGTTGATGCTACTGAAGATGCTATGTTGAGAGCGCAAAATATTTTGAAGGTTATAATGAAGTTGTCACATATTTTGTATTTTTCACATGTTGCAATGTTTTAAAGCAAATTAAAATTGCTGCAGCATAATTTCCGTCTAACGTGGTTATATTCTGTACCTAGGACTCCATTGACCGATCGGCTTTTAAGGGCCGGTCATTAGAAGCTTTGGCTGCGGCCTCCCTGTATGTGGCTTGCCGTGTAGAAGGAGTGTTTGTGTTGTATAGTAAGCTGTGCAAACAAGTCAAAATTAAAAAGATAAATGTCTGTAATTGCTACAAATTAATTATGAGAGAGCTTCAAATCCACCTATCGCCCGTGACATGCTCCACCTACGTTGAGCCATTGTGCAGTCAGTTGGGTCTCCCGGTACACTTCAGCAACGTTACAGACATCGTCGCTAAAGCTGCGGTTGCTTTGGACATTGTTGCTGGTCGGACTCCTGTAGCTGTCGCAGCGGCTGCTATTTATATGGTTTCGCAGGTAATTCATTGGCTCAATTAAGTTGCACATGAATAGTAGAGGGCATATTATGACTAGAGAAAGTGCCATTATTATACAGTGATTTTCCTTTTATTTAAGGTTTCTGGGCCTGAATTGAAATGAAGTCGTCAAGAGATAGCAAGCAACGCAGATTTAGTAGGTGTAACGGTGAGTGCAGTCTACAGAGAAATTCTTCCTGCTGCAAAAAAGATTTTCCCTTTGGATTTCCAGTTTTATACCCCGATCGACGAGTTGCCTATCAGTTAAATTCACGATACTTATACTTAGTTACGGATGTGAACTTGCATACCAAGAATGTCGTCCCTGATCTCTTACGTGTGGGCCCTGTCTGACATTTTGTCATATTCAAATGAAACTAGAGTGTAAGTGTGTTATGAAGTAATTATTAATAATAAGATAAATCACTTGTATTTGAAATGGATCTTTTTTGTAGTTTACTTAATGCTATATTACTTTTCTTAATTCAATAATCAAATGAGTATTGTTATCTCAAGTGTGACAAGTTTTCTTGAGATTGTGATTGCATTTGCTATAGCGTGCAGTTGCATGTTATGCTACCATTACTGTGATTGGCGTATAAAGACATGTTATTTGCGTGTGTACGTATATATAACATTTTGAATTTTACACTGGATTTGCTTCCATATTATGTACTACATGTTAGTTGGACAATATTGTATCTAGCTGCATTCAGTAGTATGTATAATAAAATAATAAAACAAGGATTACGGTTAGCAAAATTAAAAGACAATTGTATTGGAAACATACAGTGTTATTGGATGTGCACTATGTCGTCTCAATTATACTAGTGAAAACCTTTCGAATGATATGCTGTCCGATGAAGTTGATCCAGTGTTGTAAAAGTTTCAACATTCCGGTAATTTATGTAAATAGATAGGAATACTAATAAATAATATATAAAGTATATAAAATTATTGTACTTGCAAATTTCGCAAGTATACACGTGGTGCATTCTTGGTTTCATGTGTTAAAATAAAATATCATATTTATCTACGTATGATGTCTGGTTATATTTGCGTATGAGACGGTCCAACTTTGTGAGGAAATGTCAACATAAATAAGGATGTATTATTGGGTCATCTTATATTTTCAATATGCAATTAATCATGACCTGACCACGAACTACAAGTTCAATAGGTTCGCCTATTAACTCCGGTTTCACTGGTACATCGTTCATGTCTTGATTCATTGACTGACGGGTTCAAATTTCGGATTTAAGATTTGGCGGGAAATTCAGAAAATGTACTTTTCAAAAACTGAAAATCGCCTGGAGGAATTTTCGCCTGAAACATTTGTTATTAACATTTACGAGTCTTACTAATTACTTAATCTTTCACGGCTACCTCCCCTTAATTTCAAGGCTATAAATTGACCAGGCAAGACCTGTCCAACGTTACTGTTAAGGCTTCCATAAAATAAGGGCTGTAGCCCTGGCATTATTGTTATCGTAATCGTTGCTTCTGGTAGTCTTTTGCAGTATCCGATTCATTAATCAGAATTGTATTTTTTCAGGGGAAACTGTAATATGGCTGACAGTACAAAAGGACCGCAAAATTCTTCTGCCAACGATGATGACCTTAACGGTTCTGACGATGAGATGCGCTTAAACAAGAAAGCTAAAAATGGAGATGACAATGATGTGCTGCTGTATCCGAATCCGGACTGTTCTCTAGAGAATAGTGTCCTCGCAATTGATCACGTATGTTGCGAAAAATTAAATATCATGATTTGAAAATGTCGTACAAGGGATGTATCGTGTAAAATGGCAATGAAACTTTAAACAAAAAAGTTTAAATTGTTCCCCGCATACAGTGTGTAGTACAATCAATATTTACTCTGATCACGTTTATGTGCTACAGATACTGGAGGCTATCGTTGCTGAGCTTGACCAAGAAACGCTGTTCGATTGTCGACTCGTCTCACGTCGCTGGATGCGCTTCTGCTCAATTGCCCTACAAAAAATGATTAATCTCGAATTTGTGTACACCTTTAAAGATTACAAAAGTGGTTCAAAGCAACAAGTTTTACTCTGTAATGGCGAGAAAGACCGATCTATCAAAGATTTGGTTGCCCTCATGAACCATTCCACAGACTTTCCATGTCGGTCTTTTTGGTTTGCAAACTATTGCCATGATAAATCAGACTCGTTGGCCCAGCGATTCTTTAACGCTCATGGAGCTGTTGTCAAGAAACTTGGATTAGCAGGATTTGTACTTCTAAGTGACCTACGGCGGCTTCTTGTATCCCATGTACCAAACCTTGAGCAGTTGGTTCTTGATGGAGTTGAATTTACGTGGACAGAATCCGATTATCGTTTGCGTAAATCAGAGACTCCACAAGAAGGACGTTGGCGGAGGGAAGCTCTGTTTCAAGAAGCCACAACCACCGACCCCGGTCTCAGCTCTGGCTTCAACAAGCCCGTCATTAAAAACCTGCGAGTTTTCGCTTGCGATACTCGTATTCCCAACGTTTTTATACAGCAGCTTCTTGCTTGCTCCCCAAATTTAGTTGAAGTGTACCTGCAATTCGAGCTTCTTCATTATCTTGTGCAGCCTGTGAATCGGCTCCATCTCATCAAGAAACTCGACATTAGTGTTCAAAAACAAACTATCGAGTTCCTTAAAGCTCTCGCAGACAATAACAACATAAAAGCTTTGGCAATTCGAGTGATTAATTTATTCGCCTATAGTATTCCTGAAGATCCTGTCTCATACTTGCAAGCCGCAGAAGCTCTCACAAAAATCCTCACCGCGTGCTCTCAAACTTGCCATACACTGTGGTGGAATGATCATATCGAGAATTTCGTGATCCCAACAATGCCGCGTGTGACACACTTCAGTTTCGAATATTATGACGAGACGGAGACGGGACTCCCTGCCAATCTTTTCTCGCAAGGGATCAGACTCGAGGATACGTTTCCTAACCTGACGTGGCTAGAGATATCATCAGACTTTGAAATGGAAAACTTGCCGATTGAAAAAATTTTTGGGAATGACGACCCATTACCGTTTCCCGGGGTAAAGAAGGTTTTCCTCCAATTTCATGCTGGTCCAGATTTACGTCAAAGTTTCCAGGCAATGTTTCCTAATGCTGAAATTACTGAGGGGGGAGGGACTACAAATGAAAGTGACGATGACGATTCTTTCTTTTCCGTAATGTGATAGTACCACATGTGTTGTACTGGTTCGATAAGATTCCAAAAATTTTTGTATTAAAGTGTGACACGTAAGGAACACAATGAATTTAATAGTACTCAACTGTATTACTAGCTTTGATTTACCCAACAAATATTTACTGTAGTTATTGGTTTAATGTTATTGAGTAAATACTCAAGCGCTAGGCGCTTTTTCCACATGTTTTCAAGAAATTTTGACAACGTAAAGTTTAGTAATGATAAGTAATGAACTACATGCTTAAAATCAGTGTCTTTAGTTATAAAAAAATTGTACAGAATCTTACGCAAATCAAAGTATTTGAATAAGTGTTTGAAATATTCTTAACATTCTTCCAATGAACTCATGTTTCATGCTCATAAATTGATAACAAAAGTCACAAGTGTGAAATTGATGACGACATGTTTTCTACAATAAAAGTATTACATTCCTTGTAATTGTCATGTCCTACTAGTTTTTTTTTCGCAAATAATGTAACTACTACTACTACTACCATTATTCTTTAGTAATACATCAAAAAATTCAAAATTTCAATTTTTGTATTTCCGTCAAAACATTAAATAGTAAGATAAATGATGATTTCGACCTGTAAGTGTAAAAACTTGCGCAAAAACGATGTACTATTCCGACTAATACAAGTGCAATATATTCTATTTGGCTCGACAAAACTAGTGTAGTATTGCAAAATATTCTTAATTTCGGTTAAGTATGTAGACGTGTAGGAAAAACTAATTTCGATGTCAAGTGTTCCATGTCCATGTATATCTAGTCGAATCGTTCTCGTTCGTCTCAACCACTCCGTCTCAAAGTATAGTACATTAAAACAGGCGATGATATTAAATTTATAATTATTATTGTCAACTTTTTAATTCCATATTGATGAGAATCAAATGTTGGGACCACTCCCACCACAGAGTAGCAGGCAAAGGGCAATGTTCGAGTCTGGAAGTGCCAAGAAACTGTGGAGAAACTGATATTCTGCTTTAGCGATGACAATTTACCAATCTCAATTGTTGGCCTCACAATTTTTCTCACTCTCACCCGTTTCGTCCTCATTTCCGACAACGTCCAGTTTGGGCAAGTGTGCATTTGGTCGCGCTCATCGATCATCCTGCTGCATTACTAGATCAGACTCTACGGCAACATCTTTCACGATCCATGACTCGTACACATAATTTGATGAAATGAAAATGTAACGGAAAATGTATGTTATGATGACAACTTTTTTAAAAGAAACATTAAGATATGTAATACATAATACTTCACACTCATGGCTGTATGTGGCATTAAAATGTATAATATTGCCGTCTAGTGAAACTGAGGTTCTCACGTTGTAATAGGTAAAGTACGCGTCTTGCGGTGCCTTTCATAAAATAAGACACACCAGTCCAGGGATGTTTTGTCTGTGCGCGCGTGCTCTGCACCCTGCACCACTTCATCTTGGTTTGAGCGAGATGATGACGATTCTCTTATGATTACCTTGCAGCAGACAGATGGAGCTGATCTATCGGGAGCCAGCGCCCGGGGTTCCATCCTTCCGTCGGTTTGGATCTATATTAGGACGGTCCCATCGGTCTGCTACACGAAAATCACAAGAGAAATGTCGTCAACTAGCTGAAACGAGGCTTGAGAGCTGTGGAGCAGGGACTGTTACGAAACGTATAGGATTTGTGTGCTTTATTTTTATTTTTAAAGTAGACGATTGGGTCCTTCCAGACAGTTGACGAACGAGTGATTGTATCTACTAATTTTTTCCATTTTCCGTTTCCATAGAATAATATTTTTAAAACTTATTGCAAAATACTCACACTTTGAACATTACTGATTATATTATTAGATTATATGTAAAAGTAAAATTGAGATCTAGTCATAACCCGAGTTGTAGAGAGTGGATGAAATTAGTGTGGAAATATGCGTATTGAAATAGTATCATTTTGTCATGATGACGGGAACTATCAGTGGTAATAACTCGGAGCTCCTAACCGTTGGTAGTAAAAACCAACGACCCTTGTAAGGCTCGTCAAATTTTCGAAAGAGCAAATTGAAAGCGTAAAATGTTCAATTTACACTCTTCGGACTGAATTAATTAAAATTATAGCTGCAGAAACTGGGATAGTGACGACGGCGGAGAAGAAAATGAATCAACTTAAATTTAAAAAGTCACATCCGCCGGACATAGTTGTGATCATCGTAGCTGTATTCATGATTTGGGACGGTACGCGTAGAGAAATTGTTATTCACATATACATCGGAAAGGCGATTACTACTTGTCGTAATTGGCGTGAGTGACGAGTCAAATTGGTCTGTTGATTTCACTTAAGCTAGAATTGAAACAAAGTTGAACGCAAACATTAAACTATACTAAAATAGGTAGCCAAATTTCAGTAAACAAGAGTCTTTGAAAAATGTAAAACATTCCATTTTAATACTTCAAATCACACGGTTCAATGTTTTTGTAAAGTGCAGATGTTGTTTTTAACTAGAACGGGAATGATATTTTTTGTTTGTGTGTACCGTAAATGCACATGCGGAGAGATTCAGCGAGATGGTCGCTCCTATGATAGATACCCAACTACAAGGTGTCAAGTGGATTAAAAATATATATAAAGCTCTACTTCAGGTCGGCACTAGCAGCCGTAAACGAAACCATAAACAGCGTGTCCGAATGTCAAGTCACCCATATCGAAGAAGATACAAAGAAGATTGAATGCAGAATGCATTTTGTATTTCACTCCAAGAGCTGGAATATGGACTTTTGTCAGAATAATTTTCTTGTATGGCAGATACAAGTACAAACTTGCAAATATCTAATGAGAGATTTTGTCACGTGACACTGACGAGCAGTTTGTTTTTAAGTAGTACATTTTTACAGTGGCAGTGTGTACGTAGTCGGGAGCAGTAGCCACATTCAGTCGTGTCAGTTACCTTTGAGTACACGGATCATAGTCAGTCACCGTCCTGAAGACAATAGTGGAAATCATGACTTCTTCCGTAGTCCAGGATTACATTCGAAAAGAGAAATTTCTTGTGGTGGCCAAGTTGGGCGAAGGAAATTTCGGGACGTGTCACAAGGCCAGAAAATATCAAGAGGAGCATATTGTCGTCGCAATCAAGGGTTCGTATCATGTAAACGAGACTCGCAAGGAGGCTGAGATCATGTCACAGTTGTCTCATCGGAATGTCGTTAAATACTACTCATTCTTCATGGATCCATTTATGAATCGTGCTTACATTACTATGGAGCTCGCTACCATGGTAGGTATACAACATACATATTTAAATTCGTTAAAGTAATTAAAGTTGAATACTAAAATCATGACCTATAGTATACAGTACTGACTAGACTGAGTAGCAGTGTTGCAAAAACAAACTTGTCAATAATTTGATGTTAACCATTTTTTGTTTCGTTTCGGTTTCCGTAGAGCGTGGCTGATCTTTTGAAGAAACGGCATCATGTCTCTGACCCTGAAGCTCGGTCATTCGCGAGGGACATGTTGAATGGTTTGGTCTACCTAAAGACCAAATCGATCGTCCATCGCGACATCAAACCATCAAACTTGCTCGTTAGTAAACATGGTCGCATTCTTATATGCGACTTTGGTATCGCCGTCCAACTGAGTTCCCCAGATGAGTTAATTAGCGGTTTCGGAGGAACCCCGTTGTATATGCCGAGCGAGGTTCATCGTAATCTGGAGTACTCACATCCAGTCGACACATACGGTGTGGGCGCTGTTTTGTACGAGCTGATGCGGGGCAAAAAAGCGTTTGATTTTGGAGACCGTCAGCCTTCATCTGCTCTGTTGGAGGAATACATTGTCGAGGGAAAGTATGACCCCTTACCACCGAATTTTAGTCCCAGCGGAGCAGCCCTAGTGAAGCAGCTCATGAATCCCAGTCCGACGGAACAAATCTCGTGCGAGGATGCATTGAACAGCAGTTTTCTCAAGGACTTTTATATACCTTCATTGCTTCAGCGGTACGTTGCCACTAACCCCCCACGATACTATGAATTCACCCGTGAAGTTTTGAGTCCAGCTCGTCTTCGTCTCTACACTATTCGAAGCAAGGTTCGACGAGTCGTTGAAAAAGTATCCGTATTTACCCCCGGGGTAACAATTGGAGCGCTGACATTTTTGGATGTTCCCCATGCTGTCATCAAGTTTTCAATGACTTTTGCTGACCGACTTCATTATACAGAACGTGGGATAGGTTACCAGCTTACGAATAAATTGAGTGGACTCTTCTTTAAAGAAGATGGCACTTCCATGATACAAAAGATTGTAGGCCAGTCCAGTCAGACCATCTTTATCGACAAGGAAGGAAATGGCCGAGAGACTCGAATAGAGGACGCCGTCGGAACTGCTCTCGAGAAACTTTTTCACTTCTACGTTGTCGAAAATCAAATCGTGGGGAACACTCCCATCACAGAGCAGCAGACAGAGAGTGACGTGCGAGTCTGGAAGTTCAAAGAGACTCCAGGAAAAATGGTATTTTGCTTTAGTAATGGAAACGTGCAAATCTCGTTTGTTGGCCTCACCATGCTTCTCACCCCCACCCGGTTCATACTCGTTCGCGATAACGTCGAGTTTGGCCAAGTGTACACGTGGGACTCGCTCCTCGGTCATCCAGGGTTAATCGAGCAGGGTCTTAGACAGCACATTTCCAACTCCTTGAATCACATTGACAGCATTATAAATCTATAGAGTACTCAGTGGCTCAATCGTGTGAAATCAATTCAATTCAAGCAAGTGAACTACAATTATGTAAAATTAAATTGTGCTTTGATTCTTCGTAAATTACACAGTGTAGCAATCATGATCTTCCTTACACGTTTCTGTTATTATTGAGAATATTCCTATAGTAATCTATAATTCCAACCTAGTACTGACATTGTTGTACCACTCATGTAAACTTTGATCATGTCACATCCAATCATGTTTTTATATTGTTACAATATTACTGGGATAATTCCCAGTTCCGTGTAGTATACTGTATTACACTAATTATGTAAATGACAGTGAATAATTGAATAAACAAATGCATTGAAATGGTCATGTCAGGGCATCGTCGCGACAACTGACTCTTGTACATTTATATACCTTTTAAAATTAACAGTTTCGCTTCTTCAGTTATTTAACGGGCGCATGACGCGTCAACATTTGCACAGTAATACATCGGAAAGAAAATCACAATTTCAGGAATCCAGTATGACTTTCTTTACTCAGTAATTACCTGGCTGTGCGTCGGTTACTTACTGTGTATTTAAATACTGGTTATGACTAGTGTCAGGCAATAAAGTACGTACAATTGATCGAATACCACACTCTGTGAAACATCTCTGGAGAAAACTGCTGCTACTATTCCATCGCAATTTTAAAAAGTATGAAAACAAGTATGATGGTTTTCATCACTAATAATTTCATGAATTTCACTTGTCTTTTTGGTAGAAGGTGGTAGTATACGACTTGCAGAGTTTAGAAAGTGACGGAAGTTGTCCATGCTTTAGCTGCAACACAGTCTTCTTACTACCTGTAGCTAGTTGGTACCGTTCTAATACATATTCTAATACATACCATAATTCTATTCAACCAAGTCACGACAGACGATAGATCCAAAGCTGAAATTCTCATAACTGCCTGTAGAGACCTCAACATGCAGTCTGCTATTCAAGAGACCATCTCCAAGGAGAATATTGAACCTGGCACTAGCAATGATGTGGTTTTGCTCTTTCCAAATTTAAATGTCTCACTGGAAGAAGGCGTGTTTTTAATTGACCACGCGAGTTAAAACATGTACAGTCGCCATACTTCCGTAATAACGAAACTTTTCAATTTTAAATATGTAATACTGTGTATGTATAAACTCGTCGTTTTGACGTTAAAGGTCAATAATCGAAGAAACCATGTATCCAGTTTATAACTTCATTTGTTTACCAGATTATAGAGTCTATATTCATGGATCTTGACCGAGACACGTTAACGAATTGCCGCCTCGTCTCTCGTCGATGGCTGTACTTTAGCTCTGCATCCATGCGGAAGAACGTTACCATCAAATTTGGGCTAATGGGCAAACACGGGGAACCACTGTATTACGTACGTAATGATCATCCGATGAGCGAACTGATTCCTCTCATGTATAATTCCACTAGTTTTCCCTGTAGTTCCCTTGCCTTTTGGAGCCCTCCGGACCCGCTTCTAAAGCCACCTGAACTAGATCAAGACTTTTTTGCCGCTCATGGACACCTTATTAATAAGCATGAATTTGGCGGCGCTTACCACACGAGTCAGGTGAAAAGGATTCTCCTCATACAAGTGCCAAACCTCGAAGAGTTGACGTTTGTTTGGATGCAATTTGATGATGACCCCGCTGATGGGCGAGTTGAAACAAAATCACGCGTTTACAAAAAACTGAAAAAATATGTTGTGTTGGATACAAGCTCTACAATTCCCGACATGTTTCTACAACAATTGATCAAGTGTTCTCCAAATTTAGTTGAAGTAGTTGTGCCGCTGAAATATCTTCACTTTCTCATCGACCCTCTGAATCGCCTCCACCTCATCAAGAAACTAAATCTCCATGTTTTCCGTGTGAATGAAGATTGTATCGATTCACTTTTAGCTGTTGGAAACAGTCGCCATGATAAATGGGTAGTTCAAGAGATTTCTTTTGCCGGGCTCTGGGGTGATAAAAATGGGGATTTTCCAACTTTGCAAGTGGCGAAAGCATTGGCTAACATTCTCGAGGGATGTTCCGGAACTTGTCGTAAACTCGAGTGTCATCTGCCTGCCAACAATTATCGCTTCCCAACAATACCTCTAGTGAAAGATGTCATTTTTACGTGTTTCGACGACAACTCATCTAGTATTTTTGTGGACGGTGCGAATCTTGGAGACACTTTCCCTAATTTACGATCCCCTCGAATTAACTGCTACTGCTAACGGTCTCGACCTCAACATTTTTTGCAATTTGCTTGGACAGAATCCTGTACCTTTTCCAATAGTGAGGAAGGTTCGTTTTTATCCATTTCATTGCGGCCACTTTATTAAAAACTCTCAGCATGTACTTACAGTGATGAAAGACATTTTTCCCAAGGCTACAATTGAGACGCACATGGTGAATGAAAGCGACATTAAAGAGGCTATAATTGCCATTAATATGGGTTGTTAAAATGAAATTGAATATGTCATAAATGACACGGACACAGAGAATGAAAGTGAAAGCGACGAGGGACAGATACCTAGTTGGACACGAAATGTGATTTTGTTTTGCAATATTAGTGAAATGATGATTATCAAAATCGTAATATTACATTTGTTAAACTAAGCTTGATTAAAATTTGCAAAGTATGCTACGATTTTTTACGTGTATGCTTACATTTCAATCCTAGTTTTTTGTTGCCAGTTACAAGACACTGTTGCCCGCATTCGAATAAGTTACGTTGTATAATCTATGCTACATGTTTTTAGATGCTGAGCTTTGTCTCGTACATCATCTTATGAAATGATGGTCACGTTTCTGAGCAAACTGAATTCACATAAATTTCAAAACTTTACAAATGCAATGTAGACGAGTTGTATAATTTTTGGTAACGGTCTTGCACAGTATGTGTTTGGATTGTGCAGTTATCCACTTTTCCGCCTAGGACGTTTTTCGCCAGCAGTTACCCGGATCTTTGCCTATGTACCCGTATGTAAGATGTTCCGACTCATGCTGGTAGGGTATAGTGATACATCATTAAATACTTTCTTCGCGACATATACAATGTAATCTAAAATTTATTAAACCTTGAGTGAAATGTGTGTAGTTAAACAAAATATGAATTAAAAGATGTAAAAATTCTGTACATACGCATACTGACGTCGCACATAATGTCTACTGGTTACGAGATATTATGTAATACGACTGGGAAACTCAACTAGTCAACTCAGTGTTTCTCAAAGTTTGATATTTCTAATATTCCATCACTAATTTCCAAATCCATTTTAGCTATAATACATAGAAACTCCCCAAAACAGAATAGTACCATAGACTTTCAAGAGAGTCAAACTTATAAAATAAGATGTTGACTGAAATAAATTACTTGCTAGGCTAATAAATCTGTGCTATAGTTTGTTTTATTTTCCCAAACCCTGTACCTTAGCACTCAAATGTACTTGTTTTCCATTTGTTTTGTTTTTTGGAACTGGAAAAAATGACCACGGTTACTGCATGGGGACAAATGTCCGGGACAAAGTGTCTTATGGAGTGCTTGCATTATGTGATTAGCCATGTCTCATTTATTCTATGGACACCCTCACTAGCATTATTGCGTTGTAACTTCCGGATGACTGAAATAGTGTTACGAGATTCGCAAATTGTAGTCGTCTAGTTAGTTGTCAGTTGTTGAATTTATCAACAGATTGGCTAGTCTGGAAATTTGGAAAATCCTAGAATGAATACGGCTCAGATTGTTCGATTAAAAATAATTCAAACCCACTTTAATGGTCAATGTAATTCAGTCTCACTTGGAAAGTCATAACCTCTGCTTGATTTGACCAGTCCAAATGTGCGCATAGCCGTCACGTACAAATACAAAGGTGGCATAAATCTGTGTTTGTACAACTTCTCGTCCCTCTCGACCTCATCCCACCATTGCTCCTGTCCAAACAGTTTTACATTGTTGACGAGCCATATGTAGCTGTGGACAGTGTACATTCATCTGATAATGTGGTTAGCGGACGGTGTGGGTATGTCGATCGGGAACTAATGGTTGAAAGTGTATTTCGCCTGTAAAGAATCAAGACGATCTATATCAAATTTATGCCAGAATTGTAATGAGCTGTTGTATTATATATTCACTACCAAAGCATTAATTAATTGGATGCATTCACATGCTTTTTGAAAGTATAAAAAGTTCAACCTATACGTTTGCGAAAGTGTAAATTTTACATCTACATTATTTTAAAACATTAAGTGCTCAATTTGCATGTCGTAAAAGGTGTTAGATACTGGGTTTGTATAATTTTGAAAAGTGCCAGGTATTTATTTACATGTTTTTGTAAATACGAAATGTTGATATTTCAATATCTTGGTTTTGAAACGTATGCAATATTTTATCATTTTATGACACGGCTTGTGTTTGAACAGGTACGTGGCCGCTGCCATGTCATTTCGTTATAACAGATGTAACGTATTCTCAGAGTGCTTAACTGAGCTTCCCGCTACTACGTCATGTGATATTTCTTAAATGTAAACGAATCCCTCAAAATCATGCAAATACGAAATGAGTAATACAAGGAGTGGGTGTCATTTTTCCGGGCCCGTCCCTGTAACGCAATAGTTGCTAGACCCCCAAGTCGTTTGTATTGTGGGTGGACCCCCTCGGTTACATAAAATCAGGTGTTGGGGCACACCCCAGTAGAAAGTAAATACGCTCGTACTATGCAGTATGGCATTTCAGAAACTGATAATGCAGTTGCGCCGTCAACAGTTTAATATGTTACTACAAATTACCATTGAGTGCTATACCAAACATGCAGCCGGAGCCATCGACGACATTATTGAGCTTTTCGTTGTCCTTTTCACATAAACGTGCTACTGACGATTACACACGCTTAAATTACGCAACAACTACCGTACTTCAGTATACAAAACTGTCATTCGGTAGGTAGGTGTTGATGGGAGCGGATCTTAATCATAGATAGAGTGATCAATAATTTCAATTGTCATCATCAAATTAAGAGTTTTTGTACACTTTGCATTGGAAATCGCAATCCGTATTGGAGGTAGTAGCCACGATGGGTGACGTTGATGTCCACGACGACCCTCTGGAAAATAGGTATGAATTTATTTCATTTTAAAATTACTTGTCGTACCACAAATAACCCTGTCGAATATGTGGTATCTCACGATCGCATATTTTGTATTCTGCATGGTTTGTGTGCCTTGGCGTGGCTGTGGTGTGTGTGTGTGTGTGTGTGTGTGTGTGTGTGTAACTGTGACACTCGTGTGTGCGAAAACAAAAGATTATGTAGTCAGTTTAGGTCAATGTAGTTTATGTAGCCGTAGCACGGCTATATTCATTTCTTTACAGACTGCTACATTCGTCTAGAACGTATTTCCGTCGGGTAAATAAGAATTTGGAAAAACTCAAATCGCCAATCGTCATCTTAGAAATCACAAATCGTTTACTTTTATTACAGTAGTAGAAAGTATTTTATTTATAACATTCATGAATTAATTACTACTTTTGCTAATTACCGATCATCATATTATCACACACCTGTACATAGAGTATGTCTTGTTTGAAGCCACTCCTTGTATGAGTGTACTTCCTACCGAGAACGAAATTCCCGGTGGGTATAAATTTTAAACTATTAAATGTGACTTGACTTTGACTAACCCACACGGTCACGATATTCTCGTGTAAATAATTAAATTCCGAAATTGTGGTGTCGCAAAGTTTGAAACTCACTTCTTGTTTTTTTCAAATTAAAATAGCAATATCTGCTGGCTAAACAAATGAAAATTATGAAAATCGGTATTCGCGCATTTGTTAATTATTCACTTTGATCTGTCGGTCACTGTACGTGTGAGACCACGGGTCAACCCATTACCACCTTTGTTTCCCGTGTGGATACACATGACATATGAAAGGCAGGACTTGTTTCACAAAGAAATCGTTGTGTACATACCTAGGTAAACAAGTATCAGCCTGTTGTAATAAAAACAAGTCCAGATGAGCACATGTACATGACGTAAGACACAATATGTGGTATAAGGTCACTTTCTTAATGGCCATTTTCCTCCCGGAATTTTCCTTACAAACACACACACACACACACACACACATACACACACACACACACACACATACACAGTCAGAGGACATTTTCCTCCCGGCATCGAAATTCGTATAAAACCACAATAAACGAGTACTTCTTTCCACATAAATGTTGTATTTGTATAAAGTCTTGAAAGTAAGTAAAAATCATATTTTCAAGTACTAAAATTGGTTTTTTAACATTTTGTATGAAATTAAGGTCAATAATATAAAAGTCCAACGTGAAAAAGATTAAAATAAACGCGAGTCAGTGAGTGCGTAAACATGAAATAACCAGGTGCAGATCGACACTTAATTCAAGTGTTCTCCCAGACATGACATTTCGTGGTATCCATGAGAATATTAGAAATTTCGAATATTTCTTTCCAAATTAATTTTTCACAAAGTGAACAATAGAATGTGAAAGGGCACAGTGACAAGTAAGAAAATATGATTGTCTTTCCACGTAAGAATGTATTTTTGGGGTCAGTTCAACTTTCGCCGAGTCAGACTGACCAATGGGGGACGACGGGGGTGAACGGATGCATTTATGCCCCTTCAGTGTCAAAAGCCTTAAAATATACCTCTGACGGGTGTATGTATCCGCTACGCGGACACATTTAGTCCTTTCAAAGACGGCTAAATATAGCCATACGACGACGATATAAACTACATTGGACCCGACTGATTTTGCATGGTTGGTGGACCCTAGCGTGGCTGCGTATGCGTAATTGTGACACTCGTTTGTGTGAAAACAAAAAAAGATGCGTAGTTTCTTAATAGTAACTATTATTGTGTGTGCGTTGCAGGATAAATCAAGTTGCCAACGAATTTGCACGAATGTACGGAATCATACCAGATCGAATAGACACACTTTTCCCTCGGCTGACGCCGTTTATTGAGTTGAAAAACGATGACTCACCGTTTCAACCAATGCATTTGTCGCCCGAACAACTTGGACCCGGTAACTTTGACATACTTTCATTTTTGTATTGCCTACAGGCGCAATCACACTAAACTTTGTAACGTTTGCTTTCACGTACGTAACCTGCAAACCACTCTTATGACTGACAAATCAGTGCAATTATTAATGTGTTATTTCTTTCAGTATTCGTGCATCACAGGCGTGATCAAGTTTTGCAGTGGGTGCCTAATGCTGGTATTTTGGACAGATCCGATTACACTGGAATACCTGACCGTCCTCCGAATGACGTAGAAGTCGTTTTCATTGACACCGTCGATGGTCTGAATGACGCAATACATACGATGGAACAGCACGAGATTGTGTACTGTCACGTAGAGGAGGAAGATATTTTCTCATATAGAGGAATTACTGCATTGTTGGTGTTCTACATTGGGGGCAGGCAAGTCTTTATTGTCGACACACTTGCATTGTATGAGCACCTGAACTGCCTCAATACCATTTTCATGTGTGAACACATCATGAAAGTTTTCTTTGATGCCGAAAGCATAGTCACCACTTTGCAGAGGGACTTTTCCCTATACATTGTCGGTCTGTTGGATCTAAAGTTGGGGCCGGCCGTGCTGTCTGCCGATCGAACTTTCGAAGAGAATATTCACCAGCTGTCGGGAGGGGTGATGGCGATGAGGTGGCACCTCTGCGACTTTTGTCTACGACCATTACCTCCACCTTTAATAAATTTTCTTGCTCTGCGGGTTTGCGCCCTCCCATCAATCATGAAGTTGCAATTTCGTCATGCAGGAGGTAATGTGTTCCCGGTCTCACTTTCTCAAGCAATTATCCACTCGAGAGACATGTGTCTAAAGATGTACGTTAAACCGGAGAACACAGACCGTTGTACTAGTTCGTCACCCACGGCTGTACAGGTTCTTACCCACCTCGTAGATCTCATTGGTAAGCGAGAGGACATCACACCAGATTATCTGGTCAAATTGCCCATCATCCAAGACATGGCCATCGATAGAAGTGACACTCCTGCTGCATTCGTTTCTCGCTATGAACAGAGCGACGAAATTAAGAAAGAAGTAAAAAAAGTATCTACCCATACTGGCACTTGTTCACACGCGGAGCGACAAACACGCAGTGTTGACCGAGGCATCTCGAATTATAAACCAACCTTACGGTCGCCTTCTTGAAGTGGAGCTCAACGGTGAACAGCGTCGTTAATGTGTATATTCGACACTCAGCCAATGCAATACCTTTCACATGTAGTTGTACTGTGGATTCTCGCCAATGAATTTTACTTAATGATATCTACATGAATTAATATGCACATCTTATTTAATATGTTTACTTTGTTAGTGGTATGCGGTTGTACTTGAGAGATGTGAGAACGTATTGCAATTTGTGATTGAAAAAATTGCTGCGTGTACTGTCTCACATTGAAACTGTGTACATGGCAGTAATATGCATAAATTTGATCATTCCTTTAACGTGATCTGTGGCCGCTGTTCAAATATTACCGCGTTTAAAAACATGTGTAACTTGTATTCGTACATTATCTTGTGGTCTCAGCTACTATTATTTATGATTTCAGTTTTTTTTCTTCAAAACTTTGACTATGTAAAATTATGATAGTTTCTAGTACTTTTTTGAATTGGTCACATTCAAGTCTTGTACATGTGAATAGACTTATGATGATGCCTGCACATTTGTCTTTTTACAAGGATTGGTTCCATTCCGTAATTACGCTCACCTCATTGTGCGACATATTTGTTAAAAATGCAACTCATTGTATTACCATTACTTTGACATTGTGACAAATTCGTGCGTCTCTGATAACATCCTCAAAACTGTGTGAATTAACTGTTTCATCCTGATTATGTACACATATAGGAAGTACTGAATTTAAGGCACTTTTTAAATATAAATTATGAAATGCATTTAATGAAATTAAATTGTGCGCATACACATTGAATGCACATATAAACACGTCCTAGCTAAACATCTATGCATATGTTTTTGAATGATAAGTAGTGTTGCACACAAACATAAAAAACAATCACTACTCATTCTATTCACGTTATATCACGCTAACCTGGAAGACAGGAGTTAGACTATCCAATGTTTAATTTACCGTAAAAGTGACTTTCACTTGTTGCACATCTCCTTACGAGCACCGTTAACGTAGAATACTGAATGGAAACATTGCGGTATGTATCGGATATAGCAATAGCAAGAATAATATGTCATACATTACGTCTAATGTATACACAAATATATGGAATATAATATAAACGCAGATTATTGAATTGCAAGCCCTTGCTACTCAAACTTAATTGATATACGTATAGTTTTAGTAACAGATATCTTACAGCATAGGTCAATGTAATCATTGCACAACCTGTACTGTATGTACAGATAGAGACAGACAGTACAAGTCGTGTTATTATTATTGCGGTAGTAAGTAGTAATATACAGAGAGTAGTCCACGTTGGTTTTCTATACGAAGTAGAAATAAACTTTTCGGTGGACTGCCTGCCGTACTGCTCAAAGAAATAGACTTGACAGAAGGCTAAGAATAAGAGTAAGAATAGGGACAAGACAGACAGGACAGAGCAGGAGAATCAATATCTGCAAGCAATTTCAATAAAATAAAACCACAATTTTTAGTTCTATTAGAAGCAATATAATATAACTCAAAGCCTGTAATGCGGTCGGTTTTCTCGTACATTTTCTAATATTATTGCATAATAAATTAAAGCATACCCAATTTTGTGAAGCATACAATATGTTTGCTATTTTCAGGTACTACATAACTATATTCGCATCAAACACATTATAAAGGGAGTAGACAGCTATACTTTATGCGACGCTGGAGTAAAAAACTTATGTTGTTTTATTAAATTCGCATGAAACTGGAGCATCTTTCTTTATTCTCATCCGCTGAATATTTTGAAAACAAATTTCCCAATTTGGAGGCTCAAATTTACTCTTCTTAGAATCCGGTTCCTCGTCTACCATACCACTTTTCCCCTTGGGTTTGATTTTTCCACTGCGCTCATCTTCCTTCAAACCCGAACCCAAACCTAAACTTACATCCGTTTTCATTTCAGTTTTCTCAAGTAGTTTTTTTGTAGATGTCTTTACTAGCTTTGGAATTTTTCCATTTGCAAGATCTGAATTGGCATTTGAAACCGTTGCCGCTGTTTCAAACTCGATTTTCGGGGGTATACGTTTTCGGGAACGGGTAGCCATTATACCTCTGGAAATTAAGGAAATTACAATCAACATAAAATATTACACATACGACATTGTAATACAAACCATTATCCCCGCGCAAGGCATAGCTATAATATGTGCAATTGTGTACTGTTGACTATACTGTACTGTACACAATAAGGTGTATGTGGTGTATAGTGTGTATGTCTAGCAGCTACGACGAATAATACCACAATCAATAGCAAACAAAAATGTTATAGCTAATATGAAAATACACCAAATAAATTATAATAACATTTAAAAAGTTTAGTATGCTACGTTAGACCCCGATTTCACTTGGGACTTATCCCTGGTATAAGTAGGTTGGCCGTAGCGAAAAGCTGACCGTAGGGCCACCTTTGCTGTACGGACGACCAACTCGGCCGTATGGTCAACCTAGTTATACCAGGGATAAGTTCCAAGTGAAATCAGGGTCTTACATCCATGACACTGACACAATACTAACCGGTGACTAGCAACTAGTAAAGTTAAGCGTTTACTAAAAAGAAATCAAAATTAATTATACATTTGTCTCCAGCGGTGCTTAACTGGAACTCGAATGTGGACTACGAGGAAAATAATGTTTAAAACTAACTAATTCTAAATCAATGTTTGAACTGCAACCCCCACAACAAGTGACAACAAACTTTACTGTCCAGGATATGGGATGACAAATTTGTACACAAGTGACAACTTAAACTAATATTCACTACCTATCTGAATAATATTATAAGAGATGCACTATAGCTGTCAATCACAAGTCCCGGTTTATTACAGTAAATACTGAGAAACACTAAAAATTGCTAGTCCTACTACTTTGCCTTCAAAATAGAAACTACTTAACTAGTAACTAACACCAATAAGCTTCACACAATTTTCAGCGTTTGTTAAAAATACCTTTTAATCTTACAATCCTAACCCTAAAACTAGTTAAGCTTTTTTAATCCTGTATTCAACGATTCGACCATCAGACCATCAACGTGACCGTTTGTACGACGTAATTTGAATTTCGCGGGAAGACGAGAAGACAAAATTTAGTGAAAAGCGAGAATGACAGAGGAGGCTACAAAACCTTTATTATTATTTCAACAAGTGTCTCTTTCAATTGATTTTATTTTTATGGGATTACAGACAGAAAAGAATAACTGAATAAAAGTCCATGATGGGAAAGCGTGTGCTACTACTTAGCTTTAATAATAACTAGAAACTAGAACTAGAGAATATATAATAGACGTCTAAAAAGACTACTTGTCTGGATTAGAATATAGTAGTAACTTACCTAATGATGATCGGTTTCATGTTTTCAAAATTTTAAGAATGTCTGAAGATTTTGTATCTTTTTTCAAAACCGACATACAGAGTGGAGAAGGTTATATCATTATTCTTGTTTTTTAATCATTTTTATGTTTAATCAATATCGTCTGTAAAGAACCAAAATGACCCGTATCCATTTTTAGCTAAAAACAATATTACCTATCTACACAAATATTCAAATATGTCTTGAGATTGAGAGCATTGAAATAGAACATTTTGCACTTTTCAAACACATGGAATTAGAACATGTTGTACCTTTCCAAAAACATGAAAATAGGACATTTTTGCACCTTTTTAAAAACATGGGATTAGAAAATTTTGTACGTTTTCAAAAACATGAAAATAGAATATTTTACGTTTTTCAGACACTCCTAATTAACATTTTACGCATGTTTTTCATTTTTTTTATGGCATAGCTCATTTTATAATTGTAGCTTAAATTGGATTTGGGTAATTTCGGTTCTTCACAGACGATATTCAGTGTCCAAGATTAAAAATTTCAAGATATACAGATCATTGAATGAGAAAATTTCAAAAAATTGGAAAATCCCTAAAGCACTTGCTTTATATGTGATCTAGTTGCTACAAATTCGTTTAAAATTAATGGAAAAGTAGCGTATTATATGTGATCGGACTAAAAACAATTAGAAAATAGTGTCAAAACTTTCATTATTTTACACAGGCAGTTTTTAAAGAACGGAGCTGAAATTACAACTAAAGGTAGCTGAGACTACACTACAACTACAAGGTACATATATCAACATCAGTTACCCAGGTTTTTAAAAGAGATAGTACGATAGAAGAGTTCAAATAAATAAATTAAGGCTTATTTTACTGAATAACAGAGCATAAATACCTAGCTAATGTAAGTAAGTGTGTTGACTGAATGTCATGCAATGTATAAGAGGTAAAAAGTTGGTTTGCATTTTGCTCTACGCAAGTCACTATTTACGACGCAAGAATTTCATGTGTAAAAAGGCAAAGTGATTGTCACTGCACTTTAATAACAAAATAAAGTCGAAAATAAGCAGAATATTGCCAGAGATGTCTTTCACTGAGAGAGCTGCCTCATACATACGATGTGAAGAAATTGCTGTCTGCTTTAACTTGCTTATCTATTTATGTCTGACCATGTGACATGAGTCTATATCACTCTGTCTGCTACGTCTCATAATAACCATTTTGTGGACTCAGTAGACTTTGCGTTAGAATGCTTCAATATTTTAAAGAAGCTCGAAAATATTTGTACAATCTAAACTAATTTTGTTCTCGAAGCCAAAAATCAAAACATTTAATATTTTTATATCTTTTATTTGTGAACCTATATGTAGGTAGATATATGGTATTCTAATTTTCTTTTGGGGTAAACTGTAATTTTGTTTTTCTTGCAGTAAAATAATGTGTAAGATGTATCGTCATTAATTGTGATTAAGAGATCACAAAGATGAGCAAATGTATATACTATATAAGGAGCACGAAAGCATAACTGAAGCCAATGATTTTTGTCTGTTGTTGACTATGGCACCGTTGAAGTTGCGTTGGGCTGGATGTCAAGAAAGCTGGTTCTCTTTTTATTATGAGTTGTTCAACTTGGAATAAAAACAAAAATTCTAAAACTCGAATATATTATGTTTTCCATATTTTAGACTTTGGTTTGGTACAATCCATTTACATACATTTTCACTCCTTTGATAACTAGAAAACCAACCTGAGCTTAAATGACGTTTGCTCTCCTATTGCCAACACATTCAAGTTTTGTATAGAAATCCGTGTTCGTCCAAAATAGAAACATCTAGAGTGCACTGTCCAAACTTGTAATATTTCAGAAAAAATCAAATGAAGTTTTATGAGACCTATGTATTATGAGTTAGTGCAAGTATAAGGGCCCACCTAAGGTGTAATAGCTAGTAAATAAAAGCATATGCTGTCGAGGCCAAGAAAAATAAGTTACCTAGCTACATACACTCGACACAAATATTTTGTTCTGAAAACTTTTTTTTAATGACATAACATCGTATCGTCTATGAAGAAACAAAATGACCCATTTCCATTGTTAGCTAAAAATAATATCCACTATCTACAAAAATATAGTAAAATATATCTTGAAAGCATTTAAATAAAACATTTTGCACTCTTTAAAAATATGCAAATAGAACAATTTGAACTTTTCACAAACATGTAAATATAACACACATATTTTTTTTTTAAATAAAAATAGGTAAGTAAATCCTATTAAGCGTGAATTCTCAGTGGAGACTCGCTAACAGTAGACAAGAGCAGCACCCTTGCCTTGTACTACATAGTATTTGTATATTATTGGCTTTCAAAATTGTCGAGATATTTACCTTTCTTATTTCACATGTAAATATAACACTTTGTACTTTTCGAAAAAATGCAAATATAACATTTAGCACTTTTCACAAACATGTAAATAGAGCATTTTGCACTTTTCAAACAAATGCAAATGGAGCATTTTGAAGTATTCAAAAACTCTTAATTAACATTTTACGCAAGTTTTGGTTTTTGTTTATATGACATATAGCTCATGTTGATTGTAGCTTAAATTGGATATGGGTCATTTTGGTTTCTCACAGACGGTATATGTGTTTCACAATTTAATTTTACTCTGTAAAAACAAAACGAAATCTAATATTAAAAAACCAACCTTACCGTGTGCCCCTCAAACTTTGCAACTTAAATTCTAAATTTAAAAAATAAATAATACAAATTTCAAGATGTTTAAAGTTGAAACTCTTCAACACCCTGCTTCTTAATCTTTGTGTTTTAGTTGACAGTCCGCCGTATATTTGACATAGATGCATTTTACTTAGGTAGGTACATAGTATTGTTTGGATGCACAGATGCATCTCGTCCCTGACTGTGTTAACACCATCTATAGATATATCCAATAGGACTTGGAGAAAAAATCAACAAGAGCCGAGTCGAGCCTGTCCTTTATTTGCTTTACTACTTATAAAATTTACAAATCTAGTTTTGAAGAATAGAACTGTCAAACTCGATTCGATCGAGTCAATGAAACTACTATACTAGCGCATCTATATAGGCAGATTGTCTATAGACATAGACGTCCTAGCACCAAACATCAAATTGGAATTGAGAACTGTTCATAATGTATAAAAGTACTATGATACCAATGCACACCTCTGATTTAAAAGATTAAAATTTCGATTTCAAAGGGCAACTTGTTCCAATTTAAAATTCACAATTTGTACACAAGAAGACAGCAAAATAAATCCAATAAAATTATATCAAATTTCTGAAAAAATTAGTAAGTTTGGAGGTACGCTATTATTTGTAAAGATTGAATTCCACTGTACTAGTTTACAGCCTCATATATTTTTAGATTCAAGTCTGGGTCTGGAGTGCAAGTCCACATCATAACTCACGAGAATATGTTTTCTCAAGTGTTCCTGGTAGCTGCTACTGGTACCGGCACCGCAGTACTGGGACTGGTAGCGGTAGCTGGGATTAGGATTAGTATTGCATGCATATACATAGTCGCGTTAGAAATATGAGGATATTATTTTAAAGCTAGTACATATTATGTCGATTGTATTCGTATTCGTACGTAGTACGTGGAAGGAAGATACAAGAGCGATACAAAAGACAAGAAGACGAGTCAAATAAGACAAGGGATGATGTGGAATGCAAGTCAAAGGGTTTATCATCCCATCATCCACATCTATATATCTACTATTACAAATTACAATCCTCTCCTATAATATGTACATACTAGTTACCTGCACAGCATAATATGCATATGGCCCTTCATCTTTGTCTTGAGGCTTTCTCTAGCTCATTTCACAGGTGACTTTTTACACACATGAGATGAACAGAATTTTTTATTTTACATATATGGAGATATAGCATATTATTATGCACTGATATATGGACATATAATTGCATTGCATGAATCTTTTTTGCTTTATCATTCGAATCGCTATATGTTACTACTTTAATGTAGATCTCCTCTCCTCTGCACACTGCACCAAGAAAGACCAAAGGCATCGTAGTCCCTGTGCCAAAGCAAGATGCTTAATAAAAATGCTTTTGTGTCTCAAACTGAACTGGCCTCACTCATATTTAAATACTAATATATACATAGTATTTACATTCGCATTATAGCTCCTTTAGGTGGAATAGATGGAGGTAAATGTAAGTAGTTTAAGTTAGTGTTAGTCTGGTTTTGGTTCTGGTCCTGGTTGATGGTAGTGGTAGAGGCGGAGGTGCAGTAAGGGAGTTAAAGCTGGTAAGTTTGGTACAGTTTTTCCTGTAGTTGTAGTTGTAGTTATAGTTGTACTAAAGGAGTAGCGAATTTATATGAGAGTCTATATAACACTATAGCACTATAAAGCTATATAGTATAGAAAAGGCACATATTGTGGAGAGTAGGAGAATTGAATGGATTCAAAGGCAGAGAGTCTCGTCATGAGTCAAACATTTGAACATATATTTGAAGCGAGTCAAGCAATAGGAATCACGGGAAATGGAATGGTATTGGTACTATATAGTAGAGGGGTATAGGGTACATAATATTATGAGAAAAAATAGTAAGGCAGTCAGCTTAGACGAGGAGGTAGGTAGGGGAGGCAGAGAGGCGAGGCGAGGTAGGCAAAAGAGGGGTTGGACAGGTGAGTTGATGATTCTTGTATTAGTTGCACATTGATATTCGTGCCTTGAGGTACAGAACACGTAAGTTCTCTCTCTCTTGCTCATTCGCATACTTTTGTGCTCGTCGTCCTCTCAATCCAATATCATTTTATTCTACACACAACAAACATTTTTAATACAGGGACTCAGCATTTTTCCCTCTTGGTCCACTCTTGCAAAAAAAAACAAACAAATCTTGTGTGTGTTTGTGTGTGTGTTCTGGATTACGGATCATTTTCCTTATACTCTCATCCTCTGGTCCTGTTGTTATTTTGTTCTGAGTGCGAACGCCAAGTCGTTGTCGTTAACGTTATCTTTGTCGTTCTCTTGGATTTGGTATTAGTTTCAAATTTTTGCAAAATTCAACTCACAACTGACGAGAACCTCCTGTACAATATAATATCAAAGGGAAGGAAGGTGTAAGAGCATCTGTCTACAGTGCAGTGAAAATTATGAGTCATATCTTACTATATGCAGTGAGCATTATTTCTATTATCTCAACACTTTACAAGCTCTCGTTCGAGTTTATCTAAACCGATACTATATTCTTACAAATGTGCTTTTATTTTTGAGCAGTTCAAATTTTTGCGTCAAAAAATACTAAACTTGTTACAACTTTCTAAAGCAAATATAAAGTGTACATACATACAAACTACTCCAAGTACATGTGTACTACAATTGTAATATTCATACGGATTAGACGGAGGGAGACAAATATACGTTATTAATTACAGTAAATTTGTGACGATTTTTTTGTATTGGTTCTGTGTGTGTGATATGACGACGACGACGACCAACTTTTAAACTTGTGATAAAAGTGACTTGACTACAATAAAAAAACCAACTTGTTCATTTTTCTATAGCTATATAGAAGACAATAAATAATGCTGAAGCAGAAAAGGATAATAATGAGAGAAACAAGGTTCTAATACTGTGTGTTTGTGCTCCTGGTTTATTTTACCTTGATATTTTTCTTTGGTGTATACCACGTACGTTTTAATCAAACCAAGTGTTCATTGACAAGAGGATTTTGATATTTCTCTCACTACATTTGATTAAATCCGCAATCTACATATATAAGTTACCTCTACCCTGGTCCTGGTTACAAGATCAAGTGTTTATAAAATAACGTGTCAAAATGAACATGAACCTTGAGGGGACAACAACCATTACAGTAGATCTGTGTAGAGTTTATACAGGAATTAAATTAGAACTAAGCCCGTTCGGGTAAACTGCGACATCATCATCACAAATAAATTTAAAAACAAAAATTTTCTGTAAATTTTTCCACTATACCAATCTATGAGGATTGTACAGTTTTTTTTCTTGGATACTGACATAGTGTGTGCTAAGATGTTGTTGAGATTGAAAAGCAATTCCATATTTCCAAGTGCCTGAACCTCAAGAAAAAAGAAGAAAAAAGCCAGGGAGGCAGGTGAATAGACAGACGAGCAAATTTAAAAGAATCAAGAAGACAGTAGACAGTAGTAGACAGAGCTGTGAAGCGTGTGAAGTTTTTTTTTACAGTATAATATAACTGGATATTATTTCTTCTAATATAATATAGGAGTAAAAGCCATCGCTCTGGTCTCTACTTACCCTGACGTTAAACTGAATTTCAACGTTTGTCCACGTTTTCCTTTTGGAATATTCTCTATATTTTTTTTTCTTTCTTCTGTTGAGTTTGGAAATACATTCTCAAGACTTATTTTTGTTTCTCAAGATTTTATACCCATATACAAGAGTCACAACTCAAATCGAAGACCCAAATTTTCCAGCCCAACTTTACATATAATTGCATACATATATAGTGAGTGCAGTGTTTTTTCTCATTTTTGCTAAGTATAATTTCGTTGTACAACAAGCGCAAAAACAGATATTTCTGTAAGTCTTACAAAAACAAACTATGAAAAAATTAAAATCGAAAAGTGCAACTCTGAGCCAGTTGGCTGTTCCTAATGTAATGTAATGTAGCGTAATGTAATGACAATAGGATATTGAAATCAATACAAGTGTGGATGCTAATAAAATGGGAATGGAAATGGATTATCATATATAACTTTTAGAGAGGTTAAAGTATTAACGGTAGAACAAGACACGAAGAGATACATATGTACAGAGAGTGAGCCAGTTCAATTTACACTTTATGGCTTCTATTTCATGCGGACAACCGAAACTAGAGACCGAGGTCATGAAACTCCCTTGGTTGCATTTGCATTTCCAGTGAACTAGCGAGAAAAAAAGTCACATAATAGCACTATACTTATACTTAAATACCTAACTAAAACCACGTGTGTATGTAATTATAGGAATACTTTCGACAGAATTTTATTAATAGGCAGAAATAAATTCTTATCATTACTATGTAATTTCCCTAATGCAATTTTTACTATAGCGCTAAAAAATAAATCGTTACAACATCTCCAAAGGGTTTAATGATGTCGCTTATAGCTATAGTATTTAAAAATAAATTAATCTCAAAAATGTTTTGAAGGCATTATAGAAATACTCGTGTAGAATTTAGAAATATATTGGCTGCTTTAATACACACATAATTTCTATTTTTCACATCGTGTACGTATACACTGTACTGAATATTCCAATTTAGAAATTCTGAGTTAAATCAATCAATCAATCAATAATACAAGTAGACAAGGTGAAAACCTGGTGTCTGGTGTGTGATAAAGGGCAGAGTCAGTTAGTAGTAGGTTGTATAGGTATTTATTGTATTATTTCCCTTGCCATGCTTTTCCTTGAATCTTGAGTCTTTTTTTATTTATGGGTTGTCGTGACTTTGACTTGTGTGTCGGGTACGCAATAAGAATGTTTGTTTCCTTGTCAAATGTTAAGTCCGGAGTAATTTCTACACCCTGTGGTCCCCCTTTATTTCCATGACCATCAGTCTCTAGGTTTTTATTTTAAACCATAATATGGTATATTATGACCACTACCATTGTCATTGCCATTTTGATTAGGATTTACAGTGCTAATGTCAATGTCTATAATATGCTTTTTAATGGAACACATAGTAATATTCGCAGAGAACAAATCCTTGTAATAAGTAAAGGACAAGATTTTGTACTGTACTGTGTAGTTTGTCCAGGAACCAAAAAAATTCTCGAGCAAGGTCTCGTCGTCTGAGGTCTGACTGGACTTCTGGACTGGCCTGTCCATAGACCATATACTACCTGAATTTTCTCGCATATCCCCACTGCTCCACACAATCCACAGTGCAATATATTACGCTATTGAAATGCACTCCAATCCAATATGACATGGAAATATGGGACGTGGATATGTATGTAAAGGATTTATAATTACTTTATCCTACTTTTTGTTTTTATGCGGTCTTTTATGGATTCCATTGCGAATTTCAGAAACCTTGTCCTTCTTTTTTCCCTGTGTCGTGTTTCTACGTAATTCCATTGACATGGAATGGACGGAGTGACGATATAGGATAGTACCTAGACATAGGTACTACCCCCGATTATAGTTTCATTCGGAGTACGTGGGCTAGTAGTAAGTTGAAGGACAAGAAAACTTATACTGTAGGAAACTCTGACAATTCCAACTCCAAATTCGAATGTCACTTATATTTAGAGACAGACTTTTCGTCAATATTAATTAGCTCGATATATAATAACCTATAATATGATACGAGACATTATTATTACGTATAATTATACAGAACATAGGGTAATTATCTCCATCTCATGTTTTGCACTGTTGTAATTTATTATTGAATTCTTCTTGAAGTCATACTTACTGGCTCTATCTCTGTCTGTCTATGTGATATAGGTACTTTAATATCTTCATTATAATTTCCATATAGTGATCGATATAGTGTAAATTTTTTAATTCTCGTCAATTAATGTAAAATCCCCATGGACAATAACAATAGTATAATAAATATAGACATTTGACGTTGGATCTATACTCTGCTGCACTGAACTGCACAGTAATAAACTGACTATTGAAATTGAAAACATCAATATTTCTCCCTGCATTCTTTCCACACTCTTTTTAATGAGTACTATAAAGTGAAATTTTATGCTTTATATTTTTCAATTTCAAGAGTCTCGATTGTCAACAGTCACAAATCCAAAGTGGCATTTATATGCATACTATATGGTGTGTGACTCATAGCCCTGACGACTCCCATTGCCATTGCTGGAATATTTATATTCCATTCTTCATAATAAACACGACTCCTGTAAAAGACGACCAAAATTCTGAGTTTTTTGTTAATGTGTGTATTGATTATATGATTTACCTTAGAGGAATAATTCTGTCAGTTCAATTCAGAAGTTACAGACACACATTATGTAGCCCACACTTGTACTTGTAGGTACTTTTGTTTTTGATTATTTTAATGTGCTAGTACATGAATGTAATGTTTTATGCTTGTGGTAGTAAAAATCACATTGGTTTTGTGAGTGAGTAATTCATTCATGTGACATTCATTAACCCTGATTCTGCTACCTCAGTCGCAGTCGTCTATCTGTAGGGTCTTTCGTATGGTCACCCAACTACCTACCTACCTATCTTTCATTTAATTTAATTTGCGCTCGACTTTTATTTTACTGTCGCTCTCCACTCTCCGTAAAGGGTACAATTTGAGTGAGTCTCGTTTAAAAAATTGTGTTACAGTGAGTGAGTCTCTGGGGTTCAGCTCCACACATATTTGTGAAGTGTACCTAGGTACCTACTTATGAACAGAATTGAATTTATTATTAAGTGTAGTAGTGTAGTGTGGTGGGAGTGTGTGGATGGACATGGATCTTGGTTTTTCTCTTGGTCTTATGGTAGTGTGTCGCGGGGCTCTCTGCTAACTAATATCTTTGTAATAATCTTATTATCATTCTTCTCGTACTCGTGTCAGTAATAATAAGTAAATGTTGTATTGTGTGGCTACAAGTACGTGGTGCCCGTACAGGCGCTATTAGTTTCCACTGAATACCGATGTTGTTCAAACAAACGTAAAGAGTATTACACTACAGCATTGTAATAATTATTATTATTTTAAATTTATAGATTTTAATATTTTAATAGTGTTGTTCTGTGGAGTGTACCTAATACTATGTAGGAAGGTACATTTAATATGTGACGTGAAATGGGCCTGACATCTTAAATCTTGATTAGTGTAAAGTGTAAATGTAGGTACCTAGGTAATATAATAGTAATTATTATTAGGGGTTGATACAATATATTATATAAGAGTAGGAGTACAGTGCAAAAACTGACATGACACTGACTCGAGTCGTGTCGTAACTTCTCATTGCGTCAGATTGTTCATCATTAAATTTAATTTGTTCCACATATATACTACTACTTACTAGTATCTTTAGTTTTTTTCGCCGTTTTTCTCCTTACTGCTTTTGTAGTTGTAGTAAAAGTACCACCTATATATAATACCCTGCGTAGCACTACATACTACATACACATACGACGACAAAGAGTATTAATTTCAAATATTAAATATCCACTCTTGCACACACTAGGTATAGGTACATACGATACGTAAGTCAAGGGAATTATACGGGGGGATCAAAACAGAAAGGACAAATAAAAAAATAATATTAGACTTGATTTTTAAATTGGCTACTTTACTGTCACTGTCAAAATCTAACGGTCCTCTCCTGACATGTCTGTCTTCAAGACTCTTCTACATTCCTTTTCATTACCATTCTTATAACTATGTATAGTTGGGCCCTGCAGGCTTCAAATTCAGTTCAAGTTATGGAATTGGACCTACCTACCTATGGCTTTTACCTATAGAGATTTTTGTATTTTGTTGACTTTTGAATTTGTGGTAATGTTTTTGACTCGAATTTAACATGAAAATGTGGACGTCATAATATTAATAGTAGCAGTAGTAGTAGTAGTAATCGTACTAATTTAGAGGATTTTTTGTCACGCAAAGGCAGACAGACAGACAGAGTTGCAATCAGATGAGCTCAGATTGAAATGGAAAACTATTCTGTAGTCACATTGTATATTGACTATAGACACGTACACACTTAATATCATCCCCCATCATTATTATGAGTAACAGTAACTTTCATCTTTTTCACTCTCAGTTCGTCGTGGTCCTTTTCTTTCGTCTGTCTCTGTCTCTGTGTGTTGTGTTATGCTCGAGGATTTACCGGCAACGTAGTATGTAGGTACTAGCGTTTTGTGATTTCGTTTTGGGATGTCATACTTAAGTAGTAGGTACTGCAAGCAGTCTGACGGGACGGTACATACTACGGTAGGATGTGTAATTTTAAAATGGCAATAGTCACAAAATATATAACTCTATAATATAATCCCATCCTGCATAACTCCATGTTGTTGATGATCATGTCTTTCTGAGAGTAAAAAGTGCTGCTGCTGTCCTTCCATCTTCATCTTCCCCCTTATGCTCGATCTCAATTGAAACAATCATGAAACAAGGTTCAAAACTCAAAACTTGCTCACTACTTACTACACATCGCGCTAAATCCTCCTTCCATTTTCCATTCTCATTTTCCATCATCAGTCATTCCATTTCGTTCGTTTTTCTCCTAATTTTCTTGCTCTTCAGAGAGTCTTCACAGACTTGAGGTTCATCTCACAGATAGGAGAACCAAGGAAAAAACGTATACGAGTTTTCCCTATAATAATAATGACAGGTTGTGATTTCTGTGATTGTGATTGTACTCATGAGTATAATCAGGCTAGACTCTGTATAATGGAGCTGTAACCACTAAGAAAAGGGAAAATACTTGTAATATTGTTATTATCCTACTTGTAGGTACTTCTTTTTTATCCTGTACTTCATTTTCCTCTTCCTTTTAGTAATTTTTCGGGATTTTCTGAGGGTCATTAGACTAGCCTACCAATTTAGTGTGTATGAAATTTCTTTAACATTAAAATATAATTAAAATTGGAGGCTTAAAAAAATGTGATGTGATGGCAGTGGTTCTTTATTCCTTGCTTGCCACAATCTTACATTTTTCTAAGTAGATAACAATATATTATTCAAGATATTTCGTACAATAATTTAATACCGTCTGTAAAGAACCAAAATGACCCATATCCAATTTTAGCTAGAATCAAAATGAGCTACGTCATAAAAACAGAATGAGAAGCATGCGTAAAATGTTAATTAAGAATTTTTTAAAAGTGTAAAATGTTCTATTTAAAAGTTTTTGCAAAGTGCAAAATTTTCTCATTCCATGTTTTTTAAAAGGTGCAAAATGTTCTAATTCCATGTTTTTGAAAAGGTGCAAAATGTTCTAATTGCTTGTTTTTGGAAAAGTGTAAAATGTTCAATTTATATGTTTTTGAAAAGTGCAAAATATTCTATTTAAATGCTTTCAAGACATGCTTAAATATTTTTTTAGATAGTGCATATTGTTTTTATCTACAGATGAATATGGGTCATTTTGGTTCTTCACAGATGATACGTGATAATTATCATACTTATTGATATTGATATTAAATTTATAATTTTACTGAGAAAACAAAAATCCAATAATTATAAAAAGTAATAATAGTTATAAAAAAATTGAATGCATTATTTGTCTATAGGGAGCGATAATTCAATCATCAAGCAATTTGGAGAATTGAGCCGCGACTGAAGGAGGACTACATACCAGATACATAAATATAATACACACGCAATTTTTAAACGTGAACGTTCAACTAGTTATGATAACAAAATGGAATAGTGGACTCTATAATATATTATAGGACGGAAAGCAATTAAATTCTCTGACTGAATATATATATTTGTGTGAGTGTGTGTTTGTGTTGGGTAGTGTGTGTGTGGCTGGTAGGAAACAAGAAAAAAAGAAGGCTAAATTGTCCAAGAACCCTCTCGTCCACACACTTAAGTACACTTGAACAGGAAGTAAGGGATGAGCTTATATTATTAGTAGGTATATTCTACTCTCACATTCACATCTGCAGCTGCTTCTTCCTTTTCCCGTGTGCAACGTCCTCCATATATAATATCTCTTTGACTGAGTGATGAGAGTACAAAGACAAGGCTATTCAACATTATCCTGACTCAACCCGCCTGCAACCATCATTCTGGAGTCTGGACCCCATAAGTGAATGTGCCTGTCTAAATTGCCGGGAACGGGAAGTTGACCTAAAAGCACACACGTTTTTCCATCTCTCCACATTTCCTTCTTTTGTGTTCATCGTTATATAGAGTTTGAAGTGCTGGAGACGGAGCCTTATTCCAATAATAATTGTTTCAACGAACAGTGTTTATACCTCCAGACTGTCAAACAAACAAAACCAACAGTACTTGGAATTTTTTTAGCTATACTATATATTTTATGGGATTATTTTTATTCGTCTCGAGACACGATTCGAATACTGACATTGATATCGAAATATAATTGCATAGATACGTTACCTATTTTGCGGTACTGTGTGCTGCTGGGACTGTATTCTAGTTCGAGAACAAAAAATTAACACGAAATTGAATTTCGTATCATCATCATCTTCCTAAGACGGACTCCGGACCGCAGTCGTGTCATCATCGCACTTCGTCTGAAATATTAATACAATATATAGATAATTAATTTAAAACTATATAGTGACGGACAAGTGATACTTTTAATTCAGTGTGTCTTTTAATAATATACTCAGATTGAAAATTCAGGTGAGGGTGTGAAGTTATTCTAATGTGTGAAAAGAAATGGTGTCGGCTATGAAAAGGCTTGAAGAGTATGTAATGGCCATGGCAGACCGACCCGAAGACGCAGATATGAACATTCATGAACAATTAAGACAAAAAGAGCGTGACCTCATCCTTGCTGCTGAGCTCGGAAAAGCTCTCCTGGACAAAAATGAGGAAATATCCCGACAAAATGAGCGCATCACTGAGGAGTACAGTCAAAAACTCGAGGTAAGAAGATGAATTCATCATTTGTAGTGTGTAGGTAGACTACCCGTATTTAATACACTCGTACATATACATACATACACGTCACATCTGAAAACATATTGTATTACTGTTGCATCGAAAATGTCCATATGGGCATCGGTCTACGTATGTATCTACTTTTAGATAAACACTGTCATCGTCATCCATCAACTTTACTTTCATTATTAGACTTTCCTCTCCACCATTTAATTCCACTTTTTACGCGATTAATATTAATATATTTCACAAGTGTCATATCTATCTCCATTATGAGCCTTATAGATTTATGGGCTTGAGGGGTTGTTGATAGTATATATAATTATTATCTATTATATAGATTTATATACGTTGCTTATAGTTATCATTTTAATTTTATCCTAATCAGACCATGCTATATGTAACTAACTGAGTGAGACTGATAAGATTCAGATAAATTATTTTTGCTCATATAAATGTGGACGGGGCGGCGCATAATGCACGGCGTCCGACACACTGTAGTGAGACAGACACATAAGGTATCATTATAGAATCATGAATTTTGTATATGATCTTATATAGACGCAGCAGTAATAATTATACTATACAGTTTTATTATTAGCTAATTCAACAGGTTATGACACACATATCACAAATCAATTCGAATACACGGTCGTATAGCTCTGATAATAATGATAATAATTGTGCTGTATTTCGTCGAATAATTCTGAGTCGCCTACATAACTTATTACATATAAGTATATATACACTTTATTTATCACACTTTCCGTCCGTATATCAGTAGTCTGCCATATTACATTATACTCTTTTGTCTCTATCTGGCCTGTGCCTATCTGTGGCACAGTTGAACTATACAGAGTATAGGACGAGACTCTATATACACGGTACAGTCGACCTACTGTAGCTGTTACAGTGTAACAATGTGTGTATATAAAAACCCAGAATACAAATAAATGCGCGGTATAATACACAGGTAATGAGAGTAAATGGATATTCTCACTCCTCTTAATTATTGCCATTTATTAGATTTGTACCAATTACTTAATTACTAAACTGTTCCTACTGTCGCATTATTCTGTTACATAAAAGAAGATGATGACATCCATACATGTTATTGTTGTAATTATATATGTAGATTAGCAAAGATCCAATATAGATCAGAGTACAGCTGTTTTCTGGGGATTCCCTCTCGTTTTCATTTCTGTTATGTTTTTATGCAATTTCCTTTGCTTGGAAAATGAAAAAAGTAGCTGCAATTATTAAAACAAATTGGGTTCAATCCTGAATTTGAATATTGAGGTTGACGCTCCATATTATTTAATTATATTTTATTTGTTATAATATTTTCACCCCTTGTTTCCCCCATGACCGACCCGGTAGTGGAGTGTGACAGGACAAGATAGGAGGGACAGGTGAGAAGAGAACACAGTCATCTTTGTTTCTTCCTTAATTGACTGGTATAGTGTAAATTTAAATGTTCAGTTGGAGTAATAAAAGAAGAAAAACATCCATGAGTAGTATAAAGCATTGTCAGCGTCAGCGTATACAGATTTCGAGCCTGATGTGATATGACGCACCACGCCTTTAATAGTTTTCATTATAAAGTCTTTGTCGTCCGCTTCTAATAAAGCGCTTAAAAACCCTGAAACATTTTAATATGCTATACTTTGTACCTACATAATAATGAGACAAAAGAAAATGTGACTAACTAAAGCGCCATTGATAGATGAGCTCTGACTCTCTGTTTACTTTTAATTCTCCACGTCTTCAGCTCAATTAAGTTAACAGTAAGAAAAGGAGCAGGTAAGCGTATAGTTTGGCGTATGTATTTATGTATTTTTCTATGTAATAAACACACAGTACTGTGACAGACTCTTTGTATAGAGCTCGATCGAGACTCACTCACTACTGCCCTGTTTTTGTTTTTATTTTATTTCCTTCTATATATTCCTATTCCTATACCACTTCGTTTTCTCGAAGCTCCCAGAGCTCGAGAGTTTAAAATGCCAAACGCTGCGCTATACATAATTTCACACACAGTGTATATGACAGTCTGACAGTCCACAGAGTTACCAAGTCAGTTGTCAGTTGGCAGTATTGTATATCAGAATGAAATTGCAAAGCCACGGCCACAGGAGTGACTGCATGTATCATTAAGTTGGCAAAGTTGGATTTGGATTTGGATTGGAAGTTAAAATGTGGCTGCTGCTTTAAAAAAAATGAAAATGCGGAAGGGAATTACAGATATATTTTATGCGTATAAACATGTGCACAAAATTTACAATACACAATGAAATAATGGATACCCCACCAACTCCCAACCACTATAATAAATACCTAAAATGTATCTAGTAGGTAAGTACATATGATAAGCACCTCTGCCTTTTACTATACGTGCTTACTTAATGTAGTATGTAAGTAGGTATATAGGTACGAGCCCAAACTCTCCTTAATAAACGCACGAGTAATTCTTCTCGTTACATCAGCCAGAGAAATTTATTCTCAAGTTGCGTTTTGGGTTATTTTTGTCAGTTAGACATTTTATACTGCTTGTTGTGTGTACAGTCATTGTGAGATAGTTGATAGGATCAGAAGGGAACAGAGGAGATACAAGATATGGACAATTCAAATCCTATATACAGATTACAGAGATCTACATGTACCTTACCTACCTACCTATCTGTATGTTACTATTATCATATGGTTTTGTTGGTTTTTTTGGGGGTTTTGGTCTCGCTGTGCGTAAGTAAATGCTGTAATGCTGTCTGTCGCTGTGTGCGCCGTGTAAATCCTTAAAATCATCTACTTGCATGCTGTGCACAGCAATGCGTGTCTACTACTACTCAAAAATTCTAAATCCAACGATTTTAAACACTGACTGACTGTGGTGTTGGTGGTAGTGGTGTATAGATAGTGGTGGTTGCTCACTGTGGGATGGGGAAAGAGTTCTAGATTCTTTTTAAGAGTTTTATTCTTTTGTAGTTTAAACTGAGCAGGCAGGTGCATTACATATTAGATTTAGACTATAGGGAAAGAGAAATAGGTAACTTAAAAATAAAATAAAGAACTTTATAAAAATGTAGGTACCTACATAAGTTTCTAAATAGATAATAAATATAAATATTATATAGGTATTACAGTTTTTTTGTGAGTTTCGAGTTAAATGTTAAATTCCGCATAAAGTCACCCAGACAAACTAATTCTGTTTCCATTGTTTATCTTAAAATAATTGATATCGCCCTTACATGTGTAGATTCAGCTGTAGATTGAGATTAAATGGCTTGGCAAAGTCAGAGTAAGCTACGGGCAGGCAGACAGGCAGAATTACTGTAGCTATAAAATCTAGGCACCTACGTAGACTGACTAGTGAGAAATAACTCTAAAAGTATTTCTAAGATTCCGTAATAAGAAAGGGTACTCAAATCTGTAGACTGTACAGACTGACTGCAGAGAAGTTGAGGCAGAGCTAGTGCTGCTCATTTGAAATTACAAAAATAAAATAATTACTTTTGCGTAATAGTAAGAATAATAATAATGTCAACTCATTCACGCTTCAAGTGTTTAGCATTGAAAATGTTACATACTATTTCACAGTTCGTAGCCTCTAATATAGTAAAAATAAAAATTTAATACGTTTGGTAAACCTACTACTACATGAGACTTACTACACATTCAAAATGGTAATAAAGACGCATTGTACTCTGCAATTTAACATAATGTCCGTATCAATGTATTTCACTTTACATTTTACCATTTATAATGTAATATATCTACCTAGCTACACATGCAATTAAGGAGTCATTTACCGTAACAAAGACTTTGACTTTAAATTCGACATTTTTTTTGAAGGAATTTACTTTGATATTCTATGTACCTACATGAATTTTTACATTGCAATACAACTCATCCAGAATTGCGATTTTTAATCAAATTACTGGTAGATAATTCTGGTGGAAATTCTTTCCAATACAATAATGTTAACGGATAGTTTTAATTCCACTAATGAAGATTCCACTATTTCTGGAAATCTCTTTCGTGCAGTGTGAATGAAATTGTTATAGCAAGTGAGAGAATAAATAAATAGAGAAATGGAAATTGATAGTAGGGCTGCTTAATATATGTACCTACCTCTATGGGTTTGGGAATGGGAAATAATGACTGAGCAGGATACATAATACGTACAGGCGTAGAAAATCGGGTTGACTCGTGACTTTTTATTCGAGTCAAAACACGCGTGTAATTTTATTTCCTTGTCTCCTCCTCCTCAAAATTGTTAATTATACAGTTACAGTTGAACTAGTTGAGGCATACAGGGCACGCTTATTTGGTTCCAATTTATATCTGTAGTTCTCAAAAATTCTATATTTCGCAGTCGTTTTCGTAGAGTACGGCGAATTAAATCCTGTGTGTATATAGACAAGGAGTTTATTCATAAGTTTCATCCTATATGCACTATGGTGGCCCCCCTCTATATATATATTCCTATTAAAGCTTACAATCTTTAAAATGTACAATACGTGCGAGGAGGATAGGAATGTCCAAGGGAAAGAATATAAAAGAAATAAGTACGAGATTTTCCATACATATACTTATCTACTACGCTGTGTCTGCAGGTCCTTTTCTTACTGTGACAAATTCCAAGATAAGCCTTGAGCTGAAAAAAAAATAATTTGAAGTACCGGTATGAAACATGAAATGAATAAATTTGTAATCTTATGCCTATATAGAGTTGCATGCAGAGAGCGTAATAGTTATAGTAATAATGATGGTCTGTTATAAAAAAAACCATATAGGTGAATGATAACGTTGACGTCAAAGCCAATGCTAGGTATAAGCTGACGAATTGGTCAAACACATCACACACACACACACACATATATACAATTATTATTATTTTTAAAAACTGTACTACTTTTGTACTGTTTCTCTCATTGAGTATACATATATATATACCCAGATATAGTATTTCTATGACTCAAAAGATTATGCCTCTTAATACATTAGGCATGAGGCACCCATATCTCTATGCATATGTAGTGGATATGGGCAGAGGGTAGAGGTTGGGGTTGGAGAAGTAGAGGTCTACCTATGTACGGTCCATCATGTGGGAGGGGAACAGGTTGTTTTCGTCCTTTTTAGACATGATGACATTGAAACTTGTTCTACTCGTTTTAAAAATCTTCCTAAACTTTTAATGCTGTGAATTGAAAACTTTGACTTTACACTATTTGAGCACGATCAACCATGGCATATTTGTTTGGATATCTATGTATATCTCCGTATGTCTTACACCGTGAGTTTGGGCGGCGATGTGGCATTCGATGTGGATGTGGATGTCGATGGGCGATGGAATATATTACACTTTGTAAAAGAGCGAGGGACTCCAACCTAAAAAAAATCAATAGTATGTATTGATTCGCTGAATTATTTATTAAATGAGAATGTTCATTTATTTTCATATCGGACAATCGTACATGAACATTATGTCGCTGCCCAAGTACTGCAAATATAGTGTGCTTGTCACTGTCTTCCTCGAACAACTTTGTTATTGTTTGGATTACGGATATATCTGTAGGGGTATATATCAGTATGGTGGTGATGGTAGTGTTTACTTTTTACTCCCAAAAATACTTATATGTACGAATACAAAATGCAACATGGCTTGAAACTGCTCAAGTATTTTCCAACAAGAATGTGTCAATACTGAAACTGAAAATACATGAAAAATGAATTGCTATTCGCTTGGGTTTGTTCAGTCGGGAGCATGTAGGTAGGTAGGTTCATACACTCCTATCTTCTAAACTATCTACCTGAATAATATGCTTTATGTAGTAGTGTGGGTAAGCCAGCTTATTAATTTTTAGAAACTTTGGTTAAAATTACATAGAACTAACTGTTTTCTCAGTGTTTTTTTCATCTTTCATGTAGTAATTTGTATTTACCAACTTACCCTTTTTGACGGGCGGAGGGAGGGCGGACAGATGAGTAATCATAGGGATTAGGTGTTTTAAAGAAAGGAGAGCGTTCCTTTCTCGTGTGCTTCATACTTATTGAACGTCGTACGTGTGCCATGGCACGCCAGTGTCAGTCTATAAAGATAGTGCCAGTCCCAGGTCATGCCTTCCCCTCCTTGTCTTGTCTCATCGTGCTAGAATGTTAAATGTAGAAATTAACAACGAAAAACAAAATGCCAAAAAAGACAAAAAGTTTTGTATCAGTACTCATATGTTGAAGAATTATTAGAAAAGAGTCATTTAGGATTTAGGAATATATAATTATTATTGTCTACATAGGCACTTTGATCATTTTGAATGAGGGGGAATGGTTAATTTAAAAATGTAATGAATACCCTGCAATAAAATGTTTGATACTTGTTTCTGTTTTCTTTTAAGTACAGACGCATAGAGACAAACAGTAAACAGTAGAATCACCATCATCATCATCATCATCATCATATATAATTATTTACTGACACTATCCACGTAATATTACTATTATTATTATATGTATTATTATCCTGCATTTTTTGAGGCTTCTGTCTGAATTTCTAATTTCAAACTGCGTCCTTAGTGTGTAAATAGTTTAATATTGATGACATAAACGGACAGAAACGAGCAATTGTGCATATAATAGTATTAGATCTTCTGCATATATATACAGTAAGTTATACTTATAATGCTATAAAATAACCACAGTCACAACAACAGCTCAAATCTTGAGACAGAGTCCTTCCTTTTTTTGTGAGGTTACAGAGTCTCAGACATAATAAAATGGTAAAAGGGCTGACAAAAGGGAAGGCAGTGAGAGAGAGAGACAGCATAGCAAGAGCTGAACCACAAATACCAAAATACTAAAATTAACGGTTTGTAAGTACAATAGCATAACAGTCAAATGCATAATATGCACAGTCCCTTTTTATCCTTTAAGCGTTATCATTGAAATCTTACTTTCCAGAGAGGTTTCTTCCTTTTTTAGGTGGACGTATGCAAATAAGTAGAGGAGTACACTCACTGTCACTGTATGCACGACCCATGTTTAATGAGATAGTCTTCATCTTCACTGCTGAGTCTCTTCTTTTTAGTTTAGCTTTCTCAACTTTTGGGTTCGTTCCTTCGTCGTCGTCGTCGTCATCGTCATCATACATCGTCTGACTGACTGAATGTCTCTTCTGTGGGCTTATTGTTGTGCAATGGTCCGCTGTGCATAGTTTATTATTAACATACAAGAGTTCAAAAGGAAACAGCTAGTACATGTACTTACGATTTTTACTTTACACTATATTCACTCAGAATTGGAAAACTGAAGCAATAATGCACGACATGACACCAACCAGCCAAACAAGACAAACCTGCTGTAGCCTCAGCCCAGTTTTGAAAATTCCCATTCTCATCGTCTCCTCAATAATAATAATAAGGGAATATTCTTAAAAACCCGAATATAAGTAGACACATGCAGGCAGAAAATCCCATACAAAAATAATTGCCGAACGAAAATCTCACACTTTCAAAATTTCACTGCTTTAGAATTTAGAAGATTATATTTTTAAATTCAGAGCTGTGGGTCGAAGGTACTCGTTGTCGTCCTTATTTTATTATTGCGTTATTGATGATTGTATTTTAAATCCGTAAATTGCAAGTGCCAAATTGTAATATTGTAATGGATAATTGAGTAAATTAAGCACTGAGTTTTTTCGATGGCTTTTCATACTTTGTTCGTACGCATATTAGACTTTTAGACCGACGAGGCTAAATGACTAAAAGCTGAAAAAAATGTGTGTTAAAGGCTTAAAGGTGTGTGTGGGAAATTAATTTACATTTTCATTCAAAATTCAATGAGCTAAAAAAGATTCAATTTAGCTCGGCCATTCCAATTTATTCTTAGCTCGTGCTTAATACTTTTTTGTTGTACTTTGTATATTGTAGTTTGGTTGGTGCTCCTTTTTGATTTGCAATTTCTTTCTATATGTATACTTTTCTTTTGTGTTTTTTTATTATTATTATTGTGATGATTGTAGTATTAGAATAATTAATAATTCCTCAAGGATTCACACCCTCTCTCATTTTTTTTACTGTCTCGACATTTTGTGATGATGTGACGTGAAACTCTATTTTAATTTTCATTATCATATTTGTTTTGTTGTCTATTTATTTACAAATGGTAACCTCCAAAAATTTCAATTTCAATGTGAAGTGAATCCGCTCAGCCGCTCACTCACATAATAATAACGTACGTTGCCATACGTAGACGTACTTCGTCTTTGAATTTATTCTGTTTCTTGAGAATTCTCGCTAAATAGAGATGATTCCATTCATTTTCCTCGAAACTACAAATATGAAATATGAATAGCCGTCCCTATGTACAATGTAGCACTACCTTATTGAGCCTTTTACACAGTTTTTAAGTAAAAACTTAATTGTTTAAAAATACGAATTCCTATATAATAGACGTAGACCATCGTCATCACTCTATAGCAAGAAGGGCAGGACAGGAGTGTGTGCAAGCAGTCAGTCAGTGCAATGTGCGATACTAATAAAAATAAAATCATAAAACACGAGGCATAATGGGTGGATGTGGAGATCGTAAGTCATTATATTACTTTTGGATTTCAAAAGGGAAGCTATATCATCATACAGTATTTATATTTTTATTATTATTATCAGACACTGTATAGCGATACAGTCCGGAACCATCATCCCATCATAATATACTAACAATAAGAAAAAAGGTAAATCTTTTGAGTCTCTTAAGAAATAATTTTATGCATTCCCATTTTACAGAGAGAATATTATGTATGTCAAAAAGTATAATGAAGCGGGCTAATAAACGTACTTAAACGTACGAAATAAAATTGACTTGAATATTCAGTGGGCTGATATGAATAAAGTATAAGACTCGGAATAAAAGGATAGAGAAGATAACTATGAGTTTTGTGTATTGTATAACCATATTATATACATTGCCATAACCATAACGTATTAAATCTTTCCGCGTATTTTATAATATTCTTACAACCAGCTGACAACAACAATAAGGCATTTTGTTGACTAGTAAAAAAAACATTGTCAAGCATATAGAGCCACAGTCATAATAAGGTAACGCAGTATAAATTCCATAATAATTATTACGAATTCCACATGAAATGGAACATTTCAGTTTTCACTTTTACTTTTTTCAACCGCTCTGCATTTCTGTGCTGTGTACAGATAAAGGATCAACAAAAATAGAATGAAATAATTATTATGAAACCAAAAAAAAACAACAACTGATCTCCACTGTACAATCTATACAATCCATCTGTCAGCTGACAACACAGCAACATATGTTTCAAAGCTGCTGCTTCTATTTGATGTACCTAAAAGTTAATATTAATATTAATGTTGTTTGAAGGGAGATTGCTGATGATGATCACAATCAAATGAAATGAAAAGCTCATATACAGAACAAAGATGCAAATAATATTATGCTCTCTTAAGTATGTGTGTACACGACAGACACGGAGGACGAGGAGAATGGAGCTGTGTATATGTGCTATTGCACACATCCTCATCGAAGCATATTCACATTTAATCATGTACGATGATGGGTTAGTTATTGTCTATTCGAATTACATATATTATTATTATTATGCATTGAGATGAGTCTGCCTCTGCCTACCTATGCTCACAATGTTTGTCTTCTTCTTTTTTTCTGCGCTCATTTAGAGCATCAATAATTATGAAACAGTGGGAACCTAATGAATCATAAAATATGTGCCATAATCCAAATATCCAATAATTTGTGTAATGTGTTATTGAAGACACTAATGACATGTTGACGTGAGAGGAAAGTCAGTTCAGTGGATCATAGATATGCCATTATGTCATGTAGTGTTTGTTTTCTTGTTGGAAATGTAACCTTACCTGTGTGATGTGATGTGATTACGATTGAAATTATTATTGTGATTATTACCACTAACGATAACTCATCTTTTCTTTCGAGATGGCATCATCTCATCATCCCTCATCGCCTCATCTAGGTACTTTCCATACAATACCCATCATCTCGCATATTATATGCTAATATATCTATGTAATGTGTCGTTTTTGTTTTGGCTACGTTAACTAATTGGGCTTAGGCTATTCCTACCTAATGAGAGTGTTTCCATTCTCATTTGTAATTAACATTGAGTTAGTCCACGTTATAGTTCCATTCACGTACAAAAATCAATCAAGGGACGACCACAGGAAAGTATAGCTCTAATTATTATTAATAGTATATATAAATTATCAGATTTCACAATGGCCTCGTTGTCTTTGATATTATCGGAGACAAATTAAGTGGAGGTTGACCGTCTGACATGACGTCAGCTATAGGATTTCAAAATGGATAAAGTGCCATATTGTAGTGTGCGGCTTTAACAAAATTTTCGAAGCATCGAATACTTTGCAGTTTGGAGTAGCTCTGCATACATAGGAAGAGTGTCGACTAATATTATTTTAATTCTAAATTTTAATTTTGAGTCCATTTTACGTTTTAACTGTAGGACATGGACAGTTCTCATGCAGACAGGTAATCTTTTAATTAAAGCGTAACCGAATTGAATATGGGCGAGCAACCTAGTGTAATAGTAATCTTCTATGAATTTGACTAACGGGGAAAAAACTTTAGGAGACCGAAATGAACATATTGTTTTGTTATCGTTTTTTCCCCTTTGGTCAGTCCGCTCCAATAAAATCTTACTGTAAGGCAAACTGTACAAAAAAACTACAAAATACAAAGACTAGAGCTCTTTAATTAATGGGACAAGCACGACTACGATTACGTTGTCACTCTGGCTGCTGTCAAGAGTGGGACTATTCGGAATGATTTTTAATTTAATTTAATTATAACAATGCATAAAGGTGCTCTTGTCTCTTATTCAGCCATTGTATTTAATCAGCGGTTGTCATCGTAATCGGAATTCCATGGGTTTGTTGTTATTGTTATTGTGCCTTCGCGTTATATGTGCTTATATATTTCAAGCATTGTTCTATACAGATATGAAATATGTGCTATTTACTTATGCTATTACACTACCTACACATACAGTTAATAATATAATATGTATTAATTATAACTATGTATATGCACACAAATATCCAGGTCTCCGTCTACGATTGCTCCACAAATATTCCGTATAGTCTTATTATTAGAAGTCACACTTTGACAGAACAGAGATGACATGACGATATTATTATAGTAATTATGATTTAACTACATGAACATAGAGAATATAGTTTTCAATTTGCAAATTAGAAATTTCTAATTGAAGGCTCTCCTCAACAATATTGCACATAATATTTCCATTCACTTGGATACAAGTATGTACACATCCTAATATATTATAGACTGTCAGTCTAAAAATAGTGAGATGAAAATAAATACCAAAAGCGACGAAGATCAAAGCTGTTCCCTAATGCTGTTCTTGTTCTCACCACCATAGCCTCATGAGTCTGTTTTAATTTTATGACGATGACGCCGGTCGTGAACGACGAGGGCTGAAGCTGAAGGATTAAGAAACCATTTCTGATGGTGTAAAAGTGCGAGACAAATCTGTCATCCGACGTTCTTCCGCCATGGTTTAGAATGCTGTATATGTATGTGATGTCGATGGATTTCGCCCGAGAATTGTGATTCTGCGAGGCATTGAGTCATAGCCTTTGTCTTCCAGAAACCAGAAACACATTGATGCGCATTATAGGAGCGGATACAAGATAAGACTTGTGGTTTAACAATGCAAATTGAAAAGTACTCAATAGCTATTGAAATATCTGTTTACGCATCGTTAGTTTTCCTATTAGTGCAAACATAAAGAATTTCCAGGTGAGGTAAGTTAAAAAAAATAAAAACCTCACGTCGTCTCGCGATCTCGAGGAGTGACGAGTACGGGAGGGTACATTTTTTTTAATTCTACATCTATGTATATAGGAATACATAGAATCACCCTCCTTATAGTTTATAGGCGTCACAGTCCCAGGTATATGAGATGAGATTCTTGAAATAAATTAGAAAATCGAGCTAACTATATACTACACCACCACAACGATGTTTCTGACGATGAGATTCTTTGAATTGTTATATTGTTGTTTCTTATGGTTTCAATCTCTTGGTTGTCCATTCCATGTGTCATGTGATGTATCCATGCCATGCGAAGGAGAGAATAGAAGAGAACAGAAATGGAATTACTGACGCAACAAAAAAAACTTATTACAAACAAAAACAAAAACAAGACACTCGCTTCCTAGAGTTAGTACCTACCTTCCAACACGACGAAAACAATAGAGGATTTCTGCTCAAATCAAATCAGAAGCCATGATCTTCCTGGGCTAGGTCTCACGTTGAGCCATTTAGTACAGAGAGATAAATAGATTTGGAGTAGCACCTAGCACCAAGTTGTAGTATAGTGCTGTGCTAATGATGTAATATGAGACAGAAAAAGAAGGAAAGATCTGAAAATAATACAATCAGAGGAGGAACGGAGTTTGATTGTCTCCTCATAAAAAAAATCCCGTATGGTAGTGTCAGACTAATTCTTAAAAATAAGGTCGAACAGTGTGAACAAGTATAATAATGGACAAGTTAGAGGGGGAGAGAGAGATGCTCACAGCTACACAAGTTAAAAACATCTGGAGGAAAAAAACCCTGCTTCCAATTGAAAAAGGATCCAAATTAAATGTACACGATAGCATGTACAGTGCTAATCTTCAATCATTAACGTGTGGCGTTGAGTGCAGTTGAGAGTGTTAAAAAATAAATATGGCGAATTCATTCTTTTTACAAAGAAAACTAATGTAATTATAGCCAGGGAGTTTCTTATATTGTGGCATGTCATCGTGAGAAACTACACTCGTCAAACTATATGGCAAATCTGTATACATTTTTTCGTTTAGATTTTAGTATCTTTTCGAGGAGTCCCATGGATTGTGGATGAGATCATGCTACTGATAATACTAATACACAGCCTGATTTAAGGAAAGAATAAAATCCTTTTTTCACTCAAAAACTGGCCTTTTAGTTAGCAGACTTTGGACTTTGAAACAAAGACAGCGGAGTATAATATGTACCTACCTATGAATTTTTGAATTCTTAAACTTAACCTCACCTCATCCATCCATCCGTTCGTCCTCAACTACAAATTACAATGCGACGGCACACATTTACGCATGGACATGTTTAAGGCGATCTTGGAGAGCTCTTTGTGGTGTGTGTGTGTGAAAATGTGTGAGATGTAATAATGAATTCGAGAATGTGAGCTACATTAGCTGGGAGGGCGTGACAAGTACGTATAATAGCAGTGTAAATTCAGTATAAATTGTAGAGGAAAGGGATGAAAAATCTGTCAGGGGAAGAAAAACATCATATGAGGACTCACAATAATTATACCTGTGATAATCTCTCCTGTGTAATTTGCTAATTAGCTCTCTTCTCTCCTCCGTCTCCGTAGTCCAACCTTCCCTCAGTATTCTTCAAAAGTCTCGCAGTGAGAAAATGCGTATTATATTACTGGTAGAAACGGTACGGGTACGCGGGGTCTCCATATAATTACATACTGTATACTTAGACATAACCTTCCTACTACTGTTTTGCATTTAATTCTAGGCATCATGCATCCTCCTAAAGTCTAAAGTCCTAGACAAAAGGCTTCTTTGATTTTGATTTTCAGAGATTTGATTTTGATTTGTAATATCCTCTGGCTTAGTTTAGCATAAGAGAGTACCTATGTGTGGAAATGAATGGTATGGTATGGTATTCGTATTAAAGTCGTGTTCGGAGAGGGAGGATGTGGATGTCTACGTGTGGATATGAATGTAAAGTGCCCAAGAAGTAAAACGTCGGGTCATTTTCCCCATGTTTTAATCAGAAAGAAATCTGAAATTCGTCAAGTCATTACCACTGCTCTGTGTAGCATTACACAATGTCTGCGCGTCTGCAGTATGTATTACACATGCTGTCAAGACTTCAAAAGATTTTAAAAAAAGTTCGGCTCTACATTTCAAAGGAGACGGCATCGGCATGTGTGTGTGTGAGCATCCTCTTCTCCATCTCATATATCGAATCCGCATCCAGAGATAATAACCGATACAGATATATGTTCCGAATTCATAATAAATGCACCTACCTATCCAAGCTTATACACTCGCATACCACAAAAATTAATTTCATATCGAAGAGTACGGTTCCTATATCCTCTCTCCTTTTAACTGTACAGCCTTTTAAACTTTAACAGAATACAAAGTGCCAATCTGCGTCCATGTTATATTATGACTGCAGTCTGCAGATGAGATGCTCCGTTGTCCCTTCACACAACACAACAGATCAGGATGAGAGTGAGGAATTATACGGAATAGTGGAATCGGAATACTTTTTTGTATACATGTAGAAGAGTATAGACACATCGCATTCGTATTATGGCGTATAACAGTCGGTCATAAAAGCCAAAGAATTGCGGTGAATAGCAAATGCATAATATAATCAAAGTAGTAGTAGTAATAATAATAACGTTTGCCACCTTCAACGAGATGAGATGGAGTTGTCCGTATATTTTTTGTATGCACCACCGTACCGTCTAGTCTGGTCTGAATGAAATCCGAGCAGATCAAAAATGTAAAAGGATTTGGCATGTTTTATTGAAGATAATAATATTAATGATATTATTATGAATTTCTGAGGGGATGAACTCGAGCGTTGCTCTGTCTAAATGTAACACATCATATACACGAGTGCCAACACCTTTGAATATTACAAAAACTGTCCACGACTCTGACAGTGTACTGACGATGAGTACGGGACAATAAAAGCCAAGGCAATAATATAAAATTGTAGTCCTTCTACTGGCACTGGCACTGGCACTGGCACTGGCACTATGGTCGTAATGCGATACACTTTTTTAGGACTTGGCTTCAACGATTTTACAGATAAATATTATTATCGTCATCACCATATGACTTTGGAATACTTGACAAATCATCATCTTTTGTGTACTTGCACTCTTTACTCTTTTGTCTCTTTTAACGAGTCTTGAGATGAACTCGGGCTGACTCATCCAGTGTAGTTCAAAATTAACATCTTTTCTGTTGGCACGGTTTGAGTTTTAAAAACCCTCGTTCAGCCCTCCCTTAAAAAAACTATTCCTTTCTTTCTTCATGATGGCAATGTTAATAGGGTCATGGAGCCACATTTCATTCGGGTGTGAAGATACTTGCTTAATATATTGGTTTAAATTTTGAAATGAGTAGCAAAAACCTTTTTAACGCTCAATTATATTATCCTCCACAGGACGATCAGTGTCATAGCATATAGCGTGAGGAGGTTCTTATTCTTGGCTCTCACATACTATTATATACAAACATATATGCACTGTTTAACTGTCAGAGCTTTGTAATCTATGACTCGGCTACATGCGAGCATGTTTGTATTATAAATCCATTGAAAATTTGCCACAGACAGATAGATAGTCACATCCCCCGTCTGCCGTATAATCGTCTCTCGTAAGTAATATATTATGTGGGTGCCTACTCTTGTTGTTGGAAGCCTCGTGTCGTTCCAGTCAAGTACTTCCTACCTTTATAATTATTTTAATGAGTCTGTGTAGGTCAGAGCAAGTTTAAAGTACAGTAAATGTGCATTATATCATTTCTTAAAAGGTGTCCTATTCCTCTTCGTATTCAAAAGAAGGAGACAAAGAACCGCAGATATTACTCATTGCAGTATTATTGTAGAAATGCACCTGTTACTACATCTTATAATCTTGAACTAATTGAAGCACCCATGCCAAATACTCATATCTCCTGTGCATTCCAGAAAGGATTTGTCAATTTTAAATACAAAAACTATTACGTATGTACCTACATAAATGGGATGTAATACAGAGTGTGTAGAATATAGGGTGCAAAATTGGGAGATATAAGAAAAAAGAAGGAGAAGGAGAAAAAAACAAGTGGGTATAATTATTGGGTAAATGTCAAAGCATTAAAGGGAATGAGTGTTTCTTTAATCATTTAATTCCCATCTTCCCGTTAAGGATTAGCCGAGCCAAAGTTTATTTTTTGTGTGTGTGTTCTTGTTCACGAGTCTACTCAAGTCTATGTGGTGTGGTGTGGTGTGCTCTGTGTACATTGTTCATTAAATAGAGCTGACTGAGGCTCTCTGTTCTATGATGTAGGTAAGAATGTAAGAATTAAGAATAGGACGGATGGAGGGACGTGTTCTTCGTTACTTAACTTTAAATTGTGGGGCTCCCTTGTACTCTGCTGTATGGATGTGGACTGTAAATGAAATTGTACATGAAATTGTGTAGGTCATGCCATGCTTTTAATGGCTCATGAAATGGAAAGAGCAGTTAGACGGATGATGCACTAGAGTAATATTGTATGTATGTAGGATGTGTAACATTATTATTATTAGTATTACATAGTATATAGGAGCTTTACGTATATTGTGTACCTATCTACTTGAGTACGTCTTTGCGATTAGTACTACGTGCTCTGTGGATTGTGGATACTTTGGAACAGACAACAGACCAGCCAGACCAGTACCAGAACCAGACCAGTCTCACAAAGTAGTATACCTATAAAAATCCATGGAATCTAAAAAGTAATAAAAGAGCCTTATGTCTCTCAACAGTTACAATGATGCCGAACGCTCATAGCTCGACTAAAGGCAATATCCCTTTAAAACCTCCACTTCCACATTCACATCCATATCTACGTCTTCATCTTTTACAATGTTATATTTTTTTTCTTGTACAAAACCAAAATTCATCCCAGTCCCAGTAAACTAGGTGCCTAGGCTATAGGTGCATGGGTACAACTTCAACTTTAAAACTGCTCTCCTTCCGTTATATTTTCCATCCATTCCATTCATTATTAGATATCATAACACGTATTAGAGAGTCTCTCGAGTGCGTTTTCTTGACGTGAGAATGCTAGGATTTATTGCTATTGCTTAGATAGGTGCAGTGTTATATGTGCGTAGGAAGGCACTTGTTCTTTTACTTCGACTTCACCATCCCCCGCAATCTGTGGATGGTTATGGTCATCAATACTGTATATCTGTGTGTGTGTTAAAAGAAATACAGATACAAACTTTAGTCACTATGGCAAATATTGCTGATACTAGGGTGTCACGGTTCAATGTTCAACCGATACCCAGAGCGCAATAATAATGCCAAAGCAAAGCAAAGGTGAAAATACTTGTCTCTAAAAGTGCCTTATGTTACTGTAGACTGCAGGCTGGACGGCGGGACGTGAATAGATAACATACATGAAAACTAACAGGAATTTCCATTTTCTATTTACTTTAATGATTCAACTATTTTAGTAGTTGTATTTTTTATAGCAGTTTCCAATATGCAGTTTTGACACAAAAGTATCCTTACACATGAAAAATGAATAAAGTTAAAGCTAAAACGTTTCTCTAGTTGTACTTGTAAAGTTTTAATAATTATTAAATCGACGAAGCATCTATAGGATTCTATAGGGCTTAGCGAAGTTCCTCTCTCTCTCTCTGTCTGCTAATTAGTAATTTTTTTCCTTTGCGTAGTATATTTATTAAGTTAGTTTTGGGTTCCTACTAGGAAATGAGTTAGTCACGTAAGTATATTGCTTTTGTTCTGCTCCTGTCCTCGGTGGTGGTACCGTAAGTAAATCCTAAACATGGCAATACACGGTAGTGGCACCGCTCTTGAAGATATTTTAAGACCGATTGTGTTGTAATTTTGTTTTATTTATTCGGTCTGGGTCCATTCAATGACTTCCCAATTGGTGCAGGTGCAGTAGGGAACAAATTAAATTCCAAGAACGAACGAACGATAAGCCTCACGTAGTATTAATGAGGATGTTGCTGCTGTTGTTGTTGCTAGGAGAGAGAGAGAGAAAAAAAAGAAGGAAGTTGCATAATCAGTTTTATGACTATAAGATATATTATTATCATTTTAAAAGTCCAAAATGAACATTGTGATCTGGATGGCAGAGGATAGTATACACATTAGAATTACAAATAGGAGCTATGGCGTTGAGCAGGAGAATTTAATTATTTGTTGCATACTGCCTTGACTGTGTTGGCTAAGGACGGCCTTACATGATTACATGTCGTATCAAATTCATAATTCAAATTTAAATATGGGATTATCGATATCCACTATTTAATCTTGATTGATGAACATCCAGGTTTCAAAAATAGACTCATACGAAAAGGGCATAGTATGTAGGACGTGGGAGAGCTACGTACGATTGCGATTAGTAATTTCCGAGTAGGTCTTTGCTGTGTATCAAAAGAAACGAAATGAAAGAATAGCGTGGAGCCTTTGCCTTGTTCAAAAAATAATTATGAATTAATAAACAAAGTCAATGACTTTTAGAGAATTACAATTTGAGTGTGTTATGTACTCATCACGTCTCCGTCACCGTCCATGTATGTTAAGCGAACGATGTGAGAAGACGAAGGGATTCATAGATTCATTCGGACTTGTTAAGTCACGAAACAGTCAAGTCAACTCAAAACTCAGTTATGTCATAATCCCGTCCTACGTCCACGTCCACCCGTCCTTCTCGTCCTCTCAAAAACTCCAAAACTTGACTTACAAAGTACCTTTTCACATAGGTGTTCTTCTTATAATATACGAATCCAATTACGGAGAGGACCCATGCACCGAGAGTTCCGAGAGTCTCTATGAAGTGTACACTAATGATTGGGTTGACTGATCAAAGTGGCTCGTAATTCTATCACAGCATGAGTACAGCTCATTGTGTCTTTATAATTAGGCAATGTTAATTCAACACTCTTACATGTTAGTAGGATGTCGGCTAGAGTGTATACTAAACCATCAGAGCGTTTTAATCATGAAATATTTTTATTTATTACTTTATGCCTCCGAGGCTCTCACTCCGTATGTCCGTATCAATCCCTCCGCCTCCTCCCCCACGGAAGACAAGCAATGTATAATTATAATATCAAACTAGTACATTTATGAATGCAGAGTACCTGACATGTATACTTACTAGCAGCAAAATATTATTCCATTTACTTATTATTCGGGAGAGGATCACGTGAGTGCACGTGTGGAGCCGGAGCCACTTCACGTTTTTTTTCCATTGTTCAACAGATTTGCTTGGGCATAAAAGGTTTTCTCCCTCCTAAATTAATCAAGATAGCATGTTTTGCTTCTAGTTCAGCGAGTCTGCTCTGCTGCAGGGCCGGATAGTGCGGCCAGCGCAGGCAACCCCCGCTGCTTGAATTTTCAAAAATCATGTAAATGGAACATTTTGCAGTTTTAAAAAATGTGTAAAAAGAATATTTTGAATTTTCAAAAACATGCAAAATAAATTTTTTTTCTACATTTAAAAAACATGGAAATAAAGCATTTTCCACTTTTCTCAAAACATGTAATTAGAACATTTTGCGCTTTTCTGAATCAAGTAAAAAGAACATTTAAAATTTTTCTAATACATGTAAATACAACATTTGGCTTTACTAAAGAAAACCATTAATAAAATCTAAATAGGGGTGTTCGTATGGAACAAAATTGCTGCCTAAAAGCAATTCCTTCGTCCGGCCCTGCTCTGCTGGCTCTGGCTCTGGAGGGTCGATAATAATAATATATAATAATTATTGTAATTTAGCATAGTAATAAGACGTGGAGCACCGTACGCTTGAAAATAGAAATAATTGATGTTGCTGTAGTTGTAGTAATAGTTGTTGTTGTTGCTGTTGTTGGGTCGACAGACTCGCGTCTATACAGAGTCGACAGTCATTATAGCATAGCCGTTGCAGTCTACAGTCTACACTGGTTGTTACTGTAAAAAAAAATCCAACTTCCGATTGCAATCTCGAAATCTCGATTTGGCATGTAAAGGGGATGTGGGAGCAGAGCTCTGGATCTTGTACATAAAATAATTTTTGATCTGTCTGCAATGCAGCTATATAAGCTGTATTATAGAGTGAATGTGTTCATTAGTATTTGGTTTTTGGATTTATTTGCCCATATTGGATGAGGTAGGTCGTTGTGTGTTTGGATTTGGCTACAAATATTTAAGTGCAAAGACCCAAGAGCGCTCGTCATATATTTGTATTCGTATACTACTACTGACTACTGGTACATGGCTTTTGAACGAATGTTTGTATTTGATGTATTGCATGATTCATAATCTGACTTAAAAATATAACGACTACAAACTACCGCCTACCTGTTTCCACTACAGTTACATATATGTACATTCCGCTACAACTAAAACCACTTACAATTAATACTGTACACACATTGTCAAAGGAATAAATAAATAGCACAACACACTCACTATATGTTTAGTACTGTACTGGTACTCCTTTTCTATTCATATACGAATCAAAATAAAAATTGTTCCGTGTTAAAAATCTTCAATGAACCATATAAAGTCTATAGCTGCAGAATATGGCAGCTGCCTATATTACCTAATGTACCTAAGTGCATACAAAATATGAGGGAACAAAAGGTAAACGGATTTTTGAAGCCGTAAACCGAACAGATTAGAACCTCTACTGATATGTACGCGTAGCACTAATCTCATCTATGGAAGGTTTTGCATAATATAATGTATAGTTGGAATATTTTTTCAAAAAACATTTCCTGCCGTCTTTGTTAATGATATTAATGACAGGCAGGAAGAGCCGGTCATTGAATGGAATTCAATGGAGAATTCAATTTAAATAAAATATTATTATGGATGTGTGTCTATGAATGATTGTACCCATGGACGGATTTCCATGGCGAAGGCTATGAGGACTGAGGAGGATAATGATTTTATCAATGAAAACTCAAGGTTCATGGCTATGGCTATTGGAAAGAATTTTATATTATCAAACTTAAATAATTATATCGGTGTAGTGTACGAAATAGAACTATCTTCCTCATTTTCCGTTCGTATTTTTTTTAACTGACTGAGAGGTCGATCACGCCTGGTAGTGAGTGGCATGGCAGTGCTTCTGATCCCTGTCTGCCTACTATAGTAGATCGGCATCCTCATCATCATCATTATTGTTATTATCGTCCATAAAAGTATTCACACAATCTGCGTAGCACTGGTTCTTCTACTTCTCCTTCTCCTTCCCTGTTTCCACTTCTAGTAAGTGGTAATAATAATTACTGATTCCAAAAGAAATTGCAACATTTAGCAGGAGCGGTAGTACTCGTGTATGACAATCAGACTAATCTCATCGTATTCGTCAGCAATAGAACAAGAGCAAGGAAATGATTTGGGTCGCACAGGTTAAAAATGAGTGGATGTAAATTATTTTTCACACATTATTCCCTAAGAACGGAAATAGTTACAGAGCCGCTCGGGCTCTGGCTCTCTGTCTTGTATGCAGTGAGCGAGACATATTAAATTTAGAGCTGTATAGTAGATATATATGTAAAAGAGTCCTCAAAGATTTAAAGAAATACTCCTTTTTCTCTGTGTCGAAACTGTACACTGTACAGTGGAGTGGAGGGTTTAAACGTTTCCATAATTGAAATCATGCCATGCCGTGGGTATTATTTTTTTTAGGTTATATGCTTCTGCTGACGTTTCATTTTTATACACATTCAAAAATTGTCACTTTTTTTTACGAGTCGCAAATCCTATAAACTAAAAACCAAATCCAAATGCATACTTCCCACCATCATCGTATTATCTTCATCCCCATCAGACCACATTATACCATTATACCATACCTGTCATTCGTATGTAGGTAGGTACTTCTCATATTATGTTTCTACACATTTGAAATATTTCGAATTGGAAATGTATTTTTGGAGTTTTACTTGTAAATTCTGACCCAGACCTTTCATTTTTAACCCAGAATAAGTAGTATTGGTAATAATAGGGCAGTAACTGAGTAATCATAATGATTCATATTTGAGGTAAAAGTAAATTTACAGTCAGTCCTAATAGTATAGGCTGATATAATAATAGTGATTAGTGGCATAAGTATTTTATTTTTGCATATAAGGCATGTAGCACATTACAGTAAGACACACAGAGTGGAATGAATTGTTTATGTATAAATGGTTTAAGATGTAATGTAGGTAATTCATTTAGGTAAATGATATTTATATTTTGTGGAAGGATGCAATTTGAGCCCCCATCTCCATGGGCTTATATTTCCCTTGAAAATAAATTTATAATAATAATTATATAAATAACAAAAATAATTGTACATAGTTTAGTAACAAGTAACAATGAGAATGATTTGTGTGTTTTTTTTATGTGTACATTGTCATTGTCACCAGGAGCAAGCATTTAGAGGTATTTATAAGGCGCTTTGTGTACACGTTTATTATTGCGTTATGAAAGTAAACCTGATAATTTTGTCCTCTCTCTCTCATAAAGTCCCAATTAAGTATTAAATGATATGGATATGGTGTGGGATTACGGGGGAGATTATGTATATGATCCAAGGGTAGTCATAGTCATAATCATAATCAGGCCTTTTGGTTGGTGGAGGTTGAAAACAATAATAATTAATTGCAATTACATATAATTAGTGAAATTACTGTTAAAATCACACAGGCCCATGTGCTTACACGAGAGTTTCCCTCCGTCTCCAAGAATAGTAGGTCTAGGTGTCTTTACACAAGCGCCATATAACACATCTACATATTTCATATATGTAGTATCCCACACAGTATAAAATATGTGATTATAAATAATTAAAATAAATTCCAATTATTTGCAAGTTCACATTCTATATTCACATGTCCAATTTTGAACAAATTACAAATTACAAAGTTTCACTTGGAGATTTTTATGTGAAGCAACCATATAATATTATTATTATGTTGGAGTTTTTCTTTTTCTTTTCAGCAATTCATTAATTACAAAGAGTTTATTATTAGTAGCGAAATATTTATTACATTTACATTTTTATTGTCAGTCTGATGCAACGACGACAGCGACGACGACGACGATGTACGAAAATGAAATGAAATTGAATATTTTTTTATACTCAGCTTTTGGTTGTCTATATCATAGTTTATTTTTATGCTATATATATAGCTTACATTTTTACCTCCCGTAAGCATTTCACTCATTTTATAATTACAAGCCTCACTTTTATTTTTACGATTAGAGTACCTACCTAAAAAAAAGCGAGTCTGTCTCTTAGTGTTTTGTGTATAAGTATCTCCCTGTGAAGAGATGCTCACGTTTCTTATGAGATACACTATTCCACGTCAATTCTTAAATTTGTAATGTCTACCTGTCAATTGGATGTACCTATATCTAATTGTAAGTACAAGAAGGATTTAGATTTTAAATGAAATACATATATATTAGAACAGATAGACTAAAAGTTGCTTAAATACTATATACTGATATACCATTTTGGAGTTAGGATTAGGATGATGGCCTATAATATGGACTTTGACTTTAAAAAGTTTTTGTAAATGTGGGCCACTCCTCCACGCACACGTCCACAGTTCAAAATGTTTGCCCTGACATGATAAAATAATCATAATAATAATAATACAGGTTCAAACTTCAAAAAACGGCTCTGTGCAACTCCTTGGGGTATTATAGGTTCCTTTCCTCGAGTCTGTGCCTGTCTGTATTACCGTCAACGTAATAATAATAATAGATTATCTTTGAAATAATAAAAAAAACGCTTGCAATATATATGATAGTAATGCTGTTTGATGTGGATGTGATTTTGATTGTGATTACCATCTAATCTGTAGTCTTAATCTGCTAATCCCGATGCGATGCGATGCGATGTGATTCTATATGAGTGGATGGAAACTAAAAAAATGTTCAAATGTCAGAGAGTGAGACTCACACACAACAAGCGCCTTTTTGAATTTCAACTTCAACTATTAATATGTATGTAGAATTCAGTTCCCAATTTAATTTGAACCGGTATGTGTATGTGTAGGAATGCTCTCAACCTTATGGGGTCAGTTTCATTTTCGATTCTACAGAGAGTAAAGGTAAAGGTAAAGTTGTTGGAGTAATATAAAATTGCAATCACTGTATATTTTTTTTGTGAGTGTGGCATTTACGATTAGTTTCAAGTCATGTTGGAATAATTGTTGCAATATTGCAAATTGCAATCATGTCTTTTGCCATGAGATTTCCATGAGATACTCTCCGTCAGATGTATATATTGTATTAGGGATATGTAGGTATTTTACTGTCTTTGTCTCGGCATATATTTTGCTTTGCTAAAAAGGCACGTTATAATATGCAGATTCTTGGGGAAAAGTAAAATAAGTGCACTGTATATACAGTATATAGTGTGTAGATAGACCATATCATGCTTCATGTCTTCACATTTTTGAAGTGTATATAATGTTAAAGGATTTAGGCAAGATTTCTTTAGCTCGGAGGAATTTTCTTTGGTATGAAGCTGCGGTTTTAAGTCATTTCATTTTATGACTCCGCATAGTCTTATTGTTTTTTCATGGCAGATAATTATTAGCCAGGGAAATATAACTTGAATGATTTGTTGTCGTTGTCGGTTGGTCTTGGTCTTGGTCGGCTTCTAATATGTTTCCATGTATATAATTATGTACTTACCTACTTCCACTACTGCACCAGCACCAGCGTCGTCATCCTCATCCCTACAGACAGATGATAATATCCCCATCCCGCCAACCATCCCCTTCCCTTCCTCTACCATCTTCCCAGTGTCCCAGTAGTAGTCCTATAGTGTTCATCAGGGGTGATTTTGACTGTGAATAGTAATCGTGAATGTACACAAAAAAAATGTAGGCATGTGGGTAAGCTATAAAACTGCATATTATATTATGGGAGTGTACCCTGTGCCGATGCCGAAGACGATGCCGAAGCCGAAGCCGAAGATGTTCTGCTGCGTTCAGATGAACGCGAATTTATAAGCGGAGCATTTTCCATTCTGTATTATTACTTATGTCGGAAGGGGATTTTTGTGAAGAAATATAAGTAGTGTGTTTGTCTAATAATTCATACTGTGGTTTACATGTTGTCATCTTGCTCTTTTTCTTGTTTCGTGTTCTGCTTATTAAGTGGAGGCGGAGGTGGATGCGGTACTCCGGTATGTCTTCTATCTATAGTACATAGTATCCCCATCCCCCACCTACCAACCAAGGTACTTTATCCGAGCAGGAGACAGACCGAGGAGAGAACAGAAATGTGCTCAGGAGGCAGTAATTACCTATAGATTCTAGATGACATTAAATTTATGCAAACTCAACTACTACTACTACTATAATATACTCTCCGTCGGCATCGTTTTCCTTTTCGGCTTTGGCTCCGGCTTCCTTTTTTCGACTTCCACTTCTAGGCCGTTCTGCCTCTGATTTTTCTTTCCAACTAATGTAACATTAGTGCCAATTCCCAATACCCATTCCATCCAAGTCTTTGACAAGTCACACACAAGGCCTACACACAGCTCTTTCAAACTTCTGTAATTACTGTAATAATTAGCGATACAGCTGAAAAAATAATGCATGTACACAATTATATAATGGAGACGTATAGACAGTATAGTATATGACAAGGAATCAAAATCGCAGAGAACAACATGGAGAAGACGTCATTTAATACGTGCAGCGTGTGGTGGTCTCCATTCGAATATTCGAATTTTCGAATCCTGTGGTTTAGTATTTCTTATATAGACTTTGTAGGCGTGCATATAAATACACATAGTTTAATTATTCTATTTAACAGTATAGGCTATGAATTGTATAAAAGTTCGAATTTAAATTCATATTCCATTCCAAATCCAAATCCAAATCCAAACCCCAAAAACCCAGAGAGCACTATTAGTGTCGAGAGAGTTGAAGTTGACTGGACGCGTCTTTGAAATTCTTTTCTTGATTTTACTTGATTTATCCTATTAATTACAGATTGTAAATTTGAATGGTGCGCGGTGCGGCTCAAGAGCTTTTAATGTGTGTATACAAGTAATAAGTTGTGAACAAATTTCTATAGTTAAGGCCAACAGGAAAAAAAAGAGAGGGACAGAAAGGCAAAGAGCTGTCGCTATGTCTCTGTCGTTTTTCGTTGTTCCTGTCATGGCCTGGCCAAGCTGCTGCCTGGCATGAGATCATTTTATGGGTTGGCAATAATATAATGGCATGATTTTATATAGTATATATATAGAGTTGGATATATGTAACATATAGCTCGTATCAAGTCTCAAGGAAACCCGCGTCTATACTTTTTTTGGTTGTTAAGTCTCGTCTCCTCACCCTCCTGCACTGTCTGTCTACTCACTGACATATTGTATATAGTAATATGATCCACAAAATATACAAATACTGACAGTCGACAAGGCGTGCGTTTCATGCACGAGTTTTTTTTAACCCATCTTCTTCATCTCATCATTCTTGTATATTATAGTGAAGGGAAAAATATGAAAGATGAATAAGAAATTTGTAAGATAATTACTCCAAGATAATTATTACAACAACTATACGACTATGAAAATAATGGTAGTAATAATAATAATAAAGAGGAGGACTGACTGACTGACTGACTATCTCCGGATTGGGATTGGGATTGTGGGATGATGATGAGCTGAGATTTTTGCGAGGGCAGAAAAGATGAAGACAGACGAACGATCAACAAGAACGATGTGATGTGTGGCAACTAAACTTTCCTTTCCTAATTCAAAAATTTTCAATTCAAGACCAATTATTATTCCATTTAGAAATCCATTTGTAGTAACAATAATCACAATAATGTATTCACATAATGTAAACATTCTACATATGAAATTATTATGGTTTGTTTGTATATTAAATTAATATTAAAATCTTCTTCTTTTTTCTAACGTATATCATTAAATCTGTAAATCTGTACCAATTACATGAAATTGAATTTACATACATACATTTTCACAATGTATCAATGGATTTCAATCGCATACCTACACGAAACATTTTGGGGCTTTGGTTTCTACAATGTGTTACATTTAAAAGGAAGAAGAATAATATGTAATATTTATTTTGATCTTTCACAAAGGATGCGGATGACATAATATGTGTATGGGGGAAAATGTTATCTTTTTATTAGACACATATATATTAAATAGTAGTAGGTAACATTATCCCTATCACCGTGTCATATCATGATAAATGTGGAAGTTGGAAAAAAAATTTGTGAAGGGACGACGACGTGGAAAATGTGCGAGTCTAAAAGTATATATGTGTTTTTGCGTACGCCGCTTACGGAGAAGAAGGTGTGAACCGTTAGATTTTTGTCATGTATAAATTAAGTCACTCCAATCATAATTAGTGTATGGGATGATGCAATCTCGAAATTCGGCACGATTTGTCATGACTCTCAGTGGAGTCAAAATGCAGAGAGAGAGAGAGAGAGACAGACAGAGAGACAGGCAGGCAGGGTTATTTCTACTCTAGTTATCCGCCATACTTTATTACTGCATTAAACACACCACCCTTCCCCATAGTGCCCATTACTTTTCTTATAATATGTAAAAAGCTATACGTACCTACTGATATTTTACTATTCTTGCTCATTTTCTACTATTCGTGCAGAAGATCCGCGTCGCACTCTATAACTAAAATCATTTTTTTTCGCCTGTGTGTTCGAGTTTCAACTTGGAATTATATGTTATACGGTGTTATAGAAAAGAAAGTCTCTCATCTGTAGGTATATACGCAGTCGACGACATCGACAAATGGACAGGTTTTATGTAGTATTATTATTAGTATGTATGTACTTTGCACTGCCCTCCTACATAGTACCCTAAAAGTATATCTGTATCCTAATTCCGTATTTATATTTACATTTACCTATATAGTGCAGAACTGTGCTGCACAGGGGAAAATTGCTTCCTTTAAAAAAAAGAGAGGAGTGGAGTGTGTAAATACCCCTTCACAAAAAAAAGAGTAAAATATATTAGGAGACAGAGAAGACAGAAACGTCCATTCCAAACCGTATCATCCTCATTTTCGTCGTCGTCGTGTTAGTAACATCCGTGTAATGTAATTTATGCCATGTCAATTTATGTTTTTTAGTAGTATTAATTTTTCCTTTTCATCACGGTTTTTTGAGAGAGAGAGAGAGAGAGAGAGATATTTCAAATAGTTATAGGTATAGTTTAGCTACGCAAAATAAAAAAAATCAAGGAATGCTGTGAATGCTCAACAAAATTTTTTTGAAGGCGGAAGAAACACAGCAGTACAAAGTACCTACAAATATTATGTGAAGCCGAAGCGCTTTAGTTTTTTTTATCTCTAAGAAAAAAGAAGACATTCAAGAAGAATATCCAGCCATACGTACGTAGGTATGTTTAAAATGAAAGGTGCCTTATACCTGGTAGGTACTTATGTATGAAATATCTTAAATGTGGACTTATTTCTGACGTATTTACGACACATTCCCAAAGTGAGGAAATAAATCTTCAAAAATGTATCGTCGAAGGGTTTTACTGGTAGATTTTGTGTAGGAAATACTCAAGTGGGTGCATAATACACAGTCTTGCAATTTTGCATACGGTATTATATAAACGTGAGATGCTATAATATTAATGTCAAAGATAAGGACATTTTTTAAAATGAAGTAATTACATGTACCTACATGTAGGATCCTTTGAGTATTTAATACATTAATACTTAGGTTTGAATTAGGAACTGTACAACACTTTTTGTTGTTGTAGGTATGGTATTACCTATTACCTGTAAAGCATATATAGGGAAGAAAATGCAAAATCACAAAAAGGTATCTCATATGACTTGTCATATCAATTTCAACCTCAACTGAAGGTTGCATCGTACATAATATAGGCAAATAAAAATAAAAAAATGCAAAAAATTATTTTAAAAAAGAAGTATTAGTTTAATACTCTGAACGTGAATATTAATGTTTATTGTCTTTCGCAAATTCGCAAGTATAGGTAGGTAACATGCAATTATATTTTTGCACACTTTATAAAAAAAGTGTGTACAGTTTTATTTTTTCCATGGATTGGCATTGGAAATAGGAACTTCTTTCTTTGATTTCGGCTTCCAATTACAAAGCCGTCTCAAATTCAGAATTCCTTACTAGGGATGATTCTTATTCGTAAGCAAAATGATTTAAAAAGTTTTATTTTAATAATTTTTTTGTGTACACTGGCCAACAATTTATTAAAGAGTATACGATTACAATTACAATTACGACTATGCATAATTATGGTGTTAAGTGGGGTGTGGAAAAAAGTCAGATCGCAGGATTGATAATTGATATTGGTAGGTACTGGTTTCATCGTCTTCTACGTCTTTTGTTCTATCTATCAATCAATTTACATATAGGCGATTTCAACAAGATAGGTACATATATAGCATAGAACTTTACAACTTTAAACATTAAAAAAAAATCAACATGAAATTGACAGCTCCTTGTCGTTACATTTAGCATTCTCTCCTATAAACTATACGTCCAGCTGAGAGAACACACACACACATAACCAGAAAAAGAAGAGGTTTGCATTTTAGTAATAAATTCACATTGAAGACTTTGTCTAATATTTTTACAGGGACGTAAAAATTTATTCAGAGAGAATTTGTGGATGCGAGATGAATTGCATTGTAATTACCTACCCATCCACCATTATACTATATAATAGAAATATAATATACTATATATACAAAGTATATCCCTATGTAATTATAAATCATTGTTAGAACTCCACGATAACCGTGTTTATGTTTACCTTGTTGTTCTTCTTAGGTTTGCATCATATTAAACAGGCAGTTAAGTAGCAGTAGTTCTTCTAAGTACTGGCTCGCAAGTTGTAATATTGTTGATTATAAAACAGTTACATGGATGGATAATGATGTTTACGTGGGCATTTATTTTGGGCTCTGTCTTGTGTTTTTTGCGTTATTATTTGCGTGTTGGTCATATCAGACAAGTATCATCATCATCATCCTACGAGTTACGAACGAAGATTTCAATTTTGCTCAAATTCCTCCTGTGTGTTCTCCACACACACACACACACATTGACTACAGGAGCGTAATTCAAAAATTGTTGAGTCTGTAAAAGCTAAGTAGTGGACCGACGATCTGTTAAGTAAAAATTACATTTCACTTAACAGACTCTGTTGGATATTACGGAGCCTCCATTGCATTGGGAATGTAAATACTACTGCGAATACCTAACTGGTTTCTTTGGTGTCTGTGGTTGGAGTCAACTGTACATACCTGTGCTGTGTTATTGGAAAGGGAAGACAAACCGATACCGATGCCGAGTACACCTCGGTATTTACTACTTTAAAGATGAGAGAATGCTCGTAAAAATGTTAAGTTTTGTAAAGACAATCAGAAGCACGAATCATCAAACCAATCACGACTGTTATTACAGTCACTGAGACTATAGTACGGCACCATATAGCATGCGACGGAATAATATGGAATTGCTTTTGCTCAATTATTTGAAAATCTTCAAGTTTGATCATTTTGATTTGGAGAATTTAAGGCACTAGAGTAAAAATGTGACTCCTGATATCATCATTTAAAATATATGTACCTATGCACATGCCTGGACGGACACGGGACACGGTGCGATGCGATGGTGCGGAGAATCTTAAAAAGCTGACAAGACATGTAGACAGAAGACAGTGGGCACGGTAGGAGTAGTATTTATTGAATTTCAATTACATTTGATTCCTCATTCAACAACTTTATTGCAGAATAGGGGGAAAACAAAGGAAAAAGAGACACAATAAATGTGGGAATGACAAGCGAGAGAGAGAGAGAGAGAGAGAGAGAAGATGTAAAAGAGACGAGATCAAGATGTTGAGATGGACTGTATAATGGGATGATGTGTGCGTGTGGAGATGTTGGCTGGCGTTGGCTTTGGCGTTGGCGTTGGTTGTAAGCAATAACAAGTAAAGGGTAGTACACTGTGAGTCTTCAGTGGTTCAATTCGATTGACGTGATTGTGAGAGCGGTAGCCCATAGTAGCTCCTTGTTTACTAGTGTATACTAAATGCTTTTCACAATTTTCAAACTTAAACTATTGCATATTATGTTCCTAGTGTACAAATTCCCATTTAACATTTACTTACCTTCGTATTCTTCTTCTTTTTTTTGTTGAGATTCCGTGTATATTTTTGTGTATTTCTTTTTGGAGTTGGATTTGGATTTGGATATGGAGACTTTCAAAACAAACTTGTACAGTATAGAGATACTCTGATTCTGATGAAATCTGTAGATTCTGTACAGTCTGTCAGTTTATCTACGTCTTTAGCAGCTAAAAAGACTCATCAGAGTAGAAGCATATGTCAGCTGGGTTGAGAATCGAGATCCGATTGTTGGCAACTTGACTTGTTATTCTCTCTCCTGAGTTCATGTATAAAATAATAGAAGCACAGAGGAGATGCACATAGTATTATTATTGTTTTTTTTCCCTTAATGCAGTCTGTGTTTGTAGTGTGAAGTCTTGAGCCTGCCTGCCTGCCTGCGTGTACATAGTTGACTAGAGATTAGGATTACATGCAATGCTTTGGGACTAGGACGGCGAGACTACCAGTACCGCATAGAAAGCAACACACTCCCGTGATTAGTTGCTCTCCTCCTTTTTCAGTCTCTCGTCTGCCTTCGTCTTGTTGATGATCACCTGTTTAACTTTCAGTACTTCAACCCTGATGAGGTCTCGTCTCAATTGTGCACACACACACACACACACACACAATGCCATCCCATGCTTAACCGAACAGATTTACGCATTCCCTGCAGGAATTCCCAATTGTTTTCATCTCGAACAGATTCTATACAGATTCTATACACTGTTTGCATTTTAGTGAGATTTTCTGCAAATTAAACTTGCATACTAGGTAGGCACTACTGTCTACTCCTGTGTGCTAGTCCATGCCCTGTAGAAAAATGTGGAGTAGAGTAGAGTAGGTACATTACACCATCTTACGCATGGAGCTACATCCGTACTTAGTCGACGCTCCTTGTGTGTTTACTTTTTAAAAAATGTGGATTTTTGTACACTTTTTGTTATTTGCTTTTGTATTGGCACATGGCGACGATGAGATATATTTTCTGCTAACGAGAAGTGCAAGAGTGTGGGCGGCAGACGAGTGCTACATATAATAATAGAGCAGAGTCTTAAAATCACAAGATACACAACATAGACAGTTGTAGAATAATCATCGAGAGATTTACTTTAAGCAATGGGAGGAATTATTAGAGCTGAAAATCTTTACTTTATCTGAATCTGTATAGCCAGTCGTCGTCATTATTATTGAGTCTTTCAAAATCCAACTTGTTCTTGTGTATTTTGTGTGCTTAGGCAGAGTTATCTTTTTATTGTATGTAGGTAGGTAGGTAGGATTGGTAGTAAGTGTATACATCTCATTTCATTACAGAATTTTGTTTTATTATTATTTGCTGTGATTATCGTGTTAGTTGGGCAGGTAGTTTCTGATGGGGGAGATGAGCATATGTGATATACATTAAATTGTGTATTTTTGCGCAGAGTACAAGTTGCAGAAAAAACAAGTAAAGATCTGATATATCTATACCAAAAGTGTATATACAGATAGTTTTAGGAAAAAGGAATTAAGTAGGAGGGAATTTACAGGCTCTGGCTGGCATGGCATGGCTGCAAATTGTATTGTGATCATCATCATCATCATCATCTTCATCATGAGAAGATGAGATAGTGTTGTTCGTGTTATATTTATATTTTATATACTGCTACAAATTTCAAATTACATTTTTCACAGATTTTCTATAGAATAAAAAAAAAATCTGTCTCAATTTTACAGTGACTGGAGTCAAGGAGGTTGAGATGTATTGATAGCTCATAATCATATATGATATACACACGCGAACCACTTTGATTTTTAGATATTTGTTTGGGAAGGAGAATCTCTGTTGTGTGCTATTCTACTCCCCCTGTTTATTTTCCATATGAGAGACTATATACATATATAGTCGTTCCACTATAATTACAACTATAGCACTTACACAATGAATAAAATATGTATACTATATTATACGGTTCTATAAATGTACAAATCAACTTTAAAAATGGTGTATAGACCATAGTGAAACTTGAAATACAACTTGAAATATTATTATCGAATCGAAACATGGAAGATAATTGAAAATTATTTTTATTTCATTGCATTATTGCATTGTAAATATCTCATCTGTAGTTGACAAATTTAAAGTTGCATTTTTAGCACTGCCCATTTAACTTGATTTATTTGTACACAGCATAGTAACGGATATCTGCATAGAGTCCTAAAATTCCTAACTAGGCACTGCTATATCAAAAAATAGAAAATATATAGATCACATCAATGAAAACGTCGCTTTAAAAAAATCAATTTCTAAAGTACAAGAAATGTACGGAATTTTATTGTGTTTTGTACTGTGTACTACATGTATTTCTAAAGTCATAAAAAATAATTGCATGCGTGTAATTTGTCATTCTAAACTGACTGATCATGACTACGACTCCAAGTTGAAGGGTCAAATTTGTAGAAAAAAAATGTAGATAGGTGTAAAAGGGCTAAAGAGAGCTGAGGATTAAAAGTGCAGATAGCGTATAGAGAAGAAAATGTAGTAGTTATTGAATTTACATATCCGTGCTTATACAAAGTTACAAACTTGAATATCACTTGGGTAGGTAGGTAGGTACATTTAGGCATTTGATTAGTGGTGTGTGTGTGTTAGTGTGTTAAAAGTTTACAATCATATAGTCGAAAAAAAAATTTAATATCTTCGTCTCTTCAGCACAAACTGCATGGATTTGGATTTCCTATTTTTTTTATTAAATGTTTAGTTCACAGTTGTGTATTTATTAACAATACACGGTAATAACAATAATAATAATAATAATAAATGATTTCTGGATACGCCTATGTCCACGATCTCTAGCTGCTCTGTTCTGTCTTAAATACGCTCGGAACTCCTTAGTTATGCTCAAGAAAATGAAAATCCTCCACACATATATGTGGACTTTTTTTTAGAGAGTTAAAGAGTTATACAGTGGTGGTTGATTTTGGTTCATGTGAATGTTTTACTACTCACTGTGGCACTGTGGCTTGGATTATTCCGATGGTTACGGTATCATCGGTATCGGTATCGGTGTGTTGTTAAGTGAATTGACTGTGGATTCGCGAGATCTGCATCGGTAGTAGTAGTAGTAGTCCCACACTAACTCACTTATTGTTAGCGAAATAAAAACTACCAAACTACAGAGATTACTACTACTGCTGCTACTACTACTACTACTACTTCGATTGCCATTCTTTTGATTCATGAGCTCCTGACGACCGACGCCTCACTCTAAAACGTAAAGTCAGCGAGAGAGAGAGAGAGAGAATGGAGTGAGAATTGAAATTGAAGGGAATGCAGATTTATTTAACAGATTCAACAGGATCTGTACATAGTAGGAATCTACTAAAACCTACGTCATAACACTCAAGCCACGACGACGACGACTCCCAAAACCCAAATGTATGTATGTACCTACCTACATATGAGTGGAACAAAGGGCGACTAGCTCTCATCCACGCTCATTTGTTTGTTCATGAGATGGTAATTAAATCGAAGAGGAAAATATTCCAAATGTATTAGATACTGATAGACACCGTATTTTGTTTTCTCGAACTTTTAGCTTTTAGCACACTCAACTCTGTCCATTCTCCAAATCTGTCTCTCCATCATCACTGTAACAAGGTACGGGGATACTTCTGCGAAATGTACAAATGCGAATGTGAAAGCAAGCTCACGACTTATCTATCTATATAACAACTATACGTCCTCCGTCTCCTACGTCTTTGTTTCGGTATAGTGTAGGTGAAAACATGTGTATATACCTATCTATACCTTGTTGCACTATATATTATCCAGTCATATTATATTCCCAATCTATTTTCAATCGGTATCATAGCAATCTCTAATTTCAGAATCTCGAATGTAGGCAATGTAGGCATCGGTAGTAATTTGGCAAAGTTTGCAAAAATTAGGGAAATTATATTTAAAAAAAAATATATAGTAATAGGGCATCGCATTATAACGTGTAATAAGTTATCCCAATATACTGATACTCTAACCGAGTGTTTCTGTGTTATAGAGATACAGCCAGAGTATAGGAAGGTACATATTTTTTACTCCATTATAATGAAATGGGTTGATTCTGATTTTGATTCATGTGAGTAGACTCAAACTTTGGCACTATGGTAGTTTTCAAATTCAGAGAGTGAACTTCAGCTCACTGACTATTAATATGAGAGTTCTACTATGTCTGTATCTTTAATCGGAATTGCAATCCATTTTTATAATGACCGCTGATAAGTTTGATAAGTTGTGAACAGCTCTCTTTTACCTTCACAAAACTGACACAATCGATTTATGATAAAGATTAAAACCTTCAACCTATATGTGTATATCAGTTCAATGGAAAACATCTCTTTTTTAGTCTGTCTCGTTTTCCTACGATGCTGTGGATGTAAAGCACTTACTAGTAACAAAAAAATAGTTTTTCTCTATACTCTATATTCTCGTCTCATTCTCTTATATTCTGAAGATGACGTTGTTGGGAAGGGGCTAAAGGTACAACATGGAAATGAAATTTCCCACTTGAAAACAAAAGATCCATGGGAACTGTAATTGTATATAAAAGGTGTTGAATAGTTCAAGTCGAAGTTGAGTGTAAAAGGCTGTACATATTTTTTTTGACCCATTGACAACTTCGATTTCAACTACTACACAGGATAGACACATGTAATGTACGGGATGTGTGTAAAGTATCGATTGACATTTTATCTCGTTGTGAAAGAATATCTAGGATAGCATATTATACAAGATATAAGATATAGCGACCTAATACTACTCATCTGACCAAAGGGACATTACTGTTTTTAGTATATTAACTTAGTTTTAGTTTTTAATATCATAGTATTTATTTACGCATGTATAGAATTTGTATATTGAAGATATCAGATATTTTTACAGGTATATATGGGCATGGCATAGGACGTGTTATAAATTTATTTAGATTAACGATTTATTATAGGTCAAGCCCATGCATATGTACACGGTACGGTACTATTGTACAGAATTTTATTTGATTTTTTATTTTATGGTCTGTCCGCAGATAAATTGCCGAGTAGCTTAAATTAAATCGTGTGTTTTTTTCGTGTTTTGTGTACGGGAAGCATCCTGACTAAAGTGAAGAAATATATTATGTAGATTAGAGGTCACATCTAAATTAAATCTACAATGAAATGGACTGAATGACAGAAGCATATGGGTTATGGATGGATTGAATTTAGATCTGGAATTAGATTTAGATTTTACTTCAATTTTTTATTTCCTATTTCCCTGTGAATTTTTTTATTTAAGTTGTTTTTAAAAATCACGCTAAATCTCGTTTCCTATATTTATTGACCCACACTTCTATACTTATCTACTGTATTCTGTCTTATTAACCCATTCAAATTTTTATTATATTTTTGTTCGCTTACTTTTCTTATGTTGTTTTTTGTACACTTGTTCATTTACATGCATAAATTATACTTTGTTTTGAACTTGGATCATTTTTGGGGTTAAAGATTATGAGCCTAATTTACCATCGTGGTGTATGCGTACTGTACAAAGGGGACATATAATAGGAGTGTGTGTACTATTATATTGTAAGATTGACTTAGAGATTGAAATATCACAGTTCACAGTTATGATGGATTGAAATTGGAAAATTTGCGCGAAAATGAAAAATAAACATTAATTATTATTTTGATGAAGCGCTCTCTTGGCTCTTGGTTTAGTTACGAGTAGTATTTTTTAGAAAGTAATTTTCAGATTTTTAGACGAAGGCATTTAGCCGAGAAAAAATTGGAATTTGATTTGACTTGTCATTATGATGTATTGTACAATGTAGAAACTCATTTTTCTACGAGAATACTTTGCAAACAGGGCTTCTCAAGACTCCCACCTAAAAGACCAAGACCAGGCCCAAGCTGTAGATATCTGTAGTACCATTTTTACACTATGTATGATATGAATAGGAAGAAATGTTTTTTAAATCGATCTTGTTTTCTTGATTGTAATATTGTAATGACTGTGAAGAATGGAAGTAGTCCCTACAGGATTGAAAATTGAAGTTTGGAGTGTTGAACTATAATTGCGCTGGATGTAGGAGGCAATTAAGTCTGTCTTCACGCGTGAAACTTAATCCATTCTATTTTGTAGACTGAGCACAGCGTCTTTGGAAAAGTCCGATTGAATTTTTGAATTGTCCAAAAATGAGTCTGAGCACAACTCCTTTGTGCTTGTTACACTTTTATTGTAAAACCAATTCAAATGAAAAAAAAGCTCAGTTTGATTTTAGGTATGAATGGCTATAGCTAGACATATAGACATACATATTCGATTAAATACCGAGAGGAAAATTTCGATTTTGATTTAAATTTTGATACCACTTATTAAGTCCAATCATAATCTAAATGTCATCTAAGTCTAAAGCTGATGATAGAGATGACCGGCTGGACCTGCATGTATCCGTTTTAGACCTATGGCTAAACACTTTTTTGTGAAATTATAATTAGGCATAGATATCAGTACATTTTAATCAATTTAGTTATCCAGATATACAAACCCTTTATATACCCACCAATTCCCAGTAAATAATTGTTTTCAAGAGCAAGCCCGAGAGTCGTGAGCCCAATTTAAAAGTTTGTAGGTGAACTCCTCTATATGCAATCAAAATGAGTACATCAACAACGGCCGCCGTGATCAAAGGGAAGAAAAAAGTAAACAAAGGATTAAGTGCAAGTGTTGAAGAAAATGTTGAGACTAGAGAAAGTTTTTTGAGACACATCTTCTCCTTGTTACATTTTTTGAAGAAACTGTGAAAGACTAACTAAGAAAAAAAAACAATACTTAAAACTTTTTACGTAGCTAGGTACATATATGTAGGTACAGAGTATTATATTGAGTGAGGCGCGAGGAAGGAGGCAGCTTAATCCACGTGAAATGATAAAGACAACAATAACAACCATTTAGTATTTGTGTTAATTTAGTGGTATTTTGCATGCAGAGGGCAGAGTCTATTTGTACAATGTGTTCATAATAATAAAATTATAAGATTGTTTTCTTTTCTCTTCTGTACACACGAGCTCCAATTCCTCCATTCTTCAATTCCACAATTCCACATGTTAATTCGTACAATGAGAGAAGCTCCTCCACAAAAATGTAAATATTTTCTTTTTGTAAAAATAAAACGTTCTGGTTCTGGTTGTTCATACAGTAATAGAAACTTGCACGTTTTTATGTGTCCACGCACACGCATGAAAGTCCCTATAGCTCATCTACCTACCTACGTCTACGCCAGTTTTTTGCATATACATGTATCATTATCACACTATATACAACTTGTTCTTTCATTATTACGAATACGAATTGACGAATTATAGACTTGGAAACAAAACAATCTAATCCTAGGATTTCATCAGAAAGTCAGACATGCTCCTGATATAGAAATGAGTGAAGATGAAGCACGTTGTAGGTGTGTGTGTGTATTTGAGGATATTATTATTATAACTTTACAGTTTCTAAAATGCAATCCAAAAATCCGACCACAACAACCGTTACACTGACTCTGACACTCCATTTCGTTCTATGTTGCAATAAGAGTTGTCACTGACAAATTGTCACTTCTTAGCATTGGTTAGAGACATACTAATATAATATGTCTATAGTCTGTTCACACGGAGAGTGTCAGTTCATGAGTACAAAAGACAAAAATGGATGAAGTATTTATAATTCTCCTACTATATAGAGACACACTAGACAGTAATGTTCCACATGGGACGTATACGTACCTTGATTTGGTTTGGCTCGGTTTCGTTACGTTTATTATAATAACAAGACCAAGACCTGCTTATGAGGCATGTCTTGTTATATTGTTTTGACTTTGAGTTATCACTACGATTCGAGTGGGACTTGTTGATTCCCAACATATCTATAGGTATGTAGATATATCTTCTATGAAGAATCAAAATAACCCATTTCCAATTTATGCTAGAATTAAAATGAGCTATGTCAAAAAAAGACAGTAAACAAGATACATGCTTACAATGCTAATCACTAGTTTCTAAAATGAGCAAATTGTTCTATTTACACATGTTGTTCAAAAGTGCAAAATATTCTATTTACTTGTTTTTCGAAAAGTACAAAATATTCTATTTACATGTTTTTTGAAAAGTGCACAAGGTTCTATTTTCATGCTTTCATGAACATGTTATTTTAATTTTGTCCGTAGATAGTGCGTTTTATTTAAAACTAAAAATGGAAATTGGTCATTTTGCTTCTTCACAGACGATATGCATTTTACAGACATTTACTGTGTGCCATGTCCCCCGTCTCCTTTTTGTGTATGACAAAAAGATAAGGGATTGTGATTGTACATTGACATTGGTCCATGCTCATATCTAAATGTATCTCTGCCTACTGTGGATTATAGACTTATTGTACCTACCTATAGTGTCTATTGCAGAATCATTTCAGCCTCATTGGTCATTGGTTCCGCTTGTGGGATCTGTATAATATGTAATTTTGTCAAGATAATTTCCAATGAAATTATATAGAAGCTCCTCATATCCTTTCCCTTAAATCCTTTACTAAGCTCGCTCCTTCTCGTTCTCGTTGCACCGGACCGCAGAGCAGTTTTGTTCAACTTCTCTTTCTCTCTCATTATTGCAATTTTCAATATTAGTTTATAATTTTTATTACACTTCCATAATAATATTATATGGACATTTTGTGTTCTACTGAATTTAATTATGTAAGTTGGCTCTGTACTTTTTTTGTTTGTTACTGACTTGTATTATAAAATATGAAATTACGTTTACGTTGGTAAAAGAGACTCATTATAAAATATATAATATATTGTGTGGTTTTTCCTTTTAGCCATGCAATTATATAAATGCTTATAAGTAATTCTATTATATTATTTGCGAGCGGAATGGGGAACTGGGATATGCGAGCGAACAGACTTAATTATGATATTATGTGGAAAACAATATATACTTTCTGTTTAGATCTCAAACCATAGTCATTTTATTTGATTGTCATTAGGATTTTGAGGAGAGAACACAATGCAGTTGAGGAGTGCAGCGGTTACCGGTACCGGCACCGGTGCGGCGGTCTCATTGCAGTGATAACTCTGATAGTTTCTCATATATAGGCATATAGGGTGGTATGTAATGGGATAAATGAAAATTTCCCTGATATAAATGAATCCAGCTTGAACTGTGTTGCTCTGAAACAAAAATGTATTTAATTACATAGATTATGGGCTCAAATAATACTGTACATAATTACATCGCTTCTCTACTACCTACTTAAGTACGTGGTTCTGGTTCTAAAGCTAGGGATCTACTACTGGTATTTAGCCCTCACTGACACTGTACTATCATGTGTGCTCATGTCTCCGTCTGAATTTATCTATATATTTCTCTAACTAGTTCCACGTACTTACGTGCATTCATGCAATTCCTGAGCTCTTGAGCAGTCCTACAAACGATGTAATAATAAAATATATGCTTCCTTGTACCTTTTTATCATTATCAGTCTCGTCCACAGAGTCTACATACCAAGAGTGACATGATGCAATAATTAGTTTGGGAAATTTCTGTCATTTTTGCCCTCGTTTACAAGTTGCCACAGGAAGGGATTTTCTATCATCATCCGTTACTTTCTGTCTGTCTACTTTATCTCCTACTGTCTTCTTCACTCAGGTAAGCGAGTGAGTGAGTGCGGAGTCTACTACACAATAAAGAGCAGTTCTCCTTCTCCTATTTTTTCCTACAAACTAAAGATATCTGAATTTAGGTAGTACCTATAGCACTATAGCTATAGATGTATGTGTATAGTAAGTTCCACCGAGAAAAAGTAAACTCCAATTGTCCAACTCCAGCTGCTTATTTGCAAATATATAGTGCATTGTACACAGGTACCAAGAAAGAAATAATATGTTGATTATATTACACACAAAAGAGAGTTATACAAACTTGAAAGACTTTGCATGGACTCTATATAAAATTGTGGCACTGGTGGTGGTGGTGATGATAACAGTGGAAGTGGAAATTATTGTTATTACTCTAACTGTTGTGCTTTACTTTGAATTAAATTCCATTCCGTATGGTTACTATAAGCCCCTCTATTGACTGTGTGTCTATATAGTGTCCACAGTATATTATGCAGAGCAGATAAATCAGCAACCACGACAACGACAACTATACCACACAAAACCTATAGTATAATATTCTATGGAAAAACCGTATTTGTATTTTTGTACACAAAAAAAACAACTCACTCAGAGACCAGAGAGCGGTCAGCTTTTCAATATTACCATGCATAATGATATATTAAAATTATGGAACTATGTGAATGGAATTATGTGAACTATACGGGCCACTATAGGAGTATAGCGCAGTATTGCACAGATCTTGATTGTCTCGTGGGTAAAGTGTCTGATGAAATAAGACGTAGAAAATCTTATCTTTGGAGCAGGTTATAATAGAAGCGCATCATTTAATTTCATGATGATATGAGTTACCTCGGTCTGTCCATGTCCATGTGTTAGTCAAAGTCAAACCTATATGTAGTGTTTGCGTGGGTCATTTATGATTACTGTGTGAGTAAACGTTAAAGCTTAAAAGCATCTCAGAGGTAGAAGAAAAAAAAACAAGAAAGAAAGAGAAGACCTGTAAATACTTTTGAAACCTCATCATCACTCCATGATAATTATTATTATGGTTCTCCCTGTGTGATGTGTGTATAATATGGAAGCTCAAGAGGTTTTTCACGCAAATCTTTTGTGAACTCAATTCAAGGCGTGTTATTATCAAGTAGCCGCTGCAGTTCTATGCCTTTTGTCTTTGCCGTTCCCGTTCCCGTGGCCAGTGCAGTGGGATGATAGGTATATAAATAGGGAGGGAGGGAAAAGTGGGATTAGGAAATCATCTTCATAACAATAATAATAAAAATATTATACTAGTGAGACGATGATGTGTAAGAAGCCGCGAAAAAAAAAGAATGGTAATAGTCAAATAATAATAGTTAAGTAGCTATATTAGCATTGCTCTTGGTTTTTTTTGTGAGCTTCCCTTCTCTCCTAAAAGTACATATATGTAGCCACCATACCACACATAACGAAATATAACGAGAGAAAACCTTAAACTATATCCACAATCTACACTTTTCTTATCTGCTCACCTTGCAGTCAGTGTCTGACTCGTAGAGTGTTTTGCATTATTTGCAGTTTTAATGTCCACTCGTACAGTAGTATGTGAGGAGAATGCACCGACCGCACTGTATAATAATCCTTATCTGTACTTCAATTCCAAACTTATGAATCATCTTCACAAAATATTTAAGTACAAAAATTCAAATCACACTACAAGAAAACATACGAAAGAAGCATTAATTATTGACAGAGTTTGACTTGAGACAGAGCCAGAGAGCCAGAGCCAGTAGTGAGCATAAGCATTAAAAGTAGAGACAACTTTAAATTGTAGTGCTCGTATACCTACTCAATAATAAAATACATATAATTATAAATGACGCGGCTCGTTAGTTATTAATGTGTTGGGCTTCTATTTCTCTCTCTCTCTTTCTTTGCTGCTGCTATGCTGCCGTGATTATATTCTCGAAGAAAAACAAAGCAATGTAATGTGAGTGCAGTCACCAGTACTGTAGTAGCAATAAAATCACGAGTTTTCCACTGACTCTGACTGTCTAAATTACTCGTTCGTGTGAAGGGAGATATATGAGTAGCAGCACAAGCAAAGTGAAAAAAAAATTGTTAACACTTGGTAAACTTTAAAATTTATTACTTCCACAAATAATCAGGAGGCTATATAATTGCCCATTGCCCATCATGTCATAGAATGCAGAATGCCTAATCAAATCCATACTAAAAAAAAGTACAAAAGGATCAATACTCAATACCTATAGTACAACAAGGCTAACAATAGATGTGGGTGGGTATTACTGTGAGAGCTTAATTGAATGGATTTACACGGTTTTCAGTTTAGCAGCACTACGTACGTTATGGAAATCACACCAAATTAAATTATACCATAGAGGGAAAAAAAGAGACGAAAGAAGACATGTCAATAATCCCATTCATCGGTAGTGATCACGTCACCAGTCAATTTCCAATCATTCCAAAATTACGAGAACGACACAGCGCAACACACCACACATATTTAAATGATGTATGTAATGTTGTTATGAATGAAGTAGCTATAAAGTCTTGGACTTGATGGATAATTCTGGTAACCTTGTAAATTGTAAATTCAGTGACTTGGGCATAGCTGATGCTGATGCTGATGCAAGGTGTCTCATGTGTAGAATGCAAATGGTATAAAAGGTATATAATAAATGCATTCATTCAAGAACGTATATAGTTTTTGATGGGAAATTATACGTTTTTTGACTAATTTTTTTTTCTTTCTTTCTTTCTTGATGAAAGAGATAATGGGATAATGCAGGGTGAAAATTGGTAATTGGTTGACTATGAATATTACCTTGGTCGGCATCGTGGACGTCATCCAATGAGTTCGCATGACAAACTGATGACCAGACCACGGAGACGGAGCTCACACGGCTCCCTCATTAGAAACGGTTATAAAGGGAAATAATACGATATACCCTCAAATCAAGTAGTGTATGTCGTTCTTTTTTTTTGAGTAATGTATTTTGTCAAAAATAATAAAAAGAACGGATGCATACCTAGATACTATATTGGAACAACAGTGCTATAGAGGGAGCGATTATAAGAACATAAATTCTGAGCTATTTCTTTTGGCGTTCGACTTTGACTTTATAAAAATTGGGTGGTGTATATAAAGTTAAACGAATGCAAATAAAAAGGCTGTGTTTACAAAAATGTTGGCGCATTAGCATACAGATGACAGAAGGTGCAATTCGTAGCAGCCATGATGGATATGGATATAGATACTCACTCCTCGAAGTCTGCAGTATAGCAAATTTTTAAAGGCTTCCTAATAATGTCCATCATGATGATTACATCAATAAGTATCCATTAATATTATAGGCTTGAATTTATTTAATTTTTTTTTAAATTTCGTATAATCATTTTCAGATGTGCATATTTTCATCATCCATTAGTAAAAATCCCCATGTAATATTTAAAATCATTTGGCATGATGATGCAGGGAAAATTATTAAGTTAGCAAAAGTACCTACAAGGAAAATAGCATACAAAAAATTGTAAAAGGATGGTAGAAATAATAATAAGAAAATATTATACAAGCTACAACCTACAACTGCAAAAACAACTACTACCAAACTATACCCACTGACTCCATTATAGCTATATAGCGCCTGCATTCTATATATTCTGCATCTTAAATTTTTGCATTTGAATTTGTCAAGAATGTATAAAACTGAATGACAGGTTAGTTTTAGTTAAGCAAGTAGCGAGGCCGCGACGCGACATTATTTTGTATCCATGGAGCATCTGTAAAACCATAATAATAATTTGTCATATTTCACCATCCTCTCTCATGCCCATACACAATACAGTGTAGTATAGTACACTGTTCAGCGGACACCAATTTTTTTTCTGTGTCTGTCTCTCTCTCTCGTACTTCGTACTTTGTAGGCTGTGACATTGAGGTAGACAGTGTGCCAGTAGTTGTAATATTAGTATTAGTGACGTTACCGAGACCGAGAACGACAACGAGGACCGAGGCAGTAGTGTGTCGTCGTCGTCGTCGTAAGTACATTGCAGAATTTATATATATTACCTATATATCATCATCCGTATATATGTTATGAATACTTCGATTTCGATACTCCCTCGCCAGTTGCCTCACCAGTACCAGTACCATCAGTAGAGTTCTCCTTCTTTCGTTTCGTCTTACTTTTGAAAGGAGTGGAGGCCTGTACATAGCTACCTACTTGAGACAAGTATATTTTTGAGGATTTAACTTAAATAACAATGACGGCATCTTTACAATGATTATTCTTGGTTTTCCGTTGAAGGAGTCATAATCATTCTGTGAGCGATAAACAGAAGCAGACCTTGTGTCTGTCAGAGAGACTGACGAGAGGAGATGTAATCCTATCTATATGTACGGCTATACGATTTGCATGACGATGACGATGACGACCGGAGTCATATATATCGCACCAATGACACGCAATCGGAATGTGAGGATACTGTATACTTTTTGGTGTAGTATATTTAGTAGTAGAGACACACGTCTCCCCCAACAACATATCAACATATCAGCAGTGGCAATACCATAATACCCACATCAACATCAACCATAACCATAATAATCCATTAGCTATATCTTCCTATATACTATATCCTAGTACAATATAAATATTTTTAAGAGAAAAGTACTTGAGCCCACCCCAAAAAAATCTATAATTTGTAGCCTCTTAGATATAACGTATTATGTGTATGGGACTGGGAATATCTGAAATCTTAATGGGATCCATTTATTGTAAATTGTTGTCGATTACATTGTGGGTAACATTTCATAGTTGGTTTGTGATGATGCTAAACTGTCGTCACCTCTCATATATCTCTCTCTGATGCACCGCTATATGCTTCTCTTCTGTCGTTCTGTCATTCTGTCCTGTTGTGGATCATTGTGGATTGTGGAGGAGACGTAGCATTATTTGTGTTAATGATTATTACGCGTATGTACACTTTGCATGGCCATAAAAACGGAATGATCCCATTCATTTCGATTTTCTCATCCATTCATCTAATTGTATCGCGTCTTGTTCGAAGTTGGAAGTCGGTCTCGTATTTGTATCGTACCCTGTGTAAGACAGATTAAGTTTCGTTTTATCCTTCGTGGGAAGTATTTATTTTATTATTTTGTATGTATAGGTATAGGTAACTATTTATACTGTCTAACGGTAACGGTAACAAGCTTATAAAAGAAATAGGCATAGGCATATACGTGGCTATAGCAGTGAAGATGAGTTGTAATATATCGATGGGATGCAATGGTTTGGTTTGGTTTGCTTGCGTTGCATGTAGTAGAATTAGGATTTAGATATTCATCAAAGCATCAAATTGAGGTCTTCCCTTTCATTTTCTCTATTTCTCTCGTCTGCTGCATCTCGATTTTTTTTCTTGCATTTTTCTGCATTTTTTTTTCATTTACAAGTGATGAAGATGAAGAAGAAGATGAAGAAGGGTCGAGCGTTAATATAAATGAGGCTGATGATGATGCGTTGAGTGAAACTGTGAAGGAACCTTTGACTCCCAAAGCATTTCATCTTCCAGCCCGCAAGTTCCCTGTCTCGTAAAGTAAAGGAGATGTCTATAGTGGCAGTAATGACCATATCTATATATGTGATGGGCTCACTCCTCGTCCTCAGTTTCAATTGACACATGGCAAGATATCGCAGACATTTAGCTCTGAGTATGTGTGATCTTGCCGAGTGTATTAAGCAGAATTTTACAAATGTTATTTTAATGACGTGCGATGATGCTCAAGTCCATTAAGTTCATATTTATATACTTACGTCTGTTAAAATGAAAATGAACCTATATGCACCATATCCATCCATGCTATATGTATTCCCAGTTCTGACATTCTGACCGACATCTCTCAATAATCCACAGTCAGTGTGGATTCGAATCGAATCGAATCGACACGTCCACGCTTGGACAGTTGGACAGGAGACAGGAGTAGTGAAGGAAAGGGTTATGGGGAGGAGGACTGATGACTGAGCGGCGGCTACTTTACTCATGGGAGCGTAAGATCTATAATGGGTAAATTCAAAAGTAATAGTAATCATCAAGATTTGAAGTGAATAATAGTGATCAGAGGGGGAGGGGTTTACTATTTAGCCTGGCCTTGTCATGTCATAGACGGATCATAATTCAAAATCTGTTGATAGACATTCATGATTATTATGAGGTAGGCACTGTGCTATGTGCTGTACTCTAATGGAGTGAAGTGCATTGTGCCTCAATATTTTTTTGACTACACGACCTCGTCGTCGTCGTCGTTGCTTTCGTCGTCCGCTAATCCCATCCCCACTACACAGAGAGTGTGTCCTATGTTCTACTGAATGGTCGTTGTTCTTAAAGCTGGTCTTAATACACCATAGCAATTTAAATTAAAACAGGTAAAAAGAAGTAGGACAGTGGAGTGAAGCGATGAGCTGAGTCCTGGCTCATCTCATGATCGCTCATTCCTATCAGTATTCTTTCCTGTCCTTTCAAATATGCATAGTGCCTGTCTATTCAGTATGTACCTACGAATTGGGATTGTTGTGATGATGGGGATTTGACTGTGTGAGAGGCTGTGGTGATGGCTTGGCTTTGGCTATAATATAATGGTCAAGTCGGTCCGTGTTGTTTGTAATTGTCGCCTTCACTCTCTGTTGTCTTACGTACCTATACTCCCTGTACCTAGTTACAGCAACATTATTTCGTCTTCGTCCTCGTCCTGCCGCACAGTCAAATAGTTAACAGGTAGAAAGGAATGAGAGAAATATAACCAGTTCCTCAAAGACTGAAGCATCAAAAGCCTGTCGCTGTCTCATCTCATTTCATCTCATCGCTTCAATATTTTCTCAGCTGTTTAGTTTAGTTCACAAAAGTCCATTTCCACTCAGTCACTAATCCCAAATCCAAATCCCAGCAAATGAAAGGATTCTTTAAACTCAAGTGGAAGACTGAACGAGTTTTATGGTCACTTACGCATACTTAGCACGTTATCTCCATCTCTATTTCTATCTACATACACAAATGCAAATGCAGATGTAATGCTCTTGAGCCTTCAGCTTTAGTAAAACTACAGCAGCAGCAAAAGTAATCTCTGTATAGTTTATGTATTTTTAATATGAAGGCATTTTTATACAGAGAGATACATACGAAAATACAATGGACTGCATTATTTCTTATCCCTTCATATGCTTTGACAATGGGGAAAGATTGAGATCGCTTGATTGGCTGGGACTGGTGCTGGTAACTGGTACTGGTAGGGCCACTACACTGATAGTTAGTAATTTAGCTCGTATATAGTGATATATAGCGTGTATAGGAAGCATTCATCTATATGCATGAAAGACATTATACGAATGACATATTAATATACCTATATAAAAATTAGAATGGTGAGCTTTTTGGTTTGGCAGTATGTAGTTGATGTTGATGGTTAGTGTACTCACCTACGCTAAAAATTATGAATTGCAAACGGGAATATTGTAAATCTCAAATTATGTATTGTAATGTAGTGGCATAGTATAGGAAGATTGGTCCATCTTTAAATTAGTTCCGTCATTCAGTCATTTGGAAAATATTGAGCGTATGTGGATGGTATTATAGTCAGACTATGCAGAGGTGTGATGAGCAATGATGTGGACGGAGTGTCAGTCAGCTGTTCAGCTTCCCCGTCACCGTCACCATCCCCATCCGTCTCCTGTATGAAATTAGCCATTTCATTTATTCATTTCAAATTTCAATAGAATCTCAATGATCTTGATTTCTGATACTTTTGATTCGGAATTACAAGGCGCTTTTGAGAAAAGAAGGGTAACGGGACCTGTACTCCTCATATCCTCATGCATCTTCCTATCGCCATTATTAGCTATTATGGAGTTGGAATGGATAGGAAAACAATGCATGTCAGAGGCAAGAAATAGTTTGATTCCAAAATCTCCAACTATGTATACCACAAACTATATAGAGACTTCACATACAATAATAATTACAAATAACATTTATGCAAATTTAAATTCATTTACGATCGAGTTTTGAGCAATAACAAGCTTGAGCTTATGAGGGAGGGAAAGGGCTATAATAATCACAGGCCCGGCGCGACACGTAGCCCGGCCCTGGTTCAAGTTGATTTTTTCGGGCCTTATTCTTTTTTAGTTTTTAAGCCGCCATTTTGTTTTTTTAAGGCCTTGTTTTGCTAGGCGTAACTTTTACACTAAATTCGAATTCTCAGTGAACAACTTGGCATAAAGCTTATAAACGCAAAAAATTTGAGTTTCGTTTCAAAACAAATTGCAAAATTTTGAGAATTATAATCTAGAAAACACTAGTCACGTTGTGCATCTTTTAAATTACGAAATTACTAGAAGTTTTTCAATGAAGCCAGATGTTTAGATATAAAAATAGGCAGTAATTTTTATTAAAATTTTACATTGAGCCCGCGCCCGGCCCCTAACAGAGCCCGGCCCTGGTTTTCTGATCCACTTTGAACCATCCGTCCCGCCGGGCCTGAATAATCATTATTCATAGAAGCGTCATAGTTATAGCGTCACATTCACTAAAAAAAATTCCGTATTTTGTACTCTGTCCTGTACATTACTAGATAATGTCAGTTTCAATCTGTGTATGTGCATAATTATTTTGCCAACAAGGCAAGAGATTATGGTAAATGGAAATAAAATAATTGGGAAGCCTCATCAATTTCAGTGTTTTACATTTCAATATAAAGGGAGCCCATACTGTAAAACTTGAGTAATAAAATCTTCAGTTTGTACAAACACTCACAATTAGCTATGTTTGTGAATGGAACTAAAGGGAAATTTAGCGTATAGTATCCAATCCGAAATCTCTTTCCTATGGTGGTGGTGGTTGTGTATCCTGTCAATTTTTAATTGTTGAATAAAAATATAATCCCGCTATCTCTTGTAACACTTTCAACAATTCATGAAGCATCTATCTCCTCGTGGTCGTTTATTCCACTTGAGTATTATTATTTACATTATTTGACGATCATCCCTTCAAATATACAAATACAAATATAATTTAATCAAAAGTGAATTTTTTAATAAAAGGATTACCTAGGTATATTTACTTTCATGTACAGCATGGATCCCTGATAGGAAATAGAATAGAGCGAGATGGCCCACTCGAATATTATCAGTATTTTCTATCTATACAGGAAAATAGCTCCATAACTTGGAGTTTTCAATAAAGGATAATTATGGTTTCTAATTTGTAATTGTTGTCTCTTCAGTCAGTTGTATACTCTTTTGTAAGAGTGAGCTGTAGAGGTGAATGCGGATTTGACGAAAACGTTTCTAAAATGTTTTTTTTTTACCATGCCTTGTCAACTAAACTAGGAGAGAAAATATTTTGCTCTTAAATTGTAAATTACATTTAAGCATTGCCAAATTTCAAATTAAAACTAACATGATGATTTTACGCAGTGTGCGTAGCTGTATAATCTGTAATTAAGAAAGTCCATTATTGTGCTCACTAACTATGTAGTCAGTAGTATTGTGAGCTGAACTTTTAATTTTTTTGTTTGCAATTTTTTTTGCCATTTTTCTTCCTGTACAATTGCGTGTATGTGTGTGTGTTCAAACTTGAGTGCATATTATTAGTAGGTGTTTTAATCTAAATGGGTAAGTGGCAGTGCGCCACTTGGAATTCCTAATAATGAAATGTAATCCGCCCTGTATTCGTGTGTATATCCTCATTCTCTTCCTATGATCTCTGGTCTGGTCTCTGACTTCTGACAAAGTGTAGGCAGTTGTGGACAGTGGACATGTAGAAAAATGAGAAATTGGTGGTGGTGCGGACTTTGGGTGTTTGGGTCTTTAGGTCAGTAGTGTATATAGCTTTCAGTCAGAAATTTTTATACTTGTTAGTTTTTATTTTGTATGTTTTTTTTCTCTTTTGGTGGGAGTAAATTATACACATGTATGAAATGCGGGGCACAGGATAGGACGGTGTTTTCTACTATCCATTGTAATCTATACATAATGGATGTGTGGCCGGAGCCGGAGTAAAAATTGTTGGAAAATTATCTTTGTTTTTGGACTTTAGTAAATATGTACCTATACATATGCGGATGCAATATGCATCTGGGAATTTGCTCTCTTTTTTGAAATTTTTATTTAGTCTTTTGGGATGGGGATGTCAATATTTCATGGGATCCTTCTGCTACAAAATATCTAGTTCTTTCTCTCTAAATAATGGTTTAATCTCCGCAATTACAGATTATACAGTTCTCCTGGCTCCTGCCTAATAATATAATCGTGTATGAACGACGTGGAAAATAACCTCATCCATCCTCCTGCTACCGTGTAAATGCCCTACTTTATTACACAAACTAGTTGTAACATTTAATCTTTCCTGTCACTATTATTATGTAGAGTTGGAGCGAGGAAAACTCCATTAAGATTGACAGGGTTACCTTCCATTTTCCCTTCTCACTCTATACAACTGCAGAGCTATGTACTATGTAGTCAGAGAGATTTAGATTCAGATCATTATTGTGACGCGGTGATGCTTTCGTACTTAGTCCATGCTAAATATATAATATTAGCTATATGCAGATATAGCTATAGCCAGATATCTGTACAACTACGTTACGTAGGTCTGTCTGTATACTGATAGTCAGGATGTAGGAAGTCATGAATCGTGACCGTATAAAAATTCCAGAATGTATAATTGTGGTAGCAGAATTTTGTTTGGTGCTCTACATAACTTAGTATTTTGCGTGTGTGTGTGTGGAGAATAGGACTGACTCGTACAAGTATGTACCTCCAACGGAAGGCTATACCTTCATGGCTAATTGGAAAATAGGTGGAAGAATTTCGGAGGCTTAACAGTAATGACACGCCACAAACTCATTTACTCCCTCAAATCTCAAATGATCATGATGATATTATATTACATTGTACCGTAGCCGTAGTGTATTGAGTTGTGCGTATTGAACATGTAAAACGTATGATTCTTTCTTGAACTTAAAATATTTGCCAAAATTGAAAAATAAATTGGAGGTTTTGGTTTTTCGGAATCGGAATGGTTCCCTAGTTTTGGGAATAATTTGTATTTTTATTATATGTATTAGTAATTCAATATAACAAGGGGGATATGTAATCAAATGCTACAGTCTACAGTACAGTTAGACGCGAGATGCTCGCGAAATCAGAATTACACACATGCTATGGTAGCTGTAACTCTAATAAGGCTAATCACTAATGGGAATATCAGTAGGCGTATACATGCTGTAGGAAATATATACCTACCAATGTATTTTGCTTAGGATGTAGGAAAGCGCATTTTTAGGTTTTGGTCAAATCATAAAATAATATGGAATGGGATATCTATATGAAAGTAGGTACATCTTTAATCATATAATCCGAATAAGGGAAGTTTCAAAAATTATTCCCTTTAATTTGGTTTCCTTAATATACATAATTATGTGAGTACTACTGCTACCGACATTATATTTGTAATCTGCAGTTTTTTCCACCTTTCTCCATACTTTGCAGAGGTACATCGTGTGTTATTGTTCTGGGTTAATTTTCAGATTTAATCCCGTCCGTCATTTTGTATTATAGTCCGTTATAATTTATCTGTTCTTCATCTGTCTCTCAAAAATCTTTTTAAGTTTTGAGTGGAAAAACAATCACTATACTCACTGCCAACTAACTCTAGGTACATCTAAGGCTACGAGTCTATACCGGCACCGGCCACTTCAAAGTAGACAAAAAAAATCAGCGTAGGTAAATACACAAAGAGCCATCAGTCTCTTTTATGAAAACTCGGCTTTCAGAAATCTTGTATTTTCTCACAAGATTAACATGTGCCCATCAATCTCTTCCGTCAACGCCAATTGCCATATGGCATATGTATGACATGGTATAGTATATGGGAAGGATGATGGACGAGAATGCATTCGACTTTTACCTTTTCCAATTCAAATTGCACGGTGTTCTACATTAAATTATCTTTACATTAAATTTACTTTTCTTTCTTGGTCATTTATCTGTAGTAGTGAGTAGTGAGTAGTGAGCAGAGAGCAGAGTGAGTGAGTGAGTAGTCCTCTTAGTCTTTCGCACGCTCTTTACATTACGTACCTGTGCACTTCCCTTCATTTCATACAGTCACAGTTACGTTGATGGGATTATATTATGGGATGGACTTGGCGGCAGTAGTGGTAGTAGTAGTAGTAATGAAGTTGCTTTCAAATTAAATTATCTGAGTGAGTAGATTAGTTTTTTTATAATGATGATGGCAATAATAAAAAAAAGGATACTTTGTATTGTCAGGAGTAGTACTTATACCTAGGTAAGTAGCTGCATACATTCTGACTTTGTTTGTCTTTGAGAATGAAAGAAAATAATGCAAGTAAGTAGGGAAGAAATTGGAAAAACCAAAACGAAAACAAAGTTTTAAATTAGTTAATATTTCATATATATGAAAAATCATAATGGTGTAAAGTAGTAAATCGTAATCTAGGACCATAAGTCACACGTACGCCGTAAGTACCTACCATTCTAAACTCCACTGTGATTTATTGTACGCTAACACAATTACGATTAAGACTGTACAAATACCACTTTAGTTTAGGTAAGACCGTGTTCTTGTCCTTTTTCATTCTCGTTATAATTCTTTTAATGGGGATGTGGGGATGGGGGAGTCCCATATATTGGAGCAAAATTAAATTAAAAATTATATAACATCAATAAATTGCATAACCGTAGTCTTACAGTATAATGTTTTCAATTAAATCCCCGATTGCGAGTCTCCTGAATTGGTCTGTGATTGGAATTTTTTTTTGAGAATTAGAACAAACATAATAATATTTTATTAGTTGGTTATTGAACTTGACGGCGGGGTTCGGGGTCGACATATTATTAGTGGTTATTATTATGTTTGCATAGGTTCAGTAATTTGCGGTAATCAGAGATGTTATAGTGGATCTTATCGTTAAGTAGTAGATATAGGCTGAATTATTCCAGTGAATTTGAAACAAGTCACATAGAGATGAACTTTGAGAACAATATTCAACTAAAATACTAATGACAATAATAATTATAAATATTTACGTCTCTCTGGCTCTTTTTGTCATTAATTTCTGCCCATTAGTGCCTGCCGCCGCCGCCGCCTTGAATGTGTGCTTTGGTTTCGTGGACATATGGAAAGTGCACCGAGCAGAAAAGTGAAGTGAACGCTGAAAAAAAACAAAAACAAATAAAATCGCCTAATTACTCATTAAAACCCCGTGGGATGGGGTGTAGGTAACATGACTTAGAGAACAATTAGACACCTGGGTAGGTAATTATATACGTGAAAAGTCAACATTAGCAGTCAACAATCAACAATGTACTACTACTACTACTACTACACCAAGCAATTGATATAGTAATGACATTGTGAGAATAATATAATACTCTCTCGAGAATTAAAAATGAAACACAATAGGAATAACTACTACTTAAAAACATACACTACAGTAAAATAAAAATATCGTTCATATAATAAAATTATTATTTACTGTTGACTGTGGAATAATTCAATTTCAAATTACACTCAGCTCCAATCCAACAATCCAACCTACAACAAATAAATGACATGTGTATCAAAAATGTAACAATGTACGAACAACATATTCTACTACTACTACTACTACTACTACTACTACTACTACTACTACTACTACTGCAGACTACTACTACACTTTATCTATTTTGAAATTTGAAATTGCGGTGACGGCGTCGGTACTCCGCACATAATAGTCCATAAAATATAAAAAGTCCAAACTGATTGTGATTGTTATGTGTGTGATCCTGAAACTTGAAACAAAAATGCTCGACTCTCCGAGCGTTAAAATTCTTTTACGACGTTATGATGACGAATGAGGATTATTATTATTTTACTCGTCAGTCAAACTGCAAAGGATCTTTATTTTTTCCTATAATGTTCTATATTGCTTTCCACTTCTGACTGAGGTCATTTACAGGACAGTTCATAGGAGAGAGAAAATTCCTCACATGTAGTCGAGTGCATTATGAAGTTGTGGGAGTAGTAGGAATGCAGTATGGTGGGATAAACAAATACACACTGATATTATGCACTTGAATAACCAACTTCCCAGAACCCAGCGCAGAACTAGAAAATACAGATAAAACAAAACAAGCCTCACCGATTTAGAATGGGAGGGCTATCTGTACAAAAAGAGTATGCTACACCACACGAAAACATTGAGATTGCGATCGCATTAATAGTGCATTTGCGACTGCAAACACTTGGCGTTGCCCATGCAACACTCACTAAATTAGCATACAGAATACAGAGCAAAGGAAAATGTATGGACGCATCCTGTATCCCACACGTTTTTTTCCATCTCGTTCTCTCTCTCTATCTCTATTTAAAAAAAATCATACATCAGGTAAGTAAGTTGTTAACATTAAATACTAAACACTAAACAGAGAGAGAGAGATAGAACCCTTTAAAAACCATGTGTACATGTGTACCAAACCAAATTGTGCATAATATATTCTACAGACAGAGTTGGAGTTCGGCTTGAGTGCATGCATGTGTTAACAAAAATGCTCCTATTCCAAAGTATGCATCACGGTGACGGTGACGGTACAGCAACACAGTCACCATTTTCCATTTCCTTTCTCGCATCTATTAGTCTTAAATAGGCTCGTGTGGGTTATTTGCATAGGGTATAGAGGGGCAAGGTACAAGAAGGCAGTGGTAGCCAGAATGGGGAGTTTGTGTCTCGTACAGTTAAATGGGTGGGAGGGACTCCTGTTCTTCTATGTTTTTTGTACTCATTTAATTTAACATTAACGTTATCACCAGTACCACTACCAGTATCAGCTCAGAGTTCTTTCTGTATTTTGGTATTCCCTCTTGTGTTGAATTTCAAATTTGAATGTTGAGTCATACACACAAAGTTGAGAAAAAAACACAACAAAGGGACCAACTATAAGAGAATCTAATGTCAAATAATGGAGACAGGAAGTTTGCCTTGTGGCTTTTTCGTCTTCGTCTTCGGTCTGAGTCTTGAAAGGAATTCAAATCTCCATTCCCCACGCAAAGTCAAGTCGAGTCAAATGAAAATATGAGGTTTTTTTTTCTGCCCTACCTGTGTGTGTGGACTACGGAGTCAAAATTGCTAAGGAAGGATTAAGAACAACTACTAACGAGAACACTGCCGTCGATCTGCTGCGTTCACGGAGCTCAAGGCATTGAACCCGCTAAAAAATGCCTCTATGAGAATCATACAGTCATAAATTATTAATATTAAATGGTCAATTAGATTAGCTTTGTGACCGCCATTAAATCAATCACAAACTACACACGTAGTAATATTATATGTTGATAGTTTTTTGCAAATGACAGGGGAGAGAGAGAGAGGACCTCTCACAGATTCTAATGGGGATGATGATGATGTAAGTGGAGACTGTTTTTGTTTATTCCCTGCGGGAAGGCAATATTATATTACAGTTGTTAATACAGTAGCAGTAGTACCTGGGTAGATACAGGTGGCACTATATAGCACCTGTACTATATAGTGAATGCTATGATTCATTTTGGCTTTGGATGCAATATGTATTCAGTCAGAGTCCGAAAGACACGACACTTGAATAGTTTTCGTTCTTGGACTTTAAACGTTTTTAAAAAAAGTAATTTACCATAGGTATATAGGTACGTTCTTGGTTGTCGTTGGCACTTGGCACTGGGCACGAGTCATTTGCAATTTTTTTTTCTCTCACACAAAACTGCAACATGCAACTGCAATTCAGCTCACAATAAAAGTCGAGCAAAATCAAACAGTTCTTTTTATAATAAAGCATAATATATAAATTCTCCTAAATGGAAATAAAATTTATCAAAAGAAAAAAAAAACAAAAAAAAAGGTTGTGTGGTTGCAACGCTCCAGATAGGATAGGATACGATTACGATTACGATACACAAATAATTCGAATACTTTACCACGTGTATTCTATGTATTAGTATGCGAACTCTACTGTATTTACAGAGGAGACTTATGGTTTAAGTTGGAATTAGTTGGTATTGATTAAAAAATAATTGGAAAGAAATGATTTCATGATTTGGACTAAAGATGGATTATTATACAATTAATATAATTATAATTACATGTGACGACCGTATAGGACGACGAAGCGAGAGCGGATTGCAATAATTTAAGATGTTTTTTCTGAGTTTGCGTCGTAGTTGTTGTTTCTCTCTTTTTTTCTTGCTTTTTAGTATTTACTTAACTCACTTATTGTTGTTAGTGGTAAGTTCAGGATGAAATTGGATGGAGTACAAGTGTATACGAATATAATATGAAAACGAGAAAAAGAATAAGAAACTAGAAAATCAGTGTAGCACATCGTAATACTTTCAAGTCACGGCAACCAAACAATAATAATCACTATACTACTGATATATACTAAAAATGTATACAGCAAGAAATCTGTCTGTGTCCGGATGCAGGAAACCTTATGTAGGTACCTGTAGTAACTTATTTCCGCTGTCTCATTATGATTACCAAACATAATAATAATATGTATAGATTCCCCTTTAAACTTCCATTTCCATTTTCTTTTTGAGTGTGTATCCTATATACATGTAATCTGACATAATAGTAAAAAAATACATATAAATATTATGTTATTTATCAATATTTTTTTTTTCACTTACATAAATACAACGATTACGTCTGCAGAAATAGCTATTGGATGTGGTTTTGTACTTGAATTTCGAATAGGATTAATCTTCGTCTAACTTTCGTACGTGTGGAGCGCTCAAAAGCTTTGTTTTGTTTTTTGTGTTTGTTTTCGCTTAAGCATTGAGAGTGATTTCAAGAATCAGGATAATCTGACTAGTGAGCGGCATTCTTGTTAAATGCAGTCCACCACCACCACCACCTGTTTTAGCTAAACCTTTTTTTATCTTTTTAAAAAAACAAATATGAGCAACGTCAATGGTTAATGAGGTACAGGAATAAAATCTCCGGAAGCCTGAACTGTGCTCATTATTTGTATGTACCTATAGCTACGCTTGTACTAATACCTATAGTAATAATAGGTCGTAGTCAAAGCTCACCTCGTCATTTATTTTGGTGTTCATTCACTAGAAAAAATTGCGCAATTTACACAAAAATTAAGTTCACGCAAAAATTTTCTAAACTGTCTCTCTACACCTACATACTACTACACAATAAGATAACATTTCACCAGCAGCAGCAGCAGCTTCACAATCTACAATAGTCCTATACACAAAAATCTACATACAAACTCTCTATATAGATCTCCACGGATAGTAATACACAACTGATGACTGATGATAAAGTACCTTACTAAGAAAATAGATAGTATAGTATCATAGGAATATTATTACAAATATGAAATTCGACTACGACTGCGACTACGACTACGACTCACTGGGAATATACGATTAGGAATTACGAGAGTCACAATCAAATTCACACAAGTGGCTCACTGACGACAAACGACAGTCTAGTCGACGACAAGGAAAAAGAGAGACAGAGATACCTAAATAAAATACACAGATGGTGGAATATATAGTGAAAATGTCTGTTTCTCTTGCATTGTTGGCTCTGTCGAAGTTTAGAAAAGGGATTTAGTAATAAGAGGAGCGTATTAAAAAAATATGTATAGAGGCTATGCTGCAATTCTCAATAAAAAAAATATGGTAGGTACAAAACAAAGTGCTGTATCAGTTATTTAGGTATTCCCCTCCTGCTTCTCCTTGACGAATAAGCTGGGAAATAAGCATGAAAGAATTTAAAATTGTTGTAAAAATTGATTGCCCGCATAATAGTGTGTATGGAGTATGGAGATTGGAGATGGAAATAAGGTAGTAGCTACGTATACCTTTACCTTTATTATAAGATAATATTCTATTTTATTTTTCGGCTTCGGCATCGGCTTCGGCATCGGCTTTTAGCATTTTTGATTAATGTTCCCCCTCGTCTCCTACATCCCATCCCTCTAACAATGAATTTGCAAATATTTGGTTTTGTATTTGAAAAATACCATGACTATACTATAATATACTATGGCAGAGTGAGTAAATACATACACGATTGGCTATAATTACTCCGCTGTACCTACACATGTTTCGGGGGGAAACGCTTCTGTCTTTTTTCTTTGGGACTTCTCTTTTACAAGGGGATTCATTGAGCTGTGTGATGATGATGATGATGAGCCTCCTCGCATCTGCAGTCCGGACTACAGAAACTGATACCATGGATATAGCTATACAGATAGCTACAGAATCTATAAAGAGCTGTGAAGGATGATTAATTACAGAATATGTATTATGCACAGAATTGCATGGACGATTGGAATTGATAGATTATTGACTGTATTTATCCGCTTTATTTTTTTTTCTTCTGTTCATATGACTTGGCTTGGCAACCAAATGACTTGCCTAGTTCAAATCCACGCTTGACTCGTTTTCAATTCTAATTCCAAATCCAAAAATTCTTAAAAGAATTGACAATACCTATATAGGTACCTCGAGAAACAAGGATGGAGTGTATAATATGAAGTCGCAGGCAGAGTCAGAGAGACGCGCGATTAAGTCTCAAGAAAAAAAAACCCAAAATCATCAACAAAATACCACCACCGTAAGTCCTTGTGATTTTATAGTGCTCTGCTCTGATCTGGTACACGTCTCTATAAATATCTATTGTTCCCAAAATTACACTAGGGAATTTAGAACTGAGTACAACATCTTTGATCTTACATGGCTCTTTTTTTTGGTCCTGGTTGGTTTATTTCTTTGCGATGTGATTTCGATTTGCGATGGCACTTATTTCTTCATTCATTCTGATTTCTTCCATAATTACACTTGATACACGAAGGCAGATAGATATCTATGATGAGACTATAGTCATTTACGCTATGTGTAAAAGTATCCACTATAGGAATATACATATACCAAACAAGCAGCTGCTCTACTCGCATTTTTCTATAATATCGTCTGTGAAGAACCAAAATGACCCTTTTCTAATTTAAGCTACTATCAAAATGAGCTATGTCATAAAAACAAATTGAGAAACATAAGTAAAATGTTAATTAGGAGTTTTTGAAAAACGTAAAATGTTCTATTTTCATGTTTTTCAACAATGTAAAATGTCCTATTTACATGTTTTTTAAAAGGTGCAAAATTTTCCAATTCCATGTTTTTGAAAAGGTGCAAAATTTTCCAATTCCATGTTTTTGAAAAGGTGCAAAATTTTCCAATTCCATGTTTTTGAAAAGGTGCAAAATTTTCCAATTCCATGTTTTTGAAAAGGTGCAAAATTTTCTAATTCCATGTTTTTGAAAATGTGCAAAATTTTCTTATTCCATGTTTTTGAAAAGGTGCAAAATGTTCTAATTCTATGTTTTTGAAAAGGTGTAAAATGTTCTAATTCCATGTTTTTGAAAAGGTGCAAAATTTTGTATTTACATATTTTTGAAAAGTGCAAAATATTCTATTTAAATTCTTTCAAGACACATTTAAATATTTGTGTAGATATTTGATATTGTTTTTAGCTAAACATGGATATGGGTCATTTTGGTTCTTCACATAGACGATATGCTGTTGTGTGGCCTAAACACAAAACGAAATTGAATATGAAATCGTGAATGTATTATATCATATGATATCGTCCACAGAAGACACAATAGGTAACACGTCCACTGGGTCGTTTTCGTTTTTCCTCGTCGTTGGAGTTGTTTCTGTTGTTGTTGACTGGTATCTTGTTGATGGGGATAGTTTTGAACGTGGAATATTAGTGGATGTTTATCTTTGTAGACTATAGTATAGTGATTGAAAAGGGAATCATCTTACAGTTAGTTAGTTACCTCACTTCATTTTGAATCTGTCCAAGTCTTAAAAAAGTCTGCAAAGTATTTACACCTTTGTCATCTTAAATATCTCCGATTAACTTTCAAACTGACTGACTGACTGACTAGTGAGTGAGAGAAGTACATAAGTACTCGCGAAGATAGGCAGATTAAATGCCTAACTGCAACTACTCTTAAACTTAATACTTTAAATACCTCCTTTACTTTACACTTTCCCCTCAATCTTCTTTATTCCTTGGAAACAAAATTAACATCATTCATAAGACCCATCCTTTTCCTTTGAGACTCACTCACAAGTTTCAGCAGACTCAACTCACCCGTAACTGACTCATTTTTTAAAATCTTTTTTTTTTGCAGCTGTAAACAATCAGTAATCAACTTCAAACCTATTAAGGATTTGATTGTTTCCTAATTTAGCTCTTCCATGACATGAAGCACTATCACTATACACAAAGAACAGCTCAGCAGCAACACCAAGTAGAAAAAAAATACCAATAGATACTTTTTCTCGTATGTATGTAGGTGTTAGCTTTACATTTTGATTTGGTCTTTTCAATGGGAAGTTTAGCTCTCAAAAAAACTCTTACCGCAAAAGATGATGGAAAGACAGACAGGGCTAGAGGAGCTCTGTGTTGGCAAGTGTAACATGTTTAAACTACATAATAAATTCGAATTTAATAAAACACAGACAATTTTCTTAAATACTTACCATTTTAAGGAAAATCCATCGCGACTATAATAGCTCACATGCTGTGAGAGGGTCCAACTCGGAGGGAATTTCCAGAAATACCTGTGTGTGTACGACCAGGGGTCGTCACTACGTCACACGCGTGCGACGAGTCGCACGCGGCGGGATTTTTAGTAGCACGCGATAAACGTAAGTTTTTGCGAATGCAGTTACGTAATGGGTACTTAATTAACTAAGAGTGACAAATTTTTAAAATGGTAAACTACAGGTTGCACGCGACTCGTTTTCAAAAAATTAAAGTTGCACACGTAAGAAAATTAGTGACGACCCCTGTGTGTACGACATAAAAAGCGTTATTTGCAGTCCCTGGAATATTTTTTTTATTCAAAGCAATTATTTTATATTTTGAGTTTTCTATCCTTTTCCCATAATAATAATTAGGTACATAAATATAAGGACTGTGCTAGATTGAAAAGTGAATACTAAAAGGTTTTTATTTATTTACTCATTACAAGAAAATGAGCGGCGATGGCATAATAGGGTACCCCATGGCACCTGGCTCTGGCTCTGGCCCGTACATTTTGTATACTGCTTTAAACAATGCATCTAAAAGGCGTCATCACCCATGAAATAAAACGTTTTGACAGTCTAATGCGTCTGTTATTAATGTTTTCCTTAATTTATATTTTTGCCTATGTAATACATGCATACATAATCTCTGTAAGCCTACATGTATGTAGCTCGAGTTAAACTTACACAACATACGTTCTCATAATACTCCTACAGCTAAAATATGCTATTTTTTGGACTGTCGTTCTATTTTGTGGCAGTGTAATATGGAGTGCCCTCATCTGTGCATCTCATACTAAATAATTCGTTATCATTGTGTGTGTGTGTGTGTTTGTGTGTCTGTGGACGAACAAGAAACAATTTAATAGGCTTAAAGGAACTTATACAGCCGTACATATAGGCTTGTGTAAAAATACAAAATTACAACAGAATTAAAACGACACATGTAATTTGTTTTGAATTACCTTACTACATAGACCCTACTGCCTGTAATTGTACTCAGTGAGTCTCTCGTCTTGCTATGTCCTGTCACACAAAAAATCCAACCAGATGCCATAGCCATGTGAATTGTGAATGTTTCAAGAGTCTCTCCATCTGTATAATTCCCTCTTGTAATTATTTATTACAACCACAAGAATAATAATACATGAAAGAATACGAATCTCAAGATTCGAGTTGGAGATACTCCTTCCTTCCCTTCTTGTAGTTGCTATATCAGTAGTAGACTATAGCTCCCTGTACTGTAGAATATAGAATGGACGGAAAAGGGAGTAGGTGGGATGAGTATGATGATGTACTTTGGCATCCTGATATGATATGATATGTTGATACTGTACGATATGATAGGATCTTAGGCATGATATGAAAATTCAAATTACAGGAGAGTTTTCACGGGTAATGGCTCTGCAATATTCTGTACATTTTAAATTCACGGCTGCCCTAATGTGCGTACTCCTCCCTTCAAAATTGTTGTGGTTTCCAAGTTTAAATTATTATTACAACCATTTATTCCTATTCATTTATTTATTCCTACGGCCAAGATCAATTCCATTGTTCGTATTTGTAGCGTATAGTAGTCGTCGTAATAACATTGACTGGACTGGTATCTACCTCAGGTACATAAATGTCGACTATAGTAGTACCTACCTCATGCTGTAAAATTCAAAGTTGTGCAGGATCTATAATATTAGCATATAGATGCATTGTGTACCCCTTTTTTACACTGACGATGAGAGTGAAAATAAAAGTGAGACTTGAGGCTCTTGATCCTCGAAAAAAGGCGGATTGATCGAGTCCAAGTGGCAGTAGAAGTAATGATAGAAATGGACCAGGCTATACCTTCCCTCCCTCCTGTCTGTCCGTCTGTCTCTCTTTCTGACCACACGATATAATAATTATAATTGGAGCACTAATGAGTAATAATGGATGAATCTCGCTCTTGTCTGTTTCCTTTCTACTAACCTCACTCTGGGCCTCTGGGTCGGCATCGGCATCGGCATCGGCATCGGCGTCGGCATTTCGATGTGGATGGAGATAGTGCCAGGAGAGTTATTACGATACAGTGTAGTAGTAGTAGTAGTAGACTTGATTCTTAATGTGTATAATTATTGAGAGCTCCTTTGTTTGGATTACTCATTCCTTTAATTATTGGTTCAATAATGCTTTCTATATTGTGATATGAAAGATGGATTTTTAATAGAAATAGATCGATACGGCAGTCCTCAATCGTCGTTCTAATCTCTCGATGAGCGAGCGCCCGTCAGTCCGTCCGTCCGTCGGTCTGGGTCGTGCTGCATGAGCGTAGGTACGTAGGAAGGTACTTTAATGGGAGACGTCATGAAGTAATTAAGCTTAATAAGAAATTATAATGAGTACCCATAGTCAACAGTACAGTGTAAACAAGAGAGTCAACATTTAGATTTGGATTTGGACTATGTGCTAGGCTATAGAGAGAGCGTGAGTATATGTGCCTGGGACTGGGACTGGGATATATATATATAATGACTGGCGTGTGTTGCCAACATGAAAAATATTTTCCTTACAAAAGAACGCATATGCAGCTATGGTCATTGTATGGGTAATGATTATGGCGGACTTGAAACTTGGGGTAATTGATGCATTAATGAAGTAATTAGTGGACTTTGTTGAGGAAGAATTTAGCGACGACGATGGAAAATCACATAGTAAGGAGCGTGGTCAGGATCAGGACATCGTACACATTAATATTACTGTAGGTAGTTTTTCGTCTTGCATCATTAATTAATGTTTCCTTTTAAATGGCTTGATTATAAACACAAAATATATCATTTATGATTTCTTTTATAGCGCTCATATAGAGAGGTGTGGACAGACATATATTGTGTAGAGGATCTAATCTACAGTAATCTAATAGAAGCTTTCACAAATTAATAATTTACCAAATAGAAAAATAAAAATACCGTGTAATATTTTATTTTTATTCAAATACCAACTCAGCAACACAGCGAGACAAATCGAAGAAGCGAGAGTGAATGAATTTTCAATTTGGCAATAAATTGTGTGTGATCAAATAGGTAGGTATAGGTGCTTTTTGATCACACACAGAGAGTCTCTGACGTTTCTGATGAAGTGTTAATTCGAGTTGTAATGTGTTTAATATTAAAATTTTAAAATTAATATATATTCCTCCCCCACCCCCACCTCCTCCCCCCATTCTTTTGTTTGATAGCATAGAGGCTCCCAGAATCAGAATCAGAGTCCCTTTACAATAACTTGTTTAACTTGCAATTTAAAAATACAATGAAACTATACACATTAATAAAGATGAATTGCTTCTCTCGCATGATTCTATAGTGGATGGTGTGAGCTCATCTGATTTTGTAACTATGCCAAAAACAAAACCTCAAAACTCAAAGGTATAACTAATCATAGAAAGTTAGTGCAGCAGGTTGCAGACACATGCAAGATATACTAACTAGTAAGGCTAATACATACTACTACTCAATATACTCAAACACACATTTGGTTCCGCTTTGGTTTTTCGATTGCATAAAAACACACTGAGAATGATCCTCGTTATTTTGTTCTTGAGCGAAACATCTCGACTGTCTCTCCCCTATGACTATGACGGTGAGTCCATGACCATTGTGTTCAAATTGAATAATACTTGAGGGAGGACTCTGTCCATCCATAGTTAGGTAAGTTGGTCACAGTTAAGCTCCTTGCATTCGAATTCGAATTCTGTCTTCGTGTGACACTCAATCCTATCCCTTTGTGCTTGTCTTGTGTACCTATCTGTACCTATACGTTTTCCCAAAATTTACTTTCAACTTCAGTCAGACTTTGAGACTTGTGTCGCTCTTGCAGTTTCGTTATCTCGTTGTCGCTGTCGTTGTCGTTATCGTTGTCGTTGTCGTTGCCATTATGTTTAAAAATACCTTATTTTCTTCTTGGGATTTTTGCCCAAGATACTGACTATATATATGCTGTCGCTCAGGCTCACTGTCAGAGTAATTCGTGATGGACGGGGATGTGAGTGAGGCGATATGGAATGCGACCAACCATGAAAGTCCTCGAATTTAATAAAATAAAATAAAACACTTGAGAGCGTTTAGCTCCATGACTATCATATATGTTACAGGGAATTAGAATTAGAAACGTGTTGCATCCTAACAAAAAACGCTACAAGCTACGTTACCAAACAAATTAGGGAGCTATACGGATAATTATTACCTACTGAAATATATGCATATTATACAGCATTGTCAGTCACTAACAATAACTACTACAATATATTTTACCTCGGTCTATCCTTTTACACACATGAGCTCACCTATATGCTATTATGCTATATATATATATATATATATATAATGTAATTACAATCCTCCGTGATGATAACTTATTCATTCAAGAGTCAAGAAGACTGAGAAGGTAGTTATGTAAATTTAATGCATTTTGATTGTTGTGAGATAAGTTGGGAAGAGAGTCAAATCGACATCAAGGGAGACAGTAGGCACTAGACATAGTGCTTACGTACATACGTTGACTTTTATTTCTTGCTACAAATCGTAGCTAAGCAGGTAGATAATATACCTACCTACCTAATGTGAATGTCAAAGTTGCGCGTGCAATATAATGTATAGGTAGGTATCCAACGTATCTCCAAGCTATACGATACGATACGAGAATATAACTCATCCAAAAAGTGGGGATTTTTCAAGTTGTTTATTACTCACACCTTTTAATAATAATGTAGCGTGAGCTTCAATAAACTATTATTGACATGGCCCTGCACTATACAGCAGTTCTGCGGTGCTGGCGCTGGAGAGACTGGGACCTTTCCATTGGGAATGGGATCTCAACAAAGTAATTGAAAAGCAGGTTATCTTATCTTGCGTGAGTCATGTAGGTTCGCGAGCTTGAAAGTATAAATACCCATTATATGAAGGAGATGTGTGAAGGTGGGTAGATCGATGAAGGCGAAGGCGAAGAAGGGGTTGACAAAAATTTAAATCGATTGAATTGATTACAATAAAAGTCGTCTCAAATTTTCGGCTTTGGTTGTGGTGTGGTTAATCAAAACACCAGTTTCATTTCAGTTGTCATATGTTAATGTTTCTTAACCATGTTCGGCTAAATACGTTTGACTGTTGACGTATTCATTATTTATTATTTACCTATAGGTAGGTACTTGCATTCCCAGTCAGTGTTTAGTTTAGAGTGAGGCAGTAGTCTGTTCCAACACGTGTCTTCTACGTGGGTATCTCTGAACTGCATCTTGTACGCTTAATAGTGTACCTGGCCTGGTCCTGGTCCTGGGCAGAATGATACCTGCGGGGTGGTTCATGTTTGTACTGTGTGGTTTGGTTGCTCAATCCGACTTGCATATCTGATGCACCAGGATTTTACAAGTTAGAATTTACGCAGGGGGAAGGATGGAAGGATCAAGTATAGAATTTTTTTTTGCATTAGCATAATATGACATATTGCATTACATGTCCATTATTCTAATTCTAATCCTACAGAGGGATAATTTATAATATTATTATCATTACTACAAAGTTGAGAGAGAGAGAGAGACAATAACATGGGAGACTCGAGACGGAGACTCCACATTATAAATCATATAAGGAGAGATGGGGATGGGAATGGAGGCAAGAGTCTTGCTCCACATGTTGCCATTGCATATGGCTTTTACAGACTGAGTCGTAGTTCGTAGTTGTAAAGTGCTGAATTTTATTCAGTATCATTTTATAATATCATCCTATAATAATTATTACACTTACAGAGAGATACACCTGAGCGTTGCGCGTTGTTGTTGTAGAAATCAAGTTTGAGAAAGAACTTTTCATGAATGAAATGAAATGCTCCTTGATAATTTTTTTTTAGTTTCCTGCCGAGTCGCTACCTCTGAACTCACTCGCATAATATGAGACCAGCCAACGGATTTAATTTCATCTCCCTCCTTAAGCTAAAATGTTATGTACTACCACTCACGTAGCTACCAGTTGCCATTCAGAATGTACCAGTGCCAGTACCAGTACCAGCCCACATGTGTTGCCTACTGCATCGTGTCATTTTTACGCTTCTTTATTTCAAATTTGAACTGGAATTCGAACTCGATTTCAATTTCCATGTTCACTGAGAGTTACACCTACCACCAGACACCAGGGCACAATGCAATCTCCTTGTAGAGTGCTATGTATACTCAAGATTAGGATGCACCATAGTCTCAGATAAATTTTCATTTTTCGTCGTCTGAATCTATTATTATGAGGGTGGAGATTAGATGTTAGAGTTGGAATGCCAAGTTTGAAGTGTTCTCGAGAGTCTTGTTTTTGTTTCTCCTTCTCCTATTATGTCATGTCATGTAGCTATGAAGTGAATGTTTTGGCTTGTCTCAAGAGTTTTTGTCCTGGATCTTTGTCGTAGTGCTCCTTTTCGTCATCGTAAGCCGTAGTCGTAGTCGTAATATGATGCTCTGAGGTAGGTTGACTCAATTTTCCATATGAGATTTTTTAAGAGTTCACGTCGCGAAGGAAGAGCCTTTCGTGTCCGTCTCTCGTCTTTCCTCTCATTTATCAAGGGTCAAGGTCTAGCTTCCTTTCCTCCCATTCAGCATTGTTTCTATTTTACTTGATCAAAAACTTGAAGCATGTTGTTTGGTTTTGCGTTTTATGTCTCCCTCCCATTCCCATCATCATCACCATCATCATCATCATCCACATCATCATATCATAGGGGAGATACTCATAGACATGCACACACATGGCTCATCTCTGACTCTGACTATGATACTCTGTCTTGGTCTTTTACGTTAGACTTTTTGTCGCTGGTCGAAATCTCTTGAAAATGAGAACTACACACACAGTCTCTCATCTGGTCTGGTCAATCTGACTGTGGCAATTTAAAATTATGGCCGTTTCATGCTGCCCTCGGATCAATTCAGTTTAATCAGTTTGTCTATAAAACTATAATATGGGCAGTCATACGTTGTGTGGACTTGTGGATTGTAGGGGTTTGAACTATTAAATTAAGTGTGTCTCGTGCGCGATCTCTCCCTCTCTCTCAACAGCTCTAAAGTTCTGCACATAATAAGAGACTCGAGAAAGAAACCCACGATAAATCGAGATGAGGATGATGGACGGATTTCCATGTTGGTATGGAAATGTGTCTGTGGAATTCCTATGATTACGTATGGAGATTCGTGAGGTTTAAATCAGCATTATCATTAGGAGCTTGTTCTCCTATTCTTATTAATGCGGATTTCACAATATTTCACTTTGTAATAAATAATAGACTTGGACGGTCTCTCACATTCGCACTCGCACTCCCAATGGAATGTAATAATGATTTGCTCTATTTGAGTATTACATAAATAATAATCATATCACATTTTATCTATATGTATTCATATACTGTGGTATATTTGTGAAAATTGCAGACATTCTACATATTGTGATTGTGGTAGACTGTATTATACAGTACAGTACAGTCCTTTCCTTTCTTTCTGCACCTTTAATATAACCAGGCCAAATTCTCGAAGTTACATATCAGTATAGTGGTAATCATATCAGCATATATTGTTAGTTACAGTTAAAGAGAAATGTTGTGTGTATTTCTATATAGGACACGTGCTGTGTCTGGGATAGGATAGGATGTCGACGTGGATGTGCGGATTTATATTCCATTAGTGTTGATGTTGATATTATAGTTAAAATTTGAAATGTAATAATTTTCAAAGTTTTAAATATATATATGATTTTATTATGGGGATTTGTTTTATAAAAATTGACACTGTCTATAGAGAGGCGTTCTTCGCCAAAAATTCTTAAAGGTGTGCATAGCACAGCACCTTATTATGTATTGTATAATAATGCAAGTAAATGGAAATATGGACTGTATTCTGTATTCAGTCTGTATATACTCCATGGATGGGGGATGGAGTGGACTGTGAATGTGCAGTATAATTTATGTAAGGTTAAAGTAATTACCTACCTGAGAGTTTGTGCATTGGGAAGAATCAGATCAGTGCTCAAAATCAGAGTGTACGGCACACGATTCATACATAATTGACCTTCATAGTTCGTTACGTGTCATAATAACCTCAATGAAATATCACAAATAAATGTCTAACTGACTGACTGATGCAGTTATCAAACTAAAGAAAGAGCAAATATAGCATAAAAGAAAATATAGACTTACAATCTGCGCATTGGATTTTCATTACTAAATATACATTATATTCCGTACTTTCAATCCAACAACAACGGAGTCATTTTTCACTTCCACCCCCTTTGATCTCTTCTACTATGTACTATGTACATAGAGACATTATTATAGACTGGACTGTGAATTGGATTGAATTTATTTTATGAGAAACTAACAAGCAAAAAAAAATAGTGATGAGGATAATCTCGATCAAAATCAAAATCAACTTACCTACATAGGATATGATGTAACAACCAACCAATAATTATATTGTATGTTTTACATTGGTTTGGTATATTATTATAGCGATGTATCCTTGAAAATTTTGAGACGTTGCCCAGTATATAGTACACAGTATAGGCATATAGATATGCTAGTTTTCACTATATCTCTGCGTATTGGTGACAAAACCCTCTATAAAATTAATTTCAAATCATAATTTAAAGTCGTGTAAACTATATGTAATTTGATGTGATTTTCTTTTAGTTGTAATAGTAATAATAATTATTTGAATTGACACAGCGTATAATAGGGAGGCGATCCGCATCCAAACTTATATTGAGGATTTGGATTAAATTTAATAAATAGGGAACTCACGATAACTACATAATTTAGAATCTAACATTAAATTTAAGATTGGTTAATTGAAATAATTACACGCAAAATCGTGACTCAGATTTCCAGACTTTGGGATTTTTAATGAGAGGCTTTTCAAGGTTCTACTGCTATTTACAGTACAGTACCTTGGTTATAGATTTTGATTTCTACAATATAGATTCACTTACTATACTTAGAAGTCACTTTGTATAATTTGATTTCAAGTTCTGCACAGTAAGCAACTAACGTATAGGTATTCATCATTAAAATAATTATTACTAAATTTTAATGTATTCAAAAATTTGTGATATAATAAGAAATTACTATTTTGCTTTTATTCCTTCCCTATACAATTCTATTATTAATTATTAATTACTATTACTATATAAAAAGTTTTAAATTTACTTTTTAGGTTTTTTTATAGAAAAAACAATACACTGCCAATATGAGCCCATCCATCGCATGTCCGTGTAATAATCGAAATCAGCATATCACCAATAAAAATTGTAATTAAGAGAAAAACTATATGGATAGTGGGTGTGTTACAGAGAGCAGGTATTTGCGCGGAGGATTTCTGTCAAAGTAACAAAAAAAAAGTGATATGTGTTCTATATGGAAAATTTTTGGCTTTATTTAAATCAAACGTCTTTGTTAGCTGTCATAGACGGAGAGAAAGAGAGAGAGAGAGAGTAAAGACTCAATTTAGGAAACCATTTTAAAAATTAAAATAAATGGAAGGGGTGCGATTAAATCATTATAAAGATTACAAGTGTCCTAATGCTAATGGTAATGGGGGAGAAAAACAGGAACAAAACAACAAATAAAAAAGTAAACAACTGCGTCGACAACACACACATCTGTTATAGGTATCTACATAATTTAATTCATTTCAGAGTTCAATTTAGTAATTAAGTCAAAGGCTTTTGTATTTTTTTTACCGCACTATGTAAACTCTAAACCAAAACCATTGTTTATCATGCGACCATACTGTGCTGTACTGTACTGTAAAATAGGTAGAATCAGAAATTAGGTGTGTGTGAAATAAAACGAGGAGATGAGAGGAATTTACAAAAGATTTAGACATTTTTTTTGTAGAAGACAATATTTTAATTTACAATTAAAATCAGTGAAGGTACTGCCGCAAAGTTTCCATGATTTCCATTGGATTTCCATTGGATTGAGGAACTGACTGAGAGTCCGCAAAGGGAAATGACTGTCTCAATATATTTACCTCAATAATTGCTATAATTACTTTTATGTGTATTTTGATTATCGTCTGGGTCTCCTTACATTTACATTATTTTAAATTTCCCTTTGAAGCAGCTCATTTAGCGGACTTGGTTGTTTTACAGTCAGGAAAAAAAAAGTATCTCCTTGAGCGGTAAAATGTTCAATCACAGCCAGTGCCAGAGAACTATAATAGCCTGGCTCAACTGGGAGAGAGAGACATCATATCTCTATTAACAAAGTCACACAACCACCAACCTCAAGATAGCGAAAATAGCGATAGCGATCGATTATATACCTGTACATATGTATAGCCATTAATAAGTAATGTAAGACGTAATGTAACGTAACGAAAACGTAATCATGAAAGAAGTTATTGAGACTCAACTTGAAACTGTTATTGTCCAATAGTATTTCCGAGAGATGATGATCATGAGATGACCCTGAAAGAATTCAAAGTTAAATGTTTAGCAGTCATAATGCACACCGTATAATGCATTATTGTAGAATTAGAAACTGCAACGTTGTGTGTATTAGGTATGTCGTGTATCTCGTATTCACAGACATTGCAATTTTGCTCTTGGTCTGGTTCTGGTTCTGGTTCTGATCCTCGTACTGAAGTTAGTTTATTACACTGGAGCGCTCCATTAGTACATAGAACATTTTGTTCCTTTTCCTTATAGCCGTCAATGTTCAATATATATGCATAATATCTCCATCTTCTCAGCCGCCACGTCACTTCAAGACTTTTGAAGAACAAACAATTTGAAATCTATTCTGTTCTACTGATATACGTCATGAACTGTAATATAGTTATAGAATGCCTTGGTCAGGATTTCTTTCTCTTCTTTGTGTAATTCTTCCCTTTGCTTTGGTTTCCCATCAATATCAAGTATGAAGTCTACATATCTGTAATATAAAGGAGTGCTATGAGATCTCCAATTATTCTATTTATATTTAAATAGGCATTTAATTATACACCTACCTACCTATCCTGCCCAAGTGATTATTTTGTACAAAAATATATTCTATATTTTTTTTTGAGTCAGTAGTCAGTCGTAGTCAGTCAGTGTAAATCGAGGTACAAAAGTAGATTTTAAATTTGCATTATTATCCCACCTTAATATATTATCTTGACGTTTTGTACTATGTACCCTATAGGTAGGACTGAAATACTGAAATTGAGTACAGAGCCGACATTGTATTTAACATTGTTTCTTGAATGAGCTATAACAGTTATAAAAAAAGTGTATACAGTATACGATTGAGATGGCTCCTACCCTTAATTCTTTTGTCTTATTGTTGAGTCAAGTGAAATAATACAGAGATTTTGAGGTAAAATGTGTATGGAAGAATAATATATAAAATAATATTATATATTTTGAATTTGATTTTTGATGCTTGAAGGAAGTTCAAGGAGGTAGAAGAGAGCTCATGAATCATGATGATACCTGTAGCAAATATTTTTTTTGAAACTCTTGCCATGTCAAATAATGGGCAGCAAGCAGCTGTAGTATATAATTGCGGAATAAAAGGGCATAATACACAATACCGGTGCCGGTACCGGCACCGGCAGAGGAGGGAGATGAAGATGAAATAGCATAATTTTATAGCTTCAAGATATAAATTCAGTATTGGAATGATGGATGGTGGCAGGAGACGAGGCAGGAGCTGCCTCACATTCCTACAGCTATACCTATATATTATATTCCTTTTCTCAACGAACCTGAAAGGTGACCATCCTCTACTTCAGTGCTCAAAAATGATTGAAAATTTCATCTGTGTAGGAGATTCTATAAAGTTTGTGGTGTCTGAGGGTTTCATACCGAACATCCATACAGTTCTGTCAAAAAATGCAAGAAAAAAAGGTGATATTTAATATCTCCCCAAAGTGCCTACAAACTGTACTGCATCGTGGGTTAAAATTTGAAAATTATAATTCCCACATATTTCTCAGGCATTTATTAAAATTAGGCTCTTATGTACTCTTTAAAGAATTCGCAGTATTGCTTCTTCAGCGGTCTAAAATGTATTGTAGAGATGAGTCTGGGCATGTATTGGAGTGGCTACAGAGCAGAACCAGACCCAGAACCAGAACCAGAAGTTTTGGGATTGGGAAGAAGCTGGGCGAGGAAATGATTATTTATTGAAGGGTCAGTATTTACATAGAAAGAGCCTAATCCTCACATTATTCAGAGTCACAACTCCCAGTCTATTTTATATGCACTTATTCAATCTCCGTCTCCGTCCCCTCTCACAGTCGTAGGAACAACAACAACAATAATGCGAGTGCTGGCTCATGGTTTGTTCTTATTCAGTCAGACTCAGAGACTCTCAACAAGTGCAACTGTAGACTGTAGTACAGTCAACAGTGTTCGAACGGAGAGTAGAGGGTGAGAGGGATGCTATATGCTAATAGCACCAGCTATATACAGCGATGATTATTCCTTCAAAAAATGGGAACGTCTTGGCATCTTCTGTCGATTGTCAGTCTTTTGAGTGACTCATCCAAGTTCATGTAGGTAGGTGGTGTTTCTACAATAGATCAAGTCATGAATTATGAGTATCTTTGCGAGGAGATGATGATGATCATCATCATGCATCCCTGTCCTGCCATCACCATCACCAACAGCAACAGCAAAAGCCAATTGCCAATTCCTCCTATGCTTGCTCTCGGCCACTCTCTTCTTCTTCTTCTTCTTAAATATAAATATACACACAGAAATAAAATTTGAAAGAATTGAAATTCAGCACTTTGTTGGATCAACTCCTTCCTTTGCTATAATCTTATTCAATGTATAATGGTCAACGAAAAAATTCTCAAGAAAAAAACACAAATCATGCCACCTACAACCAGTAATATATAGGTTCGAGGCATTCGTCTGACATTTATAATTATAGTTCATGCCGTCGCCGTGGCCGTACTCTATACTATGCTATGTATAAAAAATACATAGTCTGAACTATATAATTATGAATGGACTGATATTCAAAAATACATGGAAAGCTATACAGCATTTAAGGCGTTCCACATTTTATTTTATATAGGTTACGGATTGATTTGCAGATTTGCTTTGCATGGCTTCCAATTCCAATATGCACGTAGGTTCTAATTATTCCTTGTGGGTCCATCCATGTCCACGTCCAATATTCCTCGTGACGTCCGTCCAACTGTCTCCGTCTCCACTCTACATAGTAGTAGTAGTAATAATAATAATAAACATTATCAATACAGATCTCTGAGCTAATGGATGGTTTGTTGATGATGGTAATGGTCAATGGTAATGGGGCATGGTACTATATGGTTTTTGGCATAGAGATTTTGAACGGGTGCGGAGATATTGTATTGGAGCACAAGATGCTTGAATAAACTACACGCGATTGAAGATGCTTTTACAAACAAAATATTTGAACTAGATTTTTTCGTTTTAGATTTCAATCGTAAAAAGTAAAATGTTGAGCATGATATAACATTTCATGGGGCGAAAATTACTACTGTTATCTATACAACTTTAAACAGCGCAGTTTCTGCCATATATACAAAACTAAAGTTTTAGCTATATGGAGAGTTTGGAATTTAAATTTCCAAGTCACAATATTTTGATCATCCTCATCATCATGAATTCATGAATAATTCAGAGCCAGATGGGATGGGATAAAAACGGAGCGACAATACAACAACAACAACGAGAACGACGACTAGGAGCGAACAAGGGAAATGATCAAGAGTTGGATGACTAATGACATGAAAAGATGTCATCTTTTATAAATTATTCAAAAGCTATAGATGTCAAATTACATAATGCATAATGGTAATAGCACTCACCCAGTCCGCTTCTCTCCCTTGATCCTGTCCACAGTTCTATCAGTACACCCATCATTGACAACATTATATTATGTCTCTATCTTCTAAATGTTCTCTTACACTGCACACCCGGACACCTGCAGTCTGCCCACCTATAAAGCTTAGCTCCCTCAAAAAATTGACAGAAACAAACATGAGCCGAACCCATAAGACCAACAACAACAAATAATGCAAAAAATTTATGAAAAAGTGTCAGGCAAAAGGTTAGTCATGGAAATATGGAAATGGAAAGTAAGTGTGTGTGGGTGGGAAAAAATTACATTGAAGTCAAAATAGAATAATTAATGAATCATAATAATCATGGTGAAATAGTTAGTCAGTGATTCTCATTTGATACTTAATGGAATTTAATATGATTAAAATAACATTTTTACATCGTGAGAAACATTCTTATGGAAGACAGGTAGTACCTTATACCTACCTGGTATATATATCCCGAGAGAAAAAAATACACAAATACTATGAGATATACTCATAGTTGATAAAAATAAATTCAAATTCAGTCAGTGAATAGCACTCTCGCTTTATTTCGTACCTACTTACTGTACGTATAGCAGTAGTGTCTGTTGGATTAATTCAATTATTGAAGCATATCATCTCATAGTCATGTACCTACGTCATGTTCAGCTTGATCATGAAAACGACAACTGAAAGTCAATTAATGATTCAGCAATGAAGATTTTTCGAAGCTGTCATGTTCTATTTATGAACTTATGTAATGATGAAGTAATCCGATGTAAAATAGACATGACATGAGCCTCATGTTTTTCATGATTCCAATATCATATTATGGACATTGTAGAGTGGACTCTTCATTTCATTCAAAATTTCTATAGAATATTATAGCATCACAAGAACGCAGCAGGAAATTTCCACAAAGCTTCCAAGAAATTCCTACAAACTTTTGAATCTTACGCGTTTTTGACGTTTTTTTTGTTCGATGCGGATCTTTTGGTCGTGTTTCACATGTCTCGTTCACTTGTTGGATTGCATCTCACCTGTCCCTGTCTCTGTCTGTTGTTAGTGTTATCTGAATCTAGAGGTATATCTATAGTGAGCATGACATTATATAAGGTATAGGTATATTTAGTTAAAAATTTTGAAATTTGTGGCAGGATAACTACTACAACATAGAACCCATTCTGTTACCACATTGCTCATGACTCCTTTTATCTGTATAGGATTATATTATGGAAATCTATAGAGTGTACAAGACTAGTTAATTTGACAGTTTGCTTAGATTTTGACAAATGAGTAAAATTGTAAAAAGTCAACAATAACAGGGAAAACAACCTCACATGATTATTATTGCAATAATTCTAAATGGTAATTTAATTAACTCTTCATGAATGATTTTTTGACTGTGTACAGTATTTTAATAGAGATTTGTTTAGCTCATAATAAATCTGGCTATATGTACGTAGTACTGCAATAATCAAAATACAATCAAAGCATCATTATACCTATCATATCTCATCATCATCATCATCATCATGTTCCCCTCCAATTTTAATACAACTATCAGTTTTGTCTATTTAACTATATTATGTGTCAGCCCGGAATTGAATTAAAATGTGAAAGTTTCCTTTTATTTTTTATTCCCCCAATTTTTTAAATTTACAAAAATCTGGGACTGTTCTACGCTGTTGTTGTTATTGTTGTTACTGTTGTTGTTGTGATTCCCATTGGGATTATAGGATGTCGCAATGCTTTTTTATATTGATATTAATTTATTGATGCAGTATAAGCGAAAGCTTGATAGCCGCACAATAATAAGAAGGGAGCTTGTGTCGTGTCCCCGTTGGCACCGTTGTTGGATCGTTTAATTCGTTTTGGGCTTCTTATTTTAGTTGTATATAGTTGTAACGAGATTATTCAGTATTCAGTTCAGACTGCTGCCCTGCAGTAATTTATTTTACACTCAGTCAGTTCAAAAAGTGAATTGGCCTGGACTGGAGAGGAAAAGGAGAGACACGTGTTTTCAATCTAATATAAAATGTGATTGTGCTATTGACAGCATAATATTTTATGATCTTTATAGATTATCAAATATTCAAATGGTCATTTTTTTTATTTATGGGAATGTAGCACACAAGCCACAAGCTTTATACTTTAATGATATAAAAACCTACTGGCAATACTTTATAATGCATTACATACCTCGTACTCGTGTGTGTGGATTTGTGGATAGGGACTTATCTTCAATGTATCTACTATCTACAAATACTTACATAAAACAAGTCACAACAAAAGCAGAAAGGTATCTGCGTGCATACATTAATACATTTTTGTTATATGTATGTCTACTATACATATTAGTAACATTATTATGACACAATTAAACATATTACACAGGTTGGTTCCCTAGATGGAATATAAATGGTAAAATGGTACACTATTGCGATTTGGGAGTTCATTTAAGGTGAGTGTAATTATATGTATAGGAACAGTCCCCGCTATATCTGCATATCACAACTTACAGATATAAATACCACAAGAATATCAGTAATCAGCACCAGTACTCGCTAGTACCACCCCACCTCCACATATATACGAACTGAGTCCTGATGACAATCACTTCACTCTCTATGTTATTTACTGTTTAGATTTAGAAATGGAAAATTGAATGAAAACGAAAACATGTTTGCGTTTGGCGTGTGTGTGTGTGTGTTTGTGTGTGTGGTTTCTGTTTTGATTACAAAAGGAAAATATCGTGAGTTTTATTCGAATCTTAATCTTTTTCCATAAGACATTCCCCAATACCCAATTCTCTTATCCTCCGTCCGTGTCATGCAATAGATACGTTCTTGAAGGAAGGAAAAATGAAGGGTGGAAGTGGAAGTCCAAGTGGACTCAATGAAAGGGCCCGTGTACGTATAGTACAGTAGCTCACGTAATGCACATGTCATATTTTGTACTTTGCCAATTTTGATTAAAAGCAAAAGGAAATGCAGGTATGAGAGAGAGAGAGAGAGAGAGAGAGAGAACGAGAAAATATCGTTCTTACACGTCAGCTCTGAGGTTATTGTTGCTATTTGTGTAGATATGTAGGTAACTAATAATAAAAATATCAGTATATCCTCTAAAAATATACGTGTAATAAAAAAGCAAATTAATTGAATCAAAGCTACCTACCTACCGACCTGCCTACCTATGTATCTAAACCTGCCCAGGTACTTTAGACTTGTACGGATATTTCTTCTATACACTTTTCGAAATGATTGGGGTTTGTGACGGTGACGGTGACGGCAACGGCAACGGCAACTTTACCTTCCATAACCTCAAAAAAATTTCCGGGTCCGGGTTCCTTGGCTACTGCATACGTACGTAGAGTACTGTAGAATGTCGAAGGAAATGTTGAAGAACGCATACTCACAAAATTACATAGTTTACTTGTACACTCCAAGCCGCAACCGTATGTTATGGGTTATTTTTATTATGGATTATGCGGCCTCCCTTCATTCTCAATTTCATTCCTTTATGACTACCACACCACATGACTTGGGGACACACACATAAGAAAAAAAACCAAAGAAAGATTTGTCGTTGTTTTCGTCGTCGCTTTAGCATTAAACATGGAGGACAAATCGATTAGGATTATAACACTTTACACCTATAGCCTAAACTTCAGCTGTAGCTGTAATAGCATACTTTTCCAAAGAGCAATAGTATGTGAATAAGGCAAAATTACGATGGAAAACCTTAGGATTTTTTTAAAGCAATAGAATTTATAATAGTATAACAAGTAGTAGTATTCCTATAATAGTAGACGGGTCTGGGAGGTCGGAGTTGGAATTTGAATACGGTAGTAAATAGTACAGAATTGTTTCTTTTAGGTCGGGCATATCACCCGAGGTTACGCACGGATATTCATAATCATTCATAATGTTGAATGTGGGATTTGGATTTAATAATCTCTGTATAATACACCCACAATACATCATCATCATCATGAGTATTGCATAATATATTGTACGGAGAATTTTTTTTTAAAGTATTGAGTAACTTTTTAGGGAGGGTATAGGTAATATGTAGATTTATAATGACTATATTAAAATATTTAATGCATTTGAGTTTTAATTTTTTTTATGAGCTCCTACATACGATTACTACAGTAGAGTTCGTTAGACTCCCGTTTCCCTACCTACATAATATATGCACATTGCCAGTGTCTGAATTTATTTTGGCCTCCCTGCCCTGTCCCCTTCCTGTTTTTAGAGACGAGAACGAGTACGAACGAGAGTCTGAACAAAACGACGAGGTCGGTATCAATAATAATTGGACACTTCTATAATGATTTCAGGACTACGATTACGTCTACGCCTCTGGAATAATAAATTACGATTTAGGAATATAAAAGTTCCCCCATTCATTTAGAGAAGTTAACTGACTCGGACTCGGACTGACTGGCTGACTGAGGAGAGTCTGAATTTAAAATTTGCAGGACTCGTTCTATGCTCTATTCTATGTAAGGAGTATTAAAGTAAAGATGTTGTTGTTGTTGTTTTTCTTGTCTTCGACTTCTTCCTCTTTTCTTCTTCTTTGGCTCTTTCGTTAAATTACTGTTAGAAGGACTGTGAGTTTTGCGTTGGAATTGACGTTGCCATGATATGATATGAGGTTGAGACTACTAGTGGATTTTTGTGGATATTATATATGGCATATGGTGTCGCTATAAGGAATTCCAAGTGAAATGTTTCCGTTGTACTAGAGCGAAAACATGAAAGCATTATTTATGCGGTTACTTGGTTACGCCCTACATGAACGTGTGTAGGTGGATCACATATATGTAAGGCTCCTATATACCGGGATATACATGTATATCATGTGGGGACATTTTAGTTTCTACTATGCTGTATTTTAGTATGGACTCTATTTCAAAGGTTTTCGGAATTGGAGTTTGGATGCCTCCTAATTTCATTATTGTTTATCTCCGTCCCTGTCGAAGCATCTATATATATATATGATGGTTTCTTTTATTAGTGGGACTTTTACTCGAAAAGAATATGAGTAAAATGATGCGATCTCACCTCAAGACGAACTCATATAGGCACATATCAGCACACACTACTACAGATATCTGTTTTGTACGCGTTAACATTAAGGGAAGCCACAGACTATGTTTCTATTTCTTCACTGCCATGACGCCAACGAGGGCGAGAACGAGATCGACGACAAACGACCAAACAGTATAGCATTATTACCATCAGAGAAAATCCATCTTGAGACTGGTGGATAGCACAGTGAAGATTAGTTGGAAAATTTTGGATGCCGATTGCCGATTAGAAAACTTAAACTTGAGGGAGTCATTATATTATGTTTCGGAGTGGCTGTGTGTGTGCACGGACGGCTACGTTCGTCTTCGCCTTGGTCCGTCTCCGTACGTCGTACGTGTTATTACTGTTCCTACATGTATCTATATACACCTATATACATATAGTCTCCACACGATAACGATAAGACACATAGACACATTTTTAGAGATATCCCTTTTTAAAAGTTTCTTGAATTTCTTTACTGCACATAGGTACAAATTCCTACAACTAAGCTATATTTATATGGGAAGTAGTAAGGGCCAGGGCAAGTGCTATATAATATCAGCTGTCTCGATTTCTTCTCTCTTAAAGTTGACGCAGGAGACGCATGAAGACAGCAACACATGTTAACTACCTCCCTAGTACATGTGTTTTTTAATAGTACCTGTCCACTATATGTATGTCCCCTTGTCTTTTCCTATAATCTACCAACGAATTTCCAAAACTTTATTTCTGAACATAGAGTACACACTCTCACGCACATTAATTTAACGCCAGGACACACACACACACAAAAAGCAACTCTAAAAAAATCAAGATTTCTAAAACTCTTGTGCTAATCTATTCTATTCTATATACTCCTCTGCTATCCTCGGTGGACTTGACTTTCATCACCGCATCGTAATCGTAATCGTGATGTGATGTTGATGTGTGAATAATATTTAGACTCTCAACTGACTTGTTGTAAGTTGCAAAGTAAATGCCTCATTTGTTATTACTATTATTATTGCTGTGGGAACTATACTATTAGCTGAATGAAAGGTGTGAGCTGTGTGTCTGTGTTGTGGCGGCTGTTCATCTCTGCACGAATCCAACTACTACTACTACTACTACTACAGGCCACAGTGATGGACCTACATACATATATGTAGGTAGGTACATTATGCATTCATATCATAGTCATATAAGAACCTGATGATACTTAATCGGTATCCGTATCGGTTTTGCCCTCACACTTCGTTTGGCACAGTTAATTTTAATGCTAATAATAATGATAGTACTCCCACTACTAACTAATTACTAAATAACAATAGCTCGCGCACGTGGTGTATGCACGTCTTAGTGAGTAGTGAGTAGCCATCTTTCTCTCTCTCTCTCTTTTAAATTTAATTTCGAGGAACAACAATAATTATTAAAATTGCAAAAACTTACTCTCTCACATTTTGTATAGCGCTTTGTAAGCAGAGAGCCAACATCAACTTGGGCTTCAACTATAGAAGCCAATTAAAATTAAAAGTTTAATTTTTTCTCAACGTTGTTTTTGAGTGCGTGTGCTCGGATAAATAATTACTATGTCATATATATGCAATTGTACCTCTGGTTTAACTTTTACTTTTCTGCGCGTCGGTCCGCGAATTTATGACAAGGAAGTGTGAGTGTAATTATTGAGAGTAGAAAAATGGAGGGACAAGAGGGAGGAAGGGTCTGACTTGAAATGGAGATGTTTGGCATTATTTGGGGACGAACGATAAAAATGATCGTAGTTACTGATACATACGACGACGACGGCGGGACAGGAGGTCTCACAAGTGTATTTTTTAATAGCGCATCCAATTCCAATATAAATCCTGTAGAAAATAAATTCAAGATCAAGTCTGTTCATACAGTAGTACTATACCTATAATTCAATTCAAAATTGATCTATAGTATCCGCATTCTGGTCAGATACCTTCATGGAAATTGAGACGAAAAAAACGGATGTCTCGTATTTTTCCCAGAGGGATTTGCTACTTGCACAGGTGTATCTGAATTCTGTAGGTGTATTTATATTATGTAGGTAGGAATATATATGCTTAATCTCCCCCATCATCGACACGTCAGGAGTCCGTGTCCTTGTAGTATAAACGTGTCAGCAAGAGTAAGTAAAGAAATAATTTCCAAGTCGTACATACATACATAGGTCAGCAAAAAAATGTCGTTTGTAAAAGTCTCTTTGTTTTCCATCTCATTCTCAACCATAGGGGCTGAGCGCGAAAAGAAAATGCGTTTGCTTCGTTTTTTTTCTTTTGCTAAATCTGAATATCAACTTCTCTCTCTCTCTCTCTCTCTCTCTCTCTCTCTCTCTCTCCCTGTCTTTCTGTTCACTCAGATTTTGCCATGATAAATTATAAAGGTTTGCTTACACACACACACGCAAAAAATACGCAGAAAATAAAAACAAAGGTAAAGTATAATAATTATATAGGTAGGTATATCAGCATACTTGTGTGTATCTATCTGTCTCCTGTTTACAAAGTAATACGAGCTACTCAGTATTAAAGTACATAATGCAAGACATGGAAATGAAGCTAAAGCTTAAAGGCCATGCTCACAAGCCAAACCATTTAAAGAATGAAAAGTATCGTGAAAAAATACGTTTTATTTGTGTGTGCAATTCTGAAGATTGGAGATGCAAAAGGGAAAAATCATCCGTCGCTTGGATAAATCTCACCGTCATTTGAGTCGCATGCATGAGTACAGCAGCGGGCGGACCAAATACATACTCTAAGCAAAATGCTAAATAACTATTCTAGAAATAAAGCCTACACACATCATCGAAAGTAGGTATAATAGTGAATCCCACATCCCATGTGGAGAACACTATAGGAGACTATGCATATGTATACGAAAAATACAAAGCATCCATGAACTGATTTTGTTTTCAAAAATTTCTAAACGCCGAATAATAAGACAGAAATTGAAAGACATTTTTGTCAAATAGGAGAATTTTTATTTTTTTCATTCCTTCTAATATATTCAAAGAAATCCACTCAAAAAGATAATTATGTTTAAAAATCTTACTAGAGATAGGTACTTAGGAGTTCGTTGTTCTTAGGAATTTTAACTAAATGTTTTGTACTTTGGAATTTTGTTTTTTTGTTGTTGTATATTTTCACATTACATATGTGCATGTAGTGCCAGTGCCGGTACCAGTATGTAATTATATGTTTAAAAAACAGAAAGGCTCACAATCCCATTTATTTGTCTTTTCTGAATCCTCATAAAATCTTCCCAAAGTTTTCAGTTAAAGAACCAAATAATAAGCGAATGCTCAGACACGGCGTTGGCGGCTTTTGGCGTTGGTAGTTGGGAGTTGGTTGATGATGGTGGTGGCGTTAAAGGACGTTTTTTAAATGAAGCACAAGAGCAGAGTTCCGGTTCTTGTCGGTTGACTAAATAATGTCATCGTCCATCCATTATCTTTACCTCAACCTAATATATTTCAATGGAATTTAGAGAAATGGATGGAAAGGAACAGAGATTTTTACAAAATGCAAAGGAGTCAAAAAAGATATATGTTTCCATGCACTATGTGCTATCAGTCTATTATCAGTCAGTACCCACACAGCACGAACATAATAGAATGGGCGCGCACACACTTTCAAGACTTTTATTTTATTTTTTTTGCGTAAAACAAAAAAAAATACATCTGTAAGGATTTTCCATGCAACCTACAAAATTTATATGTATTTAGCATTAGTATACACAGTCCCTTCAACCTTCACAAATTACTCACACAATGATTTCATACAATTATTATTTATATGCGTATATAGATGTACTACATGTACGCAAGCAGACTAGCAGAGACACTCAACTGCAAAGAAAAGTAATAAGCAACAAAGCAGCCCACAAAAAAAATAGGCAAATTGTTTTTACATATATCAGATATTTTGCAAATATACTTTATACACTATATACATATCTCTACAGAATCGTTTTGTCTTTTTAGTTTATTTGGCTTACTTTCGGATTTTGTTTCATATAAAAAAAAGACAGTTATCACACACACACACACACACACACACAATTTTATCGCCTCATTGCATTGTACACGAATCCAAATTACAAAGTGGATTTAATTCCAAGATAAAATATAGGAATTGCATTTGCAGACATTTCACTTTATTTACACCCCTGCTCTGTTTTATAGTTGACACGGTAATTAGTTCTGGTCCTGCTGGTTAGGACATATTTTCAATGGAATTGAGAGAATTATTTACTGGAGTTCCATCCTATAAGAACTAGATTAAAATTCTGCACAGAAAAATTGATGACAGCAAAAGAAGTAAGTAGTGTGTAGTTCAATAATTTTAAGCGCTCGAATTTTTTTAAAAAGAATTTTATACTTATGGTCAGGGCCGGACGAAGGAATTGGTTTTAGGCAGAAATTTGTTGCCATATACAAAAACCACCATTTTGACTTTATTGATGGTTTTCTTTGGTAAAGCAAAATGTTGTATTTACATGTTTCAGAAATGTTTAAAATGTTCTTTTTACTTGACTCAGAAAAGTGCTCAATGTTTTATTTACATGTTTTGAAAAAGGTGTTAAATGTTTTATTTTGCATGTTTTTGAAATGTACAAAAAATTGTATTTTTCATGTTTTTGAAAAGTCAAAATATTCTTTTTCACATATTTTTGAAAACTGCAAAATGTTCCATTCACATGTTTTTTGGTAAAATTCAAGCAGCGGGGGCTGCCTGGGCTGGCCGCATTATCTGGCCCTGCTTATGGTGTAACGTTACTACACATGGCTTGAGGGCTAATCTCACGTGAGCATTAAGTGTGTTTTTTTGTGTGGATCGATGTTCGAAATTCGAAGCTTGATGCAGTATTTATTATGTACTTTTTTAATTTTTATAATATATAGCTAGGTAAGTGTACGTAATGCACTCACATAATATTACAGCAAGCATAGGTACCTATACCTCTAGGTATTTAAGATAGTGTGCGTGCTGAGGTGAGAACGATGTGAGATGGGAACTTATGTACTGTGGTGAGATGCGTATGATTTGATTTGATTTGATTTGATTTATCTTTATTTAGTTGTCAAATTATTCATCGAATTAAACCAATGATTTACAATAATGGACAACAAGCTATAGTAAAGAGAATGAAAACAAAAGACAAATCAATTAATTAGCACTAAAAATCAAAGCATTAATTAGCATTAATAAGTATTTACAATAACGTTATTATTAAACATCTCGTTTTAAAAGGATAAAGGCACATAAATCTGATATAAATGTAAAATTATTTTTGTCACGTAGGTTAGATGGAAGGTTGTTCCAAATGTGCACAAATCTATATTTTATACTTTTCTCGTACGTTTTGGAATTATGTTTAGGAATTTTAAATGTGTCGTTTAACGTATCGTAGATTTTGTGTTTACTTATGTCTTCAAATTACAGATAGTGTTTCTATTTTATTTGCGTAGGTAGGTAGGTACTGTAAAATTTTACTATACTCTTCAGAAGAGACACTCATAATTGCATAATTATCCTCCTGTACTTTATCATCCTTGTTAATAGAAATGTGCGAACACTGTACAGGTATCAAGCTAAAGCTATATATCTCACTCGCACATTTTTGTATAATTGCATTTATTTTATGTAATATTTCTCGAAAAAAAATTCTGTAGTTAAAAGATGAGAGAAATGAAAACATTACGATTACAGTTACAGCTCCAGGCATATTTTATGTAGAATTCCATGGTACTGCTCTATAGGATGCATATTTGTAATATGTGCAGCATACACCTTGCCTTTTGCCTTTTATAGCTATAAAGTTCTCAATTACTCGCGATTTTACCACTAAGGAAAATTTCTCAAGTTCCTTCTTTCAAAACACACGGAAAATTTGCAACTTTTTTCTCTATTTTTCACTTCACTTTTTCCATCGAATCCGAATCACATCGGAATTATGATTGTTTTTTACATTCTAAATTTTCCACGGTTAATACTCTTAAAACATAAGCTTAAAAGATGAAACTACATAATATGACTATGTGCAATACAATGGCTATAGGTACAGGAGCCCACACAAAAAAAACAGAGGAAAACATGGATATTGAATTGACTGCATCAAGACTGTGAGTTCATTTTAATTAATGTACTACATAGATGTTAAGATGTAAATGATGCCATTACCATAAATTAGACGGTACATGGCAGGTTTACAGCCTATGTAGGTAGGTACGTAGGTACTTGAGCACTTCCACTTATATTCTATCTTACATGTGATTTTACATGAAATGGTCTGGTCTGAAGTAGTATGGTCTGGCTCGAGTCTTGAGCCTACAATATATAGCAGATTAACCAAATGGTATATTAGATGACGAAACTCCCTTCTTAAATAATGTCTACAAATCTTCAGTTTCAGTGGCAATGATATATTGCATGATTGTATTTTAAACTGTGCCTCACATAGAGCTGATCGTTCAGCCAGTATAATTAGTACCTACCTACATACAGGTATATACCTACTAAATACATACATGATGGTAATGGAAATGGAAAATGGAATATATGTGGAACATAATATACTAATAAAGAATAATTTTGATCAGTAAAAAAATCTGTAGTTACGTCAAATAGTTAAATCATACGGTACGATACCGGTACGGCACTTGCTATATACATATATATGCGCTGTAGAACTAGAACTGTATAGTTTCCACTTTTTTTTACGATTACATAAGTACGGAACATAGAGATAGAGTACAGATTTTGGTTGAAACTCATTTACAAAAAAAATTAATTGTATAAAATTTTCGAATTCCTGGTTTATTACTATGGTTTTGAAGATATCCATGTCCGTATTATTATTACATACTATTATATGTTACTATATTTTGAGTGCTCTTCTTTCCCGCTGTCACATACTACACGGCATACGTAAGAATAGGTAGGTACTCCTTATCTATTCATATAATTATATGTTGGAGGATAACGGACAGACTTGGAAGTTGATATGGATTGACATCTAAAATTCTGTATGTATATTTCTATAGGCTCGATTTTTACAGTCGATGTACTATAGTACACTGAGGAGTGGAAGTGGAAAGTGGCTCATATTAAAGCGATAATACTGCGCTAAAAAGCAGACTCTTTTCGTCTTTCATCGGGAGCTCGTCAGGCTCGAGACATGTGTGTGTGTGTATATGTATGTTATGAAATCATCGATAAAACTTTTACGATAAATAGATAGAGCTCCTAAAACAGTGTGTCCGTATATACATATCCACCATATTATATGACCAACTTGCCTGATTCTGATTCTACTTTTGAAATCGATTTAAGTACTACGTTAGCTGCACCGGTACAGGTAGATCTGGGCCTCATACGTTCAGCAGTATAAACAAGAGAGAGAAGTTTGGAAATTTCCTGACGAAATTCGATCTCTAATCAAGAACTCAAGTGGGGGCCTACTTATGAACGGAGGCTATGGGACTGACTGGGACTAGTAGGGCTCCCGATCCCGACTCCTGTGACGACACAAATCTCAGAAGAATCTTAAAGTTACCAAATTACTTAAACACTAAATCCCGAATCTCCAAATTAAAAAATTAAAAATAGACTCAATACTTATACCTATGTGCCATATTGGGATTTCCGTATATTTCCCCACAGCTCGCTCACAGTTTTACAGTAATTGCCCACCTACTTAAGAATAAATGGACTTTTACCTGTAAAACGACATTGAAAATGACTCATATGCTTCCCGAGGTAGTAGTACTGTAAATTTGAATGCTCAATGCAAACCTGTTTTCAATTTTCATCATCCTGTTGCCTCTTGGTCTGTCTTAATAAAACATCATCATAATAATAATATGACGCTGCATATATTATTATTATGTACCCAGCTCCGGTTCCCATTCCCCATAAACAGTCTATTTTAATTTCTGAATATTTTAAAAATCCGTTAAAAGCATATGACAAAAAAAGGACCTAGTTCGGTTGATAAGGAGTTGTGTTGTGGAGAGTTGGGGGCGACGATGCTGATGTTGACACTGTTAACTTTTGAGATAATACAAACGTATTAAATAGAACAAGAGCAATTTACTATATGGGGAAAAATGGCATGTGACGTACAAAGGCATTATACATACAAAGGGAGTTCATAGTCCAGGAGCCATTAATGGATTTTTGCTTCAATTTCATCTGTTTTCTGCTGTTTTTATTTTTGAGCTGTTTTTGCTTGTACTGTTGTTGTTGTTTTTCTTGTCAATCCCAGCTGTTTAAAGTTTACGATGTTGGTTACAACTTAAGTGACTCTATACAGCCTATTTAGTTTTGTCACCAAATAATAATATAGTAATAATAAAAATAATAATAATCCCTGTCACGTATGTATCTCAATCCAAATCTAAATGCAATTAAATTTTGAGGTGACTGGTGACTCTCCACATTTTACCATTTGACTATTTAACGAGTTCACTCACATCAGATTTTCAAGATATATATTGTTTTTTTACAGTAGTATATTATAGTCACTAACTAAGCACCTACATATAAACGGAGATGTTTAGCTCACTTGCAAACCGAGCTGAACGTGAGTGGATTTTCATTTCCATTCTCCATTCTTTTATACTTGGGTATTTTTTGGAATATAATAATATACGGATGCGGACATGTGTTGGGGGAATGGGAAATATTATAGGATGACATCATTTTTGTTGTCGTGCCATAATTCGTGCTATCCGTTCCTTGATTCCTTGTGATTTTTTCCCCTCCTTTTCCCGTTCCTACTCGGTTCCTTGTGTTGTCCATGTCCCTGTCCCTGTCGTTCTCGTTATCGTTATCGTGGCCGTTGCATTGTACCTCTGTACTACATTGTCTTCTTCTATGAATTCGAATTCCACACTTGTTCTGTTATTTCTTTTTTTTTCCTCATCTCTCTAATGACTTTTTTTCCAAATTCCAAAAATTTTCCATGGAACTGTATAATAGTATGTATATAGGCATACAGATTAAACTATTGAAAATGAATCCCATGAGTTTAATTTATGTATTTTTCCTTTTTCCTATGTTTACTATTTACCTGTTTGTTTTTGTGTGCATTATGATGCGGACCGGGACCGGTGCCGGTGTCCGGATTAGTGCGTACATAGTAGAGATATTTGTCGTCTTTGTTTACTTTTTGCATATAGGTATAGGTGTAAGTAAGTAGAGCTACTATACTACTAGCATTGTGGTAGTTATAGTGGTCGGAAGATAAAAATAATTTCAATGGCCTTCCGTGTTCGAATTAAATCACGTTATGTTCTCCATTGTATTCCGACGCTGTTGTCCTCATCCTGTTAATTTCCTTCGAGCCTTCATGATTTTCTTTCATTTAACAATGTTCATAGTTAGTTATATGTAGGTAAATTGTATAACAAGTTTTGAACTCGAATATTTTCAGATATATTTATAAAAGTACTATGAGAGTATGACCAATTGTAAAAGTATCTATAGTATATAGCTGGAGGTTCTGGTCCTTCCCCCCTTCCCCTCCCTCCCCCCTCCATTTTTTTGTCTGTCTGTTTCAATTTGACTCGTGCTTATGGTGAAAATTTATTGTTTGTTGTTGTCGTTGTTTGTATCTGTTTTTCTTGTTGTTCTTCCTCTGAACAATAAGTGTGTTTAATGCTTGGGTGTATTGAACAATGAAATAAAGCACACAGAAAGACAATTGCTCAGATTTTAGTTTCACATGCTAATGATACTGCTAATTTTGTCGTTCTGCAAGATCACAAAATTAAAAAAAAGGACATTTTTAGACAAATTTGAGAATACATAGGATGTACTTAGAACATTTTCACATTTATTTCCTTTTGTATTATTGAAGCATGTGCATTGTACAGTACTTTAAAGTCATGAAACACAACAATGCAATGTCTAGTTGTTCGTTTTTACAAAGTAAATCACTATCTTAATTTTGCATCGAAAAAATTAAAATCAGAAATCCTGAAATTACTCATAAACTGTAGGTAGGTAGGTAGGTACAAAAACTTAAAATTAAAATTCATAATTTCTATGCACAAAAAATACTTGAAATGCGTTTCGCCTTATTAGCTCTGCCTCATTTCCAATCTTATCAAGTACGACGACGAAAGGCAAGGAAGGAATCAAGACAGGGGCAATCGTGTGTGCGAAAAGGAGACATTAATAATAATATTATTACTATTATAAAATGTATAATTTTTCTCACTGTCCATTATTTATTAGAGTCAAAGTAATATTAAAATTAAAATTAAAATGAATGGAGGTGGAGATTAGCACACAGTGTAAAACGAAACTTAGCTATGCATTGCTCTGCTCTTGCATACAAAACGAAAGAAAAATTCCACGTTTTCTCCTAATTAGGGAAAATTAATAATAATTACATTTTATAACTATATCTTACTTAGATTTAATAAGAATGAAAATGAAAATGAGGTTAAAAATAATGGTTGGTTAATATTAGCAATATAATAATTTTATTAAATAATAATGAGTCCCTCCGTTTCATTAGGTAAGTAATAAGTTAATTTAATTTTGAGCACCCATAGCCAGTCAGGTGCAATGCATGTAGTTAAGCATAACTTACATTAGTTTACTATATCCATATCACGATTACAAGATTACCCTCAAGTTATAGATTTGATCACTCACGCAGATAAGATATTGCCATACAGAAAGCCTACCTACCTACCTATAAATTCCTCCCTTCCCCATATGATATACCTATACCTACATCTGCAAACATACACTTACAAACGGATGACGAATATGGGAAAGAAAAAAAAAAGTGGAAAGAATCAAAAAAATTTTTATCTCATAATATTATCTGTTGGTTGATGCTTGTTGATACACTGATTCTAATGTTGTTGTTGTTGCCGTTGAAGGAGGTGTGTACGGATTTTGTGTGTGTGTGTATATATATGTGGCCATAGCTTTTGCATTGCAAGAAAAAAACATCAAAGTTAAATATATAAGAGGCGCGATATAGGGAAGAAGTCAAGAAATAATCATCATTAAAAAAAATTAAAAGATATAACAAGAAGTATACAGGCACCGCCATGGCAGACAGACCATGAACCGTCCTACCTCTAACCTAGCTATTATATCTCCATTTTAATTCACGAGAATAATTACTCACACAATTGCAATTAATTTACCTTGTAGTATGTTTGATCAGAGGAGATGATTAGAGCAACTTAATTTCATTTTATACGCATTCCTATTATACTCACAAAAATTACACTCCTTCTTGTCTACAGGCCCCAGCGTACAGACACAGATACAGAGAGAGATACACCTAGTAATGGTGGTCGTGGTACTGTACACACACATATGGTGGATGTAGTCAAACGGATTTTAAAAACAGAAACAAAAAAACACGTAAAAATACATTTTGTTCTATCCTCCTCCTTATCTCTCTCTCTCTCTCTGTCTTGCGATTAGGTAGTAGCTCCATTAGGATATTTTACATTTTTATTTGAATAAATGACGGCGATCAGACCAGCAAAGGCCTTATAAAATAAACATTTCCATAATGGCGAAAAAAAATTAATATGTCTTGCGGTTTCCATTTGAAATGCGTAAGTTGATACGCTACGATTAGGAGATGAGGACGAATAATATTGGCGCGGACAGGATTACTATACAGAAACAGATATGTCTACTAACTAGTATTGTCATTACCATCGCAATTCAGACGAGGATCCGTGTAAATGGAGAGAGCGCAGGGGACATGTCGTTCGTTTTGAAATTGAAGCCATATAGGTATACCCACATACCTTTATTCCACTTGGGATATTTAGTAGTGAATATTGCAGACAAAGTAAATAGACAATAAAAACATTGGAGGTTGTGTACCTACATATATCTATGTACTCAAGACCTAAGACCCAAGAGTCACACAACTTAAGAGACCATTTCAAATGGAAATATTGTATTTGTCATATATATAGGAAGATTGAGGAAATATATAGATGGGCGTATATGCAACAGCATAGTAATAAAAGGGACCTATACCTATACCTACGTGCAGATTGGAAATATTATATAGGTGACCATGAGTTTTGAGCTGATGCAGAGAGGGAGAAAAAAAACAGGAATTATTATTATTGGTTATACATTCAATTCAATTGATCCTGTCTAATGTCTAATCCTACCTAAGTAACTTCCCCACTGTGCTCCTTTTTTTCTTCTGCGTGGTGTATAAAAGTTTTGTATTTGTACGAAAAATTTGTTCGATTTCAATGTGATGTGACATGGGGGGGGGGGGTACCAGCCAGACTTTGGTTTTCGTTTTACTTGCAAACTTAAAATGTCCAAGCTAAAACGAATATGACTAGTAGGAAAAAAGTAAAAGCCGAGAAGCCGAGACGCCGAAACAATCAAAGGCAAGAATCAAGAGAGTCACTTTCTTTTCTCTTTTTTGTCCCATATATTTCCACTGATTTTTCTTACCGGTCATTCTCATGTCTCCGCCGCTGTCAAGAACAAGGCGAAGAAATCTCGTGACTCGTAACCCACACGACTTGACTCAAATTCGAATTATAGATGTCCATAAGCCCAAGTCGAATTTTTTGGCATTTGAATGGGAACTCGCCAATGCCAATTTATGTCTATCAAAGTCAAACTCGTAAAAATTAGAGTCAACCTCTCTCAGTGTCAGAGTCACAGAGTCCCATTCACATTATTCATCTCCCTCTCTGTACTGTAAAATTCTAATTGTTTTCCTTGTAGTTGTCTATAGGTAGGTACTTTATAATTTGTCCTCCGCCTTGTTTATGAATGTAGGTAGGATAACTGGTAGAATTTATCACATACTAGGTATAGGCTCTGCCACTCCGCAGATAATTCTCTAATTTATAAGCTCCCAAAATTAACTACGAAATGAAAGCGAGTGGAAATATATATCTATACTGTATTAAGTAGGTATATAGGCACCGCCAATATATTACGAGTCAGTGTCACTCTGACATTTTTGTCTGACTAGTGAACTATATCTGTACAGGCAATTTGAATTTAAAATTACCTACTGCCAAGATACATTACACTCATATACTAGTAAAGGCCGGCTTAAAATTCAATGTTCATTACATGCTAATTTGTTTCCCTTTCTGGATTCTGGACCAGCCAAGAAGGAGGCAATTAAAATTAAAATTTATCTGTACACAATAATATGGGGAGGGGAGAGGCATTTTTAACATGATGCAAAGAGGACTCTATGGTTTGCCTGTCTTTCTGTCTGCTTGAATTTAATTACATTCTACCTGCGTCTTTACGTATAATTGAACGGCTGATAGCGATACCGACGATTCCAAAAATGGCGGAAACGGCAGACTAATAATAAATACATACAGGTTTTGTCCAGAGACCATATAGGCACTGTACTGCTTAGGAATTCTGGAATTCTGATCACTAGCACGTGGACTAATATTGCTAATATACCAGGGTTGCCTTTGAGAATAAGACAAAAGTGCAAGTGTACCGAGTAGTGCGGTATGTAGCTGAGTTGGCTTATTTTTAGTGGTGGTAATTTAGAGCCGGGTCTCAAATTATCGCCGAGTCTCAAATAAGCGCCGGGGCTTAAATAAAAGCGATGGGCTGTCAGTGTGAAAAATTAAATAATCGCTTATTCGGTTATTTACGGTATGTAGCCACATTTCTTGAGTAAGAAGAAAGCGTCTAGATGTGAATGGAGGAAAGACTACATATCGGCGATGAAGAACCAAAATGACCCATTTTCATTTTTAGCTAAAAACAATATTAACTATCGACAAAAATATTCAAATATGTCTTTAAGAGCATTTAAATAGAATATTTTGCAATTTTCAAAAATATGTAAACACAAATTTTTGCACCTTTTCAAAAACAAAGAATTGGAATTTTTTGCACCTTTTCAAAAACATGGAATTAGATCATTTTGCACCTTTTCAAAAGCGTGTAAATAGGACATTTTGCATTGTTGAAAAACATAAAAACAGAACATTTTACGTTTTTCAAAAACTTGAAATTAGCATTTTACGCATGTTTCTCATTTTGTTTTTATGACATAGCTCATTTTGATTGTAGCTTAAATTGGATATGGGTAATTTTGGTTCTTCACAGACGATATAGGAAACCTTGCTTATATACTTACTAGGCTGCACGTGTGGAACGAATCGTACATATTATTTTCTCCGGATTCTTCCATGCCATGCCTGGTCTCTTCACATGGGTCTTGGATAATTATTCGCTGTGTTGTGTTCGCCTCAAATCGTAGGACAATGAGAGTAGGTAGACATGTAGGATGGATATACTTAAATACTACTAAATAGTAAATAATCTTTCCCAAGCCCTCATCTTAAATACACATATTACAGAGAGAGAGAGAGACATATGAGTGCTTATGCTAATACTGAATGACTACAAACAGCGGACAAGTTCATGCTCTTGCACTCTTGCAATTCCAATGGAATTCAATGACATGAAAAATAAGCTCATATACATGTACCTCCGTATATCATAATATATATCCTCCTCATCCACACACACACGCTATAGTACTACTAAGCTTACACTTGAATGCACTTTTCATCACATCACATCACATCCCAATCCCAACAAATTTTTCTTCCCTTCTACGATTTCATCCTCAAGGCAAAGGCTTCTCACATACACACACACACTCATACAAATTTAATCTCAATTTAATTTGCACGTGTGACGTGGACTTGGACGTCTCATGGTCTGGTCTCGTCTGGTCTGGTCTGATACAGTGATACACTCCCTCCAGGAGCTTTCGCACTACCTGTGTGGAGTCAGTAGTATGTACCCCTCGAGGCGAACGCTTCTATCCCCATTCTTCAACCACACGACAAATTAATACTATATTTACTGTTCATTTTCTTATTGTTTTCCAACAAATATAATACAATACGAATTACACACGCACAACACAAATACAATTTACTCTTCACACAATGAAGAATCGTAATTGTAGTCCTATGGTCTTTCTTGACTTTCATATGTATTTTCCTGTGAATTAGAAATTGCTCTGCGAGACATACATTTTTGCAGGCATCTCAATTTCAGTTTCCAAATAATTAGGTATATTGTGGTGTGGTTATAATGCTTCTAGTTTATAAAATATTTGGTCCTCTGAATAAATTTTGAATAAAATTGATTAGAATTATTTTGTTTGGATTCAAATGGTTTTTCAATGATAATATTTTCATCTGAATTTATTGCTGCGCGAGTTCTAATATTTATTTTATGAATGTCAATTGAAAATTTGAGCTTTATTCAACTGACAACTGAATGACTGACTGACTTTTTGAATTTGAGGGGTATAATCTGATGTGTGCAATACTATATGACTTTCACAATAATTGAAATGTCGGAATTTAATTTTTCCTTGTAAAAATGAAAGTTCTTCGTCTTGTGACCAACCACTGAACTGGATGAGACTATGAGACTGTGAGAGGATGTGTATAATTTTATGGATGAGTTTTACGAGGAGTCTTCATTGTCATTCGTGTAATTAAATTAATTATTTAATTTTATATTTATTTCTTTGGACAAAGTGCTTACATAGGTAGTTTCAGTTTCAACGTAAGCATGTCAGTTTCTCACTTGTTTAATTATGCTTCATGCATTTTTAATTGAAATTGGAAACTAACTTTAAACAAGGACGAGTATAAATGTATAAATAGCTGTTTGCCAATGGGTCCACCTATTTTCGCATCTATCTGTATTGTCCCCAGGCCCCAGATGGAACAATTATTTGTGAGAAGACATTTTTATCTTAATCTGAATTTCTGAACGGGGTTGTAAAGAAAGACGATTATGTACGCACTATGTACGCGTACCTATCTATTTGGACAGAGTCACGCATTCCTCGATGTATATAGACAGAAATTTTGTATAGGTTCGTGAGGTGAACATTAAAAAAAAGTGCGCACAAAACAAATGGCGTCAACTCAATAGTAAAACTGTACAGGAATACAACAGAGATATACTGCGACAGATAATAAGTATAATAATAATTATGTGTATAATGTAAACGCTGAAATAAAGTTTACAAGTTTAGATTTGTGTGTGTGTGTGTTTGTGCGATGCCTGTAATATTTATAATGTAATCTGCATCTACATAATATGTACATCTACGAAGGTAGGCTATCCCTATGCTATCCCACTACGTGTTTGGCTTGGGCTGTTGCTATTACTGCTGTTATTGAACTCGTGTGAAGATCGCGATCGCATGAGGGAAACTTCATTTGTATAAAAACCTACTTTTAGTTTTCCATGTCTATGATGATGGTATGGTGCATGATAGTGTGTGTTGTACTCTGAATCACCATTTTTTTTGTCTTGCTATATTTTTTCCATTTACCATCCGACAACCCACACTCAAGCCCATGTTGATTTTTTTTCAATATATTGATATTCTCATGTGAACAAGTTCATTTAGGAAAAGAAAAAAACCCAAATCTCATTTCCAAGATAATTCCAAATTCCAACTCTATGAATAAGATATTCGGGAAGGGAACTCACTATTATATCCATATAGTTTAAGCAATACTTTTTTTTTCTTGTGTGTGTGTGTATGTGCATTGGAAATCCTCCTATATTTCTATATTGGTATTCCATTTTCTATTTCTGACTTGTACAAATCCACTGTGAATTAAAATTTATGTAGAGCAGGCAGGGAGGCAGGCAGGTAGTAGTTGTTCGATATTGGAAATCCTCCTATATTTCTATATTGGTATTCCATTTTCTATTTCTGACTTGTACAAATCCACTGTGAATTAAAATTTATGTAGAGCAGGCAGGGAGGCAGGCAGGTAGTAGTTGTTCGATTTAGGATTTATTCATTCGCGTGGGTAAATCTGTGTGTTTCTATTTTGATTCTGTGTAGAGTTTTCATAGGTATGTAGGTATACGGTCCACTTTTTAGTACACTTTGTCCTGTGCACATATAGGCCGTTCTGGGTCCATTTTCCACCGTGTGTAAATCACTCTGTGAGGAAAGGTAAAAATATATGGTAGGTAAATAGAATCACCTAGTTAAAATTCTGTATGTGTGTGTGTGCGAGTCAAACTATATAGGCTGTCATGCAGTCAAAGTGCTTGCATGTTTTATTAGTTGTTCTACGGGGTAAAAAACCTTTAGCTGGACAGGACCGGAACTGATTCTTGGCGCTATGGGATTGCTGCGGGACGCTAGTGGCAATAGGAACGGTAACGGTAACGGTAACGGTAAAAGCAAACGCTAGTTCGTACCTATAGTCTAAATCCGAATCTGAATCCGAAATCCGAACTGCCGGACGAATAATATTAGCGTAACTCTTCCAAAGTCTCCAGTCAATGTGCATAATATATAAGACACACACACAATGGAAAATTGTTTTACTTGTTGGTGGATGGTGTTATAGCGTAAAAGCTGCATAGAAAAACGACTATATAATAGGCAAGTAGGTATACTGCCCGGCTCACTCACGCTAGAATACAAATCTTGGATTTCTTTAGAGTCTACTCATGCAATGGAAAATGGAAATTCAATGTAGACAAAATGAAGAAAATGGTGCTAAACGGGTCTCAAGAGCAAAGAACGGGAACGAATTGACGGTGTGCTCGGTTGTGCATTGTGTCTACATGGATTTTTTTTGGGCTCTACTTACCTGTGCAAATTTCATGCATTTAAAAGCTATAGGTATACTATATTTCTACTATTTTAAGGAAGCTATATAGTCTGTATAGTACTCCTGGCTAACTATGTACTACTACTACTAACTTGACTCACCTACTGCACTACCTACTACACCTACTTTGGTATGAAACTGAAAACGCCCAAATTGGGTCAGAATTAAAGCGAGTGTGTACAGAGGAACTGTAGTCTGCCCCTGTCAGTGCACACAGGACCCAGGCATATATTTATTTAATATAAATATATACGAATTGAGTCCCAACTGGCCTAGCTTCCCTGCCCTGGTATTATTGGTCTCTTTCTGTCTCCATCTCACATCATCTCCTCCATTCTTCTATAATCATTTGTATTTACATGCACAAAAGCGTCAACTTCAGTGGCCTAAATATATTATACACATTTAATATCTACTTACCTTCTCCCGTCCGTCTCTCCCATGTGACTCTGCTATTACGAAGAACCGTATTGTCGTTACAGTCACCGTCGTCATCGTCGTGTTTCGTCGTCCGGTTCGAACTTGGAGCGTGTGTTCCTCGTATTATTGACTCTTGCATCACCATTCTTGCAATCATCGTCCATGTCAAAGAAACATCAACATATTATATTTTCCTTACGTATTATTAATAATGTAAGTGGGAAAAGTGGCTCACATATGACATATATACGCAGAGTCCCTAATTTATTTCGTGTATGTAAAAGTACCTACATAAGTTCATTAATGGAGTATGCACTACCTATATTATAAAAGTAGGTAGGCACTTAAGTATATGTATGTAGGTATCTTATGAGAAAAAGTTGGCTTCGTTGATTTCGTGGATGTTGAAACTGTTGTTGATGGTTCAATAAATAAATACCAATTTCGATGAAGGCGAAATTCTTTTTTCAATATAAATACGAGAAAAAAAATGTCACTGCCTCAACTTTTTCATTCCTGTGCTCAAATCATATGGAATTTCAAGTATTCATCTACAAATTATTTTATTATTGTAAAAATATTGCATACGAAATATAAAAGGTGCTTCAATTAAGAATTTGAGACGAATTTAAGATGACAAGAACGGACGGACTAATGACATTAAAGCCTATATGCCTTAATCTCAATCAGTATTTTCAATACACTTTTTCAATCTCTTATGTTGAAGAATGGAGATTAAGATTTCCAGATTATATTATACTCTGCTTGAGAATGTGTCCGCAGATCAAAACAGAAGCAGTTCTAAACTGTCCATTCAAATTCTAATTTTAATTCTACCATGGTCGATTTCGGAAACTAAAGTATGGAAAATGTTGATGTTATCTATAGAATACTAAAAAGTGTTCTGAATACTGTACTGGGTTACGTACTCAGTACTCACCCATCCAATCTAGTAACAATGGTTAATTTGCATATTGGTATTGTAACAATATAATAGCGCATGCATAGTGTATATTCCAGGCTGTAAATTTTCATTCTTATTAGCATCTAAATCCCAAATATATGCTGGCTCATACTTGTTGTCAAGTCAAGTCATCAACGAAAAATGTCTTGTGTATATCGTAAGAAATATAAGTAATTCTGATTAGAGCGGAACAGGAGTGAAAAAAAAACGAGAGGGAAAGATCGATCGACCAGTATATAGATTATATAGTATAGCAGCTCTTACATAAGATAGCATAGTATTATTTAGTATTGTTAACTTTCAATACCTTGAACTAAATTTTTGCTTCGTATCGACATTCGACAGCAACTCGACATCGACAACGAAAACCACGGTAGTATAGTAACGTCGCATCGGTATCGGCATCGGCAGCGGCATCGACGTCCTAAATGAATAATACCTACACAGGTAATAGGTAGGTGCAGGTAGGGACATAATATAATTACATACAGTATGCCGATGCAATGGTATTATGTACTATGGCGTATGGTAGGCCAGACAAAACAGAATAGGAAAATAGAAATCCCATTTTTCGACTACTACGTATATATAGTTAATTTCCATTCTCGTCCTTCCTTGTGTTCATTCATGTTTTCATAGATTTATTATGAATTCACTCTCATTTCAAAATTTCAATACAGTCGATTTTATAGAAATAAATCTAATTCAGAGTTATAGTCGATGCCTATATGCCATACATTAAGGGGCTATCCCATTGACTCATCCGTCTTGACGGATTCCTCCTCCGTACAAATTTTCGTCCGTATCCGTTAGCACCTATCACATTGGTCATCCTCCGTATCCGCAGGACTCATCATCCGTACATTTTCATCCGTGTGGAGCAAAGTTGAACTCACAAATATTGAATTCAACTTTGATCCGTGCAACGGGTGTAATTTAAATTTCGCCGCTCGTAAACTTTGACTTGTTCATTCCTTGTATTATACTCTAACGTTGGAGTCATTGCAGTTTTTGCTTGGTTCTTCAATACCTGCAAGTTTACTTAAGTATAGTATACTAATTATTATTATTAAAATAGTAGTTGTAGTGTAGTCTAACAACGCCATGTATGCATGACGAGTGTTGTAACTTGTAAGTTGTAAACAACTTTTACGAGAATTATTTTGATGTATGGGATTTAACAAAAGCATAATATCAGGTAGGTTCACAAACACAAAACAACACACTCCACACTACTTATGTCGATTCATTAAGGATTTGTGTTGCCCATAAGTGTAGTTTTTAATTTTGAGCTTTCCAGTTATGTATCTATTAAAACTGATAGCGTGCTTCTGGGATATTATTATTTTTAAGGGGAAAATAAATAGCATAAACGAAACTTACATTTTTTTGTACTGGAATAATATGTAGGTTTAATATTATATTTCCATTGTAGGGCTATCAGCTAACTACCAGCTGTCTATTAGCCATAAGCAACCATTATTGTTGCAAATTGCCAGCATAGATTTAATAACTGTCGTTGTTTGCAAATTTGTTTTTTAAATTATGAGTTTGGTTTTGGGCAGACTATGACTGAATTATAGGTTTTAGTAAATATTATAAGAACTACTTTGCACTGTATTGCTGTTTTAACGTGCCACATTGACTATATATTTTCTATCCACATACATTATTTAAAATCTGTAGTCTCCAGTAATTTCGAAGCTTATATCGTAGTTAGAAACCCCGATATTTTAAATTAATAAGTTGGATTCGGTGATTGGGGAAATGTGCTACACTTCTTTCACAATTCAAAATAATATTAAAATTTCAGCCTCAAATACTAAGAGTCTACAAATAATCCCCAAAAATCAAGCTCAATACTGTTAGAACTGAACATAAAATAAGGCTTTGAAAATATTTTAAAGCCAGTTGAATAAGGACTCGTATAATTATTAATTACTTAAGATTTTATTTTATTTAATCAATCACAATTATATTACTGCTACTTAATATGCCCGCATTTTGAATGTCACATGGCACTTTCCTTGGTTGCTACTTTATTTTTACTTTTCGTCCGTGTCCGTAGTGTCCAATGTGATAGGGTTTTATTTAAAACGGATGGAAATTATGAGACGGATGATGTGATCCGTCATCCGTAAAAATTAAGGTCGTCCGTACGGAAAATATAACGTTATGAGATCGCTCCTTTACATATACCTATGTAACAAGTAAGAAACTTACCTACACTACACGTTAAAAGTATTGATAGACTGACAGGCCAGACACATTGCTCAAGGAAAACCCGAGTGTCGATTGTTATCTACAATCATTACCATTTACCATCCTATCAAAAAAATGAATCAATTCAATTCTTGTAGAATGATTTATGCCTTTAGCTACATATATACAAAATCTTACAGATAAGATAATCTATATCACAAGTTTAAAATATGTTCCATCTATAGATTTAAAATGGGTGAATATTCACACCTAATTATGCATTTATTCAAAATGTAAATCGAAATCGAGTACTTCTTTGCAATGGTCACTATCGACCTATCGACAACTGAATTATTAGTGATAGTGATTAGTACTGTACGATTCTATATGATAATTCTGAGTAAAAAAAATACCTAATATTCGCTGAGATTAAATTTTTCACTGACAATAACGACAACATTAAGGAAGAACATTCACATTATTACATTTCTCCAGAAATGATTAGAGGTGGATTAATTTAATTTTGATTTTTAGAGAGCAACTATATCATATAGAAGTATCAACATCAACTAAATGCTTGTATCTTACATTTTCCAAACTCACCCTATGTGGCCAGTGTAAACTCAGTGAGGAGTCCTATCAGAATGAGACGTGTATATGTCATTATCCTTAACGGATAATATACCGATTAGACGGATACCGATACCGATACCAATGCCGATGAATGATGAACATGCTGTTCTGTATTTCCAACCTAGGGTTTTTTTTTAAGAAGGCATTTTAAATAAATTGCATGTAACAATGTATCCTGCTAACTCACAGTAGGATAGCTCCAGCTATGCATGTCAATTCAAATTCTCGAATATATCTCTATCCCATCGTCATCGCCATCCCTATTCCCATAAATGAAGTACATATCGTCATCGGTCATCAGGAAGGTCTTACAACGAGAACTTCATCAACATAGTATAATAAATGACAACAGCTCCACTCAACTCAACTCAACTAGAGGAGAGGACAGCCAACAGTGGGCAAGGAAAAGTGACGAGATAAAAGATAATCCATAAATTTATGAATGGATTATAATCAAGATATTGTTGACAAAAGTCAGAGGAAAGTCAGGACCAGGAACCAGTCACCAGCAACCATTCAGTGCCTGAACGAATAGATGGTAGGTAGAACGGTACTGATATTTCATATGGGAAACATAATTTAAATTTCGATGACTAAAACAGATGCAAATAAGTTGTCGTTGTCATTATACTAGTATATCGTTGTAATAAAAGTTTGCCGATGTCCAAAGGCACTGAAACTTTATTCACTTAGTCGCTCCTTATCGCTAGTAGTCCACTATATAGTATTGTCCAACCAATATGTCCTTTATTACACCGTCAACCGTATGGTATGGTTATTAAAAAAAACTAAAATATTTACGATCATTCTGATCGTGAAACACATCACATCTCACACACTACTACAATCTACAATACAATAGTTTTCATTCTAGAACTGTACAAGACACACACACATAATACTGGTTACTGGTTGATATTCTGATTCTGAAATTGGGTTTATTATGAACATGTGCATAATATAATTATACCAGCAGAGACGTAAAAATTTCTGTTCCAAATCCAAAATCAGAAATTTAATCTGGTAGCTTAAAAATGATGATTACATCTGCTGCTGTTTTGTATTCTTTTCACTCTGTTCTGTGTTCCATTTTTTGCTGACTGATTGCCGATATCTCTCTTCTCTCCGTTATTATTGTTGTCGTTATTTAGTCGCAAAGCTCCCAAAGGGCTTCTCCTTTTCTGATTCTGAATACTGATTAGATTTAATTTGGCTCTGTGGAGAATAAAAATTAAAAATTACTTTTTGACTTCCCTGTCTGCCTGTCGTCTCTTGTTGGTCCATTTCAAGTTCCTGACTATAGTGAGTTCTCCTGATTTCCATTTCTGAAATAGAAATGCAGAAATGCAAACAGACAACAATTGAGTGACACCATATTTGGCGCTTTTACATTTTCTACAACTTCATTTCTCGAAATACTTCCACATTTAAAATATATGATGGACTTACATATACATAGGTGGCTGCCTCTGTTCTATTCTGTGAATTTTTCTATTGTATTTTGCTTGTAATTAATCACATTATTTTTTTTACCATTTTATTTAGTCATACTCGCTTTTAACTTTTACCATATCATTCTCCAAATCATTCTTTTCTGCAGTTCTTTAAAGTTCTACATTCTACACATTTAATTGTAATTTATTATTTATTCCCTACTTTGGCACATTTTTCTGTTTGTTATCGTTGTGACTGTGAGTATTATAGTTATGTCGTTTGTCGTATAATATTTTAGCAAAATAATAACACTCCAATATAGATAATAGTATAGTAGAGAGCATTACAATGGAGTATATCCGGCATTTCACATTTTTAGTGGCAAATATATAGGGATTTCTATTTCTTTGAGAGCACATTTTTGGCTTTGGCATCCAGTCATTGAACGGCTGATGCTGCGATATACAGAAATAAATGAAATAAAAATAATAATTTTTAGTTTACTTAAGTTTTCACTGCCAAAAAAAAGTGCTACCACCATACCACCACACCACCATCAATCCATGGCATGGTGAAGGCGAGTGAATTCATGTGTGCAATGACGTGTGGTACAGTTTCTATTATTATAATTTATAATAACATTGTAACAGCAATACAATGTCTTCTTTTTTTTTCATTTAATAAAATGCATCTCATCATGTCGCTCGTGTCATGTTAGTAGTCAGTAGTGTGCAGAGTATAAATATTTGTAATTTGCAATATTTACTCATTCGGATAGTTGATAGTTGTGCAGAAAGTGAAGCGGGAAATATCCATCATAATCAATTGTAAAAGTTTGGTAAATAAAAATATTTTAGGACTTCATCTTCTTCTTTCTCATCTAATCCACGTGATGCATGTATATCTTGAAGTTTACTGTTGTTGTAGGTATATGTCTGTAATATAGGGAAAAAAGAAACTACGAGAGAACATGTCAAATGGTCAATGGTTTTCTGTTTTATTTACTTTCGTAGTGGGTGACCAATTATGAAGGACAGGGACCCTCTAAAATACGATTGATGTTAGTCAATTGCATTGTATTGTAACTCAGGCAGACTCAGCGCAGCATCCCTTGATCCATAACGACATCTCGAGATCGAGATTCACTCATTAGCATTTCAAAGTCAATGTGCGAATGATGCGATGATATGGACTTGTCAACAGAAGAAAAAAAACATAAAAATCTCCCTTGTACATTGCATTGCTTATGGCTCATATTTTTGCATATCAACTCTCATAAATTCTCTCCTCTTCAATTCAATTTCGAAACATGGCGACTCTCACATACATACAGTATACATACAGGGAATCAAAGCAAAAAGTTGAGGACATTATAATAATATATATTATTATTTTATGATTCTCTGCTATTGAATTGTTTATTTTATTTTTATGTGAACTCATAGGGAATGGAGTCGTAAATGCTCGACGACTAAAGATGTGCATATTATGATAGGTTTTCAAGTTTTTTTAGACTTTTGATTTTTGGTCCGTCTATATATTATTCTCAATACGAATACGATGGATGAATATAAAGGTGTTTGGAAATGGTATCATTATGGAATTGAGAACGGTTGAGAAAAAAAAGTCAAAAGTTATAGTATAGCATATCAATATCAATAGTAATAGCAATAGAAAAGGATGATTATCCTCTCTTTTGCTACAGTTTTACAGTTTACTATACGGTAATATTATTCTCCTATGGTCTCTGAACTAAATGGAGAAACTATGTTAAGGTGTACAGGTACATACCTATCTAATCGTAAGTAGATCTGTCCAACATTAACTCTGCGTTGTAGGTATATCTATATAATTTTGGACGGGTCCCTATACTATATATAGGGGTATTTTGTGAGTAAATACAAAATACAAAAAGGAGAATCTATATAGATAATATATATGGGGATGATTAAAATAGAAAAGTCCATTAGTTTTATGAGAAATTTGCGTGCTTCCCAGCCGTCCCTCCACCAAGATACATACACACGGACAATTAACTTACTAACGAGAATATTATTACTGTGCTGTGTACTGAAATATATGGGAGCAGAGTAGACATCTTGAGCTACGGACGGGAGATGGACATGGACATGTTCATTTTCATGAAAATATTATTCTACTACGTATGACCATCAGTATCAGTCAGGCTGACCAACAGTAACCCAGCATTAACATTTTTCTACCCTGTAAAAAAATCCATGTAGTAAAATAATACAACGTGTGTAGTCCCTTATACTTATATATCTGTACCACTCTACTGGATACCTATAATATGACAATATGGGACACTTCCATTCATGCACACGAACCTACCTACCTATGGCATGGTCATCTGAAATTAGTATTCCATTTTAAAAATTATTTTATGGCAGCCGCAGCAATCAATAACACAAGAGACGAGAAAGTAGTCATTTTTTGTTCTCTGGAATTATTGCAACTATCTGTACTGTTATATCTGTACTGGAAACTGGAACGTACTACATTAGGTATTATGAGAATCTATTATAATTAATTAGGTATAGGTATGTTTGCATTGTACACCATGAAATATCGAGCCCATCTTTATGTTACAACGGAGTTTGTTATAACTCGAAAGGGGAAGAGAGATATGTAATAATTGGGAAGGGGAGGGAACGCTCATATATAGGTAAGGAAGAATAGTAGGGCCAGTCATAGTATATGAAGGATAGAAATACTCAACGAGAGATAAAGAGAGAATTCTGGGCTCAAGCTGTTGATCTACTATACTGTACTTAGTGAAGGAGATGGTCGGTTGCTGGAGATTCCTATTAGAATGCATGGGAATTTCTGCTCGGCTGCTGCACTTTTTTACTCGGCTGCTGAGGAAACCGACTTGAGAAAAATAGAGTTTTATACTCGGCTGCTGTGAATATTCTTCTCGGCTGCTGAGAATATTCACCTCGGCTGCTGAGAATACTCAGCTCTACTGGAGCTGAAGTGTTAGGGTATGCTTACCGAGTATCCTAAAAATATGAAATCTAGTCTTCTCAATAGTATCGTAGTGGTAACATGTGGATTCCTCACGCTAATATTTAATTAATAATTTACCTATAATAAGTGAGCCATACGAGTACGGGTGGGGTTTTGTAACATTTGAAGGTGGCCATTAGATCTAGCTGGTAAGTACTCGTATTTTAATAATAAATATAATGAAAATGATTCCGAAATAATAATATCTAAAAAAGGAGGTTTCTAATTATGCACTTCGTTTATACCCTTTTGCCAAGAGAGAAATAATGAAATGTATTGAGAGTTTTGACTTACATGGTGGTAGCCTTGTGTGAATACAGGAACAAGTTCGTAATATAGAATGAGAGTATTTAATCGTTATAATTTGAAAACTGAAGAAGGTTAACGTAAGAACAAATAATCAAGTTGTAAAGAACAACGTAAGGTGTTGAATTTTAATTCTAATGAATTAAGAGTTTAAGAATATTTCTAATGTTGTAGCAAAACGTAGCTGGATAAAAGATTGAACAATATTAAAAGAAATAAAGATTTCGATGAAATTCTTAGTATCTTCGATGACTTCCTCTCAGGCTCTGGTTCAGACGAATCGGTTGAACTGACGAAACTCAACAAACGATGAGCAAGAACTGAGCCCCCTTTCAGGTGGCTCTTGCCCTTTTATCCTGCTACGAATTTGCACAACTTTCTATAATCTACTAATGTTAATTATTGTCAACTCTCCGAGGATCTCTTTGATCATGTGAGCAGGGCGTGCAACGCACACGCTGTCCTCAATCCTTTGGAAATGTTAACTTCCTACATACTCTGTCTGTCATAGGTACTTGTACCTTTATCCCATTTGATTTACAGTTATCTACATAACTGTATATCAAAATATCCGGGGCCCCAAAGGATGGGCCGACCTCGGCCTGACCCCCCTCTGGGTCAAACAGACCGACAGACTATGTAGCCCAAATAAATGTAATACGTATTGATAAGGATAAAATGATAGTAAGTAATAAACTTAAAAACTAGGATTTTAACATTTTATAATTTTTTTGTGACACCGGAGTGTCTTAAAATAATTGAAAATAAGTAAAATAACTACTAACGTGAAAAACATGTGTAAGAGCGTTGGAATTTTTTCGTTATGATTAATAATAATTATATGTTTTTCACAACAACTACGTACATAACGAATAATATTGCGGACCACAAGGTCCCTTATTGTTTAGTGTTTGCTTTAAACTGAACCGAATGAACATAAGGAATTAGATATACGTTTGGTGAACAAAATAAGTTTTAAATCGATTTTAAAAATTGGTGTTAAAGAATGTATAACAGAGTGGTAATTATACAAAATGAATACGATTATGTTGGTATATATAAAAAAATTTACATATATAATGACAATTTTTTATAACCGTTGAACACAGCTGGAAGTATCGTTAAGGTTGATGTGGGTATTGATTTAGGACTTAGGAACAAAGGAAAATGATTTAAAGTATAAAAGAACAAAATGAATGAGTAGGGAGATAAACAATATGCACAATACAAGTGGAATATGAAACAAAATTTAAAGAGACAAATTTAACTGGGATTACAATAATAAATAATAAGAATTCAAAGAAACAGGTTGCAGAATGTTGATGGTTAGTGGATGACTGAAGAAAAACTTGACTGGACGGATGAGATGGTACAGAGCTAGATTAATTTGCTGACCATTTGGTGGTAGGAGTGATGAAACACACATTTCCGAGTACAAGTTAAATCAGCACAACCATATTGTGAGGAAGACCGCAGTATTTTTGTGCAAAGAATTGAATAATCCCAAGTAATCAAGTCCACTTATAAAGACTTTGCATATTCCATATGTATTTGAGCAGAATTGAGTTATCCGAGGAGCAGAAGGAAACATCATTGGGAGAAAATAGTGTGAGGAAACCCAGAGTCATAAGTAATAGATACTAGAAAAAACAGATACAAAAAAAATGTTTAGTGTTTATTTATAATGTCATAATGGTACGTATAATTTGAACAATAATATTTTCAGTATTCCGTTGTGGTTGGAGTTGCAAGAAATGGTGGTGGAGTAATTTTGGTTTCTTCTGGAATTGCCGGGTAGATTGGAGTGAATGCGCCTGGTACTGGCGGAGTATATGATGATGGAGGAGGAGCATTAGCAAAATATCGCTGGACGGCATCATCAATTTGAGCTGTAGTCAATGTAATACATGGTGGATCTTGATTGAGTTGAAAAGGTGTGAGTTCCGTTTCATCCATGATCGGAAAGGTTGGTATTAAGGTGTGACAAGTGCAGTATTTACGGTATACTAAAACTATTTTATGACGATAATAATAAATTACAAAGCCAATAGCACCAATTTTAATAAATATTGCAAAAACTAATAAGAAACTTATTAACATAGAACGGAACGGTGAAATCACAGTCTCCCGAAGATCTCGGATGATCCGGAGCATGTGAGGATTTTTTGGCTGACCACTCAACTGAGCGTCGAGCACATCCTCAAGTGAATATCGTGATTGCATCTTACGCATCATTGAGAACAAGGAGTCGGAGCCTGTAATCTCTTCCGTTGTATACGCTCCTTTCGACTTAAAACTTAATTTAGGAAGTTTAGTTATATTTGCCAATCCACCACCTGGAGTAGGTAGGGAAGGCAAATGAACAGGAGTAGTTCTATTTGAGAGTAATAACACTAATTTACCAGTATCAAAATAATAAGGAGTCATATCATTACAACTAATGTTAGTGGGATGATCTAGAATTTCGTGGGATAAAGGGCTAAGATAACCCAAATGTCTATCATGTTGCTGTAAATATAACACTGGATGTTCTAGAATACATGTTTCACGTGGTTGAAACATGTATTCCTTAATTACTTCACATGAATAGACAATAATGGCATCGCCGGAAAGACGAGCGGAATAATATTGCTGCCCAAAGAGGGTACGAATAAGGAGGGAGGGTGAACCAGATTCTGCCAAATAACGTAGCATAGTTAATTGTCTCTGATTGGCGCGACAAACCTCAAGATTAAGGAGTTGAATATTACTATTGATTTTGCGATCGACAAGCTCATATAAAAATTGGAATCGCCCATTGGACTGTGAAGCAGGTAAATGGGTAGCGAGTACGTGCTGTTGCTGTGCACGTACGTAGGGCAGGACTGAGTCCTCGTCAATTTCATCGGCGTATGTTAACGTCTGACGTTTATCCCTTTTCAAATGACGAGTAGTCAACTCGCGTAAATCAGTAGTTAGAACTATGGAAGTATCAATACCGTTGTAACGTAACTGGGAAATAAAAATACCTTGGTTGGAAAAGCCTATAGTGACATTACACTGTGTAGTTCTTTGAACTTCGCTGAGAGCCATCTCAGCTTCAGGACAAATCAGTCGTCGGCCAGAATAGATGCAGTCAGTCTGTAAATATTCTTTTAGACGACATTAATTTACCTGCTGCGGTTTCCAAATTATATAACCTTTCTGGGAAGGGCATTTGCCTGTGTGATGGAGACAAGATTCGACTAATAGGAGTCGAAGCTTGTATCGTATCATCATTATTTAATGCAATGGAAACATTTAAAAAAATAATTAATAATTGTTTGGGTCAAATGATATGGATAAAACCATTGGAGGGTAATTTTATGATTAGTATAATACGGAATGGAATGGGGAATTAAAAAACAAATTTTGAATTAAAGTACAAAACAGAATTGTACAAATAAAATAATTCAAAATACTAAATTTGACACCAAAGTTAAAATAATTTTAACGCCAATGAGATAGATGAGAAAAAAAATGTGTACTGTGATAAAAAAGAACAACAAACTAGACTAAAAAGTTGTTGAAAATTAATGGACCCAGTGGGTTCGTTAATTTTCAATATGTATGGTCATGACTTTTGAGTGAAACAAAGCAAAAACATGAATGTATATTGCTGGGAAAAACAATCTGTAGAAGAAAAAAAATTTATAATGTTTCAAGATGTAAAAAAAAAAATTTTGAAGAAAAAAAATTAAGTGTGCTGAAAGGTTAAATGTGAATTTAGTATGGATTATAAACCGGAAAGAGACGAATGTGAATTTAAGTAATTGATAATTGAAGTATACTTTATGGTAATGAATTAAAGATAGTTATTACTTTGCGGAGCGACGCTTGCTGTATGAGAATGGTTGAAAACAATATGATGCTATGTGGCCTGGGGCACCGCATTTAAAGCATTGCATCGTACGAAATGAAGTTTTGCTTTTACGATTAGTGCTAGGATTGAGAGTCCGGACATAAGGGTGATGATTATTACCGGGTGGTGACCGCGGTAGGTTTTTAATGTGATCTAACTGCAACTGGAGGAGCTGTTGCAAGAGTTTTTGAGTTAATTGCTCTAGCTGGCGAAGTTTGCTGAGTGTTTGGGAATTAGTAAACAATAAAAGAGCCATGATATTGTTTCGCTGGAAAGGTGTTGGAGTCGAATCAAACTCCTGTGCGTTTAGCTTGGGCTTGATCACCCGTTTCTGTCGTTTCAGAGGCATCACCTAGTTTAACTACATAACAATAAAACTAAAATAGAAAGAACATTTAATTAGAATAAACACAAAATAATGGTCTCGGAATGGGAAAAATGATAGGTGGAGGAGAGCCAGGATAATGTTGTTGAGCCATAGGAAAAGAATGTAATGATGGAAATAGAAGTAACGAATTACTGTGACGTGATGATTTAGCTGACTCTAGTCGATTATGTCTGGAGCGGAGATAATAATTATGGGTATAGATAGGTTTAGAATTTTTAACAGGATTTTTGGAATGGGGAAATGGGGTGCCTCTGCGCGGCATACTAGGTGTACATTCTAAATAAAGATAGATCATATATCATATTACAAATAACTGTCAGATGAGCCAAAGGAATGAAAAATTAAATCTGCATAGAGAAAACAAGATACCTGTGCACTTAATATCGTATTTTATGTGGGCTATGAGATGTGAGGCTACAGAGAATGTGAGATGTATTATAATCTGAGAATATGACCTATTCAGTCTTTTCGTTACAAAAAAAAATATGGTACGTTGACAACATCACTAGTGTAGATGTCGATTAATTAAAAAAAATTAACTTAAAAGAAAATTATCGGACGTTAGTATTAAAATCAAAACCTGTTGTGGCCACTACATGCTGTAACCTAAAAGAATTGTAATAATTATAATTGGGGTGGGGATAACGTCAAATGAAGGTATTATAATCGTGAACAGCTGAAATAATTTTCGAAATGGAATTAAATTGACAAAATAAAATAAATAGCAATCATTGATTATTTTACATCAATGTGTGTAAAGGGAATGACATTGTACAAAGGTAATCGTAACTGTAATTATTGCTTCTGCAAAACAAAACAAAAAAAATACTTGATGTATCTTGAAAATGGGGAAACAAAAAAAAATTATGTATTCGTATGACTTACTGGTTAAGTTGAGATAAGAGACACCCTGGGTTGAGAAGTTGAAACAAGCACATTTGTTTAATCAACTAATAATGCATATATATGACGAACCAGTAACATGAATAACATACGTATTCATCAGATTTTTAAAAAAATGGAACTATATGGATGCTTATCCTGAACTGGGATGTTCAAAGTGTGTGTCTCGACGGGTATATGAGATGGGTCTCCTTACAGGAGTTGATCAGCATCAAATATAAAAACCTCTGAAACAGGCTGTCTGTAATGCATGTGGTATATACAATTAACAGAACTGGATATGACACGGCTTGATAACTAGGTAATAGAAAAAATCGTCAAAACCACGACATTTTAACTATTTATCCCATAATGCTAGGCACGATGGCGATCAGTACGCCTCGTCCGATGTCCTAACCATTATTGATATATGAAAATTCAAGAAGTAGTCTATAGCCCTACTGATAAAATAAATGGGGATGGCTATAGTAACCTACTGTGAAACATAACCGGTGATAAGAATGTGCTTTTTACTGGTGAATGAATACATCAGTGCAATGACCAGCAACTACATGGTCGACTGTGTATTAAAAAAAAAATTTCAAATGGTTAATACTGGGAAGGGAACTTAATGCTACTGTAATTGAAAACGTGAACATCGTTAAAATATTCCATCGGAGCGAATCTAACAACGTCTGACACGTGGAATGCCGATGAATGGGTATACCTAACCTAAATCGCATGTGGTTTTGATTATAATGTACACGACATAATTTTCTGACTAGCGGAGGAAATCATCGAAGCTTGGCTAAGAAACTAGTTTGGAGAAGTGATGGTGATAAAATAAATGAGAGAAAAGATAGTGAGTAATACGAATGCTTCATGGGAACAAACCATATATAGGGAATAGTCCGTATAAACGTGTGGAGTCATAATAGTAAGTTCAAGTCGCATATAAGTATGTCATAAAAACTCAAGTTGTATGACCTGTAAAGTGTGTAGGATGAAAGCGACATGAAAGGCAAACTAAAAAAAATTACATGCGTAGCAACACACGGGTGCGTTATATGGATGAACGTCACATGATTTACTGGGACACATGCTAGAGAGAACACAATGCTATTAGATAACTCAATTATAAAGATATAAAGAGAAAAATGGATATATACATAGACAAGACAAACAACTAAATAAGTTGAAGATAAGCAAAAAAAAACAATTGGCAAACAACGGATATGAACGAAGTGGCTTTCAGAAAAGATACTTGAAGTGAGCTTTATCATGGACCTAATGTATATATATAATAAAATAAGCTATATATTGTTACTTTTAAGTAGTGCGTTTGGGGTCTGTCTAAATAGATTAGAGAGTTCATCAGCCTAACGTACTGAGTGCCCGCTGAAACCGGTTACTGCCTTTCAATATATTTGCTAATGATTTTACATATGGACATGTACCATGTAAAGAGATACCTAACCATATTACAATGTGTGACAAAAAATAATGAGAAAAATGTTGTAGGAAGTGAGCTAGAGGTTATTAAGAGGTCACTTCCAAAAGTGCGTAGGAAAATTTCTGAAAGGATTGAATTTGGAAAGCATGGTGGTTATCTAGGGTGGATGAACTAGTGTAAACGAGGATAATGTTAGAGGAGAAAAATAGTGGTGGAAAAAGAGGAAAGATGATACGAGGCTAACGCGTGGGTATAATGAAATAATGACCTCAAAAAAAAAGCAGAATATCTTAATACATGATGAGGCTTGGTTCGTGCAAAGATTTAAAAAAAAATATAGGTGAATAGATTACATAAATTGGGGGAAAATTTTGTAAAATACTTAGTGGAAATTTCGAGAGAAATATATAACATGGAGTAGAAAAACAAACAAAAAGATATTAAATTATCGGACGTGCTAAAACAAACTTGTGTGTAAAATAATGAAAATGACAAGAAAAGCATAAATAAAAATCGTGAAAAATGGGTAAATCTTACGAAAAATGAATTAGTGTATAAAAAGGAGAAGATATAGGATAATTATACTTGACAATATATAGAGACGTGCTGATATTGGTTCGATCAACTCAAATAGCCCCATTTTGTTACAAACGAGTTTGTTATAACTCGAAAGGGGAAGAGAGATATGTAATAATTGGGAAGGGGAGGGAACGCTCATATATAGGTAAGGAAGAATAGTAGGGCCAGTCATAGTATATGAAGGATAGAAATACTCAACGAGAGATAAAGAGAGAATTCTGGGCTCAAGCTGTTGATCTACTATACTGTACTTAGTGAAGGAGATGGTCGGTTGCTGGAGATTCCTATTAGAATGCATGGGAATTTCTGCTCGGCTGCTGCACTTTTTTACTCGGCTGCTGAGGAAACCGACTTGAGAAAAATAGAGTTTTATACTCGGCTGCTGTGAATATTCTTCTCGGCTGCTGAGAATATTCACCTCGGCTGCTGAGAATACTCAGCTCTACTGGAGCTGAAGTGTTAGGGTATGCTTACCGAGTATCCTAAAAATATGAAATCTAGTCTTCTCAATAGTATCGTAGTGGTAACATGTGGATTCCTCACGCTAATATTTAATTAATAATTTACCTATAATAAGTGAGCCATACGAGTACGGGTGGGGTTTTGTAACATTTGAAGGTGGCCATTAGATCTAGCTGGTAAGTACTCGTATTTTAATAATAAATATAATGAAAATGATTCCGAAATAATAATATCTAAAAAAGGAGGTTTCTAATTATGCACTTCGTTTATACCCTTTTGCCAAGAGAGAAATAATGAAATGTATTGAGAGTTTTGACTTACATGGTGGTAGCCTTGTGTGAATACAGGAACAAGTTCGTAATATAGAATGAGAGTATTTAATCGTTATAATTTGAAAACTGAAGAAGGTTAACGTAAGAACAAATAATCAAGTTGTAAAGAACAACGTAAGGTGTTGAATTTTAATTCTAATGAATTAAGAGTTTAAGAATATTTCTAATGTTGTAGCAAAACGTAGCTGGATAAAAGATTGAACAATATTAAAAGAAATAAAGATTTCGATGAAATTCTTAGTATCTTCGATGACTTCCTCTCAGGCTCTGGTTCAGACGAATCGGTTGAACTGACGAAACTCAACAAACGATGAGCAAGAACTGAGCCCCCTTTCAGGTGGCTCTTGCCCTTTTATCCTGCTACGAATTTGCACAACTTTCTATAATCTACTAATGTTAATTATTGTCAACTCTCCGAGGATCTCTTTGATCATGTGAGCAGGGCGTGCAACGCACACGCTGTCCTCAATCCTTTGGAAATGTTAACTTCCTACATACTCTGTCTGTCATAGGTACTTGTACCTTTATCCCATTTGATTTACAGTTATCTACATAACTGTATATCATTTACCATGTATGTTTATGAATGCGACTTTTGTTTTAGTTTATGAGAGCGGAGTTCCCTTTAATCTTTCAAAGTACCTAAGTAGGTACCCACCTTTCAAATTAAAAAAAAGTACGTGTTTTGAAAGTGAAGAGATGAACATTAACTTGTTTTCTTGGCTATTGGCTTATGGATTATTTTGTTTTGGCTTAACTACAAAAATGTATACACAATACACAGGATAATTTGTGTGTAAAGATATATTTTTATTTTTAAATTGGAGTGAATTATTGCATTCTTTTATTTGTATTGTATTCTTGCAACTTCTCCTCGCCTAATTTATTTCAAGATGCGCAAAAACACACATAAAAAAGACAGGTCATTTTATTTTATATTTCACTCTTGATTGCGCTTGAGGTCATTTGATAGTGATGGATACAAAGCATGTATATACTAAAAAAACAAGAGCGTTACTTATAATTTTTGGACGTCTTTTAAGCTGGCTCAGTTAGCTATGACTACGCAAAGTTGGAACCGTTCGAACTCGAACCAAGTGGCAATTGTCAAATGGTAGTATATCAGTATAGGTACAAGTATATAGAACGTGTACCTATTAAATCACCTTATTTATAAAAAATATGAGCGGACTATAGCGGACATACAGGGTACACATTTGTCTTTGTCTGTGGTACTATTGGTACGTCAATTTAATTTTGTGGTGCACGCACAAAATAATAAATTATGATGATGATGATTATGTTTATAAGAAAATGAAAAAAGATGAGTCTAGAATCTAGATGTTTGTACACCAATTTTAATAATTTCATGACCGTCATTAAATCTTATTGCCTACACATCTACGTACATATATACAAAATCATCTTTGATCTGATCTTTTAAACTGATTTTAAATTGAAAATTGCACAAGCCATAATAATACAGGAGGTGCACATACATATTTAATAATATATTTAAAATTTTAAAATGACAAAAAAATTCATAGAAAAGGAGAGATGGGATTTTAGGAGAATGAGGATGAGGATGAGGAAGGATTGATGATATCAATATGCTAATGGTAATGATGACATAGCGCTTTATGTGAGAGAGCAGTGCTCCTTATGTTTTAGTATACTGAATTGGAAGCACTGCGTTGAAGCTGTAAAAATCTGCATGTGTTGAACATTTCAGAGATAATTGATAAAAAAGTTAATTGATTGATTGTGAATTGTAATGAGGTAAGCGTCGAAACACATTCATTAATTGGATCTGCATAGATATACATACAAGGAGTAAATACGTGGGGTGAATATGGTATTAGTATTAACTGAATGCCTTTAATTATATGGGTGTGAAAAATAGAAAAAAATGTCGCAATGAGCAAGCGGGAGATGGACAAAAGTATAAATTAAATTAATTGGCCTCGTGTTCCATCCCGTCTGGCTATGGGCTATGGACGATCTCGATTTCGATTTCGATCTCGATGTTCGTCTTTTTTTGGTCGGCCAGTCGGTGGGTTGGCGGGCTGTAATTGTAGTAATAAGCTAATGACAGTTTATTCCCTTGTCAAATTGACAATGTTTTGGTGCATCTATTTCACATTGAGCTACCATATCATATGGGACGCGCATATTATATACATGTATCAAAAACCATTATTGTTTCTAATTTACACACAAACCTGTAGCTATTTTACGCTGCGTATCTACATGTATAAAGGAGCATGCATATTTAATTCTAATTCTAAAACAGGAAGTCATTGACAATGATTGTGAAAAATCGCTCGTGCGGATGAAATACATGCAGCTTTCAATGGAGAAATACAATTATTTGATTAAAACTGACAGGACTCTATCTAAGTGCCTATACCTACTCTTTTAGTCCGCATTTACACTTGCAAACTACCGCATCTCATTGTGTGGTAAAAAAAAAAAGATTAAACTTTTTTATCGACATTTTCTGACTTTGAATTATTTTTTAAATAAGGAGGTGGGAAAAATCGATTTTTTTAAAACAAAATATTTGCATAAACGTACACCTATATGCCAAAGCCTACCACCAAATTATTATTTGGGCAGAAGTGTCCGTCATAATATGGCATTGGACAATTGGGCAGTGTCTATATGCCGTCTCGTTCTCTCTCGTATATCGTCTACTTATTTTTTAAGAAAGGAATCCTAAATTAAAATTTTGGGCTCGGAAAAAATTTAAATGCTTATGTGCAATAAATAATAATGACTGAAAAGAGACAAAACAAAGACAAGTGTGATTTGAGTATTGGTTTCCCAGCTTCATATCCACATCAACCCCGACACCGGCACCGACACTGACGCTGACGCCGGTTCGCTCATCGCCATTATTTGATTTTGTTAGCTTAAGAAAATAAAAACTGATCCATATTTGGTCAAAGGAGGTTGTGTCTTCATGACAAGCTTATCGAGAAAAGTTCCAAAATTTAATTCATAAAGGACGAATTTGGTGAGGGGAGAGTAGTATGTGTGAACGCCTTCCGCTTTATTTTTGTTTTCGTGAAAAGTCCTTTAGGATTTTGGATATTTGGCCCATTATGTATTAGTTTATTCCTCTATAGCACCATGTCCGTGGCATAACTTTAAATTCCCATTTATTTTCTGTTACATCAATCACCAGATAACACACACTATCGACTTCTTACACGAAGCTAGATTCATTATTCATGAGGAAATTAATGACTTTCACGTTTTATGTCCCCCCGCACCCGCCGTTGTACTCCATTCTATAATAAAAAATAATCTCATTTAATTGAATTTTAAAACATTTTCCAAAAATATAAATTACAGATATTTGGACATTTTTGGCACCATCATCTCCCCGTCCACTTTAAATCTATTATTACATGTTTACATATATTGGTTTTCTTATGGTGTTGCTATGGATTACGTCAGATTCCCATCGCACTACAGGGAGTATAGTGTGTTAATTACATAGACAAATATTCATTATCATACCCCTTCAGATGCAAATGATGAAGAAAATACAGATTTTGTATGTGTATACTTACGGAATAACAGGGTATGGCTGTAGAAGGGTATTAAGGAAGGATGCACAAGCATTGAAGATTGTAGTAGCATAATAATATGTGCTACTATAATTTATGTGTGTGTTTTGAAAATAATGGGATTATTTGTACATATAGGTAATTTATAATCCTCACTGCAGTAGTAAAAAGAGCCCTATAAGTATTTTTGTAGTGGCACTTTGGACGCTCTGCTGGAACCATATTATGAAGGATCCAAGGATCATGATCATACATCGTCTGCCCATCAGATTTATAATACAGTTTATGAATTTATTAGTAAAAATCGTTTACAAAAGGTTATGGCCTCTCGTAGCCGTGCAGCACTTAGGAATCGCCCATAAATAATGTCACCAATATATAAGGCTATTAGTATGGATGACATCCCATGTTAAAGATAGTTGTTTCCATCATGTAAAAGTGGGGATGGGGTGGTCGTAAAAAGAATGGTAATATGGGTGACATCATTTATGGACCATTCCTTATCTCTTCAATTGGATTAAATTGGATTGGTTTGGTCTTTGGTGTTGCTGCTATTGCAATGATCTGTCCAAGTTCATGCAGCACGACTTGCTTAAGCTCATGCCCTGCCGACAGCTATAATCTAAATAAAATAATTACATGTGGCTCTCGGCTGGAGGAAATTGAATTTTAACTCGTAGTATGAAGTATTGACCATAACTTGCGTGGCTTGTGAAAGAACGAAAACGAACAAAGTGTAGATACATATTATAGAGAGAACGAAGATTTTACGGCAAGTCATAAATTAATAGGTTTACCTAGCTCTAACATTCAACGATTTTCTTCTACATATATTTTCGTTTTCCCATTGAATGACTGGTGTCCGGAGACCGGACCATCATCATGGACATGGAAATGGATCTCTCTCTCTCTCTCTCTCGTGTAATAATAATTAGTGTAAAAAGGTATACTACGTTTTAGACTTTAGTACTCGTCGAGCATTTTTTAAGTGAGAAAATTGAGCGTATGTGTGTACACACATACATGATCATGATCATGATACGGGGCAATGGCTCCGTTTATTGACACCGGCACCGGCTGACATGACTTGAATGCATCATCAACTGCATCACAACGAGGTCAGTTGTAAAACCAAGCAAACTCATCAATTCCAGTCACCAATGCCGCAGTTAGTATTATTTAAGAAAATTATTTATTAGTGGTTCGAGATGTACTTACGAGAACTAGAGGAGAGTGACAACGTGTTCCCCGTGCCTCGCATCCCTGAATTATACCCAGCCAGCATCCACCAATTATATTAAGTACTTTTTACTAATCGGGAAGACGCTTATATCAGAACCAGAACGAGAATGCACGTTTCTCCGAGTGAGTCCGAGGCAGACTTCTTTATTGCAGCATGCAGAGCGTAGGAGTTAAATTGAGAAGAAAGGAAATAAAAATGTACTAGGTAGTAGGTATATAAATTTAAAAAAAATTGCCTAAAGATCCAAACCGAAACCAAAGTTTCGACTTCGACCACATCGCCTATAAGTCTTCCAAGTATTCTTTAATATTATAGTAAGACGAGGTGTATGTTTAAGAGTGTCTACGAGTTTGATTTAAGAAGAGAGTTTAGAGAACTATGAAGATTGGAGATTGGGTGTGTTCTGGTTCTGGTTATGGTTGGTACTTCAACACATTCTGTTGCAATTTGTACTTTTTGTGATTTGTAGAATACTACGACGACTACTTGACTAGTTTTAGGTACGTGTAAATTTAAATATATATTCTCACTCCATCCCTTCACGTTTTTAAAACCGACCGACCGAACGAACGTGACGAGACTGACGAGACTCCTGCTCCTGTTCACTCTTCTCTCAACAAAAACGACCTCCATACATATCTCCATTCAACTAATCGCCAAGCCGTAAGCTATAGAGATGGAAATATATCAAATCGAAAATACAAATACAAAATACATAAAAGGCAAAAGGCAGTCGTCTCGGAATCGGTTCATATTAAATCAAAATATTTTATAAAACCGGATTTTCTCTGAACATCTGAATGACAAGGCGGAGTCTTTTTAGTCCATTATAGATATTAGTATCATTACCATTTTAACTCTTGAAGATTCTCTCTCACAACCAGAGGCCATGGCTATGGCTATGGTCATAGCTATCGGAGGAATAATGGAGGTCCGTGGCATAGTGCTATAGTGACAGCTTCTGCGAGAAAAATACACAAAATATTCACAAGGTGGTTCAACTGTTGTTATAATAGAGGTACAGTTATTACTCATGACGATGCAATGTGCTGTTGAGCTGATCGAAGTCGAAATCGAAATTGAAATTGAGTTTGTTGAGTTGCTGTTATGTTGCAGGTGCACTTTTGTCACAGAATATAGAGGAAGATACTGCTAGGTAGAATCCTAGCTGAATTCTGAACAAGCTTTAAACAAGTATTTCACTCCCTACTTTTACCATTAGTCAGTTTTATAATATGTTTCCAGTAGTAGTTCATGTGTATGAAGTATATGGAGTACGGATGGGTTATTGATTCGTATCTTGGGTTGTGTGTACATACAACCGTTCTTGGTAAAACATAAAAAACATTACGACATGACGCGACACATTTGTATTTGCTCAAAAGAACTATACAAAAGGTAATGACAATGAGAGAACGCTCGATCTCCAAGTGTCATTGTCAGTGCAGCAGCAGCAGTTATTGGCAGTGTATTCTCCTACACGTTGGTAGCAATGTAGATGAGCGGTTCAATGTATTATTATTACGTCCAGTTTTTTCTCTCTAGTTTTTCTTAGATTTCATTGGAGAAATGTAAATCGATTATTTTGAAATTGGAAATTATTGGAAAGTACTTAATAATGTTGTTTTGTATTGCGTGTCAATAACTGATTAATAAACTTGGACACTACTACTGTGCACACGAAACGAACACAGTATATCAGACAGAGAGCGTCATTTTATTTTATGTTCCATATGTACTACTTACATTTAATGTAATCTACATTCTACATGCTTTTATCTATATGAGACCTACATATTGGCAGATACAACTAAAACGCTACTGCTATTATGGAATCGATTTCGATTTCGATACCGACACCGACCGAACATCAATTATATGTATGCACCTTTTTTTTTCTTAAAAGCGTTTTACACAATTTACTTAAGGGCTTCAGGCTATATACACCTGAATGCATACTAAAATACTAATAACGAAACGATAAGCATTTTGTTATCATAGGAACCGGAATAGAACCAAGTTTTTTCACATGTGTGTGTGTGCAAGCAATATAATTGACGTTTAATTAGTTACAAATAGTTACAAATTATGGATTTATGTATTTTTTTCACTATAATTGTAATCATCATTCTAAGTAGTGCCCTCAGCGGTGAGGCGGTATAATATCAATGAAGTAAATGATTCATAATTTGACTGGAGTAAAATCATTAATCATTTTAATAATAATAAAATAATAATAATTATTTTATTCACCATAATTCAAAACAATCCCATCCCAATACCCGTATATATTCATCGATACAATATGTCGTGTGGGATTATTATTACTATTATATCACACACGCAAGTTTGTAACAACCGAACCCCTGGCCTATCCTTTTAATCCTTTATTTTTTAATCTCAAGAAATTATAAATATAAAAGTGAATAAAAGATACAAACACTCTCTCGCAAGAACTAAGAGGAGTGTACTATAATTATATGCAAAAAAATAAAAATAAAATAAAGATTAAAATTACACGGCTATGACATATTGTGTGATTGAATTAATTTAAAGGAGGCACTTGAATTAATTTCGTTTGCTTCAAGCCAAACAAAAAATTAGGAGGGACGTTTGAAGACAACGCATAATTTTAAGTCCTAAGTAGTAGTAAGGCATTGAGAGACTGAGAGACAAAACCGACAAGAATAAATAAACTAACCAGAAAGTGAGAATGAAACGATTTAAGAACACTCTTCACACGCTTCTTGCGGGTAAACAAAAGAGTCGTTGTAAGAAAATTGAGATGAAAGTAAGAGCCACTTTTTTTTAAAGTACATAACATACTAAACAGTTCATCTGTCTTTGGAAGATAGTAATATGTATACCTCATTACCGTTCCCCAGTCGCCAGTCGTAGTCAGTCACTGTCAACTACAATAAACGTCCAAGTCCAACACGTTTATTTTTAAAGTAGTGTTGCATAAAGATTAAAGGAGCGCTCTCTTATAATTTGACGATTATTTATGAACACAGCACCACAGAATTTAGACAAATACGAAATACACTATGAGTAACATTGGCATTTGTGTGTTTATATTCATATGTATATTATTGGACAAACACGGAAGACAAAACATAAGGCTAAATTTACAGGAAGATGTTTAAAGGATTATTAAAGGCTGAGAATTAAATTTCCATAAATTAAATTGTGAGCAGACCTATACTGTGGAATTTGAAGCGCATATATGTACAGATAAATAAACCTTTGATTCATATAGCCTTTAGAGCACTGCACTGATGTTACTATATAGACTCATAAATATTTTGTAGGTAAAGCATGGATTTGTATATTGCATATAGTGGAAATGGAAAGTTTAATATTGATTGAAGTTGATGATAGGATGATGACATTTAAAAAATTAAACGAGACAACGAGAGAAATATGAAAGATGTGAAGAGGGGAAAATATTCGATCTTCGCGAGGATTTAAAAATAATAATATTAATTTATTACTATATAATAATTTGATTGTAATTTTTTTTCTTCTGTCTCTCTTTTAGTTTTTGGAGCAAGAGAAATACCAGCTGAAGCGAAAGTTGGATGCGGCCATCTCGGACTATGATATCCGAGTGGCGGAACTTCAGTCGGACATCAATGAGCTGAGACAATCATTGGAAGACCAACAGAGACTTATGAAACAGTCGGACCGTGAGAAAACAATCCTCATCTCGGAGCTCACAGAGCAAAATCAAAGACTAACTACACAGTTGAAGGAGGCATCCAAGAAAGAAGAGCTTCTCTCCTCTCAACTCCAATCACTCAGAGACCAATTTTCCATCCGGAAGGTGGTTATGTCCGATCATGTCAGTCATTTGGAGAATCTTCGTGAGGAGGTATGTATACTTACATTGTATAGATGGGTCCACATTTCATTAGTCCGTCACCATTTTCTTTTTCTTCTTTCCCCTTATTCTCGTTCTATAATATCGTCTGTGAAGAACCAAAATGACCCATATCCATTTTTAGCTAAAAACAAAATGCACTATCTACAGAAAAAAATTTAAATTACATGTTCATGAAAGCATGTATAGAGCCTTGTGCATTGTTCAAAAAACACGTAAATAGAATATTTTGCACTTTTCAAAAAACATGTAAATAGTATATTTTGCACTTTTAAAAAACATTTAAATAGAATATTTTGCACTTTTCAAAAAACACGTAAATAGAATATTTTGCACTTTTCAAAAAACACGTAAATAGAATATTTTGCACTTTTCAAAAAACACGTAAATAGAATATTTTGCACTTTTTAAAAAACATGTAAATAGAATATTTTGCAATTTTCAAAAAACACATAAATAGAATATTTTGCACTTTTCAAAAAACACGTAAATATAATATTATACACTTTCAAAAAACATGTACCTAAATAGAATATTTTGCACTTTTCAAAAATCATGTAAATAGAACAATTTGTTAATTTTAGAAACTCGTGATTAGTATTGTAAGCATGTATCTTATTTACTGTATTTTTTGACATAGCTTATTTTAATTCTAGCATAAATTGGAAATGGGTCATTTTGGTTCTTCGTAGACAATATGTTACGTGTACTTGAGGCGAGACTTAAGCACAATTTTAATGTCAGCTAGCAGTCAGTCACTAGTCACTATAGATCACAGATCATGATCAGGAGCTTATGGTAATGACTATCGAACTAACGATAAGTTCGAATGTTTTGAGGATTTAGATTTCTTGGAGGAATTATATAGACAGATGACAAATATGATTTCAAATACAGATGAGATAATTACCTACACGTTCCTTTTTTTGTCCCTTTCTTTCGCATACTTATTGTTAAAGTGTGTTATGATACGTACCGTACGGAAATAATTGTAGGATCGCCGCTTAAGCCTCCAATTTAAAAAAATGAAAGAATCTTAATTGAATTGATATACAAGTTTTGAACACAATGCGCAGTTTAATTGTGCTTGTGTATATGCCTATACTAATCGTAAGTTTGTATATATTGCATATTTACATGGGATGGAATGCCGAGACCGAGACTTTGCAAAGTTTCGAACAGTTTTTTATTTGTATTTGAAACATTCTAGATATTCTCGAATTTTGGGACTCGATATTTTCGATATTAATGCTATTGCTGCGGTTGTACGGACTATACACGGAAGTAAAAGAAATGATTCCAATTAAATTACATGTACAACATTCGGATCAATAGCAACAAGTATAAAATAAATCAAACTGAACCCTAAACTTACGAGGAATTAACTATATAGGAGGCTGATGGAAGTACTAAGCTAGTATGTCGCCCTAATCCCTGTGCCCTGTCCTAATCTCGAAAATTCTTGAATATTATCTACTTTTTTAAAGCTCATAATCCTCTTTGCCCCTGATCATATTTAGTGTAAAGTCTGTGTGTCTGTATTGTACATTATATAAATATGTATTATGAATCGGAATCCATATCATAAAGCAGGGATGAAACCTGTAGATTACAAATGTATCATCGTCATCATCCCCATTAACGTAAATCTCTTGTGTAGTTATGGTTGCTGTTGAATTGAATGTTTGCGTGGTGGTAGTGGTGGTCACTGTCCAATATATAAACAAGAACATGCAATGCAATTTAAGTTTTAGTCTTTAACAACAAATTCAACGCCATAGCCCATGCAAGAAGTATAGTTTTTGTACACACGACTCTTCTACTTCTTCCATTTGCTAATTACCCATATATGATGTAAAAAAACTTTAAAAGAAATAATAGGTAAAAAAAATCACAATGTATACTTGAAGTGTGTGTGTGTGTGTGTGTGTGTGTGTGTGTGTGTGTGGTACAGTAATTTATATCCTGTTCATGTCATCCTTTGTTTTTTTACAGATATCATTCATCTCAGAGAAAAAGATGGAATTGGAGAGGAAGATTGAGATGATTTTAGCAGAGAAAGAGGGCCTCTCCTCCCATTTAGATGACTCGTCCGATAGGATAATCCTGCTTGAAAGACAAAATCGCGAACAAGAAATGCAAATAATTAATAGTAGACATGAAATGGACGAGATGAAGATCGCAAATCAGTCCTTATCTGCAAGGTAACCTACCTAAATTCTTTCAAATTCAATCATTAGATTCAATTTTCATAAAAACTTTATGTCTTTTAATCGAAAACTTTGAGTACTTTTTTGGATAGGAAATTTTGAATATGTACAATGTGCCTTATGCGGTTGTGATCATGATATGTAGTAAACAAGTAATATATACATAAAATGTTGGGCATGGGGCATGCCACATGAATAAAATTCCCACAAAAAATAATGTACAAAAACGACAGTGGCACGAACATAATAAAATTTGATAGAAGACTTAGAAATTTGAATTCGAAAATTGGAAGAAAAAGGAGTGATTATTTCAAATTCTAGTTTTTGTCTATAATTCTCCCCTCCTTTAATTCACCGCGGCCCTTGTGATTATCCATCATTATTATATGGTATATTATATACACGTGGGTAATCAGGGGAAAACAGTCAGACGAACAAAAATGCCCACAAGCATTATAATAAAAGAAATAATAAGCCTTCACAGAAACATTTAAATTGCAATGATCCCTGCCCCTGCTGCCCTATGCTATAGAACACAAAACGCAATATTAGCTGAGGGAAATTTATTATTGCTGAAGCAGTTTGCATATGCGTTTTTGCAGTTTTGCTACCAACAACAATAATGTGTGCAACTGTGACGGTATCAGATATAATGCAGGCTATACAGGGTGGCTATATAAGAAGGGTAATATGAACGCTCACCTTATTACCCTCTCTATATGCATATTGGCTTAACTGTCTTAATTTACCTTAAATATTTTCGGAGAGTATTTCGAACGACAATTAAATATTTTCTCGTGATCTCAAAAAATGTCTTGTTTATAGTATAAATCGTCTGTGAAAAATCCAAATGACCCATATCCATTTTTAACTAGAAACAAAATGCGCTATATACAAAAGATAATTAAAGTGTAATGATCCTGAAAGCTTGTAATTAGGACATTTTACACTTTTAAAAAACAAGTAAATAGCACATTTTACACTTTTTTTAAACTAGTAGCACATTTTACACTTTTCAAAAACAATTAAGTAAATTATTTTGCAACCTTTTAGTGTTTTTTTTATTTTTTAAAATATCTCATTTTAATTATAACTTATAGGGGATATGATCGAGTCATTTTAATTCTTCACTCAGGATGTAAAATGCACATTAAGTTAAGTATTCCTGTGTGCCTACTGGATAATAATTTTTATAATCTATAATTTATATAATTACATTAAAAAGCATAAACTACATGTAACAAAATTGTGTAACGTATACTGAGTCCTTTGGGCTATCGTCGTTGGACGACAGTGTCGAGTTTATTTTAATAAATTTGTCTTTCTCTGGACTTTTGTAAAAAGTTATAGCCTGCAACAGTAACAGTAATTGTCCAGATTAAGCTGTAGAACAGATACGCCGACACAACACACAATAATTGTATGCTTGTGTGTTTTTGTACTTCATAATTTTGTAATAAAATTAGAAAACTCCAATCCAAAATAACTGTAAAATGAAAATTATGTCTATATTGGACACAGGTCATATTTTTCAACGGACACAATTTATACGAATTATAATTTTACATTGCATTGTTAGTTATCACTTTATCAGTCTGTTGATGAGTGAATATGTTAATATGAAAACGATGCGGTCTTAATACTGAACACTGATGGTGTAAGTTGAAATACAAGTACTTAAGACTAACTTTTCGATCTCTGATGTATTGCTTATTTTGATTAGACTGGAACTCCTGAATCGCTCAGCGGCTGTGAACCGTTCATTACTGAATGAACTTGAATTGTCTGCGGATTTTAGAACCACTTCAGGCTTGTCAGCTGCTTCATCAGGCATTGGTGGTGAAGAGGATGAGATTGAATGTGATGAGGCTTTACCAAATAACCAGTCCCATTTAAAAGAGGTAATTTTAACTCAAAACGAAACTTATTAAAAACTTTATTCAAAAGACAAAAATGTATGTAAAACTAAGCTGATTATGTACAACGTAACGTTTTGTACGAAAACTCTTATGCTATTTATTTAATTATGAATGAACATGTTTGTTGAGTGTTTTCAGCTAAAAGAGGAAGTATGGCTCGCTTATTGTTCCATTCTTGCCATGTGCCAACAGTTGAAGGCACTCAAATCGAATCAAAAGACATCGGAAGATGCTTCAAGTAGTAGTATGGAAACGTCTTTGAATGACACCTGTTCCCTTATTAAGGTTCGTAAATTTTATGAAGATTTTTATTTCCTAGAATATAAAATATAACACTATATTAATAAAATATTTTGCGAGTACTGTTAATGCACGCGTGTAAAAAAGTAACTTCGTGGTCAAGAATCAAAATGGTCCATATCTAATTTAAGCTAGAATTAAAGCGATTTATGTCAAAAATAAACAGTAAATGAAATAGATGCGTAAAAGGTTAATTACTAGTTTTTAAAAAGTGCAAAATGTTCTATTTACATGTGTTTTGAAAATTCCAAATGTTCCGTTTGCATGTGTTTTGAAAAGTGCTAAATGTTCTATCTACATGTGTTTTGAAAATTCCAAATGTTCCGTTTGCATGTTTTTTGAAAAGTACCAAATTTTCTACTTGTATACGTGCTTTTAGAACTTTCATATTTTTTTTTGTAAGTAGATAGGGCATTTCGTTTTTAGCAAAAACTAGACATGGTTCATTTTGGTTCTTCACTGACGATATATATTATGAAATGAATTACTGTCGAATTTGGAGTTTGGCTTGACCCTATAAATATATATACATGTATACTTACATGCCATTTTTCTAAAATTGTAAACAGCCTGGACTGTTGCACACAACACTAGAGGAACTAAAATCCTTACTCCGAGACCTCTCCACCATTGAAGGCCTCGAAAATGTGTCAATCAAATCTCAAATCGAATTGGAGATGAGACTTCATTCCGCTGAAGAAGCCCTTGACAAAACAGAGAGAATCCTGTCGGAAAAAAATGAAGAGAACAAGCGTCTCAAGGAGCAAATCAATCAACTCACTAGTAAGACAAAGGACGATGAAATCATCATCATTCATTATAATTTAACTATAATATAATAATTACATATCTTAAAAATGTTACTTTATTTGTACATAATATCATGAAGATTTCCGAGAGTGCTATATATAAATTTTAAATATGTGATATAGCATATAAACATGGGGTTTTAGAGTTTATAAATAAAATACATAGGTAACCTAGGTAAGTACCTATAGTTAGCGTTCCCCACATCCGACACCGACATTCTACAAGATATAAGAGATTGCGAGCGGATACAATAATGGATTTTCATTGTTTGTGTTTCAGGTCAATTAACGATTCGAGAGCAAGAGTTGTCGGCAGTGACAGAAGAGCGGGATAATGCACGACGAGACTTGAGTGAGACACACTTGGCCAAGGATGAGATCGTGAAGAGAGCTTGGGAGCTGAGAGATCAAGCTGTTCAGAGGAAAAACAAGGCTGAGTTGGAAGTAGCACGTACACGAATTGACATGATGCAGGTTAATAGTCAACTCATGGAGGCTGTCCAACAAAAGATTCAATTGAGTCAACAGTTAGAACAGTGGCAGGTCAGTCAGTCCTTCTTTTTCTATTATTATTACTTTATTTTGATTTTTGAACGCTGCCTAAATGTGAACAAACTCAAGTTCGAGCGATTAAAATTTATATTGGAATAACAATACGTATTATTATTACAATAATGATGCTAATTTCTTTTTTTCTGATTTCCCAATTTATTTCCGGAAAATCCAGGTGGATATGCAACAACTGCTCGATGAACAAATGAGAACGAAATTGAGTCAAGAAAAGCGAGACCAACCATTACCTGCATTGACTGAAACTCTTCCCAATACTTCTCAATTTGAGAGGAAACGTAATCGACTCTTTGCACTCTTTCGCAATTTCAATAGTTGATAAATGACCAAGAAACAAAAAGTGGTACAATTTCTACAATTTATAAACTACTACTACTACAACCAACAACAAGAAAAAAAGAAAAACCAAATATCCCCATATAGCCAGGCCAGCTTCTGAGCTCCGTTGTAATAATTACTATAAGAATAATAATAATTATGAATTTTTAATTAATTATATAGAATGTTATAAAAAAACTATACAATCAACAAACTACAACGGGATTACATATACTTATAGGAATAGTGCATGTGCACTTTGACACCAACCATAACCATCCCCACATCACAATGTTATATATTATTATTGTACTGAACTTTAAAACTGGACTCGGTGTCACTTAATTCTGTTGCACTCGCTATGGTTGTGGTATAATATAATAGTAGTCGCATTATTATTGTAGTTGACAAATGAGTCCTTTATATTCTCATTTTTATTAGTATGCATTCCATCATTCCATTCTTATATACGATTCCATGCCCCTTATATATATTTTCAGCAATGATAATCGTATTATATAGCCCTATAAAAGCATTATTTTTATTATCATTGTTGACCATATAGCCCCCCAGCATTGTCATTATCCTCCTTTTTATAGAAGACATGAAGATGGAAGCGAGCCGCGCAACTTAATCCCGTATCCTATATACTGTAAAAGTATGTGTGTGTAGAAGTAGAAATGTATAGCCCAAGCGATATAAGAAATATATATTTAACTTGTGTATACAAAATATATTAATTTTTCAAGAAAATACAAATTTACTTATGTAATCTTATTGTATCATTATACTAATCTTACTTTTTTCCTTACATAAAATACTGAAATTTTTATTTTTTATTTTAACTCTATACGTATATTATATCACAACTGATATAGGTACATTTTATTATATATATGAATATATTTATATTACATTAATTATCTACTTTAAACTTTTACCTATGTAACTTACCCGAGTACTACTCATATTATTATAATATATTTACGCTACATGTACACAGTACAGACCCGACTACCTAAGTAATTTGTTTGTGGTAAAACCAAAACCTCACGCTCTGTTCTACCTGTGTATAGTTGTATTATTACGAGGTGCGGATTTTCATGTACTTAATCTATAGTTTTTTTAGTATAGTCGTAGTCATCCTCGACCTCGGTCGCTTACATCGTCTTAAAATAGATTCGTAGCTTCATGGAAAAATCAAACGTAAAAAATAAGAGGACGAAACGAGGTGAAAAGTACGTAATACCAGAATTTAAAAGACCTAAAAGTACCCTGTGTAATATAATTATTCGCAAAAAGAACGAATTTACTGTTGTACATAATTCCAGACTGGACATTTTTCATAGTGAAAAATTTCGTGGGTTAAAAACTTCTGAGTGAGTTACTTTTTACTTCCTTAAATTTCTTAAATGTTTTTTAAAAACCCGAATTTGAAGCCCATGGATTGCCGTGGTTGGTTGGTTAGTTGTGTACAATAATCATTGCCATTTTGCCCCTGAAGCTGTATATTATAAGTATGGGCTGTGGATATATGCTATAAATTTGTTTTCTATATTGTTACCAATGATAGTATATACTTACTTATAGGTTATATAAGTAAAATTCAGAAAATCACTCATTCCTTTTTTTTTGTATTTGAAAATACTGACTTACTAGTTATATAATATATTATGTGTAAAAGTAATACTTCGAATGATACACTTTTTCTTTGATTTTTAATATTTTTGCGCTTTTCTTTTTTGTTCATATTATATTACATAAATATTATTATGCTTCTTATTAATCCCTAATATATATTGCCTTAACGTTGCAGTATCACGCTTTACTAATTATATAACTGTGCTACATTTTGATTGTTATACATATATAGATATATTATCATCTCGTTTAATCATATTACAGGAAAAAGAAACTTATTAAATATTATGTACATATTATGTAAAAATTATTTCAAATCTATTTTATTTCTTTTATTATTATATTATTTAACTTCATTTTTTTCAAAGTTTTTATAGTTGTTTATTCGAATTTAGAATATTATACTGTCATTTATAGAAGACATATACCGAAACATGAGAAATAAAATGTACATAGATATAATACATTACATACAATAATATAGTATATTATAAAAAACGTTAATAGATAATATATATATATATATGATATTTTACGTGTAACTGAGAAAAAAAATGAAAATTTTGTATAAAGTTTTCAATTTCTGTTCTTCAAGCCATTTTACAATAATTAAGTACGGTTTTACTTACCCAGTAATTATTATTACATATGAAAATATTATGAATGCTATATATTACTGCAGATATAATGTATGACCATATTATTGATTCTGCAGAGCTGTATAATTTAAGTAGTTCATTTTGTCTAACAATATGTAATATATTAACCAGTATATATCCAGTATAGCAGTACCAACTATTTACTTAGTTATATTAACTAATAAAAAAATCGCGTATCCAATCTAGTTGATATCGTATATCGTGTATCGTAATCGTGTAAGTAATAAATCAATGTAGTTATAGATTGATATTGAATATAAGGAAGGAAAAAGGGTCAATGTACATTAAATAAGATATTAAAAATAATCCTATATACGAATTTATGTTTTTTAATATTGTATAACTATCGCATATAGTTAAAAATGAGCCCCGTGATTTTTCCATATATAATATTTTCCCTGTGAACGAAAATATAGAAATTGGAAAGATAAAATATGCCAGATGCCTATATATATTAATTACAAATATATGAAAATTTGCAAGCGGGTTGACTGTTAAAATTTTGACAAAATTTTGTTTGTTCATATTGATTTTGAATTATGGCTGGAACTGGAACTGGAACTATGAGGAACGTGTGAGACATAAGAATACAATATGATGTTAAAATGATTTTGTAACAATTTATAAATGGAACACGTGGGGTAATTAGTTTGAGTTGAAATTTTTCTTTGAATGAAACGCTATATATATTGTGTTACATGCCAGTCAATCTATAATTTAGTGTACTAGCAGAATTATTACAATATTATAGTATATGTTTGCTTTGTCATAGTAGACTATATGAAAAATGTAACAGTGCCTTCGGTATTCGGGTTTGGGACAGTGAATACAGAAAAGATCTAATAGAAAAATGAGTAGACAGACGTGTGCATTCTCCAAAGTACAGTAGTAGAGAGATCAACTGAAAGAGAAAAAAAACGGAAACCGATGCAATTCTTATATAAAACTATATTGTGATATTTTCCCATTCGTCCAGAGTATCCAGGCCACAGAACCTCACACCATAAGTAATTATTACTATACAATTAATATTATATAGTTCACTAATTAATGATTAACCAAAAGGAGGGAAACTAACTTAAAAAAAGAAGGAAAACCTTTGGTGACTTGAATGTCAAAAGCGCAAACTTTTACGCTTGCACTCTGACACAGTGTTTCAGTCGGTCAGGGCGGTTTTAATGCACTTATATATTATGTACGCCTCCGATCCGACGACGACTTACATTTCAACAATCATTAACCGAACCGAACAGAACCGATGGGAGTACGGTCAATATTTACAAGTGTGACTCTATTCTATTGTAATAAATAAAAAAAATCATATTCATGGTATCATTATCGTAATCGTAAGTATATAGGTATTAGGTAATACGAATAGAATGGAACTACACACAACTTATATTATCTTGCCACACTATATAACTATTACTGTATTATGTATAAATGCTATCAACCTAGAATAATAAAAATGAATTCCTTATTATACTTGAAAATGTGATGTAGAACGGGAACGGGGAGGAAACTAAAATTACAGGGCGACATAATATGATGAGAGATGCTTTCAATATTTTCGTTGAAGCGTAATAAAAAAAATCGTAGAAAAATAAAATAATAATTGTTAACAAATAAAAGAAATACGTATTGTACAATAGTACCTCACTTTACATGCCTTTAAATGTTTAATAAAAACGTGGAGCGGAATAATAATTATTATTATGAATTATATGATAATTACCTGTCAATACTTACATGTAAGGTAATTATTGTTTGTCATTGTAAAGGTAATAAGTGTTTTAAATATTGTGTAACTGAAATAAATGCTGCAATGGTACTATTATTATTTTTTTTTTGATTTGGAAGCATATAATTATTTAAGCATATCGTCAGTGAAGAATCCAAATGTCCCATTTCCAATTTAAGCTAGAATCAAAATGAGCTATGTCATAAAAACAAAATGAGAAAAATCCGTAATATGTCAATTAGGAGTTTTTGAAACATGTAAATTGTTTTATTCACATGTTTTTGAAAAGTGTAAAATGTTCTATTGACATGTTTTTGAACAGTGCAAAATATTCTATTTAAATGATTTCAAGACATATTTCAATATTTTTGTAAGTAGATAGTGGATATTGTTTTTAGCTAAGAATGGATATGGGTGATTTTGGTTCTTCACATACGATGTCGTTATCGCTGCCATCTGCCATACGCTGCAAACTGAAAATTGGAAATGACTATGCATGGAAGTAATAATATTTAATACATATGATATTTAATGTATTAAATTATTCTTGTATTTACTTTATTTGCCACAGGCATCTTTCAATTAGCTTCTTTATACAACACGGACTGTGATTGTGATATAGTTATAACTTACATACTAATTAATATATCTATAGTATATTGCACCAAGTCATACAATATAATGTATACACACATAATTACTTGCGATTACTTTGCGTAGATCAACTAAAATAGCTTTTTACTGACTTCTATTGTTCGCCTGCGACTGCATACGTGCCTTATTAATAACATAAGTTTCTAAGGACCATCTAAATCAACTCCTATCTCGTGGTGGTTTTCTACTAGGTCTGTCGTAGTCCGGAAATCTGAATGCTGATGCAAAAACAAATGTTAAAAAGAAAAATCCTGTAACAAGTATAACAAATTCCGACTTGGTTTGCTGGTATTGTTGGTAATTCATACGATCTGTGGACTGCCTTTTAGTTCTAGCATTCCACTCCCGAGTTCGTGTTTTTTCGTAATGCATCCGTGACCTAAGATCAAAAGTTTCATTGAATTTTGAATGCGTTTTTTAATGTAATTACTTCAATCTTCGCGTTTAGGAATTGTATTAAACCTCAAACTGGTATATCGTCTGTGAAGAACCAAAATGACCCATATCCAATTTAAGCTAGAATCAAAATCAGCTGTCTTAAAAACAAAATGAGAAAAATGCGTAAAATGTTAATTAAGAGTTTTTGAAAAGTGTAAAATTTTCTATTTGCATGCTTTTAAAAAATGCAAAATGTACTATTTACTTGTTTTTTAAAAATGCAAAATGTGCTATTTACTTGTTTTTGAAAAGTGTAAAATATGCTAGTTACATGTTTTTGAAAAGTTTAAAATGTTTTATTTGCATGTTTTTAAAACGTGCAAAATATTCTATTTAAATTTTAAGACATGTTTCAATATTTTTCTGTAGATAGTGGATATTTTTTTTAGCTACAAATGGATATGGGTAATTTTGTTTTGGATATGGGTTCTTCACAGACGATATGTATGGAGAAATTAAAAAGCAAAGTATACTATATATGCACTTACCACTCATCAAAATCATATATTTTTGATTTTCCAGACATTGGTACTTTGGATCTATAGAACCTCGACTGAAAAAATAAAGTAAAGGGAAACGTATCAGGATTGTCACATTAAATCCTTTTATTTTTGAGAGGATAAGATACATATTTGTAGAACACCTAAATCGAATTTCATAATCCAATGAGAGATTTATTTTAGAAAAGAGTAAAAATTCGATGGACTATTTAAGAAAATATAGTATTTTATTTCATACTTCCGGCTGAGTGGGAGCTTCGAAAATGTCTTCAGTACCAGGGGTAGCATTTCTATTGGTAGCGTGCGATATAAGACCTTGATCATACAGACGACGTAATTTAATGTTTCCTAGTATTTCGTACGCTGAAGTGATTTCACGAAACTTAGTTTCGTCACCCTGAAAAATCACAAAATATTTCTTTCTTTTATTAAGTAAAAGCACTATATCACTGTATGTAGCAAAGCACCAGCTATGGCTGAAAACTAAAATGAAATTTTATAATCAAATATTGTCAGAGAAATAGTATTTTAGCGTGAGTACAGTAGAAAGGCCTTCAGTAACTTCAGTTACGCAGCCAAAAGTTAATCACGATGAATTCATACTTTAAAACGCATTCTAGAAACACAGGTTAAAAAGTATACATTCTCAGAATTAAGAATACCTCTGATTTATCTGGATGATATTGCATCGATAATTTATAGTAAGCTTTCTTCACGTCAGCTTGACTCGCTTTGGGTGATAATTGCAAGAGGTCATAGTAATTCCTTTTATGGTATTTCTTTATACATTGTAGCTTCAACAAAAAAATACACACATTTTCATATCAGACACTACAAGAGCAATCCATACATTTTGTAAACAACATTACATGTCGATAATAACCCAATCAAAAGCCATAATTTATAATTACTTGGTGACTTGGGTGGATTAGCGAAAAACTCTTCCTTAGTGTAAACATTTCAAAGGTAATAATGAACACTGCTCTCGGCTAGCTCAAAAATGAATTAATATTTACACAAACTTCAAATTTCTTAGCGGATCTCCAACTCCGAGAAGTTACAAGTGTTACAACAGTCACGCCAGTGACCATGGCCTCCAACACTATCAGCTATTAGGAATCATACAAGCAACAAGACGGTCCAATTAACACAAGTAAACGGAGTTTAGTAATAATTGTATTGATTGATGGCTGAAGGTTGCGACTTGTAATTGTGGCTATAGTCTAGAGCACCAAGAATTTTCCAGGAAAGGATTCAACAACTCGACAACCCACAATACACAATATTAATATCCGCATCGAATCTTCTCGCACTTGACACTATATATGTTACATACATGCATAGGTAATTTGAAATAATTTATATGTGAACGCAGTCATTTTTCGGTCATTTACTTAAAATTTCACACTCTTACATTTTTGACTCCAACATAATATTTCTAAATTGCGCCTTCGCTTTTAAACATAAAAAATATATTCGATATCGAAACTTCGAAACAGCCGTCAGCCATAGGACATGTCGGGTCACAAGTATTGTCAAATCCGTTCAGCTCACAAGAACAGTGAAATCTTTCAAATATTACTACGTATTATTTGTGAAATAAATAACACAATAATCTGAAAAAATAAACCGAAAAACTGTGTAACATTGGGTGTTGGACTTGGACGAGAAGAGAAAATTGGAGTCAGATGATTTATATTTTGAATTTTGCTCGATATACGATGTAAAACAAAAATAATTTTTTTTGACGCTCAAATTTGGCGCGTTTCAAGGATAAATTGAAGTATTACGTGATTACAAACAGTTGAAAATTGGTGCGTCAGATGGAGTTTAGGGATAAGATTAGCGAGCGGAACTGAAGGCATGGTCAGTGTATTTTGAGGATGGTGAGCTTAAATGGGATAGCATGGAAATACATACTGACTAATAAATTGACGGAACAAACGAGAAGTTTCCATTGTCACTGTGTGTTGGTTGGGGCTTTAATGCATTGCGGCTCTGATCCTATGCATGAAGGGCCGTCCGTAAATAATGTTTGTAAAAAACTATTTCCTCAAGTCAAAGGCACCGTCCGGATCCCACACCTCCCCCCACGGCATAATAGTAGTAATTACCTTTTATGTTTAAAACAGCGGCAAAACCTCACACCATTGCCAACGACGTTGTATATGAATTGCCCCTGAAAGAACGGGAGTGAGCCTCTGCTGCTGATTCATGGACGTTGAGTGTGGGAAGAAAATAAGAGTGTGTGGTTCGTGGTTCTTTCCGGCAAAGAGGGATCCCTTGTCTGCAGTCGTTTTAGTCTCAGGTAATTTCATTTATTCTATCTTTTAATTTTATGAGAGTAGTAATTATTATTTAATTGATTACTGGGTACTGTTGACTGTTCGAACTTTAAAAGAATCCTTTTCTTCTTTTGCATACTTTGCCGACTGAATTGATTGATATTCTTGATTTTATTTAGGCTTTATTAAACACGTGTTGGTTTGGTTGGGGAAGTGAAGACAATACCATTTACACCTACTTGACTCGTAACTGCTACTGCTATTCCTGTTGTCAGTTCTAATCTAATCAGTCATCGAAGAAGAAATCCCTACAGATCTTCCGAATCATTATTTTCTTGGAAGTAATAATTAATCATCATGGCTGCCATCAATGTCTTAAATCCTAAAGCTGAATTTGCTCGGGCCGCTCAGGCTTTGGCAATCAATATTTCCGCTGCCCGTGGTATCTCTGAAGTGATGAAGTCTAATTTGGGACCAAAAGGAACCATGAAAATGTAAGAAGCTGGAACTCCTTTAATATTTTTCTTAATGTAGAGTTTTTGTATAAATTCGTTATGACATATTAATTTGTAATTAATTACCAGCTCAGGAACTGCGATTTAAGTTCTGTGAAAATAAGTGATAATCTTGAAAATTAATTATTCCAATTGTTCTGTTGTTAAACTACAGGTTGGTGTCTGGATCTGGTGATATTAAAATTACCAAGGATGGAAATATCTTACTTCACGAAATGGTAAGGACAAACTGTGTCTATTCGATTCATTTATTTTGGTCGCCATTTATTAGTGTCCCGTACCTGTCACCTTTTGCCTTTGTGTATTATGAAAACATCCGTTTACTTTCCTAGATTTTGAAGTAATTGTAGTTTGTGACGCATGTTTTCCAGATTCTGCTTTTGGGCTTGACTTTATTTGTCTGCAGTGACATTACGAAGCTGCAACTTATTAAAGTGTTGTATGTTTTATTAACTATTATAGCAAATTCAACATCCTACTGCGTCTTTGATTGCGAAAGCATCAACAGCCCATGACGACATTGTTGGGGATGGAACAACATCGATTGTGCTTTTAATAGGAGAGATTATGAAGCAAGCGGATGCACTAGTGGGGGAAGGAGTTCATCCTAGAATCATTACTGATGGGTTGGATATAGCCAAGGAGGAAGCTTTACAACTTTTGGAAACTTTAAGAATCCCAGTGAACAATGACCGAGATATCTTGATCAACGTAGCCAAGACGTCCCTTCGTACGAAAGTTCATCATAAATTAGCTGATTTATTAGCTGAGGTAACTTTCTTTTTTAACTCGTCGAAAAATTATTCGTGGTATTTTCCAGCAGGAGAGAGGTATATCAGTTACATTTCTGTTCATAACCATGATAGATCTGCACGGATGCCGTATTGGCTATATACGACCCTAAGGAACAACTTGATTTGCACATGATTGAAATGGTGGAGATGCAACATCGAAGTGAATTGGATACAAATTTAGTAAAGGGACTCGTCTTGGATCATGGTGGCCGTCATCCTGATATGCCAAAGGGTCTCACCAACTGTTACATTCTTACCTGTAACGTCTCTTTGGAATATGAGAAAACGTAATTTATTTAAAAAGTTGTCAGCTGAGTTGTTATAATCTGTAGTATAGGCATGTATTTTTAATTACTGGTGATCAACATTGTTATTATTTTTGTAGTGAAGTGAACTCAGGATTTTTCTACAAAACGTCGGAGGAACGTGAAAAGCTATTGGCTTCCGAACGGGAATTCATTGAACAACGAGTACGAAAGATTATTGATTTAAAGAATGCTGTCTGCCCCCCTGATAGTGACAAAAACTTCGTGGTCATCAATCAAAAGGGAATTGACCCTCTGAGTTTAGACTTGCTCGCTAAAGAAGGTATTCTAGCTCTTCGGAGAGCTAAGCGTCGTAACATGGAGCGTCTTTCCTTAGCATGTGGAGGAATGGCCATGAATTCTGTGGATGATTTGACACCGGATTGCCTTGGATTTGCTGGTTCCGTCTATGAGCACGTTTTAGTAAGCATGTTTAATATGCATAATCTTTTAGTACTTATTTAAGGAATTTCAGCGTTGTGAAACATTGGATTTTATTTTGATGAATTATTTTGTCATTTAGGGTGAAAACAAATTTACCTTTATTGAAGAATGCAAAAATCCCAAGAGTGTGACTGTACTCTTAAAAGGACCTACCAAACATGGAATTGTTCAAATGAAGGTAGTCTATTTGGGCTAATTTTTCAATTATTGAATATATATAGCATAAATTGGATAAAATAATAAATTGAGATTTGCTCTTACGTAATTTGAAAATAATGTATTTCAGGATGCAATTCGAGATGGTGTTCGATCATTGTTTAATGCCCTCCAAGACAATTGCGTAATTCCGGGGGCAGGTGCTTTCGAATTGGCAGTTAGCAAGAAATTGGAGTCTCTGGAGGTAATTATTATTTTATTTATTTACATAATTATTTACTTTGGTAGTGCACTTAAAAGTGTCAAATCGCTGGACTAGTGAGTACAGTTAAACATGTAACATTTGACTTACTGTTAACGAATCATTTTAAAAATTCCAGATCCCATCGAAATCTATTCTGGGAGTCAAATTGTTCGCTAAGGCAATTCAAATAATTCCAAAAGTATTGGCCACCAATGCTGGGTTTGACGCTCAAGACGTCATCCTGAAAACTCTTCAAGCTCAGGCCGGTGGAGATTTACCGATCGGTATTGATTTAGATACCGGTGATGTTTTATTGCCTACACAAGCTGGAATCTATGACGTGTACGCTTCCAAAAAGCAAATGGTGGATGCCAGGTACTTACCCATAATAATTATTACATCAAAAACCGTTTCGGAGATTCTAGTTGTGGTTTGGGGTGTATCATTATATCGTCTTTGAAGAACCAAAATGACCCATATATATATTTAGCTAAAAACAATATCAACTATCTACAAAAATTTTTAAATATGCCTTGAGAGCATTTAAATAGAACATTCTGCACTTTTCAAAAATATTTAAATAGAACATTTTACACTTTTCAAACAGATGGAATTAGAACATTTTACACTTTTCAAACAGATGGAATTAGAACATTTTGAACCTTTTCAAAAACATAGAATTAGAAATTTTTGCACCTTTTCAAAAACATGTAAATAGAACATTTTGCATTGTTTAAATAAATAAAACATTTTACGTTTTTCAAAAACTCCTAATTAACATTTTACTTATGTTTCTCATTTTGTTTTTATGATATTTATTCATTTTGATAGTAGCTTAAATTGGATATGGGGCATCTGGGTTCTGCAATTCTTCACAGACGGCATGGTTCCTATCAATGATATATAACTGATGTATTTTGTGTTTATCTCTAATTATTCTAGTATCGTGGTAGCTGCAAATCTTCTCTTGACCGATGAAATCATGCGTGCTGGTTTGTCCTCTTTGAAGGGTTGAGTAATTGGAAGAAGTTCGTGTCTTAAAGATAACCTTGCAGACTTAATACAATTCTTACTTATACCATTATTTGTTAATCCCAGCTATGCTTCCCGCTTCATCAAGTCCTCCATCAAGTGTGTTGTCCCAACTTCCTTCCTTTTATTATTATTGTTATGATTATGATTGTTTACATTTGCATTACTTGATACTCGGTTACACTGTATTATGAGTTATGATTATGATGATATGACGTTGGCCCCTCACCAAACACTCTTCATTCTACCCAATTTTCTTACGAAGTCGTCGAAGACTTTTTGGATTGGTCTTGCATTTAATATCATTCAATACGTTCAACTCACATCACTCATCACCCTCATTCATTCAGCTCTGCTTCTGTCGCAAAATTAACAAAAAAAAAATATAAAAATGAAACATGTAATTCAAGCACATTGGTTTGCAATTAAATTAACACATTTTTATTAATCCAGCTATGGTATTTCTTTATTTCGTATTTAGCATCCATTTAATCCATCCAACCTAATCACCAATCCTTTTTTGTGTATATGTTGAATTTATGTCACAAAACAAATTACATCCTAGAAATAATATTGACCTATGCCGCAAGTAAGGGCGGACGCGGAATATGTCTGTTCCATTTAGTTAAATTATTATCTGCATTGCACATTTTAATTCGCATATTATACAATATCTATGTTCATTATTAATATATTACCTCACAGAACGAGCTTGTATTTAACATTAATTATTATAAAAAAGACATTTTAAGCTGGCACTATTGGCAGCATAGCACACAACGACGACCAGACGCTCAAATTTTGTTTACTTTTTAGCGTTTTAATAACGACAAAAATGTATAATATCAGTGAACTAATGCCAGCATCAGAATGGTGATAATAACTAATCTTGGCAGCGCAGCGTTAAACTAGCTGACCGAACCTAGTTTGGTTTTAGTAGGACTGTTAACTACATCTGTTAATTGTGCGAGTAAAAATTAATGAAGTTGTCGGAATCGGAATCGGAATTTTATTCCAGAAATATGAGGGGAAATTACTGGAACATCTTAATATAGTCTTGCTTATATGGATATGGGATTTAACCTGGTAAGTAAAATAAAAAGGAACATTCAATTTAAGAAACTTCAAGTAAAAGGATGACAGTTAACTGCGTAGAAAATTTTAAAAATTCATATAAAAATACGAGTAATATACAAATAAACATACCACTAAATGGAACTTTCTGGTCAGGACTATTATCTAGAGGAATGGAACAGGGCAGAAGTAGCGGTTGATCTCCAGACTGGAAGGCAGTGAGTGTCGGACTCGGAGTAGTCATGCTGGTCCCGTTCGGAATACCAACCCCTAATCCTACGGGGAACATGACTGGAGGGGGTTGGAACTGAGGTGGACCTCCTGGTTGTAGTGGTTGTGAGGACATTAAGAGTGGACCAGCACTGGGTGGCCCTAAAGGCGACGAAGTGAATGAGGGTGAGGGACCTGAGGCCGTTGCCGATGAGATAGGATAAGCAACTCTCTTATTCAGTTTATTCGCGGGTGTCTTCCCTGTCACATTAAATTCAGTTGCGAACATGGGAGGGTCATTCCAAGCTCTATCATGGTTACCTATACAAAAATTCCAAAAAAATTAAAACATCGATCTCGCGCGTAGTCTTGAACTTGCCTTATGACATGATTTAAAATCAAACTTTATACTACTATCACCCCGCAGCTAAATGATATGGGATGAATAATTACTGATTAATTGTACCATCTTAAGTATGCTGTGTACTTACCAGGCCCGATAGGAACAAACTTTTTTGGTGTGTTTCCATCATTGTCAGCTTCAGACATTGCTGTGAATTTTTATGAAGCTTCAAAAAATGTTGTCTGTCACTGGGTGTTGGGTTCGTTCGTAGTTTAAGGTCAATTACTTTAACTATATATTGTATTTTCTAACTAGTGTATCTACTATACACACGTAGTTGTACCAACACCAACCGACTAAAAATCACAGTTGACAGTTACAGATTACAGAGCTCCAAATCAGTACAGCAGAATTATATGCAGTCACCCGTCATGTCGATATCAGTCCGGATCCGGAAGTAGTTAGGAGGTTAGGGTCGTTACGACACGGCAACCAAAATACACACATTAAAAAGAAAACGGTAACAACAATAACAATATCATACAAGATGTATAGTTAAACTGAAAAGCCAGCCAGCCCCAGCGAGCATACGCTACACATGAATCGTTGAAAAAATACCTTAAACTTGGGATTGTTAAAATGAGCACAGCCGGATTAGCAAAAGCGCAAAGTCTTGTAAATGATTATTTATGGCTTATTCTGAAATTAATGCATGTGATAACAAATTATAATTTAACTATACTTATTTAATATTTTTTATAAGACACGTCTCCCCAACTCCCCACTCTCCTCGCCCTCTCACTTATCTCAGCCCAGCTGATTTGTTGTGTTCTGGGTCTGGTTCTGGTGTTCTGGTCCTGTTGTGGTTTAATATTGCAGATCTTCCGAATGTGAGAATTTGAAATTAAGGAATGCAGATGTGTCAATGTGCCATAATATGTACCTACTTACGTGAGGTTTGTGTAGTACGTGTAACTGTAAGCGCAAAATTTAGTAGTAGCTTGCCCTACTCTGTCTGAAGTGATGGGTTTTTCATATTTCATTCATCCCATCGCATCGCATCCATGCCTATTTGCATAAAAATGTCCTGAAATGAAACTGAAACCTTCAGTAGTTTTAAGCATGGACATACTTAGATGCTATTATATAATGCTGTAAAAAATTCCAGATTCAACCTACTGAATTTTTATAATTTTGCCAACTATAAAAAACAAAATATCATGCCGAAAAGTATGAAGCATAAAACATCATGAAACTCAGGATCATGTACTTTACACAGAAATTAGAATTATTCAAAGCACAAGCACCACCCATTATGTAATTTGCTACAAGATAATCGTTATGAACCCCACTGCAGTGCTAGTATATGACTGAGAGTTAATGAATTAGATTTTTATGGTATTGGGCCGGAACCGGAACCGGAACCGGTACTGGTACCAGAACCACTGCATTTCTGAGAGTTAAAACTGTGACTTTATATATAATAACTTGTAGCAACTTTTAAAGTCTTAAAGTGGATGCACGCGCCCTTCAAATTCAGAGAAAACTGTTCGACATTGGTATATTTTCTCTTTGCCTCTTTCAATATCAGCATCAGTCATCAAGGTAGTTTATACTATAGTCTTTTCAAACATTTTATTTATGTTTCACACAAATCAGTATGGAATATGGAGCGTCGTCTGGTTCTGGACTGGATACAACAATATTATTAATATCAGATAAAAATAAAATGTTTGAAGGAAGCTGAATCACGAATCAGAGACGAAAGGAACGTTGAATGCCTGAGAGAAATGGCCTTGGAGGCAGCCAAAAATATATATTTAGATCTACTTAAGTAAATTAAGAAAAGTACATGGAAAAGTACGGAAGTCAAAGTAAAAACCCGCGATGGCCAATCAATGACAATGACAACCGACGGCGACAACTCTCCTTATAGTATCTGTAATAAACGTACTGCAAAGTATATCGTCTATGAAGAACCAAAATGACCTATATCCCTTTTTAACTAAAAACAATATCAACAATCTACAAAAATATTCAAATATGTCTTGAGAGCATTTAAATAGAAAATTTTGCACTTTTCAAATTCATAGAATTAAAACATTTTGCACCTTTTCAAAAACCTGGAATTAGACATTTTTGAACCTTTTCAAAAACATGGAATTAGAACATTTTGCATCTTTTCAAAAACATGGAATTAGAACATTTTGCATCTTTTCAAAAACATGGAATTAGAACATTTTGCATCTTTTCAAAAACATGGAATTAGAACATTTCACACTTTTCAAAAACATGGAAGTAGAACATTTTGACTCATTTCAAAAACATGTAAATAGGACATTTTACATTGTTAAAAAACATGAAAATAGAACATTTTACGTGTTTCAAAAACTCCTAATTAACATTTTACTTATGTTTCTCATTTTGTTTTTATGACATGGCTCATTTTGATTTTAGCTTAAATTCAAAATGGGTTATTTTGGTTCTTCACACACGATACTATACAACTGACTGTGCATGTGCATCTTTAAGTACGTAGCCTTGAAATAAAATATAATAAATTACTAACAACATTTTTGTGTTATCACCATTGTAGAAATGTGTGCTTCGAATAAGAAGAGTACAAAAAATTCAACTAAAGTAGTAGTAGCTGCGACTACGACTATAACTGTAGATTTATTTAAATACTGATAAATTAATTTAGTCAACGTCAACAGCTGTCTAACGGTAAATAATATTGTTATATGAAATCTAAAATGCCCCAGGATTTTAATATTTTTAGTTGTTTCAAATGGGTTAACAGTAACGGTACTACCAACAATATGTAAACTAGGTATGTAAAGTACTTGTAATTGAAATTTCCATAATCGCATGTGCCTTGGGGCAATATCTAGACCATATCGTCCAACATAGGAATAACAACGCAGTGATATTTTAAACTTTCAGGTATTAAAATACGTCATCCAACGCATGGAGTGTATTAACCTTCATACTTTTATCGTTAATAAAAGTAAAAGTTTTAAAGTAAAGCTAAACGCTACGTTAGTTGTGTATAAGGTAGGTACTTTAGTACATCATAATACGGAGTGCATTTCTGTGACTGATGATCTTACTGATGACTAATCATAAGAAACGAACAAAAAAAATCTTAAGCTGTAAAATCCGTATTAATGCTGCAACTTCCTATCGTTATTTAGTCATGCTTTTATTTTATATTTATAATGGAGATGAAAAATATTTAATTCGAACGAAACCAGGATGAGTCACCTCACACACACGTGGACTGATAAAACAAACTATGCCAGTAGCCGTCGCCGGAATTATACGAAAATAGTGACGAAATGAATAACAACGATATTAATATACAGAATAACGAATTTCCTTTCCGAAAACGCCAACAAAATATCTCAAAGCACAGCTATTAGCTATAGCCACAAGAAAACCAACCTACTTACGTTTAACCATTTACTGTACGAAAAAATACAATTTTATTTTTATCTTTTCATTAAATTAGTCCTTTCACTTCCCAAAAATTGTAAATATATTGTAAACTATAAATGGTAATAATATTATTATTTACTTTATTATTAAAGACGAAGAAATTCACGGCGTGTGAATGCGTTGATAAAGATATGATGATACAAATTGGACTGACTCAAAAAATTGTAGATTTTTGTGGTCATCCACTAAATTCATATTAACATTCTTCATTTAAATTATTATATATCTGTCGTTCGGCTTCGGAGAGAGGTATAGTTGATAATAAATAGGAAACACAGAATTAAAATCATAATAATTATTGACGAATAATTGATTACACAAAAAATAATAATAGATTTCCCTCATAATATCCATATAATAATAATATAGGTTAAAATTCCATATATATTATAATACATTTATGCGTATATACTGAAAATAAATAATCATATATAATAATAATTGATTCTCTTTTTCCACTTCTCAGACTTGAGGAGCATTCTGCATTCGTATTAAAAGGTATACACAAATAATAATTTATTTATTTTAGTTTTAAGACAGGATTTTAAGTTTCGTTTTGGGATGGCGGAAGAGGAACAAAGCGCTGGTTGTACACCTTTTGTCGATGATCCGACAGTAAAATAGTCTTTAAATAGTCTTCAGCTTGACAAATACGATCCTTAAAACGACAACGATCCCGAGCGAATACTTCCCAATAGCACTTCCTCCCCTCCTCTGACGCCTCGTCATCCGCAAACTCAATCATCTCCACCATGTGGTCCTCATCAAAATGAACCTATAGAATACCAAAATAATAGAACACGATTGAGGTGACGATTGAGGTGACCAAGACAAAAGTATTTACCATCTTGCATGCCTAGATATCTCCTGAGCATAATATATTATACGCATCTTGCAGAGAGATAATAAATTTATGGAAAGTGTGAGTATCCAGTATATGGAGATTGAAGATAATCTGTTCCCTCTATCTTGGTTTTCCTCTTATCAATCATTCCCTTGCATTCTTTCCTAATCCGCATCGCCCCATTCATTCATATTCCTATAGTTACAACTGCAACTTCACTTACTGTCGACGCGACGTCGAGGATCGAAAGTTTAATCTATATTTAAATACTAAATGGCATAGGCCTCACAGTCAAAATCCAAGAAATACCTCTGCGGCTGACCCAATCTGTTGCATAAAGAAATGCTATCCTATCTCATTATGAAAATCAGTAATGCACCAATGCTGCAGTCCGTATCGTCTGTGAAGAACCAAAATTACCCATTTCCAATTTAAGCTACAACCAAATCGAGCTATGTTATAATTACAACAAAGTGAGAAACATGCTTAAAATGTTAATAAAATGTTTTTGAAAAGTGCAAAATGTTCTATTTACATGTTTTCAAAAAGTGCAAAATGTTTTATTTTCATGTTTTTGAAAAGTTTAAAATGTTCTATTTAAATGACTTCAAGACGTGTTTCAATATTTTTGTAGATAGTGGATTATTGTTTTTAGCTACAAATGGATATGGGCCATTTTGGTTCTTCACAGACGATATCTGACACTACGTATACTCAATAAGTCAGAGACAAAAAATCCTCCATACAAAAAAGTAAATCTAAAAATAATCTCAAAATGCATACTATTCAATTCATTTAATAAATGTATGGAACCAAATTCCACCGACCTGCTTGGAATTAGTTGATATTTTGGGTAAATCTGACACAACTGGTAGACGGGATACACGGTCCAAACGTGCAGTATCCACTACGTCGAAATCTTTCCATGTGTCGTCTCCTCCAGCTCCATTCGTAAGGGTAGCGGTAGCGGCCGTCTCCGGAGCTGCAACCATATCCACGTTTTCATTATACGACTGCGGGGGCTGTGGTTTCGGATTATTTGGATTAGGAACTCCAACATTTGCTAAAGAAATTACAAAAAAAAAATGAAAAGTTAACTTAAAATGACACCAAAATCAAGGAAAATGTACAATATATCTATAAATCTCATATCCCATCCCTCACGCCTATTATGTCATGGTATGGCATATCCCCATGAGTACGAAAGCTCCCCATGATAGCGCTCGAGAAACTTTAATTCCTTTCATTTGGGCTTCCACCTGTTGTAGGTGCATTTTCATCATTTTAACAACTGATCACTAATCAAATCGTTTGAAGCTTCATGTCCTTGTACTTGTACGTGTACGGACTGCAAATTATTAACTAACTACAACTCCAGCTACCACATTCAAACATTTCAAGCGAGCAAATCAATTGGGGATCGACATCGAGGCAGCTGGCTATGGTTGGAGGTCCTGATCGTCACCAACTTTTATCATGTTAATAGGTACAAATAGTCTTTGTCGCGATCGCGACTACGTGTAAGCTTTGTTTAGTCTTAACAATTGTGTCTCTGCTATTAATGCAAACCTACACATTTCGAAACTTTGAACTCGTAGAATACTGCTACCACTCTGATCTGGTTCTGGCACACAAATGACTTGTAAACAGCAAAAACTGACCTCGATGTCACCATTAACCGTGCTATATAAAGCGATAAGAATATTTCTGTGCCATAATTGCAAGCTCCCAAAAATACCCCCCAGAGACTTTACAGAATCAAATTGTGATATAATTATAAAGGATAATGTTCTAGCAGTCAATGCAAGCCTCATTATTGGACTACCATGTAATGCAATACAACGTCGGAGGAACATGAGATAAAAAAATGTAATAAGTAATTATTACTCTTTATTTACAGAGAAGGGAACACATGCCACATGAAGAACTAGCCTCCGAATAATAACGTGAGCGAAGAATCAAAATGGCCCATCTACATTTTCAGCTAGAATTGTGAGAAGAGAGAAGAATTCTAGTGTCTAGTGAGCTGTGTGTAAAAAAAACTAAATGAGATAGATGCTTAAAACTTTATTTTATTACGAGATTTTGAAAAGAGCAAAATGTTCTATTTACATGTTTTTTGAAGGTGCAAACTTATCTATTTACGCATGTTTTTTGAAAAGAGCAAAATGTTCTATTTACTTGTTTTTTGAAAAATCCATGATGTTCTATTTACATGCTTTTGAAAAGTTCAAAATGCTTTATTTACATGTTTTTGAAAATTGTAAAAAATGTACTTTGTATTTACACACTTTTAAGATCGTATTTTAATACTTTTTGGAGATAATCTATTTTACTTTTAGCTAAAAATGGATACGGGTCTTTTTGATTCTTCGCAGGCGATATATGAACGACTTATTACATATTTCTTGTTGTGTGTTAATATTATATAGATAAGTATGAAGTATACTTACTTGACTTCTTCCGATCACGAAATGATCGATCATCGGCCTTCCGATGATTCCTCCGTTTCGGAGTACTGCCCGTACAAATGCGATAACATTTAGACTTAATCATGTCGTTCATGTCAGCATCAAATTCCGCTTTAGTAATAATTTCTGAATGCCTAGTAAGAGGGTCAACTATACAGCTACAAGCACTTTTCACAGACATATTTGTATCGTCTGGGTAAACTTGAAGTAGACACATTCTCAACTAGCAGAGCAGAATCGTTGGGTAGGATAAAGAATTCATTTATTTAGCAAAACTTTTGAACTATTTTCAATTTTAATACTATTATTATTGCTTAAAACCTATTGTCTATATGTCCTACATGCAGTAGTGTACCTAGATGTAATTTTGTGATTTGATCACTAATAATGTCAATCGAAACTATATTTGTGTCCTTCCAACTCAAAAACTTGGACTTGTTACTCCTATTAATGCCACAGTAGTCACTAGCACCAGCAGGATCTCTCCTTCTCACAAATTCAAAGTCCTTCGAATATTTTGTATCTCTGGTAGACTTGTTAGTAGTAGATTGTTCGAAATTTAAATTCTGCATTGGCATTACAAAGGATAGCTTCATTAAAATGTAAAATTAATTATTTTTTATTAGAATTTTATAATTCACTCTAGACACTTTTCCACCCTTTTTATGCTTTCTCATCAATTCTTTGATTATGAACTATAAAATGTTTAATAATGGTTTCAATTTCAGTGTTTTCAGATTCGTAGTCTTCGTATGGTACACTTTCACAATTTCCCCTTAAATTAAACAGTGAATTCAAAATTCTCTCGCAGCACAAACAATGTTGAACGTTCAATTTTTGTCCTTGTCCACGTCGACCTCGCTCTGTTCTACGATTCTCTATTGATTTTGACAATCAAAGTAATATCTATTCCAACTTCCACCTTTCCAGGTTCAGCCAACTTGTGACTCGAAACTTTTCCACAGTAGTCGACAGTCTGCAATAGTAATCCACTAGAACCATCAACTTCCAACTTCAAAATATTTGCTGATTTCAGGAAGCTAATTTAGTCTGAAAATTTAAACCTGATTGATAAATGGCTTTTGTAGAGATAGGTTCAATTTTTCTTGTTTATTGCACGATATTACTTTTCTATTTGAGCTGAATAATGTTGCTCCCTCAGAAGCAAGTTGAAGGTTGTTGTTTAATGTATAAGTATAGAGATAAATTGAGTACTCAACTAACGTTTGATTTTCCAGCTGATGCAATATTGCTGTTAAAGTTTGATATAATTATTGTTGATGTGAAACTAATGAGTTTTGTGCTTGTTTGTTGTCGAGCTGATACTCATGATGATGATGATTCGTAAATTTTCCTTTCCGTCAGTCAGCACTGACACACACATAGAATTTGTTGAATTTTAATGTAGACTGTAGACTGAAATATGTTGAAATTCATTTAATGCACTTGGAGAATATGGGAATTATAATATGATTTTTGTTCTTCTCTTGTGTTAGGTAAGTGAGTAAGTAAATTGAGTTTGGTTTTTGTTTGAGATTAATGGTAGTAATATTATGGTGTAGTGTCGTGTTGAGTCGTATGCTTTTGCTTTAGGAGGTTGGCTCACTAGTCACAGTAGAAAATTCACAGGAAAATGATGCAATCGCCTTCGCCACTGTTTAACATGCAGGAGTAGGAGGGAGTTGATTAGGCAGCGAGGGATTTTTCTTGCCCACTCACAGCATTCCGTACATAGGGAATCGTCCATAAATTACGTTATGGGTACGGTCAATGGGTCTCCTTGGCTTGGACTTGGACCCTGATGACGTCCCATCAATTATGGAAAACCTCTTAGGGGTTCTCAGTACACATATACATAATTATGGCATGCATTGATCCGTATTGTACTAGAATGGGATCGTTCATAAATTACCTCGTGCATTATTATGTCCGTGGTATTTTGCTTCCCAGTTGGCTCCTTCTACTTTTACGTTCGTTTATTAGTCCACCACCAGAAATCGGGTGGGGGGGTTTACAGAATGTGTAACTATCTACTCCCGTTATTATTTGTGCATAGCTTCTACCTTCGCCGTCTCCAATCTATCAGATATTTTAGCAGTGCCTACAGTTGTTGCATTCCTTCCTCATTGGCTCCTTCCGCCTCCGCCTCTCTACGTCATCCTTTTGTCGCAACTTTCCCACTTTTACGGTTAATACTTTAGTTAAAGCGTGGAGAGCTCCGCACAAATTATCTTCTATGGAGGTCATACGGAATCATTCATAGATAGTGTCATCATCTGAAACTCACAACAACATTATATTGATAATTCTTTGAAACATTAGATTACCTTTAATTGAGAGGTGTTTGGGATTAGTGTTGTGACTTGTTAACAATTGCTCTTTTCCCTTATGGGATTTAACATAGGAGAACAATCTGCGATTGTGCACAATTGTTCTTCAACTTTTTCCAATGTTAAATCCCATAAGAAAATCAAGAACAAACGAACATTGTGCACAAGTCACAACACTATTTGGGATCTACCCACCTAGTTAATGGTATAATTTAAGGACGAACCCTAATGGAACGGTCTACTGAATTTTCCTCAGGGTTGGGGATTTGTGGGCACAAATTTTGTATGTAAGTAAGTTGTGCGCATTTCCTTCCTGACTGTAATAATTAAATCAATTTAACTCTGGCAGTTTGGGCAGTTTCTAGTTCTAGTTTCTAGTAGAACCAGGTAGAACTATGTAATTAGATTTTGTTCTACTGTTTTATAAGCCCCATTCCCATGCAATGGAAATGGAATAATGGAAAGCCAAGATTTTTAAACTTGTGCGTTTATCCACCTTTCTTATGCTACTTCCCAAAAGGTATATCTACTGCCTGAGCATTATCCATGGGCTAAAAGAGTTTTTTCTTTGCCATGAATTTAATAGAAAAGCAAAGGTTTTAAGGATTAGTATAATTTGGATGATAAGTAGGAGTTGAATGAAAATGTAGAATGTAATTTAAGAATTTCAGTGCGTGCAAAACGTGAGAGAATGTAAATGTACGCAAGTATACATGGCATTGCTGCAATAATGGCTGACTGCTTGGTTGGCTTTGGCCAGGTTGGCCTAATGGCCTCCTTACGGACTCTTTTTGGAGACATTGAAAACCTGAACAAGTGAACTGCCAGTATCAACTTCACTATCAAGTATGCAGTAGATTCTAAAATTGTAGATAGCAGATTATTATTTTACTTTTAGTTTTAATTTTAGTAAATGATTGTCCAACGTCCACGTCCAGTCCAATGTCTGTTTAGTGTGTTATACTATACTAAAACAGCAACTACTCAGCGGCCGATTTCAATGGCTCTAGAATTTTACTTATTTAAGAGCGGCAAAATTTAAAATCTGCAATATTGGTATTTAATAAAAAAATCAAGTGAATGAAAATGATCTCTTGTTCTGCTGCCTATTTTGCGAGTTATAATTACTAATCATTGCATTGCATTGAATTATTGAGTCTTCGCAGTGTTCAGTGTTCATAATAGCGTCAATAGTCAATAGCGTAAGATTTTAAACTATTACCTAGATTAGATTTCTAGAATCTTGAGAGTATACTTGCAGACAGAGGGATTTGTATGTTGTATGTGGAAATAATAGCGAATTGATGAGATTTACATGAATTGATGGGTTACTCGGTGAGACACGGGCGGACGACGTCAAGAGGAGTCAACTAGTCAATGCAATTTTTTACATTTCACATTTACATTTAAGTACTGACGAGGATGGCCAATTTGTTTAAATATTTTAAAATTCTTGGAATTTCAACTGGAAACCCTCCTCATGCATTAGTTTCCCGATTTACATCCAAGGTAAATTTTATTTATGAACTAGTAACAACCAACTTTACTTGTAATTTATTCAATAATGTTTGTTCTGTATTTGGTGTCAAGTATGTTCAGTCATGAGAAGGTAGTAAAAAATGATACAAGGATTTTTGAAATTCACATAATATATTATGTTACTAAACTTTGTTTAATTTTGGAATGTGTTTTGCGTGCATAGGTTCAAAGAAACAAATTAATTAAAAATTACTCCAGCCTAAATGGATTCTATGTACGAAGGAATCGGGCGGGTTCGAGGGTAGAAGTGTGTCATACTGTTCAAGGACGAAAAATCCCATCTTTGTTGCAAGGATCCAAGAGAGCGTCATTTAATGTCAATGATGATGATAGGATTAGTGTAAAATCCTTTCATAGCTGTGTGGCTGCATGGCAAAAAGTCGTTCCATTTAAACTTTCGGATATCGGGGAAGGAATCAAAGAAGTGACTGTGAAAGAATGGTAAAATATTATTGACAATTCGCTCATTGTTCCAATACTACCAAGAATATAGTTTTATCAGAAATTTTAAGACTGCAAAATCATTACATACTTTATGAATTTTGTTGTATTTAATCGGTAGGTTCGTCAAAGAAGGTGATAGAGTAGCACAATTTGATCAAATTTGTGAAGTTCAAAGTGACAAAGCATCCGTGACGATTACGTCTAGATTTGATGGAATCATTAAGAAACTGCACTACTCAGTGGATGCTATTGCATTAGTGGGTTCACCCCTGGTGGACGTTGAAGTTGAAGAGGATACTAGTAAAAGTAAAGACGGTAAAAATAATTTTCATTTTCCAAACTTATTTATTTACTATTGAGGAGAAATTTACTAAAAAGGAGATTAGCAAAGTATATCGGAAAAATAATGTTGGTTTCTTTTGTTTTCGGGGGCAAAGATGAGAAACTCACGGAGGAGGTTCAAGAAGGAGATGCAATCCAAGTTGGAAGGTCTGTTGACAGTATCAGCCTTCCCGCAGAACCAAATAGCTACGGTAAAAAAACCCTAGCTACACCCGCGGTTCGGCGGATTGCCTCTGAGCATAGTGTAAGCATGATTGATTCTATACGCGCCTGAAACAATTTTTAAACCTAGTGTTAAAAAAATTTCCTTTTAAATAAAACATGGTGATATATAATTTCAGATTGAACTGAAGGACGTCCAAGGAACGGGTAAAGAGGGGCGAGTGCTAAAGGAGGATATACTAAATTATGTAAATGTATTAAAAGGAAATGCTACTCAACCTTCGAAAGCTCCAGAAACCGCAGGGACTAGAATCATAAGTTCATCTCCTCCATCCAGTCCAAGCACAGCTGCTCCAGTCACACCTAGAATTCTAAGACCCCCGCCAATTTTAGCGCCACAACCGGACAAACAAGAACCTGTGAAAGGTTACACCAAGGCCATGATCAAAACCATGACAGCTGCCATGGTAAGTGACTGACTGACCAATATCCAATTTTAGCTAGAATTGAAATTTGAAATTAGCTATGTCATTAAAAAAAACTAAATTCTAAATTAGATGGATGTGATAATTTGTAGTTATGAGTTTATGAAAAGTGTTATATGTTCTATTTATGAATTTTCGAAAAGTGCAAAATGGTCTAGATACACGTTTTTTGAAAGTTCCAATATGTTCTATTTACACGTTTTTGAAAAGCACAAAATGTTCTATTTTTATGCCTTAAGGATCATGATATTTTATTTTGTTGTCGATAGTGCATTTGTTTTAGGTAAACATGAAAATGGGCTATTTTGATTCTTTACAGACGGTATATAACGTTCTGAATGAAATTTTTGATTTACTCTCACACTCCATTGATCCGTGTTTCTTGTGCTTTTACTGTAGGCAATTCCTCATTTTGGATATTGTGATGAAATAGATGTCACGGAACTTATTCAATTGCGAAAAACTGTACAGAAATCAGCTCAAGAGTATGGGATAAAATTGACTTTCATGCCATTTTTTATCAAAGCGGCTTCAGTGGCTCTATCACAGTTTCCCATTTTAAATTCCAGCATTGACGTGTCTACTGATACGATAACATTCAAGGCGAGTCTAATTTTTTTTCACCCACAATTATTTGAAGTATAGGCCTTAAATTTACTCCACTTTAATGAGTTTCTAGATGTACACTTTTTAAATATGTATTCTGTTTAATTCAGGGGTCACACAATATCGGTGTGGCAATGGACACGAAACTCGGTTTGATTGTACCCAATGTGAAGAACATTCAGCAATTAAGCATTTTAGATATTGGAGCGGAATTGCAAAGGCTCCACGAATCTGGTCTGAAAGGGTCTTTGAGAACGGAAGATCTCACTGGCGGAACTTTCACGCTTTCAAATATCGGCGCGGTTCGTTATTATTTCCATTTTTATTTTTATACAGTTTGCTTCCATCTTTCTCAAATCTTGTGTTTTTTTAAAAGAATAAAGAATAATGACACAACTGCATAAGTTTTTAAAATTTACCCAAATTGTATGCACGAATCCAGATTGGCGGTACTTATGCAAAACCAGTGATTCTACCCCCTGAGGTGGCTATAGGTGCTTTGGGTAAAATACAGGTAAGAATACGGAAAAATAATTAATAGCTATAGAGATTTGTTAACGAATTACTACTTAAATTCTCAATGTCGCCTCTGAAATTTTTGGCATGTAGTGATACGTTTGATTTCTTTGAACTCACAGATTCTTCCACGCTTTGACTCGTCAGGGAATGTAATCCGAGTGAGTATTGTGAACGTGAGTTGGTCTGCGGATCACAGGGTAATCGATGGTGCTACCATGGCTCGATTTTCCAACTTATGGAAATCATATTTAGAGGATCCGGCATCCTTATTAATTCATTTGAAGTAACTGGGCGGAGCATTGCGACAACTTTAGCCTATTTTCTCAAGACAATCTAGAACTACGCTACTGATTTAGTTACAGGAGAGAAAATCAAGAAGAGCTTTAATTATTCGGTTATTTTATGATTATGTAATAATTATTGGGCAAAAGTGCTATATAATATGTGTATTCATGCAATCCTATTCAATCACGTAGCATAGTACTCCCAAGTGCAAGTTATATAGTTTCTGATGTTTTTTTTTTGGTTAATGAACCTATGTCGAGTGTTTTTTCCGATTCCGAGTTTGCAGTTATACTTTTCCCTCGATGTTAAATTAAATGAGATTAAAAAAAATCGCATGCTTAGGTTTCAGGGCAGCTAAAACTGCAGGAGATATATATATCCGCAATTTGAATTATATATCTCTAACTATAATAGGCAATTAAATATGTAACTTTTAACATATACAAAATAAAAGTGTATTAGTTTATAAATTAGACCACGCGAAGCTCCTCTAACATCAAGAATAAAATTAAGTTTACATTATGACAGTAAATGTGACCAAATAATGACATAGGTAGTCACATGTATTACGTAAAAGAATCTCCTGGTCAGTTTGGATCACATACAGATTTTTTAGTTATAAAAAGGAAATCCTCCTCTAGACTTTGATGACGAAATTATTACGCGTTCTATTAAAATTAAAAACTGAAATAGGGGAAAGAATCGAAATACATTAAATACTATACACATACTAATAAGCTGCAACTTTAGAAAATTGTTAATAAAATCACAATTATAAATATCTATGGAGTATAAGGCTATGTCTTTTGTCTCATTTTCTTCTCAATATTTAAGTACATCTTACTATCACAATTAATTTAGTGAGAATTAAAAAAGTATTATGAAATTAAAGTTTTGAGAAAAATACACTGACTACTTAAACATTACAATAATATTAAACAATATCTCACCCGTTTATTTATATGAAAAAATTACCGAACATTTTCTCTTTCACACAACACACTTACACTTAAACGATGCCCAGACGTAAACCGAGACAAAAATTACGTACAAAATAAATATACATAATATATTATGTAGATCATTCGGCTTGAACAAAAGGATTGGAAATTTGTTCCATTCCATCAGCAGGACAAATAAGAACCACAGAAGTGCCTCTGCAAACTACGAGACCTAGCGCTCGAGTGTCATCAGACAGTCTCATGGGGTCATCGGGATCTGTAATATTTTAAATGGGTTCCAGTGTAAAACAATCCGGGTAACAACGTGCGAATAATTCTTTAAAAATTTGTACGAAAGTGAAAATTACAACGTATCTAATAATACCTCTTAAATGCTCAACGGTATCATCCAGTACAAGATTCAGTAAAGGGTCAAATCCCTTCAAAACTCCGGATGCCTCTCTACCACCGGCAAACTTAACTCGAATCATCTTTTCCAGGTACCGAGTAAGGTCCACAATTGACTCCTTTCGCTTCCGCTCACTCTTCTGGTCGCCTCCCCCTCCACCACCACCACCACCTCCTCCTCCTCCTCCTCCACTACTTTGTGGTCCAACCGAAGCCATATTTACCTCCTATATAATACCAAACAGAAAATGTTTTTAGAAATAGCACACCAGTTTGATTAACTTTCAATCCAAAATCATACCATATCTGCGACTACGTATTAAAATATGAAATAAATTGGTTTGGCTGGAGCTCTATCATATACTTTATTACAAAACAATTGGTCATAACAACGACATATATCACTCAATTACGGTGCCTAAATACCTACAAAATCCAACCGGCAATGCAATATTACCACAAATGTGTAAATTAAGTGTATCTGTAAAGCTTTCAGCTACCAGTTTCGCAAAGTAAATATACCCTATAAAGTATTAATTATTAAAATGACGTTGGATTCCCTTCCACAGAACGAGAATGATGACAAGAATGTGAAACAACTTAGCGAGACTAAAAACAAAAGCAAGAGGCATGAAATTCTGTTTTCAAAAACAGCCAGTCTACTCGTCTACTGTTATAGTATAATTCACAATACATATTAGTCAAAATACGGATATCAAAACATGTTCAAAAATTTACAATTTAATCAAGTACTTACCGAATAAATCCCTAACTGCCAGGCAATAGCCAAACCCCGTCAAAAATATACTTTAGTACGTACACCGAACTCGGAATTGAAATCCCTTTATTTGTGGATGTAGGCACTGGAACTGGAACTGGCAAAGCCGACACCAGGAAAAGGCGATGCAGTGGTGTACTTAAGCAGTAGCATGTATTGAAAATTCTTTCTTTACGACGAAGACCACGGACTCCAAGACGAAACGACGACGTCGGGCGGGAAAATGAATTTTGAGTTGAATCTGATAAGAATGGCGCGTCTTCTCATCCGGCGCACTTGTACGCGACGCGTCCGGGGATAAAGTTTTTCCTCCTATTCCGCCTAAATGGAAATCCGCGTGCTAGATACCGGCTACGCGCTACGCCAACTCCACTCCACAGACTCCCATTGAAATGTTGCTTCGAGAATAGTCTAGAAATGATGTCGTTGCAAATTATAACTCTTTCAGGACCGCCCCACCCTCATGTCATCACTTTAGCATTTATTACGTAGATCTTATCTGTGAAGAAACAAAATTACCCATTTCCAATTCAAGCTAGAATCAGAGTCAGCTATGTCATAAAAAACACGAAATGAGGAAGATGCGTAAAAAATGTTAATTTTATTAAGAGTTTTTGAGAAGCGTAAAATGCTCTATTTTCATGTAATTGAAAAGTGCAAAATGTTTTATTTTCATGTTTTTGAAAAGTGCTCAGTGTTTCATTTTCATATTTTTGAAAAGTGCAAAATGTTTTTATTTGCATGTTTTCAAAATATATTTCATTACTTTTGTAGACAGTGGATTTTGTTTTTGGCTAGAAATGGATGTGGGTCATTTTGGTTCTTCACTTACGATATGGCATGTCATCAGTACACGACAAGACCCACTGACACTGGACATCATTTATGGACGATTCTATTGGGGTGTTGCATAAGAGATGTGTATGGTGGACTGGATGCATTAAATAGATGGCAGGGGCAGGCTAACCCCAAAGGCGTTGTGTGAGAGACGGGGAGAGATCGGAAGTTGAACATTTTTGGTGAGATTTGAAATAATTGACTGATTGAATTTTGTGTGTGTGTAGCATAGTGTTTTGAGTATAGATGTACTAACTGGACTCAGACTGATACCTAAAAAGCACTAGTACTACTACTACTAAAACTAACTACATATAACTGTAACTACTGAACTGACGACGATGAGTTTAAAGCCTTGCCTTGCATATTCTCTCTGACTTCAGCACAAGTACTACAGAACTTGGCATCCTTTTGATACTTTGATTGGCTTTAGGACTCGACTGTAAAATTATAATGGACTTGATGATAGTCATTTAAATATACTTATACTACTTGTGGGTCGGAGTGGAGGAGAGTCCGCACAATGCCGCTCCTGTACCGCTCATATGCCGCTCCAGTGCCGCTCGGGTACGCCCATTGCCGCGCAAGCTCCGCCCATGAGCGGCATATGAGATGTGTATACCATGCCGCTCATAATAATAATAATAATAATATCCCGGGCAGAATCCAATGGATTTAAGACATAGTCTTTTGTCATCCCGGTTGTCACTACAGTAAAAACTGTTATCACTCTGAAGAGCTTGAGTCAGACGGAAATTTCTTAAAATTCCATCCTTTACATTCGTCGAGTTTGTTCTTAAAGGTATTTACACCACACTGATTCACTTTGGCATTTTTCACTTCACTAGGCAACAAGTTCCATTCCTTCACTACGCGCTGAGTAAAAAAAAGTGATGCCTGGCACTCGTTGATGTTTTTTCACTTATTAAATATGGAGCATGTCGGCTTTCATTATCAATGTCAAAAAATAATGTTGGTTCAATATCATATTTATTGTTAATTATTTTGAAGGTTTCGATGAGGTCTCCCCTTTTCCTTCTGTCAGCAAGAGAAAGAATTCCCAGCTTTTGTAATCGCTCTTCATATGGTAGGTTTTTCAACCCCGGCAGGAGACGGGTAGCTAACCTCTGAACTTTTTCAATCACGTCGCTATCTTTTTTCAGAATTGGGTCCGTAATATTATTTCCATACTCTAAGCAAGGTCGAATAAAAGTTACAATTATCTTACGAAGAGCACTAACGTCAAGGTACTTAAATGTTCGCCTTATCTGCAAACACACAGACTTTGCCTTTCTTGCTGCGTATAGACAATGCTCAGTTGATTTAAAATCATCCCGAATGAATACCCCAAGGTCCCGCTCGCATGATGAGCTTTCAAGCGGCAGGTTGTTACACGAGTACACCGGGTTTTCGTTCTTGGTTTTTCCAAAGTGAACAACATGTGTCTTAGAAGTGTTTATTTCCATGTAGTTCTCCACGCACCAAGTCTCAAGGTTGTTCAGGTCATTTTGTAACTGGTGGAAGTCAGCGTCAGATTTTCTTGCCCTGTATATTTTGGAATCGTCAGCATATTGCTTTAATGAGCTTTGGATGATTTCCCCCATTTCATCAACGTATAACAAAAATAGGATGGGGCCCAGCACCGACCCTTGAGGGCAGCCGCTTATTACAGATTTTGTGGCCGAGACGTTTCCATTGACCACCACTTGATACGATCGACCACTTAAGAAGTCTTTTATCCAATTAATGAGATAATCGTCTAATTTATAGCGATCTCGAAGCTTAGTAATAAGTCGTTGATGTGGGAGCTTATCAAAGGCTTTGGAGAAGTCAATGTAAATGCAATCTACAACAAATCCCTTATCCGTAAATTTGGTAACATCATTGAAGAATTCCAAAAGGTTGGTGAAGCAGGACTTACGAGGCAAAAATCCATGTTGGTGCTTGGAGAAGTTGCATTTTGAAAACAAAAGCTCTCGGATAAATTGTTCAGCCAGTTTACAGCACACCGACGTTAGACTGACTGGACGATATTTAGAAGGATCACTTTTTGATCCCCCTTTGTGTATGCAAGTCACATTAGCACATTTCCAATCTTCGGGAAGTTTGCAGTGGTCAAAAGATGCTTGAAAAATAAGAGCAAGTGGAATGCAAAGAATTTTCGCACATTCTTTTAAGACTTTTGGATGTATCCTGTCAGGTCCAGGGGCCTTGTATGGATTTAAATTTTTGAGTTTATTGTAAACATCCATACTATTTACTTTTAACTGGCACTTGCTTTGGGAATAATCGGAGGCCACATCGGGCGCACATAAGGCTACACTTTCATTTTCACAAATAACACTCTCATGCACAAAAACCTTTTCAAACTCCTCCGCAAGCGTATCAGCCACCTCAGTAAACGATGTTGTTACTTGTCCATTGCCTTTAATAAGCATAGGTATTGACATTCTAGTTTTTTTTGGTGCTGCAGTATTTGTAAAAAGCTTTTGGATTATCCTTGGCATTCTGGCAGATTTTGCGTTCGTATACCATCCGTCGTTCTCGCCTAAGCTTGATGTCTTGATTGCGAATTTTTTTGTATGCTATCCATAACTTGTGCTTCTCACTTTGTATTGATCTTAGGTAGCGACTATATGCTTTCTTTTTCTTATGCATAGTATTTATTATGTTTCTCGGCAGTAACTGGTTTGATTCAGTGGTAACAGTTGGTACGTTTCGTTCAACACTATCAAGTACTTTGCTTTTGAAAAATAGCCACTTTGCATTGACACTGCTCACGTTGTTCAGCTCATCAGTCCAGTTCACTGTAGTCAGTTCGTTGCGAATTGCGTCGTAGTCACCCTTTGCATAGTTAAGTCTGTTGCTATTCTCCACCCTATTTGTACTAAATTCCAGTTCACATTTTATCACACTGTGATCACTTTTACCTAGCGGTGGTAAGCATAGGACGTCACAGATGATCTCACCTTTTGTAAGGCAAAGATCTAAAGTACTTTGCTGTATACCTCTGGTTCTAGTTATAAATGTTATATGTTGTTCAAGAAACTCGTCATCTAATATATCCAAAAACGTCATGGCTGCACTTCCTTCTGTCGTAGAAACACCGTCTGAATTCCATTTTAAATCTGGATAGTTGAAATCTCCTATAATAAAGCATCTGCTGTGTTTTCTTGCGTATTCCCGTATAAGTTCGTGAAGTTTTATTTCCGTCACGTTAGAGTTTGACTTTTCTGCTTGCGGGGGCTTATAAACACAAAGTAATGGTATTCTTTTGCTTTGGACTTCAAATGTTACACTTACATGTTCAATATCCGATTTAATAACTTCTTCAGTGCAACAGATGTCTGATCTACAATATACAATAACACCCCCTCCTTTACCCGTACCCCGGTCCCGCCTAAAAATTGTGTAATTTGGAATTATTACTTGTCGGTCATTATAGCTGTCATTTAGATGGGTTTCCGTAATACATACAATAATAGGATCATTTTGTTTCACAAGGTCACGTAGTTCATTTAATTTATTAGGAAGGGAGCCGGCGTTAGTGTATATAATATTACAAGGAAGGGCAGCTTGTTGTTGTCATTGATGATCGTTGGCATTCCTAGCGGCTCTTGCAGCCCTACTAGCATTCACTAACTCCTTTAGTTGTTGACGCTGCATATTCGTTAAATCTTTTGCAATTTGAACGTTGTCAATATTTAGTCGATTATGTTTCCGTTTTTCCCGATATATTTGAATAAATTTATTTGCCTTATCTTCGGTATCAAATTGAATTTTGATTGGCCTATTTTTGTTTGGCAACTCTTTTCCAATTCGGGAGACGGTAGTGATGTTTTTACTTAAGCTTGAAATTTTGGAGCACAGGCCCACCGTCATTTTCTTGTCAGATTCTTTCTTCAAAACATCAGTTGTCATTGTAGATTCATCCACGTGAAACATAATAAGATTACGTCTTCGTTCATGTCGATCATTTATTTCATGGTAAATACTTCGAGTGTGCGGTGGTATCTGCAAACCCTGTGTATTTAGTTGTAATTCATGAGGCCCATCTTGTAACTCATGGGGCCCATGTAACTCATGGGGCCCATGTAACTCATGGGGCCCATGTAACTCATGGGGCCCATGTAACTCATGGGGCCCATCTTGTAACTCATGGGGCCCATCTTGCACTTGTTGGTTTGATATTGGTTGGGATATAGTTGCCGCCTCTTTTTCCCGTTTTTTATTCTTCTTTACTTCTTTTTCTAATAGCCTCTTTATTTCGTATACCGTTGCTTCAAGCTTGTCCACTTGGGTCTTAATAGTAGCAGTGCATCTCAAATCCTGGATGCACTTGGGACACAGTATCACTAACAACGAGTTCGTAGTTAGCTTGCTATATAGTTCAGATTGTTTCTTTCCCATATCAATGCATTTAAAGTGAAGCCACACTCTGCATGCTTCGCATTGTGCTCCATCATCCGGCTTACCGTCTACAACAGTCGTACATATAGGACAGGGAAGCAGGGCTGGATCGTCATTTTGCTTATCAGCTGATTTGCCTATTTTTACAGGCTTTCCTCCTTTCGAATGTTTATTTCCTACGTCGGCCTTAGTTGACTTTGACATTTTTCCCTCCAAAATGGATTTCAGAGAAAAAAAATCGATTTTTACTAACTCACAATTAAAATTTTTGAATCCAACACCCACACTTAATTACATATCACTGGTAATACACTTGGTGAAGTTTTGACTCTAAACTGTCAACTTTAACCGTCGAAATCGTTCACTTTGTCGGACACTATTTTAGACACAACCGTCTCGCTCAAGTCTCTAGCAGTCCATGGGCGGAGCTTGCGCGGCAATGGGCGTACCCGAGCGGCACTGGAGCGGCATATGAGCGGTACAGGAGCGGCATTGTGCGGACTCTCCTCCACTCCGACCCTACTTGTGTTCGCGAATAATATCGTGTATAAAATATAGAGACTTATGTGGGCTTTAATAAGGCTAAAGGCAAAGCCGCATAGTGCACAAAAATATTGACAAGGATAAACAAGAAACACATACCTTCACATGATACTATAGTTGATAACACCTTTTTTTGAGTTTTGACTTGACTATTTCACCAGACCAGAGTATCAGAGACCGTAAGTAGATAGACTACTTATACTTTATCTTTATGCAAGAACATTTAACTTTTTTTCTGCATCTCTGTACAATCTACTACATTCTTGAGAGGGCTACGGCTTAACTACGGCTACGGTGCATAACCATAACGAAAGCCAAAAAACCAAAGTATAACTAAAATATAATATAAAGGGTATAATAATATAAAGTGAAGTTTGGTTGTGATTGTGTGAAGTGTGTGTATTATGTATAGGTTTTGAATAGTTTGTTCTTTGGTTATTTGGTTAAAGTAAAACTGTGGTCTTATGGTTTGTTGTGTATTGTGCGTACTATCAACACCAACTACTGACTGCGTGTAAGTACTTACGTAGACTCTGTATTATATTTTTATTAAGTACTGGCTCGGACTGGGACTGGCAAACTGGGAAGTGTACACAGGGTAGAATTACACAAATTACACTAGTTTATTTAGTGTTTGGGACGGGTGACGAATGCTGCCTCTCTTCTTCATTCATCATCATCATCATCAATAACACAGAACACAGCATCATCATCATCCTCTCGTTCGTTTTCGTTCATGGTTCATTTTTTCAAAGGGTGGAAAATATTAACGACTATAATAATAATATAGTCTACTATAGTTACTAAACTACTCCTCTCTCAAGTGAACTAACTGAGAGAGCTGACTATAGAAGTTTTTGTGAAGCGCGGAGGCCAGCGAAAAAAAAAATCCATTAAGAGTTATTATGAGATCTATGACTAATATTATTAATTTGGGGCTTGAATAAATCCAAATCCAAATCCAATCCAGACTGGGACCACATAAATATACTTAGAATGAGTGAGTGTCGTGAGTGAGTCGAGGCTATATATCTTTTCTAAGGAATTAATTTTCGATAAATATTATAAAGCTGACGGAATGTTGTAGTCTTCATATCTTACCACTTTCTATATAAGTATATAGTTGTTCTTGTGTTTTATTCAAATAATTTCACGATTTTATTTACTTTGAACTTTTATATCTTTCATATAAGTTTTTCCAGTGCCAGTGCCAAGTGCCAGTCAGTGTGTTTTGGGAAGCAAGTTCAAGCATCATCAAATAATATTGAATTGGTCAAGTTTCCATTTGTCTTGTTTTGAAAGTGTTTCCAAATTCAAGGGATGTAATTATAGGAAGCTATAATTACAATCTGATTCGTTGTCGTTGTGAATAAATAAAATACAAGTCCAAATTCTCTTGTAGTAATCGTAAATGGTAAATTAAAAGTGAACATAGTGCAAAGTACAAAAAAAGATTTGCAACCAGACCCACCAACCAAGGCAGATATAAGAGTCGGGGTGTGCATTCTTAAAAGTAGTCGAATATTTTTATCGTGAAGCTTTTTAAAAAATTTCAAATTTAAAGAACTCACGTAGCGAATAATTGTTAAACGTGTGTGGATTGTGAACTGACTCTGAGTCCTTCTGAGACTACTGACTATGACTAGTGCATAATTTGAGCATAATATTATTACTGTATTTGGTAGTACGAAGGTCAATATTTTTTTTAAATTGTTGTGAAGGGGCAGAAGGGCTTTGAAATATTTTGAAATTTGTAGGATGACTACTACATGACAAAAACAAAGGACAATATAATAGTGAATAGTAGGAGGAAACGAGCCAAACGAGGAAAGTGTTGTTTCATTAGTTATATTATTACCATGGAATTGGTACAATGTTTTGTATAAGCTGATGATGATCAGTATTTAAAAATCAAAGAAAGTATAATAATCGAAGAAGAAATTAATTCAACTCGAAGAAGAAAAAATTGTGAGGAATAAATTATATTTTTAATCGCGTTTGAAATTATTCCAACATCCAATTCTAGTTAGTGGAGGAGTTTCCTGCAATCTGCCATCTGCACTACATAAGTAGTCAAGTGATTTTATTGTAGGACTAGAAGAATCTTTTAGTGGCTCAAGGTAATATTTTCGAATTTTCGAAATTCTAACATATTTTTTAGTTGGATTTGTTTTCTATTGAGGGTTGAAACATGAGTTCAAGTTCTTTGATTGCATCCCATTATTCACGCTTATGTTGTGTATATACTGTAGAACAGCCCCCTTATTACCGTACATGTCTTTGACCTTACTACTATATGACTAAAGAGAATACCTACGTAAATTTTGTACCTACACTCAGGATGAATTTTATTTTCAATTATTTCATGTTTTTATTATGTTTGTGTCTGATTGCGTTAATTTTCATTGTGTGTTGCAGGAAGGAAGAACCGTCGTCGTATTTGTCCTAAGTTGTGTTTGGTAAGTGATCTTTAAAATTCATACAGAATTAAAGATAATTTAATTTTATGTATTGATAACGTGACCCTCTACTTTTTCCATTTTATTGAAATACCTATGGTCAATGTGTTCCCTGTAGCACCTGTGTTTAAAGTAGGTAAGAAGCCCGGATATGTGATTTCAAATGCGGGTGTATTGTATTTGTTTTTTTTTGTACTTGTACTTGTGCACAGAACTGAGAGTTGAGGAAGTTTTTAGAGGATTTACAATTCAAAATGGCAAGTCGGGCGGGAGGACAGTCAAAGGAGTATGACCATTTGTTCAAATTACTCATTATTGGGGATAGCGGTATGCACTTTTAAGCTGCTGCTTTGTAAAATTTGATTAATTTTTATTTTTTTGAAAATATTATATAGTTTAGAATATAATAAATAATATCCTCTAGTTGCATTCAAAAAATTTGAAACTTTTGACTTTTTTCATTGTTTATAGGCGTAGGGAAAAGTGCGCTTTTACTACGATTTGCTGACAATGTTTTTTCAACAAATTATATTACAACAATTGGAGTTGATTTCAAAATTCGGACGCTGGTCGTTGATGGGGAGAAAGTAAAACTTCAGATATGGGATACAGCGGGTCAAGAGCGATTTAGAACAATTACTTCTACGTGAGTTCCTTTCTTCTCTTTTGTTTAGTGTATCAAATCTTATAGCCCATGAATTAATTAATAGCTTTTATTATTTTACAGAATTAATGTAAGTAGTTTCGGTTTTATAGTTAGCAGTTCTGTACCATTACAAAAACATGGGGTTGTGATGTTATTAAGGTTGTTGTAGGTATATTTATAAAATAATGAAATATTATTTTTAATTTTGTAGCTACTACCGCGGAACACATGGAGTAATAATTGTTTATGATGTTACAAATGGTGAATCATTTGCTAATGTAAAACGGTGGCTACATGAAATCGAGCAGAATTGTGATGTGGTCAATAAAGTTTTGGTAGGGAACAAAAATGACGACCCCTCACGAAAGGTTGTCTTAACGACTGATGCCCAGCGCTATGCTGATCAAATGTCCATTAAATTATTCGAGACGAGTGCAAAAGATAATATTAATGTTGAGGAGGTGAGCCAGTTTTTCTTTCGTTTCGTTTTTAAAGCTTTTCCTCCGTTTTCTGGTGTTAACACAGTCTGTGAAGAACCAAAATGACCCCTATCCATTTTTAGCTAAAAACAGTATCAACTATCTACATAAATATTCAAATGTCTTGAAAGCATTTAAATAGAATGTTTTGAACTTTTCAAACACATGGAATTAGAACATTTTGCACCTTTTCAAAAACATGGAATTAGAACATTTTGTGCCTGTTCAAAAACATGGAATTAGAGCATTTTGCACCTTTTCAAAAACAGAGAACATTTTACGTTTTTCAAAAACTCCGAATTAACATTTTACGCTTGTTTCTCATATTGTTTTTATGACATAGGTAGCTCATTTTGATTGTAGCTTAAATTGGATATGGGTCATTTGGTTCTTCACTGACGATATTAATTTATGTACTTATGCAGCTAGCTAAAATGCAATAAGATGTACCTATTGTATTATATTATAAACATAAGTGTGTTAAGCCAGTCTTGTATTACTGTCTTTATCCAGATGTTCATGTCAATAACGGAGCTAGTATTGAATACAAAGAAGCAACAGCAACGACCCGGTGATGGGAGCCCGGATGTAGTTCACTTGCCTGGAAGTGGTAATTCTGGAAAAAGAGCCAAACACAAGAAACAGTGTTGTTGAGGAACGTATCCATCTAATCTATATATATGCATCCAATCCATCTATCGAAATCCATAAAAATAATACAATAATAATAACTTTAAAGTATATTATTAAAAAAAATATATATTATAATGTTATATTCAATGAAAAATATTAGATCATTCATCGTGTTGCTCCTCCATGTATACACACAAAAAACATCTTCCGTCTTCTACACACTCATCAACAGTAACAGCAATTGCAATTATTGCCAACTTATATATACATTATTATATACAAGATAATTACTATACAATAATTTTTTCGGAATCCGTATTTTAGTATTTTCTTAGGAGACATTTTAAGTCAATTAAGTAATCTTTCAATGGTCTTCCTCCTTCCTTCCTTTTTTTCATTATTGTCAATTTAAGGAGAATATAAACTAATAATTTTACATTAACTGTATATAGTTATCCCTGTTAATGTTGTTAACCCGGAGTCAAGTCAACAGTGAACTTAGTTAACCAGAATTAGTCCTAATTTATTCTACTGTTCAGTTTTTTAGCCATTAATTAGTTTTCTAACCTACCATGTCAAAATATTGAGTTTTTTTTTGTTGAAAACTATAAATTTATAAATTATTACTACTAATATTACTATTACGTTAACATATTGTCTACAATTTAGTTACAATTACAGTATTTACAATAATTAACATCTTCCAAATACATAGTCCGTGCAGACAGAGTTCTCCCCGTTTCGATTCGGATTTTCCATTCAATTTTTCCAAGTTTTCATCTCCTTCACCCTGTAACTGGAACCTCTTTACAACCAAACCAAACCCAAACCCATTATTCAATCACCGTCACATAAGTACATAAGTACGTAGGTACGTATGTAGCGCTACATTGCCACACCCATACATTACAATTTGTAGGATAGGATTTAAGAAAGAACTTTTAAGTTAAAACTAGAAGAAATTAATCAATAATGCTAAAAGAATTTCTTGTGAAGATAATCTCCAACTGTGAGACAATGTGAAAGTATTTTGAACAGGTGTCCTATATTGTAGTAAGTAGTACTAGTAGTCCGTTTAAATTTGAATTAGTTCTATATTTTTTTTGTTCTATATAGTTTATTTTATTATGCCTATCTTACGATTACGATACCGGGCAATAAAACATCGTATATACCACCGTCTCATCGTCAAGTATATAATATTATTTTGTTCAACAATATTTTATTCTGACTAATTTTTATCCGTCCCGGTCCCCCCCCCTGTCTTCCCATTCCAAACTTTTGAATTAGTTATTAAAATTATGGATATACTCTTGAAATCAATTTGTTTTTGTTGTCAAAACATACCTATTTTAAATACTTCCAAAAATGTTTAAATACCATATAAACAACAAAAATATAAATGTTTCAGAAAAAAAGTATATATAGTATAGTATATTATGTTGTTCATTTTTTCCACTCAATCATGCATTGCTGCGATATGCGGAAGAAATTTTTGGAAGATTAGATTTTTACGGTTATTGTTGTAATACACAAAAAAGTAAATGAGATGAATTATATAAAATTTCATAACGATGATGATGATGATGGATTTTCTTACATTTCTTCAACTTTTCTTTGTAACCCGCTCGCTCCTGTCAGTTGTTTCCAATTTGAGTATATAGCTAAAAAATTAATTGGTTGGTAATTGCTTGAATGAATGAGTTGATTAATGAACGTTTAATTTTATAACTACAAACTGCTCTGTGTATTTAATTATAAAATAATGAACAACATGCTCACACATTATAATAGGGATTTTAAAGAATAATTTTTAGAGTTTTCCAATAATCATTTAATATTATATACCTTCCTGCAACTCATGTTTTATACGTTGTACTAATTTTTATTGTCATAAAATAGCTTAATAATTTATTATTATTCATTTATTACGATAGGATAGTATAAACAGCTTATTGGCCTGATCTGATGATATGCCTATGTACTGCCTCCGCAGCTACGCTTAAGTACACACACATTTGTTGTCGGTCCCATTATTTTTCATAATATATTCACTCATATAAAATTATATATATGTAAGTAAGTTAAAAAAAAACAGAGTAATCCGGATGTTCAATGTGCCCGCTGCGTCGCGTTAGTAAAAATAATGATGATTACGAAGATATGAACCTGAAAAAAAAATACTACATAACTATATAATACTGCTGGAGGAATCCGACACTCTTCCCAAGGGATTGATTATATGCATTCTGTAAAAAAAGTGACGACACAGAAGAAATACTTTAAAGTATCTACAGGAAAGACATAATATTTAGTATAATTATATACATGAGAATGATGACAATGGTGAGTAAGTACGTAAATAGTAAGATAATCAATGAGTCTAAAATGATACATGAAATATTATTATTACATAATATATCGTCTGTGAAGAGCCAGAATGACCCATTGTTAAAATATAGATATACATACCTGCCAAGTAAGGAGGTGTTAATATGTATATAGACATTATATTCCTATACTGATGTAGATAGGAGATATAGATGTACTTATTAGGATATCTTAATCATTGATTTTATGTATCCGTATAAATTGCTAGTATTAATCATGGGATTATTACGTAGGCATATTGTAAATGTAGAGATTGCACATTCTACATATCATTGGCAAATCCCGTCCATGGTAAGGAGGGATGATTTCATTATATATAAATTCTATAATATAATATTTACAGATCAGCAGGATTGTTCTTCCTTCTACAGAAGCAATCCGTATCAATTAGATTCATTTCAATCTAATAGCAAATAGTTCTATCTACATTAACATGGAGTAGAATATTTGAGAAATTATTGTGAACTCTAAGGAGTCAATCTAAAAAGCCTTTCCTATTTGAAAGCATTGTGCATTATTTATGCTGACACGAAGGATCCTATTTCCCTTCGTCCTTTTGTCACTCAGCCATTAAGTTTTATGACTTTATTGGTGAGCAGAAACCATCCGAAGTTTCACAATACAGGATGGGCATTCTATATGTTATATTCATATGTGCTGTGACACATATTCATATTATTTGACCAAGTCATACCCACAGTTCGTGGAGGAAATTACATGTATAAACAATTGGTATACCTAAATTACACTAACCGAGTTTTACTCGACACAAAGACTGATCTTAATAAATCAATTGGAGACTGAAGCCCGAGCGAGTAGCACTTTATTTATTTTCTATTCCTCTGGGAATATTTTATATTTATTCTTCAATTCACACTGCATTCGCATGTATTATTATCATAGTTATCTTTAACTTATTACATCGAATCCCAGTTTATTACGTTATCAGCACGGCTGAGTATAAAGCCGATTTTACCCTGATTTAACTAAAGTAAAAGACAGGAAACGTCCCGCTAAGACTCTGGCCAGAGCACCCGACGTTTGTCCTGTATAATTGAAACTAAAACCGAGATTTTAGTATTTCGTGTCAACTATTAAATCCTTTTGGAAAAGTTGAGCACAGCCGCAATAATTCTGTTTATCCCTTGGAAAAGAATATTGTGAAGAGTCTGTTTAATCCGTTGGGAAAAGACTGAAATATTCTATTTAATCCTGTAGGACAAGAATATTTATAGATTCTCTTAAATCCATTGTGGAAAAGAATCTTATCCTATTTAATCCGTTTGGACAAGGATAAAATACAGATCTATTTAATCCGTTTGGAAAAGATCTCATCTTTACGGCAGAGAGCTAACGACACTACTATACTTAATTAAACCTAACGAACCGCCTAACAAGCGGATCCGACGGAGGTTAAGTAAGTAAACTCGAGGAAATAAGCTATCTTTTATCCCCTAAAAAGGAAATACAGATAGTGGAAATATCCGAGGAGAAGAGTAGCTCAGAAGAGGATCAAGAGGATCAGCATTGAAAATTCGAAATTCAAGAAAAGAATAGAATTTAACTTCTGAACGCTACGTACCTCCGGTGAGGGCGCACTACCAGCCACTCGCAACTTTGAGTGCATTAAATAATTTATTAAGCCCCTCAAGCCCTGGGATAATTTAATCCAGGAGCTATTTACTCAAACCCAGGTCATCTAGTAAATCCTGGTCATATCAAACCCCGAGAAAATTAACTTCGAAATGGAAAGGACGGTAGTGCTACCTCCGTCAGACTCCAAAAGTCCAGGATCCTCATCCGAAGGACTGAACAGCCTAGGACACGCGTCCGAAAGGCAGAATTGTCTAGGATATATATCCGAAAGACCAACAAGTCTAGGATTTTCATCCGAAAGACAGAAAAGTTCAGGATCTTCATCCGTAGAACGAAATAGTCGAGGATTTTCATCCGAAAGACAGAACAATTCAGGATATTTATCCGAAGGAAGAACAAATCTAGGACCAATGTCCGAAAGAAAACGGAGTTTAGGATTCTCATCCGAAAAACCCACAGGTCTAGGAAACCCGTCCGTACGACCGAAAAGTCCAGGATTCTCATCCGTAGGACAGAACAGTCTAGGATCTACATCCGAAAGACAGGCTAGTCCAGGATCCTCATCCGAAGGACGGAACCATAAGATGTATCAATCTCCTACCGAATTTGTCGTTACGACCTACAAGGCTAACGAATTCAAAGATTTAGTCAAAAACCCGAATGACGGTTCTATGAAGCTAGGATGGAAAAGCCAAGTAAATTTGGACGACGTGGTGACCAACGCCAATCTCCATATGGCAGAACAATTCCGAAAGCTAGAGTTACATTACTCGAATATCATCATCATGATGAACAGAAAAAATCTGGAGTTGAAAGAATCAATCACTCCAACGAATTTTAAAATTATTGAAGAGTCTTTACGACGAAAAATGCCAAAATTGGAAGGAACTGAAAATTTTGAAGAATGGGAAATGAATTTACGAGACTCCCTTTCAGCCAACGAAGGCTGGGAAGTCATTACGGGAAGTTGGAAGCTACCAACCGAAAATATCCCTGGTATCATACCGAAAGCCCTAGAAAAGGCCTGGATCGCAATCGATCACTCAAATAGGAATATCCTCATGAATTCCGTATCAGACTCCATCAAGCTAGATGTCGAGCACATTGAATCATCAGAGAAGATGTATAAAACCCTCAGGTCGAGGTTCAGATTTCCCAAGGCAGCTCCACGGCACGAGCTCATGAACCAGCTTTACACGCTGGACATGCAAGAGACGGGTACTAAATACTTACAACAATTGCTAAGTATTAGTGCAGTCCTCCATCAAGAATACGATGGAATCCCGGACGAGCATCTGATATTTTTGACAGAACAAAAGCTCATTGGAAAAGACATTTACGTCGATTTCCGAAGATTATGGGAATCAATCCCAGCAGAGGATCGAACACTCGGAGTTCTCCACACCATTTTGCAAGAATATGATCGAGAGATAGACTTGACCATTCGAAAGGAATTAGCTCAGGCGGAAATTCCCCGTGCCAACAGAGCACCAAAATTGAACGAAAACGCAAGGTTATTTCTGATGAGAAATGTACCGAACAAGCCTGGCACCATAAGTCCAGCCGCTCCTCAGCCTGGCATCATAAGCCCAGCACAGTACAAGCCTGAACACATTTCAGCACATCAAGGAGCCACTGTCACTGAAACGGCAACACAAACCGGATTCAGTCCAGCACTCGCAAATACGATACCCGTACTACCGATACCGTATTTCCCCGGCTCAGACGGATTCATTATATCATGTAAGCCTCCGAAAACGAAGGAGCAAAGAAGGCAGGATAGCATGAGAGCTCCTCGCCCACTCAGAAAGGATTCTTATCCGGGCTCACAACAGCCACCTACCCCTAGCTACGGGGACATTGACATGAGATACACTCAATCTCTCACCATAAGAGGAACCCAGAAGGCCGAAGCCTCCGTTCCGAAGACACGTCATCACATCTGTATGATTCGACGAAAGGACGAAAGTACTAAGAAAAAGACTAGTCCGAATACGCCTCTCGTGCCTACCGAGAATTTCCAGTACATGGATACGAAGGAAACAAGTCTCCCACAAAGAAGCGGAGCCTTTTTTAATCAAGCCTCTACATCTACAGAGCCATTTACATTCATTAGACCACCAAGGTCGGAAGAAACAGAAAGCCTGTCACAGAAGTGCAGCAAAGAAATTTTTGACAAAGCCTGGAACTGGCATCAACAGGACATGAGGACGATGGTCCAGTATGATCGTCCTGCAGAAAACATCCCTACAGTAGTAGAATCTATGAACCGAAAGATTCGATACTACATTGACCTAGAACAAGAAATAGCCTCCGACGACTCAGTTGAAGTCCTCGTCGAGCCCGAAAACTCAGAAACCGAATCCGTCCATATTTTACCTCCGACCAGCGGAGGGGGGGGAGCAACTGGAGGATACACTCCGATCCCAGTATGCCCCATACCACAGTCATCATTGACATTGACGAATCAAATCAACATTTTGAAAGACAAAATTAGAGAGCAAAGCGAGGAACTCGCCTCTCTACAAAGAAAAGAAGAGGAACGTCGAGTATTACAGAAATCTGTTCTCAAGCCGCAGCACTGCGCCAAGCCTACAGCTACTAAGCCTGAGGCCTTCTCAACTCCTGGAGAAATAGTGAGACGTTTAAAGCAAAACCCATATTGTCTCCAGTCGGACGAAGAGAAGTATATGACTCATGTACTAGCACAGTACTTACTGTCAGGAAAAGACAACGACTTGATAAGTCAAATTGAACCCAGATTCCTACAATGGTATGGAAATTGGAAACAAGCCGAAAATAGGCAAAGATTACTCGAACAAGCGCAGTTGGGACTCAAGTTCAAAGTACCCACGGTACAAAGTCCACTGCTGGAGCTACCTCCACATTTAAAGCCTCTTCCAAGAAAACAGCAAGGTCTATTCGCAGAACCTTCCAAGAATACGAGTCAAGCTCAAGTTACAAGTCCACAAAAGCCAGAAGAAATGAAATGCTGGCATTGCCGTGGCCAAGGGCACATCAAACAGAATTGCCCGGACAAGAAACGCCGAACTACTGAATCCGTTTCACATACCGAAATCCTATCAAGATTGGGATTTACCTACAATCCTCGCACTCAATGTATTGAGTTCGCACAGAACGAAGCCGTCTTGAAATTATTTACCGACGCACCGATAGTCTACAATGACGAACACTTATGTGAAGCTACAGGGTGGTGCATCCCCCTCAAGAGCGAATTACGAAAAGCATTTTTTCAATCCGTACGACTAAAGGATTTTGAAAACCCGACAATGCAGACAAGAGTTCACGGAAAAATCCGCCGGAACAATATTTTCATGGTGAGACCAGAAACTCACATGACATCCACACTCAGACCAATGAAGAATTGTTGGAATGTTGAGGATGAGAAATTTGAAGAAGGTCAGAGAAGATTTTACTCTACCATAGAACAAATAAGAATTGCACTTGACAAAGAGGATTTTTTATATCCTGAAAGAATCATAAATTGTGTTCGGATGCAGAACGTTCGAGAAACCCCCAGACGGGTAGAACCAGTCTACAACGGCCCGAGATATGGCTACACGCCACAGCCCGAACATTTCTACTGGATCCACGACACGGGATCTACAGTACACATCTGTGGAAGAATGGATTGGTACATTGATTACACCAACTTCCCAGAAGGAAACCGGGTACTACTTCTCGCTAACAATGAAAAGGTGAAGTCACCCGGATCAGGAACCGTGATGGTTAGCGCATTTAATGGCAACTCATGGTGTCCCATTGAACTCAATGATGTTTGGTTCCTACCAAATGCAGTCAATTTATTTTCTGGAAAACAAGCAAGACACATGCTTCAGCTAGGATCGATCACGGATCCGAATGAGGATACTACATTATTTTTTAGGGGATGCTATATACCCCCGGTCACCCTACCTACAGGAAAAAAGAAGTATCCGGAGAATACAGTGATGATGTCAACCCCACTGATTCTAAACTCTGAAGACACAGGACTTCAAGTCATGTCTTTCAAGCCCATTCTAGTGGAGACCTCGAAGAAGGAACACAAAAAGAGAGGAATGGCCATCACACCGATTTACAGGCACCATGAGAAACTTGGACATGCCTGCTATGAACAATTAGACAAAACCCGAAGAACGGGAGCAGCCCACGTCGAGCCAGGATTTGAATCCGAAGCAGACTACAGGTGTGATTTATGTGCTCAGATTAGAACTGAAGAAAATCAAAAAGCCTGCAAGAAACAAGCAGCCCATATAGGAGAATTCCTTCATGCCGACTATGCAGCCGCATGTGAAGTATCGAATCGTGGAAATACCCACTTTCTCCTCATAATAGACGATTACACTGGATACCAGACAGTGTCATTCCATAAAGTCATCACTGACGCAGATATTTATGGGAAAATACAACAAGCCTTGGAACCTCATAAAGGAGGAATCCCCAAGACAACTCAAGCCGTCTACACAAGTGACGCCAAAGAATTTACTACAGGCCTGCTACAGGACAGCCTCAAATACAAGAACATTGAACAAATAGTCTATTATGGAAAACGACATGGAAGAGCACAGATTGAAATAAGACAGCTACAAGAGACAGCTACTATTCTCCTTTCCCAAGGACATCTACAGAAAAGATTCTGGGAAGACGCAATTAGCTTTGCCGCTCATGCACACAACAGAATTTTACAAGGAACCGACACAAAAGTTCCGGCCGCGTCCTTCATAGACACGGGAATCTCCTGGGCAAGATATCATATCTTTGGATGCCCAGTAACGGCAAGAGCAACCCCGAATTCCGGTTGGACAGGGGACATGAAAATCGGGATCTTTACTGGCTACCGCGCCGATCCTCGAATTTGGATGCTATACGATCCGTATATGGAAGAATATACAGAATTTAAAAACGGAGAATACTATGACCAGCTCATACCACAAAGGCCAAGAAGGCAGCCTATGAAAATCACAGACTTCTTTGAATTAGTATCAGAAGATAGTGACACTGAAGAAGACGAGGCGCCTACACGACAGGCAGAATTAGAAGTCAACGACGACTCCGAATCCGAAACGGATTGCCTCATGATTGACCTACCTACAGAAGAAAAGGATATCTCCGACACTGAAACGGAAATATTAACGAGAGAGCCCACTACACATGGTCATACACGAGAAAAGGCTCACTCCAGTAAGAACTCTGCACCTATTGCCTGTGAAGCAAGGGCGACAGAAGTTTCCTTACCAGGACCATCACGGGTCCGGAACTCCACAGCGAGCACCCTTCAAGATCGTCCTAAGCCCCAGTACCAAGACGAGATAATTGAAACAGAGGATATACCACCACCGAAGCTGGACCAGATATCCGGAATTAATACCTGGGCAGACGAAGTCGAACAAGAATGGGAAGATTTACAAATAGAATTTGAAAATATGAACAAGCCAAGAATCGTTCATACTCTTCCTATGACAGCCTTCTCAGTAACTATAAAACAGGATTGTAAGGCCACAGCGCCGTATACACAAAACCTCCGTACTAAACCGGAGCTGTATTCCCATACAGGGAAGAAAGTCGTGCCACCGACAAACTTTAAAGAAGCTGTCACGTCTCCAGAGAAAGCACTCTGGATTGACGCCATGAACCGAGAAATTAAGACTCACATGGCAAGTGGAACCTGGAAGTTAGTTCCCAAAACAGTAGGGATGGAGGTGCTACCCTCATCCTGGAAATACTGTCATTATGAAAATGGAGATATATTTCAAGCCAAGCTTAATATTCTCACTGAAGACGAACCCATTAGTCTACAGGGATTACAAGTAACTCGGAACCAGAGACTCATCTCAAGATTGTTCCTAGCAGAAGCGGGTACTAAAGAAAAATACCTCGCCACCTTCAAGCTACGGACTGAAGCTGAAGGATCCAAGACTCGAGAAATGCATCTCTACGTCTCACCACCTGAAGGTTTTGAACATAGATACAGGTTGATCTATGATTTGAGAATGACTATAGGAGCACTGAAAGCCCTGAAAAAATTCAAAACCGATATCCACTGGAAATTAGAAGAATGGCACTATACTCAGAGTGTCCACCATGAACACCTCTACATGAGAAGCTATAAGCGCAGAGGTAAAGTACACAATACATATGTACTATTGAATAAACAAGAAGCTCTAGTCTCGTCAACTCACAGAAAGGACATCTGCGACTTGGCAGAGAAGCTAAGAAGATCTTATCAAGTGAAAGAAGATTTTCTCCCATCAGAATGGATAAACATGAACATTAAAAGGGTATCAGGCCACTTATGCCTCAACCAGATTACCCGGATCAATCGTCTCAACGACATGTATACTTTCGTGCTACACGAGAAAGTGAATACTCCGTATCCGCCAGACGGACAACCGGATTGGACAAATCTCTCAGAAGAAAAATATCGAGATTGTCACGAAATGATCAGCGGACTGTTGGAAATCCAAGAATCCACACGTCCCGACATAGCCCTGGCACTGGATCAAATTGAGTCCATCACTGGACGTTACCAAGCCTGCGATTACACAGCAGCAATAAGGATAATCAATTATTTGATATCCACAAGTTACGAATCTCTGAAGTTTTACTCAGATTACGACAGCCAGGAGGGAAGATTGGAAGCACAAGGTCAATCTTCCTATACTCCCAGTCCATTGAAGAGGGCAGTTATTTTGGGAGAATGCGTACTACTGAACGGTGTTATCATACATTGGACTTCGGAACGTACTCCAATACGTAGAAGAAATATTGAAAAACACGATATGCGATCAATATTCGCCGCTACATTAAAAGCTATGGACATTCATGCACTACTATGTGAAATAGGACTTCGAGCCTGGCTCAGCCCTATCCAGTTCAGTACCGTCACATGTACAGGATGGTCAGCCATCTACAACAAGTCACCATATGACGCTTGGAACTTTCGAGACCAAAAGAAAGTAGAATTTCTCAAGGAAAGAATTGAATTAAACCAGCTAGTCCCACAGAGACGGAGCATCGGACAGATTCCAGTCGAAATACTTCTGAGAATCAACAATCCTATCGACCTAGAAAGGAGAAGGAAATTTCTAGGAATGAGTACAGATGAAAGATACGAACTCGATAGTCGACACAATGAAGATCTGAAAAATGGAACATTATTTCAGAAGTTTGAAGCCAACATGGCACAGTTACCTCCGACATCGGATAACCTGGACCGATTAAAGGAGACGAGAAGAAGGCTTACCCAGCAAGACTTTCATTCTTTCTGGGTAGGGGGGGCAGCATGGGTAGCGTCTCCTCAGCCGATGCGCGGGGGGGCAGGAAAGATAGTGTCTCCTCAGCCGATGTTTGGGCAGGCAGCCAAGAAAATGTCTTCCCAGTCAATGTCCAGGAGGGCAGCGTTCATAGAATCTCCTCCGAAGGCAATCATTAAGAAATCAAGAATTTCGGAAAACAAGGCGGAAAGGATAGAACATCCTCAGCCAGGACCAAGGAGGGCAGTAATTATAGATCCCCCTCCGGAAACAACAACTGATAAAACTAACAAGAAAAAGATTTCATTGACTCAGTACACGGTAAGGAGGGCAGCAGAGCAGTCTCCTCCACCGAGAATTAATTTTGCCGTACACGCAGTACCCGATATAAAGAAACCAGAGAAGAGAGCAAGACTCCACTCAGACCCCGAGAAACAAAGTCAGAAAGAAATAGAAGCTGACAGGCAAGGCCGGAGACAGCATTCGCGACAAGAACCAGAACCTACTAACACAGTAGAGCGCACTTCTCGGAAAGGACTCAGTAAGAGATTACATAATACATTTCTTGTAATACTGATGGTCCTCATGATTTTGGCAAGAGGAGGAGCTACACTCTTGACCAACAACACAGTGAATCCATCATGCAACAAGATGATCACTCAAACAGGAATTGTTACACGGGCAACAAGACCCAACCAGGATCAACTTTCCTGGAATATTAAGACGACACTTGGAAATATGGTACAGGCCACGCCGTATACCTTAGCTAATCCCATACTCACTGAAAACAAATTCTATACAAGCACTCGCATCGTCTTGGGCATCCCCAATCTAGGGAAGTCAAGAGAAAATACAGAACTCCGCACAAGAATGATTAACTTGTGGAAGTCATCATTTGAACACATAAGTCAACCCTTGACGTTATCCAGGATTATCCATAATCCGAAGGACCCGGTCATTCCTAATCACGCAGTTGGAATTCGGACCGACAGAAATCTCCTCAAACTTGGAGAAAATTATCAACTTTCAACGTTGAAACCGACAGCCAAGCTAGCTGTAAAAATTGTTTCCATCAAATCTATCAAGGAAGAAGTCAGTGTTAAGCTACCAAGAGCGAAAACACGAGAATTAGTTGTGGCGACTCATAATTCAGTTTTTACGAAGGAACAACTATGTGCACCAGCAACAGATGTTCCCGGAGATAGAAGAGAAACTACTCAAGTTCAAGGTAATAAATGGGAGATAAACTTAAAAACCATTTTGAACCGATATAAGCCTTGGCATTTAAGCCCAAGCCCAAAGACACTCCTAGTTTTGTTAAAATTTCGGTGTGAGAAAACACTGGTACAGATAACCATCCCAGCAGGAATCACACCTGACATGTGTGTAATTATTAAAGAAGTAGTATGCAGGATCAAGTCCGAACATACCAAAATAAACACATCAGAGAGCTCATTTCTCGGAATAATAAATATCCAGAAAAAGAAAGATGTCGTTCCCCTCAAGGCATCCCAGACGCGAACGCTCGAAGACACAGGTCAATGCGAAGACCTCATCTCCAGCCTAAGCATATCAAAGCAACCTGGAGACACTCATAGAAATAAATTTGTCTTCAAAGAATTGGACAGAAACACAAGCCATAGCTATCTACGTCGATTGGGATCCCAGAAGCCGAGCTCACTGCTCGCCACAGAAGGTATGAAACAGAGAAAAGATTCATTGACAAAATCTAATTCAGAAAATCTAGGAAGAAAAGATAGGATTCAAGTCAAATCCGTAATCAGAAAATTTCCGGAAGATTTACAAGAAACTCCTGGTTTGAAAACTGTGTCACCGGTCGAGTTCATATTACTAAACACAAGCCGCCACTGCGCCTCTCAAGTCGTGATGAAAGAATGTGACGAGGGATATCAATCTGTACAGAATCCCGTACCACATGTTACGAATTATTTCAAGAATCATACCGAATTCAAACATATATTGCCGTCCAGTAAGACAACACTGGGCAATATGAGACTTTGTGGAAAATTAGCTAGTCTCACAGGTGAAGCGCCTCAAGCTTACCGAATCTCCAGATCAATTTTCTTAAAATTGGAGAAATTAGACTCTCAGATTGGACTGCCGAATGTCTCTGTGAGCTCCTACCCATATAGAACTTGCATGAAGCAATCGAATATTTCCTTGGACCAAGGTTATGTTCATCGTCAACATGAATACCGTGACAATTGCCTGAAAGGCAGCTATAATTCAAAGGAAAGTTCCGAATTGAATTCTGACAAATTCCCGCATCTACTGCTCGAGATTGCAGAGCCTAAAGAAACCATACATTGCGGAAGCATGATTAAGGTCGAAGATAACCTGAGAAAAGGAGACCGAATTCACAACATATTGACAGTATGTTGTTCAGATAACTTCATACGAACATGTACTAAAAATAACCGTACCCTTAGACTAGTGTCGGAAAGGAAGCAGGTTGAAACCCAAATATGGAAAAAGAGGAATGAAAACATCTCCAGTCTTATGTTAGAATGGATCGATATAAGAACTTGCAAAGGATTTGGAGTTCCCATTCCAGAGTACTCCAGCTATGAACCTGGAGACAACATCCTAAGCCCAATCATTTGGCCCTCAGACTGCTGTGGTAGTCCTCATCTTGTCGAAAGCCTTTCTCCATGGACGAGCCCACACGCACAGTATAATTATCGAGCATGGTATCAAGCAGGTATGATTTTCTACCTCACCATCATGTTACATTGCCTGGCGACTGCTATTTATGAGTACATAGCGACAGCACAGAGAAAGTTGAGTCAAACATTTAGACTACTTTCATGGCATAAATCTGGCGAGTTGAGCGATGTTCCAGCCAACCACGACCCAGTCATTGGATCTGATTACAACCACAATCAGAAAGGAGTAAGCAATTCTCTTTATAAACGGACGAGCAGAGTCCTCAATAGAATGGGAGAGCCTGGAGAGTCGTGCGATGATCAAGCCGACCAAGACCCAGTACCATTCGGAGACAGAAAGCAGATTTCATATGGACCATCTGGAATCGATCTTTACTGTTCTATCTCTGATCAATGTGGCTAAGGATCACAAGATCATCGGAGACAACTGGACAACACAAAATACGAACACACCTGGATAATCTCATCAAGGAGACGGATCATGTATATGGTGTAGTATATTGAAATATAAATTGTATATTTTTTGTTGAAATTTTTTAATTACGTTATCATTTCAAATTTGTTCAGATTTTATGTATGTTAATTCTATATTAGAGATTTATCGATTCTCGAATCATTTCATTACTTCATTTACCTCAAATCGAAGGAGGGTGTTAAAATATAGATATACATACCTGCCAAGTAAGGAGGTGTTAATATGTATATAGACATTATATTCCTATACTGATGTAGATAGGAGATATAGATGTACTTATTAGGATATCTTAATCATTGATTTTATGTATCCGTATAAATTGCTAGTATTAATCATGGGATTATTACGTAGGCATATTGTAAATGTAGAGATTGCACATTCTACATATCATTGGCAAATCCCGTCCATGGTAAGGAGGGATGATTTCATTATATATAAATTCTATAATATAATATTTACAGATCAGCAGGATTGTTCTTCCTTCTACAGAAGCAATCCGTATCAATTAGATTCATTTCAATCTAATAGCAAATAGTTCTATCTACATTAACATGGAGTAGAATATTTGAGAAATTATTGTGAACTCTAAGGAGTCAATCTAAAAAGCCTTTCCTATTTGAAAGCATTGTGCATTATTTATGCTGACACGAAGGATCCTATTTCCCTTCGTCCTTTTGTCACTCAGCCATTAAGTTTTATGACTTTATTGGTGAGCAGAAACCATCCGAAGTTTCACAATACAGGATGGGCATTCTATATGTTATATTCATATGTGCTGTGACACATATTCATATTATTTGACCAAGTCATACCCACAGTTCGTGGAGGAAATTACATGTATAAACAATTGGTATACCTAAATTACACTAACCGAGTTTTACTCGACACAAAGACTGATCTTAATAAATCAATTGGAGACTGAAGCCCGAGCGAGTAGCACTTTATTTATTTTCTATTCCTCTGGGAATATTTTATATTTATTCTTCAATTCACACTGCATTCGCATGTATTATTATCATAGTTATCTTTAACTTATTACATCGAATCCCAGTTTATTACCCATATCCAATTTAAGCTAGAATCATATCGAGCTGTCACAAGAAAAAAGTGGGAAACATACTTAAAATTGTTAATTGAGAGTTTTCAAAAAGTGCAAAATGTTCTATTTACATGTTTTCAAAAAGTGCAAAATGTTCTACTTACAAGTTTTTGAAAATTGCAAAATGTTCTATTTAAATGAATTCAAGACATATTTCAGTATTTTTGTAAATAGTTGACATTGTTTTTAACTAAAAAACGATATGGGTCATTTTGGTTCTTCGCCGAAGATAGGATCAGTGAGTATTACTTAAATATATATATTACCTATGTTAGTTAAGTGTATCTTGAGAGAGATATCAGCTAGTGGCTCTAGTGTACATTGTTATTTTAGAAAAAAAAATGAAAAATATTTTGAGGAAATGTATAAAATCCTATATCCTAAATGTAATATTAATGATATTTAAAGAAAAACATTGAAATTTGAAATTTTTGCGCTGTACTATACTATTACACACGTAGCTTGCGTTTCAATTTCGACTTGTTTACTGGAGACAAAAAATTTACTTGTTAATATTGCGGAGATAATAATAATTATAATATTATTTGTATTAGTAAGAAAGAAACAAAATTATGATTATTTTAGAAAAAAAAATTGCAAGTAAAATAAAAATAACTTAAATAGAATTATGACGGGCAGTGGAACAACATACATAAGTAGTATAATTTGAAAAAGAAAAAAATGAGCGAACAATCTTGACTTGACTATATAACTACATATAATTAACATGTAATCTTAGGTACATCTGTACCTAATAAACACATCAAATATGAATAAAAATGAATAAATTCAATAAACAAAAACAAAAACAGACTACAATTTTTAAAAAAAGGAAGAAGCACTAAACCGTTCGCGTTGGCATGCATATTTTTAGTATTTATGGAACTTTTATTTTTATGACGAAGAGCTTTCTTTGATCGGATTCGGATTCGGAAAAATTAAGATAGTCAACTTTTTTTTGAAAAAATTCAAAACTTTATTGAATATTACATTTTTGGGTACTGTAATGTCATATTTAAACGTCAGCTGAGCCCACCCTTTCCTTTCAACAACTTAAATACTTTTGTCAATTCAATATTTACATTAATGGTATTAGCATTATCTAATTTTACTTCGGTCGGATTAAATTACGAAATACGAAGACAACTGTACAGCGGAGAATATAAGGAGTATATGTATACGAGTTATTATGATTACTTAACCAACATTATCAGTATATTTGTCATGTACATCACTATAAACATATATTGCTACTTTTAAAACCCTAATAATAATAATTGCTCTCACTATTTAAATCCAACATAAGTCAGATAGTGGAAGTTTTACATGATGAATTTTCGCTTTTAAAAAGAAGCAAAACAATAATAGCGTACAATTTTAATCTATTAATAATTATATTTTGTGTGTAAGTAAGTACTTTACATGCACGGAATTGCATTTCAACCGATTCGGACATATCTGGACCGAGAACTTTATATGGTAATTCTGTCACTATGCCTATATTATGTAATTAAATATTACTTTCATTTTACCACACGCAGGACTTATTAAAGAAGATTTACGTGAGTAGTTACTTTACTACTGCACCTAAGAAGGGGGTGTGGGTAAAATATTAAATTAAAATATTGGTAACGGACGCTTTCATTATTTCGTTAAATGTACACATTACAGATTACAGTACTCCAGGCTGCATTTTTTACTTGAATTTTTCGAATGAGTAAAGAACAAAATAAAAGTAAACCTGTAAATAATCGAATATTAACTGAAATACATAAAAAACTAGAATATATAATCATATATAAAATACCATAATTCCTAAAGGTACTACAATATAACAATAATTAAAATACCAAACAAGTACTTCTCACGTTACATATTTTCGTTAAACTCTTTTCAAGCGTTCACATTGCCTCCGCCATTACAATTCTATCTGAAAATTGTAATAATTTTGAGCGAACTAAAACGACAGAAAATGTCATTGTTAAAATTAATACTTTATTATATTGCAACAGAATTAAATTACTCACAAAATAATGTTGACATAATAATATAATATAACATAAATATAGCATTTTCCAGGGAACCGGAACTGGAGCCGGAACCGGGGCGATGAAAAGAAAGGTAAGAGGGAAAAAAATACAAACCACAAATTAGTACACAATAGCAGTTGAATTAAATAGGGTGAGTTATTCAACTTCAACTACAACGGTATGCACATACTGCACATGCATATAATTATTATAATTACATGTAAAGCATAGGTACTTCCCCATCAGGTTCGTCATTAATCATCAGTTATCGACTCAATCGTCTTATTTCTTATATATACTAAAAGTACTCATACTTTATTAGCATGTACTACCAAAAAAAATTAACCAAATTAAACAATACATTCAAAAAGGGTGAGTATTTCAGGTGACCTCTTATATATGTAAATCATTACTAAATTATAGACTTAATAATTATTTTAAGATAATAATGTTATAAATATCATCAATTAAAACTTTGCATTTACATTACACAATTTATTTTTATATATAATATAATGATAATCTAAAACTTGAAACCATTACAATTCATTCAAAGCTTGAAAATCCCCCTTCCCTTGTGGCCACACAACAATCAGCAGGAGCTGCTAAAATCTATTTTTTAAAACATAACTTTTTGGAAGCTGTGATTTATTTAGTGACCCACCAGAGCATTATTGACAGAAAATATTATGTTCAGAAAATATTTTCAACTCATATTATTACGTGTTTCTGAACGTGTGATTGCTGCGTGTATATAATTTATATTTAATTGAAAGGACTTTTACAACTTCAGTCGATTAAATCCATTGCATTAAATTGACGATTTCAACAATAATTGTAATAAATTATTATAGCCATAATAATAATATATAATAATGTTGTATATAGCATATGTGTTGAAAATTTTACAATAGTTTACTACTTTACATTTTTATACAAATAAAAAAAACGGCTTTATCCTGATCAAACTGCCACTTGTCACAGTTGTCTCATTAAAATTAAAAGTTTCAATATAAAATAAAGGAGAAAAAAAGTGATGTGTATTGACTGAGTACAGTAGTATAAAAACGACTCTAACCTACTGCACTTTAGTCCTACTACATTCATTCATAGTGCATATATAGTGGCACGATATATTAAAATTAAATTGATTTACCACCTGACCACACTTTCAATATGTACTGTATTCCCAAATAAAAAAATCTCTTAATATTTTTGATTTTCAATGCTCGCCTACAAGGGACCAGACGGAATCACTGATTTAAAACAAACTATTAATGAAGTTAGGTTCCCACTGTTTCCCTATTTGCAAAGACCATCAAAAGACAAAGTCGAAGGAACAATGGAAAACAATACATTGTTTGACACACACACAATGCTTCATGAAAAATACGGAATAAAATTTTTAAAGTTCACACGCGGAGCGATGTGGGATGAACTTTGTATTTCATTTTCATTCAACTAGGATCCATGGACGATTCAATAAGTTTGCTGCTGTTTTGAGAAATATCATCTTTGTCACTACATCTCGAATTTGATTTTTTTTCTCCGTTATTTGTACTCACGTCCACCGAATTTGAACTTACACGAGACGAGTCCTGTTGCTGCTGCTGCCGCCGAATGGATCGGTTTGTATGTGGCCCATCGTAGTCATGATCTCCGATGACAACTGACATGGAATTTTCCTCCTCCAGAAGCTTTTCCGAACGTTCCATATTAGCACGCTTCTCTGCCTCAGTCTGTGGATTAGTTGTTTTTGTGTGGGGGGTGGGTGAAGCGATCCGTCCTTTCCCCAGTGACGTACCATCTAGTTTTCCGGTGGTAACTGTTATTTTATCTTTATTCTTGTCGTCTGAGAGTGTAATCTTCTTTACTTCAGCATTAATTTTTGCACTACTATTATTCGTAGCAGTATTTTTATGTACATTATCCTCACAATACACAGTAGTGTGATTGCTATTGACGACATTATTGTTGTTGCTAATTTTGGTATTAACGATTTTAATACTATTACTCGTGCAATTGATATTGTTGGAAGGGGGAGGATTATTAGCATTCGCACTCTTGTCGTTAAAATTGTCATTATCATTATCATCTGTGGTGATGACGACTTCGTCAACATCAATTATTGGAACAATAGACACTTTCCTCTTTCGTCCCCGAGTAGACACCTTTTTCACTTGCACTAATGTTGTCTTATTGTGTTCTGGGACGGGAGGGATGTCTACAGATCGTTTCCTGGCACTTACATTTGTTGTACTTCTTCCTCGACCACGTCCCCTTCCACGGCCCCTCCCAACTGTCCCTGTAGTATTTCCATGTGGTGTTCCGGATGTTGATTTGCCTTGATTCCTTTGCGTATGTAGGGATGCTTTCACATTTTGGGCTGTTCTAATCCGCCTTCTGGGTTTACCTCGAACTGGTTGTACGCTCACAGGGCGATGATCACTAAGATCCTCCTCAGCTTTCTCATCCCCACCGTCGTCATCGGACTCCTTATCCTCATCACTGTCCGACTCAGTCTCCGTTTCTTTGGATGCTTTCCTTCCATTTCTTCTCGTGGGTTTCTCAGCCTTCTTGTCGCTTTCTTGACGCTCTCGAATATTATCACTGCTGTTGTCGGCAGAGGTTTTTTGAAGTCTTGCGACTGGATTGAGGACGTACCATCCCCTAGGTACTAATTTACTCTCATTTCCAATCTCTGTCACTACAATTCGGACGCAACCAACTTGAATCCGGCTTCCTCTCTCCAAATAAGCTGAGCCTTCCATACTCTCCCACATTTGGTGCGCATTTCGGTCTCGACACTGACAAGAGTTAGAATTCTGAAGAAAAAAAACAACCAAAAATACAGTAACAAATATAATTATCACAGTATTCAATTAATAAGCAATATAAGAACTTCAATATTTTGAAACTTTGTTCTAAATCCTGTTAAAGATTTACCTGCAAAATCTCTCTCCATCTTGATTTCATTGACCTAATATTATCATTCATATAGGATGAAGGGAGACGGACGTTTTCTTGTAATGGAGCTGCCTTATTGCTGGAAGTCTTACTTTTAGGATCGCAGCCATATGGAACTTTGTTGACAATGGTCCCGTTTGGACTGTAGTTAATGAGTTCCCAGCGGCTACCCACGTAGTCATAGTAAATACAACAGTGCTCATCCGTTACACTCTCGCAGGATGAGTAACTGAGTAGATTCAGTTCCACATTTCCCCTCCCAACCATTATTTGACCATCTTTAAATGTTAACTCCTTCTGACAATTTAGTATTCGTAGTTTTATATAAGGCACTGGAATTTCAATCCTACTGTCGCGACTCAATCCCAGTTTTTCCTCCTGCAAATTTGTTGTAGTTGAAAATAAATACATAATTTAATGTTCAAAATGTCACACAAACTCATCTAGGGCAAGGAGTAAAAAGAAGCAATATTTTTGGAGACGTACCTCAACTTTTTCCCTTGGCATCGATCCATCATTGATATCCATGAGATGATCATCGCTAAAGAACTTTCGTTTATCTGAACCACCTGATTTTCCACGCTCTTCATTGCCGTGGACAGACGTGGGGACGAGTTGAGGAGGTGAATCAATGTCAAAATTATCACCACCATTGAGATTCATAAAGTTAGTTTCATTTTCATGTAGTGAGTTACTCCTACTATTCCTATTGCTTGAATTGCTATTGGCATTGTTGGCATTGTGATTATTAGTACTCTCCATCGTTTCAGTGCATCTTAATTCACGAACTTTTTGAGCAGCTAAAAACATAATTGTATCTAAATCAAGCCCTTCGAGCACATCCTCCTCTTCTGCTTTGCTCTTTTCCTTCTTCACTTCTTCAAACTTCCTTTCTAAATTGGCCTTTTTCGTAACTTGTAGCTCTTCTTTTAGTTTTGCACTCGTTGCTCTTTCAAGATCGTTCAGCTCATTTGGAGTTGGAGCAATTTTCTCGTTATTTATGCCGGCATTCACAACTATAGTAGAAGGAGGAGGTTGAGAAGGGGGAACAGGTGTAGGGAGAGGTAATGTATGAAGTTGCTGGGCAGCTATCTGGGCTAATACGTCAAGAGGAGTACAAGAGGGAGAATTTGGGCTCTCAATTTTAGCCACATCCTTGTCAGTTTCCATTTCCTATAATAGTAACAATAATTAATCCGAATTAGCCATATTACATAATGTGACGTCCATGTTTAGATACATGTACGGCATTCGAATACAACTATGAAATCACTTAGAAAAACGTCTTACTAGGTCAACGACAGGGTGCTCTACAAAAGGTATTTCATCCAGCTTTGGCCATTCAGGTAAACTTTCATTATCATCCTCTGCTGTGTAACAATGTACGATTGCCCCCGGCACCTAAATAAATAAAAAGTAACATCACCAACGCTACAAACTTCATACTTCCAGTGCAGTTGACTAATTTTCTGGCTTTAATGCAGAATGCAGAATGAGTAGAGAAAGAATAGAGAAAGGTGCAAACCTTAGTAAAATCCTTGCCCCTGATTGGAACTTTGGATCGGAAATAGGAAAACTTTGCCCTCTGGGTCTTCGTTACAAACCTCAGTGCAACTTGGATTGGGTCAATGGGCTGTTTTGCATAATCGTACAATCTGACACGCTCAGTCAGTGATAATGACTTTAATCTCTTGTGCTCGAGGGTGGGTTCAGGGTGTAAGTGGCACAGCCACCTACCCTGAGGAATTCCCGTCAACGGAGGATTTAAACATTCGAAATGGAAGAATGCTGAGCATGCATCGCATTTTATCATCGGACCACGTCGACATGATCTGGAAAACAAAAAAAAATAGTTATATAAAAGATTAAAACTCTCGAAATGATTTGCGACTGATATATTATAAGAATGTATGTATATATGAAAAACTATGATCCTTACATGTCGCAAACGAAGCAAACGATAATGGGAGAAGGCACCATCCCGTTTTCCGTTTCAATTACTTGCTTATTTGCTGCTTTCGACGCACCTTTTTTCACTGCTGGTCTTGGGGCTCCTATGTGGTCAAATTTAAACAAAAACCTAATGTTACACAGAGAGCCTAATTTATAAGCCTACTAATAAAATAAATCACTCGTGAGTGATTGTGGAGTGATAAACTTGCCTGGAAATTGGGAAGCTCCGTATTCCATAAGATATTTAGGAAGAACAAATTGTTCAGGGTTCAATTTCTTTGCCCACTCCACTGCTTGATTAAAAAACTTCTCCACAACTTTACCGTCCTTCCCATTAATACGCTTAGCCTTTTCACTCAGTGCTGGCTTCTTCGAGGGTGGCTCTGCTGGGATGGGTGGAGCAGCTCTCTTTTTTCCAGCTCGCCGATTTATTGGCTGTAGTTTACGGCTTGTGCCTTCTTCATTAACACCTTCACCCTTCATTTTACAATCCCGTAACCATTATTAAATTAAGTGTATAAATGAACGTGTAAATCCTACTAGCAACTATGAAACTGTGAGTTTTATATGCCTCTTGCAACATCGTGCAAGTCACATAGGAAGGAGCAACTTAAAGGAAAAGAGCGAGTAGTATTACCTGAGTACTTTGGCATCTATGACAACGCCAGTCTCCAGCTGGAATCTGTTCATAATCTAATGGAGGATTGACACACATAAGATGAAAGGATGCACTACAAGTGTCGCAACATAGTAGATCTCCAGCTTCATGACAAGCATCACATGTATCATGATTATGACCTCGCCCCGGCCGTCTAAAATAAGGATGCTTATTATTTGTTCTCGTTCTAGATGTAGTTGGGGCTGCTATTAAGGCTTGAATTTGCTACAGAGAAAAAAAAACTATTAGGGAAGAATCGAACGCAAACAAATTAGTGCAGTCATTAGTCAGGGCAAAAACCAAAAAAAAACAAACAAAAGTGACTTAGCTAAAAGTTATAATTTCAAACTTGAATACCTATACATGGTGATGACTAGTCAAGTAAAACTGGAAAAGAACTACTTACAGCCATTAAACCTGACGAGTCGTAATTCATGATGAAGTAATGCCCCCGTGGCTTCCCGTCTGCTTCAGCACCAAATAAATTTCAGGACGACGATGTCAAAATCTATAATAATATTATAATTCACTTTATAGCAACAATAAATGAGAGACTCCAGAAAATCAACATCCTAAAGTAGGTTGTAGGTAAAACAATATTATAGATATTAATTTGTAAATGGTAAGTTATTCCGGGATCTGGTTTCTCTTACTGTGTATATTCTAACACTTCTACATACGATGTACGACGACTTGGGCTGGTTCTTCCTTGTTGCTTGTGGACAGGGTACAGAGAGCGGAGTTTTTCTGACTGACTGATGGCAGGCCTTTTAAGCTACACACAGCTACGATACAAATTACGAAAATCCTATCGATTATTTGTAATTTCAAATTTTTATTTCGCCCTTAATACGAAATACTTCCTTTGACGACGAACAATAACGAAGAGCGAATGAAAATTTCTATTAAAAAAAAACAACTATACAGAAAGAAGAACAGCACACTTCTTGTGTCTTGTAGTCTAAAAACTTTCGAGTTTAATTCAGATCTAAACTTGTTGGGAAATGCTGGAAACGTGAAGAACCCATGAATATGTAATTACGTATGATGACGGCGAAAATATTCGTAAACTACATTCAAGATTGAAGGTAGAATTCCTATTTGATGTTTGAAAACCAACTTAATTAATGAATAGTCAAGGAATAGTCAATAGTGATAGTAAAGACACTAAAGATTCCACAGCAAGCAATGATACACGAAGAAACGAACCCATTTAATTACCACCATCACTCACTTTTCTACACTGAACTAATGACTAACAACTAATCATAATCATCCTTCTTCCAATCTCCCCGTTTGTTTATCTCACTAAACAAAATTAACTGTTTAGTTCCAGCACTAACTGTTCAGTTATCATCTTCAATGATCGAGACAGAATACCACGGACCAACGTTTAAATTGTACTTAGACAATAATGCAAATTCCAACTCAAAAAGTTAAAATTTAAATCAAGTTTCGCGAAAGTCAAAAGTATTCAAGAGATTATTGATTCATGGAATTAACGACTTAATTGACTTCAGAGTTTAGCTGAAGTGGAAAGATAATAGGGGGGACAAAAAAAGGAATAAAGTTGAACTAATAAAAAGGTTTGGTTTTTAGTAGTAGATGGGAAATTGGGAAATATAGGAATAAGTGGAAGTTCTGTGAGGAGCATTTCTGGATTCTGGGTAGTCTTTTAATTTAACTTATTGTGGATTCTGCTGGTCCTTCTTCTTTACCTGCTATATCAAATAATGTTCGCTGTATATTCTGTGCTGAACTGTTGAAGAACTGATCATCATCAGAGTGATCAGAGATTTTGTGTTGTAGTAGTAGTGTGTGTGGAATTGTGGATGAGAGTTTTTCGTTGCAGTTTTGTTCGAGATCGAGACGACTGAAGACGAAGAGAGAGATGAGATGAGAGATGAAATGAGAGTTTGACTTGTAAGAAGACTCTTGGCCAAGTTTAGACGAGGATATGAAAATATTATATGAGATAGCCAGAATTAAATAAAGGCAGTAAAAATTTCGCTCTCCTTGGATTCGGTGTCTGAGAGGCTCATTGAGACCGCGCGTATTTCAAAACATAACGAAGGAGGCAAGGACACAATTGTGACAACTAGCCCCGAAAACCCCAAATTATTAATTACCTCTCCCCATCCCCAAATCCCCACCATCATCCCGCAGTCAAATTAAATCCCAATGCTGGACAGCATTTTAGTCCATCGAATATTTAAGTACATAAATAAATCCAATTATTACGACTACGACCATGACCAGGACCAGTGCGCAGTGCTCTGTGTAGTATGTAGTCCCCTGCAAAAACTGCAAATCGGGAATTTAATGAGAATGCAAAATGGAAGGAATCTAGGTCAATCCAAAAACCAATAATGATTTGATGATTTTTCGAATTTTTTAAAAGGAATTTGCCAATATTTCGATTTTTCGATAGGTAAAATAGTAGTTCCACATTCTGCACTAAAATATTCGTAGGATACGAAGGAAAATCCAGAACTTTAAATGATAAACCCTGCCCACACTGCGCCACTGGGCCCAATGCTCAAAGTCGGAATTGGCTTTGAAAGGTGGGAATACGCGAACGGGAAAGGGAGCTATACAATTTGCTGCGCTCTGGTTCTTGGTTTTTTTTTGTTATTTTGTTTTGTCTAGTGGTGAATGAAATTTTATGAAATGGCTCGGTTGTAACAACAACAACAAAAAATGAATGAATAGGATCTGCTGCACGCTTGGAAAATATCTTAGAATCTTGTACGAATGGGGCTGACAGGTTTATCAGTAAATTTTACCCGTATTCAAAAGTGACTAAAAATTTGGTGAGTTCCTACTCTTACTTACTTTACTTATTTACTCCTCACCTTGCGTCTTACCTACTTATCAGTAAATTTTAAATTTTAAAATATTTGAGAGTGGGGAAGTGGTTAATCCCGTGTAGCAGCGCTGTTGTTAATAAACCCAACAGCAAATCTGTTAAAATCTACAGTAAGCCTGTTACAGCATTTAACTATGTTGTATGCTAAACTAGTGGCTCATTTGTAAATGTGTTGCGTCAGTCCAGTGGTTAAGGCTGAAAGGTACCTATGCCGAAGGTTGCGGTTTCGAATCTAACTTTTGTTGTTAATTTTTAACTAATTACATCATTCCACAGGATTAGCTGTTGGGTGATCTAACAGTGATTTCGGTAAGTCAGGATAACAGGATTATCGGTAAATATCTAACTGAAATTCCTGTTGACCGCGGTTAACAGCTTTTACTGTGGATGTCGGAGTAATAGTGAAATCAGTTACAAAAAATTAACATTAAAGTAAAGTATTCACCCATATTTTTCTAAGCGTGTGTGATTGTCGAGCTATCTCAGCTCCAATAATTTACAGCATACATAGTTTTCAAATCCAATTTAGCTTGTATACTAGTGTTTGTCATTTTCATTTGTGGTCATGGCAGCTTTATTGCTTGATTTCAAAATCTGTTACGAGTCGTATTCGTATAGTTCAAGTATTGTATACCCTCTACATAATAATAATAAAATGAAGACACTACAGTATTTACTAATCGTAGTATCTGTCTATATTCCACTATTTTCTATATCATACTAATCACAAAGCCGTTACGTTATTTATAACTGGGCTTATCATTCTTTTAAAACTAGTCAGGTTATTAGTGGCTATACAGACTATGAAAGTAGCTGTGTTGAAGACTTCGTTGTTTATAGGGTATTTCTTACATAATATAGTATTACACATTTTTCCTGGGTTGAAAGTTTTGAAACGCGATTATAGTTTTTATTATTATTGTACTATTTTCGCTCCTTTCAGGATTGTCTTCTGATTTTTCCTGAAGCTGGTGATTGATCATTGTACTTCCAGTGTAATTACATAATAGGTACTAATTGTAACAATATCATTTATTTGAAGGAGGAGGAGGAGGAAAGACTTGACGGAAAGTCCTATCCATGATGTAGTCTACAAGGTGGTCAATGGGTTTGACAATGAAAGGAATGCTTCCGATCCCCACAGCCACTGTCGCCCATTTTTGAACCGGTGTGCTTAATTTCGTTTTCTTGAGTAGAAATAAAGATAGTGTACAGAGTCTGTTAATAGTGTAGCCAGGAATAGAAACCTGTAAAACCAAAAAGTTAAAATAAACGAAAAGGGCGTATACAGCTGATCCGAATTTCAAAATTCTGTGTAATGAGAACTGTGGTCGCACCGAAGCTAGGGTCTGCCATAAAAGTGTGTCTGCGGCTGTCGTAACAATTAACGAATTAGTGACATCTTTTCTCTGAAAACAAAATTAATATTCGGTCCAATAATCATTATACCATATATATTCTTACGAAGCGGTTCTGGAGAACATTATATAAGGTACCTTGGACATTTTATTCGTCTTATCGACTGTGTCAGCTAGGCAGTATCCGAAAGCAATTGCATATGAGGCACGGACAACGTTGACATGAACTAAGGACCTGAAACTTTCTCCCTGTAAAGAATTTTTTATGATCCTCAAAAAATATTTAGTTCATCCCATTCAAAACTAATACCAGTTAAAATGATTTTTGTGGATTTTACAAATAAAATTCAATATTCGTACCACTTCATTTGCATAACCTGAAAAAATAAAAAGATAAAAATTTTAGTTCCAGACACACTGACCAACATTACACGATCAACTATCGTTTTAGGTCTTGTTTGTTATTATTTAATCAAAAGGCTACAGGCATCCCAAAGCACATACAAGCATATAATTTAAAAGATATCAATAAAGCATTATTGGGTAGGAATTGGTTAATGTTAATTTACCGAGTAGTCGGACGGGTGTATCACGCCAAATATCCACCTCTCCAGACTTTCCCGTGTCTGAAGACATGCTTATATTTTGAGTATTTTTTTCTTTGGTGTCGGTGTCGGTAATCTCAAATCTCAGTCGTCCAACTAGTAAGAAACGGGAACACAATTTTTCCTGAACTGGTCTCTGATCGATCAGACTCCAAAAATCTAGAATCAATGATTAATTTTCATGTGTTAAATAAATGCAACAACTACAAGGACAACTAACGACAAAATTTCGATTTTAAAGCACACAAAATAGTACGCACCAGTAGTAGTAAATTATTAATGATAGCATAAAATATAATTAGCAAATATATATATATATGAAATTATACATTTCTAATTTCTACTAACATCAGTCATAAGTACAACCAACGGTATACTACTTACTTTGCTTTGAGCTATAGATGAGAATTATTTTCGATCTTGCAAAAAACTTGGCAAGGACATTTACTTGTTTTAAGCTGACGCTTCGCTTCAAAGTCAAAGAATACACACAATACAAATACAACAAAAACTAAACCGACAACAAGAAAGCACGAATTGCGAATGAGGTACGTAGAGAGAGGTACAAAGGTCAAAGGTACACAAATGAGATCCTACTAGAGTAGTCAGTAATAGCTGCGCTAGGCATTCTTATAGCTACAATTAGAATATTAGAATGAATAACTATCACATAATATGTAAACTGCAACTGCAAACACTGCCAACTGCAGTCTGCAGATAAATCTCTTGAAAGTACCTAATTTGTTTTTTTTCTAATTTGATTCTACTCTACGATGACAAAATCATGGTTGATGATGGTGTTTTTTGGACGTCCCACTTTCCTGACTCCTGACTACTATGTTTATCTAGACAAAATCTAGATTCTAGAATCTAGAAGGTACCTCAGTATTTATATTTGTTTGCACATTTGATTGTGCTACACCGCAAACCGCAAAGTGCAAATGCAAAGAAGTGGCACCTGCATGCATGTATTGTAGATTGCAATTTATATTATTATGCAATTTTGCCCATAGTTTGCATAAGAAGAAACTTGAAGTAAAACTGATCACCCATGGCTCCATGCTTTTAGCGCCAAAGGAATAATTTCATTGCTTATTGCTTTGGGGCTGGGCTCACCCGATTCAATGGCTCCCTCACGGTCTTCTAAACTCATTAGGGATCGTCCACAAATTATGTTATCCGATTATTAGATCTACTTGGACACTGATGACATCCCATGTTAAAGTCAGCCATTTACACAATGGTTAAGGTGGTGGTGGTGAAAATTGGGATTTTTCCATGACGTCATTTTTGGACGACCCTTTATAAATTATGAGCTTATCATTTTTGAGCTTTGGGTAATTAGTAAACGTGTATTAACAAAGTATGTTATGTTCATTGTAGGAATTTCATATATAAAAATAGCTTCCTGAAGTCCTGAACTAGAATATCGTGAATTTTTTTACACTAAAAACTAATCAAAAGTTTAATTAAATGTCTTGAGCGGCATTTAATCTCCTTCTACTCATTATTATTTTAATTGAATGCAAAATTGTTTTTGTTTTATGTAAACACAAAGGAAATAATGATCAGTAATTGTATTATAGCACGATGATCCTGCAAAAAGGGCTATTAAAACATGCATATTTAAAATTCTCTATAAAATCATAGTTTGAGAGAAAGTGAGAAAGCATAAAAAACAAAAAAACTACCATAATAATATTCACAATAAAAGGAAGAGATTCTTGGCAAAACAGGTTAAGTCCATTTTCTCCAAAAATTAGAAAATTTGCTTTATAACATGTACTATCCAACTATGTAGACACGCTACTGCGTTGCATATATAGTTAAGGTCAAAGTTTAACCACGCCAATTTTAAAATAAAGTAGCCAAAATTTCGTGTTTGTTTGGCAAAACGGGATAAGTCCACCTGAATTAAACCTGTATTTCCGATTCAACACTAGTTTCTGAATGAATTCGTAGTTTATAGAAGGCAACAAATTGCCGTGTGCGTAATTTGTTTTGTGCGAGAAAAAGTTTAATAGTAAAAAAGATAGCTTGGTTTCACTCAATACGATTAAAATTTCAGCTCATAGAATTTTTAATCCATGTTAAGTTACTACTGATTTCGAGGCAAAACCTGTTCGAAAATTTAAACTTTTGAAAACTTTCTAAAATATTCCAGAGTAAAAGCCTAGATTTATCAAGGCATATAAAATATATTTTATATGCCTTGAGATTTATGAAACCACTTTTGTAATAGGGCTTCGTCAGTCACAGTATCTACAGAAGAATAAAAAGGAGTTCAAAAAAAATAATTCTATGTCACCTTTTATTTAATAGTTGACGCGTTTTGTCAAAAGACTCGTCATGTGTAAAGAATCAAGAATCTGCAAGTCCATACGAGAGGAGAAGTGGGGCCAATTCACGGTTTCTATTAATCGTATACTTGTACAGGTAATAAACGAGAGGCACACGACAGCTTCCTAACTTGTCATACGTATGTCCTATACGTTGTCCGTTATCCCCTCAGATGTTTTCACAATATTATCCTCCAATGCCTATAATGCCTACAACAACTTGAAAAGTTCAAGGTGTGAATTTTTCCAGACATACTTAAATTCGATAGCGTCGATCCTTTGATGCAGCCAAATTATGAGACACCAGTAATAACCATGACCGCATATAATAGCTAACTGTCCAGAAAACACAATTTTGTAAAATACTTTGTTGCTTATAACGTGAGGAAATTATATCGTATCCATGTTTTCAACATTATGACATATCGTCTGCGAAGAACCAAAATGACCCATATCCATTTGTAGCTACAAACAATATCCACTATCTTAAAAAATATTGAAATATGACTTGAAATCATGTAAATAGAACATTTTGATCTTTTTAAAAAACATGTAAATAGAACATTTTGCACTTTTCAAAAACATGTATATAGAACATTTTGCACTTTTCAAAAACATGCAAATAGAACATTTTCCCTTTTTTGAAACAAACAAACAGAACATTTTACGTTTTTGAAAACCTCCTAATTAACATTTTTCATTTTACGCATGTTTCCCATTTTGTTTTTATGACATAGCTCATTTTGATTCTAGCTTAAATTGGATATGGGTCATTTTGGTTCTTTCCCGACGATATAGTACGATGTTAAGCTTTCTTTTTTTTGGAGTGGTACCGAGATTTGGGGAGATATTATTATTGATCCCTCGTTCGTTGATTCGGTTAATCAGAAATAATGCTGACAATCCTTGGTCTTGAGTCTTAGCATCTTTCCTTGTTGTCCGCTATGTCTTGCTTACGTAAAATTAGAACAAGAATCGATGGAGAAAGTAGTTCAGGTTCAGGGGTAAATTGCAGTACAGATATATTACCAATGTATCATAAACATTCTGATGGTGTTTATATAATATGGTCTGGCCTGTTCCACACTCTTAACTACGTTGACTTTCTTTTTACTTTTCTCATTTTCTTTACAATCCAAAAAGAGCTGTGGTACTTCTCCTCCGATGCCGTGATGCCTGCAGAGCAGAGCCCATTACCGTTTCACAATGTAATTTGTGTTAGCTTCCTTTGTTATCCCCTGTCCCTAATACTTTCCCGCTTCCTTCATTGGCACACATTACTGTCTCTCCACGTCCAATTCTAATCAGTGTAATGGTGGATGTTGATGGACTAGAAGAAACCGAAACCCTGACCTAAATTATTATGTATATAGATAGGTGCTTGATTCAGTTCGCGGCATGAAATTATTGGGGCTGAATAAATATACTCAATCAATTTTTAATTGCTACAGAACAGAAGCGTATCGTAGCGTATACACAGGTTTAAAGGAAGATCGATCGACCTATACCTATATGGTGATGTAATTATATGGAGAGTGAATGAGTGAAGGAATTTTTATGCATAGGTAACTTTTATTAGTGGGATAGTAGATAGAACAAGACAGCAGTAACTATTTATTCTTCTTCCTGTACTGTGGACTTACTGGGACTAGATGGATGGATGGATGCCTATACCTCACTATATAGTTGGTGTTAGTGACGACCTCCTCTCCGGTGTCCGGTTGGAGCTCCGTTCGTCGGCAACTACATTTTTGTCGGGGCCATATCGCTCAAAAATTCTCCATTCGCCGGAGCCGGGGAAATAGTAGTAATGGAGGTATATGCACGAAAGTACTGTAAATGTATATGTAAATTGTAACCCATTATAGTTGGTCAATAAATATCCCTAGGCAAAATAAGTGAGAATTTTACGCTAGTAGTGCTTACAATTTTGTGAACAAAATCCAGTTTAATATCATGAAATGATGAGTGAGGAATCAAAACTATCCATATTCAAATAATTAAGCTAGAATTTAAGAAGCTGTGTGAAAAAACGATGAATGAGATAATATATTAATTACTTACGTGGTTTTGAAAGATATAAAATGTTTTATTTGAAATTTTTTTGAAAGTGAAAAATAGTCTATTTGGATGCTTTTTAAAAGTGCAAAATAGTCTATTTGAATGTTTTTGAAAACCGCAAATATTCTATTTTACATATTTTTGAAAAGTTTGAAATGTTCTATATATTTACATGTTTTTGAAAAGTGCAAAGGATTTTATCTGGATGTTTTTGAAAAGTGCAAAATATTCTATTTATGTATTTTTGAAAAGCGCAATAAATATTCAATTTTCATGTTTTCTAAATTAAGCAATACATTATATTCGCTTATAATCGCAAGCTTTAACAGCCGCACTATCTAATTCGGTGGCCTTTTCTATTCTATACTATCTTCTTTCCTTCGTTCAAAGCTGTGCATTCACCGAGTCTCCATTCATATGGTTTACTCTAGAATACATTCAGCATACAGCAATACAGTGCCGTGATGGGTGTTATGCCTTCAGGCGGCTATACTGTTACAATCAATCAATCATCAATCATCAATCAATCATATTCGCATATTTTTGAAAAGTACGAAATATTATTCTGACAAGTTTTTAGAAATTTTCAAAATATTTTAAAGTTTTGTACATAGTTCACTCCGTTTTTAGCTGAAAATGAATGTGGGTTGTTTTGATTTTTCACTCACGATATCCATTTACGCCTACCTACATACTGGTAACCGGTAGCCGGAATGAAACCAATAAGTGAAACAAACTCAATTGAATATCCTTATAATAATAGTAATAATGAATTATTATAGCTTTTATTTGATTTTATTATTTTTTATTCTTGTTATTATCGATTACTCTCAGTAGAATGCAGATATTAAATAGTAAACATCACAGACACAGACCTAAAATGTATTATTTTTTTTACATCTAATAATAATAGTTAATTATTATAATGTACACTTAATTTTTATTAATTTATACAACTAATAAAAATCCTAAAAGCTACGATATTATTTTCATTATTGTGAGTTCTGATAGTGGTAACTAATATTACGGTATTCATTATTTTATATTGTATAGTATACTTATATGGGATCATTATAAATACGCTAAAGACCAAATACATAGTGTCTTCGTACATATCATATATTCACAATATCCTTAATGCATGTGTTTTAGTACAATGTTAAATGTATTCTATTTAATGTATCGGATTTATTAGTTAGTGCTACTATATTGTACTCTAAGTATACGCACACGTATGCATGTATTTTTTTTATAGATAATAGATATAGTAACAAATAACAACCCATTTAAATCATTATTTACATTCTATATATACGCATCTACTTTAAACGTATCTACCTAATTATGTCATCATGATGTATATAGTAATGCTGAATTTATTACTTAACACCAGGGGGTGGGGTCGGGGTGGGGGTGGGGGTGGGGAATGTTACCATTTCCAAGTATGTACTTATGTCTTGTGTACTCTTTTCATTTTTGGAGATCTTCCTCAACCTGTATTTAGGGGATCGTCCATAAATGATGTCACGGGTGGTAGGGTCCATGGGGTTACTACCAGGATATTGATGACATCCCATGGCAAAGTTATCCATTTACGCAATGGTTAAGCTTATGACAGGGGGTTCATTTGATGACATAATTTATGGACGAGCCCTGATAGAGTCACTTAGCACTACTACACTACATATATCCTGAACAATTCAATACTCAACCACTGTCAACACTATTTAAGCATGTCAATCCTCTTCCAGTATTTTCTTAATTTTTTTGTCTTTTTTCGTTTTATTTTCCGGCCTCACCAACTATTCAAAGTGCGTTTGAATAATGACGAGGGTTTTTTCTTATACGATTAAATTTCAATTTTTCTATAAGTATAGTGCAATGTATAGTAAGCCATTATTATGTACATCCATGGAAGTTTAATTAGCGTTTAATTCCGTCTAAAAGTGTGTGTGTAGCTCATAGTAATCATATTTAATGCTATTACAATAGGACGAGGATAAAAGTAGGAGAATGTGGAGAAGAGAGGCACTCACAATTTTACGATATTAAATTTCTTTTACTTAACAAACACAATATTTTACACGTGAGTTAACTCTGCAAGCAATTAACCGTATGATAATTTATGCAGTTTTGTGTCTATGTACACGACCTATATAGCATGACAGCATAGTATATATAAGTATAATATATGACTGGCCGTTCGCTGTATTATGTGTTATGTGTAGTATGTGTGTGGATATATTTACAAAATTTGAAACTTATTGATAGTCCAACTCGCCTTTTTAAGCTGACAGTCTCGTACTTTTTGGTATACTCACTGAAAGCTTGAAAATATCAAAATTAATAAATCATATGAGAATATAATTATGTAAAAATTTGAACATTGTACATATAGTTTTAGAATACAAACTTTTGTTATAGTTGCAATATTCTATCCATTATATATATAGTATATATGTTTTTAAATGTGTTTATACTTCTTTTTACAGTTACAACAGGTGAGACAGAACAGAGCACTATGCATAGAGAGTGAGTGTCGTAATCTTAACGTACCTAGGTAATTTTAAAGCTCATTCATTAAAATTTACAAATGTGTGCGAGATAAAGGTGTCGAATTACTAATACATAAGCAATAGCAATATTTTTAGCTTTACAATAATTACAAGGTTTACATACGTAGGGTTGCTTGCTATATGTTTTTTTTAGTAAGAGGCATTCTTGTGAGTTAAACATTCAGAAAAAAAAACAGAATCAATCACGATACTTAATTTCCATTTGTTAAGCAATAATATTTCAATTAATATACACATTAATTAAGTATGTCGATTTCGAATAGTATTAATTAAATTATTAATCACCGTTAAAATAACAACCGTTAATAAAACATTCCGCTCAACGGAAATTCTAAATTTTTCCAATGATTCAAGAATTATTTCTGGAGATGTTTTTTGAAATGTCAAAATTCGAAAGTTCGACTTCGACAAGAAACCAATTAAAGTATTTGTTAACAATCGCAATTATCGGCATTCGTACTTTAAAACTCATGGATACAAACATGGAGATTAAACATTGAATGGAATTACCTATACCATATAATATCATATACCTAGCTTAATATAGAGTATAGGTGGTGGTGGGTATATGAATTTTTGAATTTTATAGATAATGTAACTTAAACAGTAATAAACGGATTAATTATGTTATTTATTTGTATGCTTAGTTATATGTACACAAACAGATAGAGCCGAGAATTCCATATTTTCCTATACGAAATCTCTGGGCTTCGTAGTAGGTAGGTAACATATCACCGTCACAGTAGTTTTTTTTTCTTCTTCTTCTTCTTCTTCTTTCCTCACCAAAAATTTTGGCAAATCAGCATAGCATTATTTTTTTAAACCATAATAATAATGTATTATATAATTATTACCAACAAAAGAATCAAGTCTTTTATTGGTAGTACCTACCTATCTACCTACCTACCTACATCCTCGTACCGTCGTACTTAAAAAAAATCTACAATCTACACAAGAACAACCATTAAATTTTAGCCTATAGATATATGCAGTGTATTTAGTGTGCACAAGTTGTAATAATTATTTAATAATTAATTAATTGTACAATACAATGACACACGCCACAAGTGCATATGTCATACTACATAGTTTTCTACTAATAATTACAGCATTATTAAAAGTTGAAATTAAAAGCCACTGACTAGAACGCCTTTCTAGTGCCAAAAACGAATTACAGTGCACTCCCTACGGATATTCTCTACGTACCTTAAAAATACTTAGGTGTTACTTACTTAATTAACGGTAATTCTGCCGTAATTTCTAATGTATTGCACATGCATCCCAATCCCACCTACGTGTGCCTTCGAGAACACATGATTATTTCCAACTTTTTTCCCGAATTTTGTGTAGACTTTTGACATGGGAAGGGAAGGAACTAAGGAAGGATATAATATTTGAAGCGAAAAAAGTAAAAAAAAATGAATGTGAAAGATTAACAAAAAAAATGACTCCATGACAGAAAGCCCACAGGCAAAAAACACTACTACACAGTAAACAATGCAGAACCTTGAAATTTTGAAGTGTCATTTGAATTTACATGTAAAATGTAGGAAAATGTGAACCCTCCATGTTCCATATCCTATTAGTCGAAAATATAATATACAAATGACATAAAAGAAAAGAGCAACTGGATTGACATGACGACGACGACACGCATTGAAGAGCCTTGACATGGTGACAGTAAATTATTCTGTGTTGTTTGCAGAATAATATGTATAGTCAATATAAAAGGGAAGCCCGGAGAACGGAGAAGATAAGAAAAGAAGAAGTAGGGGGAAGAGAGGGGAAGTCATCCGCAGATAGGATGTAGTACTTTTGTACTGGTACTGGTAACGGTAACGGTTGTGGTTTGTGGTTCTACGCTTCCGTGACTCAATGGCCATATGGCCATGACCATGGCCGTCCATGGTTTGGCCTAGTTCTATACACTGATGAGATGTGATGAGACAGGAGAGAGGGTTGTATATTGGTAGGTTCATGTGTTTGATGTGAAGACTCAAAGTGGACGATATCCGTTTTTTAGCTCCAGACTGAATGGGAAATACGATTTATTTTCACTTTTCGAAAAGATGTAAATAGAACTTTTTTAAACTGTTCGAAAACTTGTTAGTAACACGATTTGAAAATTTCAAAAACACGTAAATCAAAATTTAGAACATTTCGAAAACACTTTAAAAAAATTTTGAACTTTTCGAAAACACGTAAATAAAAATTTGGAACATTTCGAAAACATGTACATAAAACATTTTGACCATTTCGAAAACAGGTAAAAAAAATATTTTAAACATTTCGAAAATACGTAAATAAAACATTTTGCACATTTCGAAAACTCGTAAATAAAACATTTTGCACATTTCGAAAATACGTAAATAAAATATTTTTGACATTTCGAAAAACGCTAATAAAAAATTTAGAACATTTGTAACATTTCGAAAACACTTAAATAAAAAATCTTGCCCACTTTTCGAAAACTCGCATATAAAACATTTTGCACATTTCGAAAAAACGTAAATAAAACATTTTGCAAATTTCGAAAACAGTTAACAAAACATTTTGACCATTTCGAAAAAAAGTAATTTAAATAAAATTTGACGCATCTATCTCCTTTATTTTTTATTTGTTTACATTTTAATCCTAGCTTAAATTGGATATCGGCCGTTTTGATTCTTCCCTCTCAATATGTAGACTGTACAGGCATGTAAATAATAATATACTAAAAGTTGACTCAGTTTTGTTTGAGTTTGTTAGACTCCAACTGACTCGTGAAGAGACCAATATGACAGAGTTGTAGGAAGTTCTTTTTGGAATCGGATCCGTCGTTAACTCGCAACAGTGGAGCATCTTCACTCACTCACTTTCCGTGTACATACCACATATTATATTATGCAGACCTCCTTTCGCCTTTCGGTTTTCAGTTTTCAGTTTTCAGTTTGAGCGCTCCTCTGGGCTCTTGCATAATGCTGATGATATCTGTATAGTTGAGTGAAGTGATGTGATGACACAGAGCACATATCTCTCCTCCCGTCCAAGGCTCCCTTTTCCGCTAAAACAGTTCAGTTTGACAGTGACGACGGGCATGAAGAGAGAGAGACCGAGTCAATCTTGTCTTTATTGCTTTCCCCTTTCCACGTTCCATGCTGAGTCGAGAAATGAAAGAAGACGACGGAGACGAAGGGAACCACATAATTTTCCGTTGAAAAAGGAATTCGACTCAATTCACTTTTCCTTCCCCAACATTTCCATTTCCAATTTGGAGTCTCCCTATCTCATCTCTACGACAGACACAGCAACAGTGACAACCCGAGTAGAATTCAGAATCAGACAGAATAAAATTGTATCTTTCCTGCTCCCAAAGAGTCTGACACGTTCAATTTTTAAATGGGACGGTGACGGTGACGGTCGTGGTGACGGGGACGATGGAGTCAGTCAGTCAGAAGAACATCACAAGTTGCATAATATTTTGTTGCATTTTTATTTCATTTTATACTTTGAACTCCCATTTCTTTTTTTTCTGCTGCAAAGAAATTCCTCGAAAATTACCTACACCATGATGGTATTCCACGTCTGAATTAGATACGTTCATAATACGCGAAGAAGCTTTTGGCAAAAAAGGGGCAAGTTGATTTTCTCAAAAAAATGAGATTATTACGCTGAAAGCACATATCGTCTGTGAAGAACCAAAATGACCCATATCCAATTTTAGCATATTACAAAATGCATGATGTGTGTACAAAACTCGTCAAATATTATCATGATGTTGAAAGCGTGTAAATAGAACAATTTGCAATTTTCAAAAACATGTAAATGAAACATTTAGGAATTTTAAAAAACATGTAAATAGAACAATTTGTACTTTTCAAATACATGTAATTAGAACAATTTGAATTTTTCAAAAACATGTAAATGAAACATTTTGTACGTTTCAAAAACATGTAAATAGAACAATTTGAATTTTTCAAAAACAGGTAAATGGAACATTTTGCACTTTTCAAAAATATATAAAAAAGAATATTTTGACTTTTTAAAAACATTTAAATGAAACATTTTGGACTTTTCAAAAACATGCAAATAGAACAATTTAGACTTTTTAAAAACATGTAAATGAAACATTTTGCACGTTTCAAAAGCATGTAAATGAAACATTTTGCACGTTTCAAAAGCATGTAAATGAAACATTTATTGCACGTTTCAAAAGCATGTAAATGAAACATTTTGCACGTTTCAAAAGCATGTAAATGAAAAATTTTGCACGTTTCAAAAGCATGTAAAAGTGTTTTTCGACATAGCTCATTTTGATTCTAGCTGAAAGTGGACATGGGTCATTTTGGTTCTTCACAGACGATATGAATTGCATTGCACTGCATCGTCGCTCAGCATCAAAAAGCAGAACCTGCACACAGTCTTAAGTAACTTCCGAGTTGGATTTTGTCAACACTGCACCTGTCGAATCATAGGACAGAAACCAAGAAAAAACTGGAGCAAGAACAATTAAAATGACGACGACAGTAGTTAATCTTTCATACATCTAAAAACAATCTTAGGAAAAAAGGAGTATCAGTATAGCGGATAGAAAAGTGAGAATGCGACAATAATTAGGTAAGTCATTTTAAACGGTCACGTTATCGGTTACGGTTACGGTTGGAGTCTCATGCGTCCGACGCACACGCAGATATTCAACAACAGCAAATGTGAGTAAAATTCAATATTCATTCATTGTTTACTCGATTCCCTATGCGAATTTCTACACTATTATTATTACTGTATTTAATTAGTTTATTCGTATATCCTATGATTTAATTATGAATTATATGTATAGTAGGAAATGGACTTCTACATTATGTGTAATTATTTAACACGCTCATAAGACTCGGGATATTTAAATTATGTACACGCACTCATCTATATTATTTCTCACAGTGTATTTAGTGGAGTAATTACCAGAATAATTAACATGTCTAGTACCGTACACTTACGCTTAGGACTTAATACTGCTACTGTTGACTGTACGACAATTACTTAATTATTATTACTATTAAGATTGCTACTATTATATAACTTTTGCCCCTTCCTCATTCCTTATTAATTAGACAAAGTGCGTGTGTGATGTGGACTGTGACGATTGACGAATAGAATGTGTAGATTTTTTGTTTGTTTGGAAAGAATTTGATTAAGTATGGAGAGGGACTTTTGTGGGCCGGCAGCCTATAGGTCACTGAGGCTAAACTATAATTAATATCAGTAACATAATATATTGATATACCCCTATAGGTAGAGTGCTTCTATAAGTGTTGTTGTGTGTAGAAGATAAGATTTGTATGTGTAAGATCACTTGCATTACATTTTGTATATCGGGAGCAAAGAATCAAAATGACCCATATCCAATTCTTAGCTAGAATCAAAATAAGCTATATTGCCAAACAAAACAACTTTAAATGAAATGTCGATGCGTCAAATGTTAATTAAATGAGGGTTTTTGAAATATGCAAAATGTTTTATTTACACATTTTTGAAAAGCGCAAAATGTTCTATGTACTTATTTTTTAAATGTGCAAAATGTTCTATTTACACATATTTGAAAAGTGCAACATGTTCTATTTACACATTTTTGAAAAGTGCAAAATGTTCTATGCACACATTTTCAAAATTTGCAAAATATTCAATGTACACATTTTTAAAATGTGCAAAATTTTCAATTGACACATTTTTGAAAAGCGCTAAATGTTCTATGTACACATTTTTAAAATGTGCAAAATGACCAATTTACACATTTTTTAAAAGTTCAAAATGTTCAATTGACACATTTTTAAAATGTGCAAAATGTTCAATTTACACATTTTTCAAAAGCGCAAAATGTTCTATTTACAAATTTTTGAAAGGTCCACATTTTTCGATTTACATAATACGCTTTTATGATAATGAAATTCCATTTTTTGTGTTTACGTACGTAGATATAACATTTTATTTCTAGCTAAAAAAAAAGGAATGACTCATTTTGACTCTTCCCCCACGATATATCCGGAATAATATAGTGTGTCACTTAAATATTTCTTATGCGTATTATGTATGTATATAGGTACTTTTTACTTTTATACAATTTTACTTACAGACAGAAGATCAGTAAATACAGACTTAAGAATTACAGCTCTGTATTAGTCCTACTGTTGTAAATCCTAATCGTATTTCCTTTATAATATCCGATGAGTAATTTAATATTGTTTGTATTTTTTTGATTGCATTGCAATTCCCTACCCGCTCTGTTTCCATTGATAAACACGGGAGTCGATAGATAATAAGATGAAGAACGTAAATTACAACAAAATTGAAATTAAAATCTTTGTCCTTTGAAGTACATAGCAATTCTCACTCACCATTCTCACAAATGTGACCACTTCTTTGATTCTCGATCTTGGATTGAGACGTGATCTTCTACTAATCCTTCTTGTCCGAGTCAACTTGGAACGTGCCCCTCCAAAAGACGATTTAAATACTAATCATAATTATAAGCATGCAATATATATATATGTGTGCAGTGCAATTTAATTATACTATAGAAGTAAGGGTATGTTATAAGTATAGGTAGGTAATTTAATAATACATCTGCTTCATTGACACGACCAATCATTTAGGGGTCGTCCATCAATGACTTCTAGGAAAAAAGATATTTTTTAACCCCCCTCGGCCTCCCCTAGTTTAGCACTTTCACAATGTACCATCATGCAGAATTTACGTAGATCGCTTTCTCCGCCCTCCCCTCCATTGAGACGTCATTGATGGACGACCCCTTACTTTAATTTTTCCTATATATTTGTGTAATTTTTTTTATTTTTTTTTTGAACTGGAATGAATCAAGAATTTTAGTTTTGGAGCGAGTGTGTATCTATTGCATTGTATTGTGTCGTATCGTATGTGTAGTATAGTAGGCGACTGTATATATGTATATACTTATAGGTATTACGATTATAATTATATTTTATGTACACGTGGGATTCGTATATAATGTAATTTATACAAGTATTTTTTTTTTAGAAATTATTGTAATTTATTTTTTTTCTTTCTTCTTTCTTCCTTTTGTGTGTCTCGTTCCTCGTAATTGTGTGGCTTGAGTTGACTTCAATTGCTGCTGCTCAAACCCCCGTTGTACGCGTAGTCAGCCTTGTTGTGCATTATGAGCTTGTCATCCACAAAGTAGTAGGAGTCGGATCGTGTCTCGAACGGACTCGCAATCATTTCGTTGGCTGTATTTTGTAGAGAATTGAGAGAGGAACAGAGAGAGAGAAAAAAAACAAATCATGAAAATGAATTTTCCACCGTTTTATAAAATGGTTAGAGGCAAAAAGGCCCTGTCGTCGCCCTTTCTCTAAATTTTTATGGGAGAAAGTACTAACGTTAAATATGATAGAATTCTGTATAATATTTAAAAAAAAATATGCCATTTTAATTCTAGTGTTGGAACATAGCATTTTTTTAAAAAGTTTCTCCAAAAGAAAGAAAAGGGCAAAAGGGCATTGTAAAGGGTAATATAAAAGTGAAAGTATAATATTTTATTGTAATGAGACGGCGTGTATTTACTTAGTTCCTTGGTGAGTGGTGGGAACTCATAGATGTGCTCACACGTGTTCCGACTGTGAGGAATGCAGAATCCAAATTCAAAGTCAAACGTTTTGAGGAGTCTGTCCCGGAAAAAATGTCTTTCAATCATTCTAAAGTTCTCCACGGGCTTCTGACCAACAGTGAATTCCACTCTGAATGGTGGAAAAGGAAAGAAAAATCAAAAGAAATCAAAGATCAAACCAAGAAACTCAGTGAATTATTTGTAGACACTATCATGTATTACAGAGGTCTCAATTTGGGATTTCCACTCGGAGAAGCGGGCCACGGCCACTGACTGACTGAACTACATATTTTTTTACATAGAATTTTTTTTTCTCTCTATTTTAAACTTGATTTCTAGTTCCAATCGCAATCCTGGTGCCTTGTGCAAAACTAAAAAAAAACTTTTAAAAAAATGGTTTTTTTGTATCTATTTTTTTGTGTTGTTGTTCTACTTCTATAAATTCTAACTTGTACATTCTGCATTCTGTGTGGACATCCATATCGTCGGTGAAGAGTCATTCTGTCGTAAGTCCATTCAATTGGTAGCTGCTGTCGAGGTCGCTTCCGCGTTGTGCTTTGCATTAGGAAGGGGTGGTATGTTACTGACTGTATTGTGCTCATGACGTACACTTGGGGATCGTCCACAAAAGACGGAATAAAAATTCAATTCCCAGAACTTTTTGCACTTTTCAGAAACACTTTTTGAAAAGTGCAAAATTTTTTATTTCCATGTTTTTTAAAAGTGCAAAATGTTCTATTTACATGTTTCTCAAAAGTGTAAAATGTTCTATTTACATGTTTTTTCAAGAGTAAGCGTAAAATGTGAGAATGGACGTACGACAGAATGATTATTCACCGACAATATAGTCTTTTTTTTGCTTTTCTGACAGCCTGGACTAGATTAGCCTGGACTGGACTGGTCTGGCCCTAGCCCTGGCTTACAATTAGATTGAATTTGCTTTCTCTCTTTCTCCTGTTTTTTTTATTGGCTTGGGTAGTTCTCGTTCTGGTTCTGGTTCTCGATGACCGTCGTCGCTCTGCTTTGTTCTATTTGGTTCTATTTTCTATTGTGTCCTATTGGCGGTGGTGACGGTGCGGGTCACTCATACTGCGGTCACCATACGATCTCATTTGTTTGCACTCCCATTGTCCATGTCCACGTCTGTCTGCATTTTTTATGTTCTCTTTCGTTGGATTTGGTTTTGGTTTGGGTTTGGGTCACCTCACATTATTACCATTTACGTCAGTCTCCCACATGCCACCACGATACTCATATATGTATAGCAACCACCGTCGAGCCCAAAACGTTTTTTTTTCTGTATGTATGTACGTACACACAGCTGTCCGTTCACTAAGCCCACGTTAAAGCGAAACCGAACCCGAAGCCGAAACCGAGCCGAGTCAAACGGCCAAGCCAAATCAAATCAAAGGAAGTCAAGAACGGAACGTGAGGAGATGGAGATTGACATATTATAACGTGCCTTCTTGCCCTTTGACTATATACGAATAGAAAGCTTAGGATTAGGATTAGGATTACGATTAGATTGAAATTGCTTGAGAGGATCTAAATAGACTGTCTAGACATCTCAACTCAAGCATCCACACAATCCCCCCATAATCATTGATTTTATATGAAAATTGAAATTAAATTTATGGGCACAGGAGAGAAAGTTTACAACAAAGTCCAAAAGTCCAACAAAAAAAATCCAAGAGGGAGAGGGAGAAGGAGAAGGAAAAGGAAAAGCCAAAGGAGGAAACTTACACGGGAAAAGTTGGGTAGTGTAAGCAGTACATATTATATAGTAGAGTCAATGCAAGAAGTAAAAGTCTCGTCTCTCTCCCTCCAGATCCAGATCCCACATCCAGCTATAGACTCAACATGTGAAATTCACTCACTCAAACTCAGACAAAAAAAAGGGGGAAAGCGGAAAAATATATATAAAAAAAAGGTGGATGTGCGATTAGATTAGAGTAGAGAATCAAAGCATCCCCAAACAAAGTTTGCATCACATTTTTATTGCTTTGACTGCTTTAAGTGCAGGAGGAGGGCAAGAGAGCTATATAGGTATAGGAACCACTCCTGCTATACATACAGGCAAGCCAAAAGTACTACTTAATACCTCAAACGAAAACAAATAAAAGCGAAACGATAAGTACCTGCCTATATGTATAACTACCGTATCTCTTCTAATATCTCCCGGGTCACTAGTATAGATCCCGCGTCTCTTGTAACTCCCGGTGTCTCCATAGCTTTTTCTCTATGCTATTTGTTGGGTAATTAAACTACAATTTTTTAAAAATTACTTCCTGTCGCTAACAATGTGGACTGCCGGGGGAGTTATTAGAGGATATACGGTACCTTTTGGTAGGTACAATCCACCCACTTTCATAAGCACGGGTTTGGTTGATGTTACACAGGGCCGATAATGTGGCCATCGCAGGCAGCCCCCGCTGCTTGAATTTTCAAAAAACATGTAAATGAAACATTTTGCCCTTTTCAAAAATATATAACAAAGAATATTTTGACTTTTTAAAAACATGAAAATAATTTTTTTTTGTACATTTCAAAAACATGGAAATAAAACATTTTCCACTTTTCTCAAAAAATGTAAATAGGACATTGTGCACTTTTTCTGAATCAAGTAAATCGAACATTTTGCACTTTTCTAAAACATGTAAATACAACATTTTGCTGTACCAAAGAAAACCATCAAAAATTTCAAAATGGTGGTTTTTGTATGGAAACAAATTGCTGCCTACAATCAATTCCTTCGTCCGGCCCTGATCTTACAGCACAGAGGGATGTATATATTATGTGTGAATGGAAAAGTTAAATTTTCAAGTACTGACGAGGACGAGAAGGACGGTGCCGTGGTCGGTGTCGGTGTCGGTGTCGGTGGACGATGAAAGGCGGCGAAGGTCTAAACTGTATAGAGTCAAGAGCCAAGAGGGAAAGCGTCTAGACTCTGAACCGGTGTACACGGGGACGGAAAATAGACCCACGTATCTACGTACAAGCCACTGAATATCCGTAGGGAAATATAATTGCCCGAATTGCTTGGGAATCAGAATGAGAAATGACGCTTTTCCTATATTATTACCTGTCCACATGACTTAATACGAAAATAGCTACATACGACCGAACCAAACCATTAACAAAACAATCGAGTTCACTCTTGAGTATTACACACTGTAATTTACCCCTGTCCTATAATGTCACTAAATACTAATATGGGCATATGGGGAAACTACATACATATTATCGTGGCTATACTGAAGAAGCAAAATTACCCATCTCAATTTTCTCACTAATAGAGCTCAAATTTGCTTGTCTTTAATTCACACTAAAAGCAAAAATAATAACCAATCTCCATTTTGTAATTTATTTAACCTTGGGTATAATTTTTGTATTTAATATTGATTATTTTGCTCAAATTCTAAATTATACGCTATTCAAGTTCAAAAATCGAAAAAAATTATTATTGGCTATATTATAATAGTGAGATGGTTAATTTTGCTTCTTTTTCAGTACCAATATACTGAAGACCGCGGAGACATGAAGGGGAAAAAAATAGCGTAATATATCAGTATGTATGTATATAGGGAAAAATTTATAAACTAATTTTTCTTACGTGGCTCCAACAATTTTCAGTCGTAGAAATTGCGGTGTGAATTGATACCTCACAAAACGACCGGCATTTGGGTCAACGTCTTCATTATTGTCGTACAGCTCCCCCATATCTGTCACCAAACAAAAAAAACAAGCAATCATCAGTCATTAGTTATTAACCATGTTTATAGGAACTCAAAATCAACTTCTTAATATGTTTCAATTTTTGCACACTATATACCTCCCTATACCTATACTGACCACCTCCACCGGTCACTACATCGAGGCACAAAAACTGGGAGACTCTCGGACTTTTCCCTGTTTTCGTATGAAACTCCTACTCATAAAACATTGAAAAGTATGAGAGCCTTTGAAGAAATGTGGGGAAAGTGGATGGAGATATTCCTATTCCTATTCCTTCCTACATCAACATTAGCGGGACCGGGTCCGGGTCCGGGCATTTGAGTTCCTGAGTGCCGCTGTATTGAAATTGAAATTGTATGAAAGAATGTATATGAACTGACTAGTGAGCGCGGTTTGACTTGTGAGTTTGCCCTATGGATAATGTGGACAAAGGGGAAATAAGAAATAACACATAACAGAGTCCATCATAGAATAGCTAACAAGCTCATAAAGTACGCAATATAAATTCCAGTCCGAGAGACAAAAACTCAACATGGAGGGCCACACGTCAGTGTCTCTCCGACAGTCAAAATGGCCCAGCATACCAGCATCAGTACCAGTATCAGCCTCATGCATACATGGATGAACTGACTCTTGATCTGATGGAGATGGGAGATGCGGGAGATGCTGGATGGAGATAGGCTTTTTATTGGACAAGAAGACTTTCCGTTGACTTGGAGACTTGGACGTTCTACATGTATCTCACTGACTAGTGAGTTGTAGATTGTGTGACTCTATATTTTTTGAGAATTTTTACGAGTCACAAAGGACCAAAAGAGTGAAGGAGACAAAGGTGGTTGGATTTGGAGTCGGAGTTTCGCTCCTTCGGAGTCGGAGTCGGAGTAAATTCAATTCAATTCTTTCTTTTTCTTTCTTTTTTTTTTGTACTTCTATATGGCTCTTCTATTTTATATCCAATCCAAATCCAAAGGACCAAAAAGTCAGTCAAAATGAAAATGAAATGGTAAATCGATGATATCAAGAAAATTTCGAGTCGGATATGGAGTCGAAGTCGGATATCATATATGATGAAAATGAAAGGATGAAGGAGAGAGCAAACTCCCGTGCCTTTTCTTTTATCCCGAAATTCGTCCATTTCTTTTGTATATTTCATTTTTGTCTTCTATCCTTTTTAGTCCTTCCATTTTAGCCGCTATGTCCAGTCCACTTGGACAATACATAGGTAAAGACTGACGTCCATTTGAACTCCAAGAATTCAAACTACCACGTACAAGAACAACGACAACGACAACGACTGACCTCCCACCCACTGAACGTAGTTACATACAAGCAGCTGGGGCAATTATTTATATTGCATTATAATTTGTTTGTACGTAATCAAAAGATGGAAATCCTGACAAATTCCTATAGACTTTAACAAGCCACGTTATATAACAAAATTTGTCAAACTTTATTATTTCCATGAGTATTTCTCTCATTTTATTTTGGATGAAGAGTTTTTTGGGAAAACAGGTCCAACAACGAACATTTTACAGGAAACTGGTTTAACTTTGGCCTTTAGCATTTAACGCAGCAGCCTATCTAGTTGAATAAGTCACGTAACGTAAATAACGAAAATAACCGCTTTTTCCCAAAAATCTCTTCATAAGAATCTCCCACTCACTGCCTATCTGTCATCTGTGCAGTATATCGTGAGTGAAGAACCAAAATGAACCATATCCATTTTTAGCTAAAAACAATATCCACTATCTACAAAAATATTCAAACATGTCTTGAAAGCATTTAAATAGAATATTTTGGACTTTTCAAAAATATGTAAATAGAACATTTTGCACCTTTTGAAAAACATAAATAGAACATTTTGCACCTTTTCAAAAACATGGAATAAAAACATTTTGCACCCTTTCGAAAACATGGATTTAGAACATTTTTCACCCTTTTAAAAACATGGAATTAGAACATTTTGCACCTTTTGAAAAACATAAATAGAACATTTTGGACCTTTTCAAAAACATGGAATTAGAACATTTTGCACCTTTTCAAAAACATGGAATTAGAACATTTTGCACCTTTTGAAAAACATAAATAGAACATTTTGGACCTTTTCAAAAACATGGAATTAGAACATTTTGCACCTTTTCAAAAATATGGAATTAGAATATTTTAAGCTTATCAAAAACATGAAAATTGAGCATTTTACGTTTTTCAAAAACTCCTAATTAACATTTGACGCATTTTTCTCATTTTGTTTTCATGACATCGCTCATTTTGTTGTTGCTTAAATTGGATTTACCTAGGTCATTTTGGTTCTTCACAGACGATATGTACATCATGCTAGATTGATAGCTGTCTAATTTATATACGTAATACAACGGTTCCCAGAATCCCAGAAACAGAAAAGTACAGCGGGGGTCATTAACGACGAACTAAACTTTTGTCCTGGTCCAGATCCAGACCTACACAACTCCAGAATTCGGGAATTCTGTGAAACTCTCTGGAACTCGAAACAGATTCTGAGAAGAAAAAAAACTAACTGGAGTTCCAACTTGTCATTTTGTCATTAGGCATGGAGGGACATGAAAGGAGAGACAGCGACAGAAATGAAGAAGCATTTGGTCTCAAATAATAATGATAATTACTCCCCTCGCAATTTGTTTTTGAAACCCTGTCCGTCCGGAACCGGTACCGGTTCCTAAATAATATTTTAATAATTATATCGCAACCATTTCGTTCCCAAAAACGTCTACGTCTACGTCCTACATATGCCTCCACTACAAGTCCAGTATGTACATCAAACTGTAATTAATTTTAGATTACTGTGTACAGTACAGTAGAGGACCCATCATTATAATATTTCCTTTTACAAATAATAATGCTATTTATGTTTTTAATAAGGGTGGAGGAAGAAGGCTAAACAAGCACGTTTTAACAAGGAATTTTCCTTCTCTGATACACGGTCCATAAAACTCCTGACGTCCTCATAGCCTCATAGCCTCAGAGCCTCAGAGCCTGCGAGATATTTTTGCAAATATTTGAGAAAAGTGTCTAAAACAATTTTCACAATTTAACCTTCGCCTTCATCTTGTGTGACTTGTCTCCATAGGAGCCAAGAGTCAATATAGTTCTATGACACACACAAGTAGAGTCAAAGCTATTAAGAAGCAGGGAGGTGCATATGAAAATACTTGTGTGATAAAGTCCAAAGTTTCCCAAGTTTCTCAATTCTATTCCCATGATGCTCAATCGGTTTTGGAATTATAAATGGGACACTAATCAAAATAAATGAGAGGAAACCTGATGTATAGGCTCCCGGCTCTTTTAGTTCTCATAATTCTATATGTGGGGCGTCCATCTATGACGCTTCGGCGGCCTATGTAAACTTCGTATGACTATAGGGAAGGGAGGGGGTTAAAAAAATGAATTTTTCCTAAACGTCATTGATGGATGACCCCATAGATGGGTTCTATGGTTCGAGCTTTAATATTGCATAAAACTTTGTGGGTTTTAGCTTGTGTGTGTCCTTGCCCCAGTATCACCATCACCCCAGGTAGGTAGGTTACACGCCGTTCCGATACCGATGCCGATGCCGATGATGCGGATGACACCAGTGCCAAACCATTACCAATCTCCTATACGTAATTCCAAAATTTATACTTTACAATCGGCTGGAACTATGGAACGATAAGTCCCCCTATAATAATTTAAGGCAGTATAGCAGTAGTCACGGTCCAGTCTAATTACACGAGGCTTACTTCCACTCTCCCAACTAATGTGGAAAATAGAAACCATTAATGGGAATAATGGTCGCCGAAAATAAAATTTAGTGATATAAAAATAATTTTAAGCCTCTTTGACATGAGATAAAGAGATAAATGATAAAAAAGATGGGGAAATAATTCATATTTGATCAAATATGTCAAAGTGTGTGTGTGTGTGTGTGTGTGTGTGGCGGTGGGGGTGGCGGGGATGTTTGTGTGCTAATCCTGATTCAAATGGACACACAGTTGACTGACTTTTTTCAGTGTTTCGAACGGTTGGCAGGTCGGCAGCCGGACTTCAATCAAAGTCATCAATTCTGCACAGCACTTATGGTGAAGATAAAAATATGAGTAGATGATAAAATAATGAATGATTATACTAGAGAAGGAGAGAGAATCTCATTATCTTACCAGCAGGTTTGGCGATTTCAAATAAAACCGTGTTTGTCTCCATGTCCCGAATTTTAAACCTTGTGAAATCGATTTCGTACACATTTGCTTCAGGCTTGCACAAATAATCTGAAATCAAACAGAGAAAAAAAATTATGACATGTTTATTACACTTTTTTTAAGCCAACGAGTGTACAGTATTAAAATTAAAGGATGTACACACTTTTTATGGGCGTACATACAATTTTTTGCATTTTCATTACATGCCCGTATTTTTTTCCGTCTTTTTCGAATTTCGATTTCGAGTATATAGCTTTCTTGTTGAATTTTTTTGCTTTTATTTAGATTTACTTACATACAGAAATAATACAGAATAGATGTCTAAAAAAAATGTAATTTCATTTTCACTTGTATGTATACATCTAATCCATTTTCTCTATCTCTCTCTCATAAATAATATCCATGTACGAAAGAGCACACAAAATTGCACTGTCAACCAGCAACCAGGCGCGGATCCTGTTGCCCACTCTAGAATGATGAATTCTTTACCATGGGCTGACATATAGAGGCCTTTAATAAAGCAAGATGGCCGACTTGTATATGCATTTGCCCACCCTAGAAAAAATTTATAGATCCGCTTCTATTTATACTGTCAACCCAAGTCAAGCTTATTCCTGTAGGTAATCTATACACTATAAAGTATAATCACCATTGCAGTATCAGTCTTCATTAAATTTTCACATTTTTATTCCCTAGTAAGTTGTAAGCCGCCTTGTTTTTTTAATACAGTATGAAAAATGTCTTTTTTTGTGTGTACAGTTGAAGCATATCGTGTGTGAAGAACCAAAGTGACCCATATCCATTTTTAGTCAAAAGCAAAATGCACTATCTACAGAAATATTCAAACATGTCTTAAAAGCATTTAAATAGAATATTTTGCACTTTTCAAAAACATGTAAACAGAACATTTTTACAATTTTTAAAAACATGTTAATAGAACATTTTAAACTTTTTCAAAACATTGGAAAAGAACATTTTACACTTTTTCAAAAACATGTAAATAGAACATTTTACGCTTTTCAAAAACTCTTTATTAACATTTTACACTTTTTCAAAAACATGTAAATAGAAAATTTTACGCTTTTCAAAAACTCTTTATTAACATGTTACGCGTGTTTTTCATTTTGCTTTTATGACATATAGCTCATCTTGATTCTAGCTTAAATTCGATATGGGTCATTTTGGTTTTTCACAGACGATATGTGATATCAGTATTTTACCACATCAAACTATCTTTAAATCGATATCGATATTCGTACAACGAGAACGACCAAGTTGAGCCCCAGGGATATAAAGCATCTGCTAAATTAACTAATCGTGAGCCTATATTATATACCCAGTCAGAAAACGACCCAGCACCGAGACCGAAACCGAATACCGAACGACATTATTTTTTATGAATAATAAAATAATCATAATATAGACGCTTGGAAGGGGACGCGAGGAAGGTGAGGGTTTCCCTTGAGGGAACGTGACTATATTGAACATACGTGTGTCTCTGGATTAATTTTCACTAAGTTGATTAAAAAATTGACAAAACCACCGCACCTATCAACTCTATAGCTCCCGATTCGGATTCGGATTCGGATCCGGATCCGGATCCGGATGACTGTATCACAAAGACGAAGGAGGAAGATGCACCCAACCTATGCTACGTAGGATAGGTGCAATTTGATTGGCAATATCACTTTTAAAAAAGGGCTAGGCTTTCCAGCCAACATTAAAATCATAGGGCCGGACGAAGGAATTGTTTTTAGGTAGCAATTTGCTTCCATACAAAAACCACCATTTTAATTTATGCAAAATGCAAAATATTGTATTTACATGTTTCAGAAAAGTTTGAAATGTTTTATTTACATGATTCTGAAAAGTGCAAAATGAACTAATGAACTATAAGTTCATTTTGTAAACCATATAAATATAATTAAATGGTTTTTAAAAAGTTTTAAAAATGTTTTATTTGCATGTTTTTGAAATTTGCAAAAAATTTTAATTGCATGTTTTTGAAAAGACAAAATAGTCTATTTACATATTTTTGAAAAATTCAAAATGTTACATTCACATATGTTTAAAAAAAATTTATTCAGCGGGGGCTACCTTTGCTGGCCGCATTATCCGGCGCTGATTAAAATCCTAGTACCACACAATCCCACTGTTAAAATGAACTGACTAAAATACATTAAATGCATAGAATATTTTTGAAAAGGTATAAATTGGGAGGATACAATTTAGTTACAGGTTAGTATAAACTACACAATATTCAGAAAACAATCCTCAAAAAGTCTAAATTGACAAGCAATGCCAACTTGCCCTAAGCCCTAAATGATAAGAATAACGATCTCCTAAATTGCAATCATAATTGCAACAAAAAAAGAATCGAAGGATATTTGAATAAAGTATGAATTAGGAAGGTGCATTAATAAATTGCATTGGATATTTTTGCATAAAAATCCTATAGTGTAATAAGTAATGCACATTGTAATTTTATAGTCACAATAATTAGGCATAGGGTACAGTTGTACAAAGCTTGCCATTAAAAAAAATAGGGATTTCCTTTTCTTTCATTTTTTTTTTGCATTATTTTTTGAAAATGTATCCACCCTACATTAGAAGGTAGCGCATCTAATGATAATGTTGCTAATGAAGGAGTATACAGCTATACAAAAGTACAGACAGAGAACAAGTGAGAATGGCAATGAATAAAAATATATGTGCCACAGGAGTCATTAGTCACAATTTTCTTCCCATTGCCATGCCAGACCATGCCAGACCAGACCCTACCACCACCACTAATCAAACTCCTTCTGTTTCTGTCCTCTTTTTTCCTTTCTTATGTATTATTATATGGCACACGTTTAAACTTGTGACTCTGACTCAGTCAGTCAGTCAGTCAGAGAAGCGAATCTAAAAAGTTTTGGATTTGAAAGGAAAGACATTGAATTTTTGTGACAAAAAAACCATGAATCTATCATTTAAAAAAACTCTTGTGTTCAAATCAAAAAGGAGTGTATATAGCTATATGAAACTGAATCAGAGCCAAAGTTAAAACTCAAAACTTCCAAAGAAAAGATCCATACATATCGTCTGTGAAGAGCCAAAATGACCCATATCTATTTGTAGCTAAAAACAGTATCCACTATTTACACAAATATTCAAATATGTCTTGAAAGCATTTAAATAGAACATTGAGCTTTTTTCAAACACGTAGAATTAAAAAATTTTGCACCTTTTCAAAAACATGGAATTAAAACATTTTGCACCCTTTCGAAAACATGGATTTAGAACATTTTTCACCCTTTTAAAAACATGAATTAGAACCTCATTCGCATTTCCAAAAATTCTGAAAATTCAACATTTTGCACCTTTCTGAAAACATGGAATTAGAGCATTTTTTACCTTTTAAAAAACATGGAATTAGAACATTTTGCACCGTTTCAAACACATGGAATTAGAACATTTTGCACCGTTTCAAACACATGGAATTAGAACATTTTGCACCTTTTAGAAAATATGGAATTAGAACATTTTGCACCTTTTAGAAAATATGGAATTAGAACATTTTGCAAATTTTCAAAAACATGAAATTAGAACATTTTGTACCTTTTCGAAAACATGAAATTAGAAAATTTTAAACTTTTCAAAAAAATGTAAATGGAACAATTTACACTTTTCAAAAACTCCTTATCAGCATATTATGCATGTTTCTCATTTTGTTTTTATTACATAGCTCATTTTGACTCTAGCTACAATTGGATATGGGTAATTTTGGTTCTTCACTGACGAATATATCTATAAATGCTCAATTTGAATACTGAATGAACGCTAAATGTTTATGTATCTGTAATGCTGTCCATTTGTCTGCCTGTCTCCCTGTATATACCTTATAACACAAGACACTTTATGATTTTATTAGACACGGCAGAATCATATGGCGGAATGAGAAAGGAAAAGGTTATACGTATATTCCACATTTTATACAGCGAGATATTTCAAGAAAACTTGCAAATTATAAACGACCTTTAAATCAGTCTCTGTGTATCTCGCTTGATCTTGTACGATGCCGTTGCCTAGTCCCTTGTACTCACTCAATTGAAAACGAAACTAAAGGAAAGAGACATCATTAGTAGACAAAAGACTTTTTTATGACACTAACACAACAACTCGAGACGTCGAACTTAGAATATTACTACGACAATGCCCATATACCTAAATAAAGTCTACCTACCTACCTACCTACCTACCTAAATATAGAAATATCAAAACTACAAGTATTCACATACTACATGCAATTCTTTTGGTATCTCCAAAAAACACCAAGAACTAACTATATGAAGAGGTTTTTGGCAAAACGGGATAAGTCCAACTGAAGCATGCATATTGTGTGTGAAGAACCAAAATGACCCATATCCAATTTACGCTAGAATCAAAACGAGCTATGCCCTAGAATCAAAATGAGAAAGATGCGTCAAATGTTAATTAGGAGTTTTTGAAAAACGGAAAATGTTCTATTTACATGTTTTTGAAAAGGTGCAAAATGTTCTAATTCCATGTTTTTGAAAAGGTGCAACATGTTCTAATTCCATGTTTTTGAAAAGTGTAAAATGTTCTATTTAAATAGTTTTGAAAAGGGAAAAATATTCTATTTAAATGCTTTGAAGACATGTTTCAATATTTGTGTAGATAGTGGATATTGTTTTTATGGGTAATTTTGGATCTTCACAGACGATATCCGATTTAAATTTGATTTTTGACAATTTTCGAAGTTTGTAGAACACAGTTTCCGTCCGTAAATGTTTTTATGCAAGAAAAGTTTAAAAGTTGAAAAAAAAAGTTTGGTTTCACTCAAAACAATTAAAATTTGCTCTCTCGGACTTTTTTCTCCATGTTAAATTATGCATTTTGAGACAACAAGAAGCCACAAATTAAAATTTGTGAAAATTTTCTAAAAAATTCCAGGGTCAGTCTGTAGATTTACGAAACTGCTTGTACTTGTGCTTTTTCAGTTACAGTACCTGAAGAAAAAAGTTGAGATCAAGTACATTGTCCTGCCACCTTTTATTCATTATTCGTTGTTCCTGTAAAATTTTACATTGATGGACTTTTCCCGTTTTGCCAAAAAACTCATCACAATGTATATAGCCCCGACACTGCCACACGCTTATCGTCCACCCAAACCCCAAACTATATTTTATATATATATATATATGAATAGTACTGACTGACATTTTCAATACTTTTGCTCCCTCAAAAAGTTTTGCCTCGTTTTTCCATGGATTTTGGATTGGAGTAAGTCGTGTGTGTAGTCGTCAAAGACTCCGGGCTTTGATTAAGTATTTTCTACGCACACAACAGCCGCTAATAAAAAGGTTCGAGCTGGAAACCACCACTAATAAAAAAATCATAGTCAGAGAGTGGGAAACTTTTTTTGGGGATTTTGATTTCTTTTTTCTTCCTTCTTTTCTTCGTCTTTTACAAATCGCAAATTCAAAGTTTGAATGCCATAACCTTAAACTGTAGGTCTCGTCGATAATTATTGTTATGTATTTATAGACTACCTAGTACTACGTGTGTACTGTATAGAAACTAGGATTCAAATCTAAAGTCCTACATTTAAAAAAAACAAAATGGGAAATTACCATGAAAAACCACACACACTACGGCAAAAACCCCGCAGCGTCCGTCCCTGCAGATAGTGCTAAGTCAAAGCCGAATATTAGGGTGATAACAAAAATTAGTAAAAAGCTAGAAAAAAAAGTAAAGTAGAAGGAATTGAATTTTATAGTTTTAGTATTTTGTTCTTGATGGCATGCTTTGATGGCTTTGAAAAAATTCAAATTTCTACTGAATCCTCACGCTTATGTAACCAGCCAAACTATGTACAGTGGCCAAGGTATCGTAAATGGTTGACAGTTGAAGTTGGAAAGTGCCTAATAAAATATATACATTTTTTTCAAGAGTGAAACCAAAAGTATAGGGGAATTCATATGGGGAGATTGCATGGGATTTATTATTCCTACAGGGATGATGATATCGTCTGTGAAGAACCAAAATGACCCATATCCAATTTAATCCAGAATCAAAATGAGCTATGTCATGAAAACAAAATGAGAAACGTGCGAAAGGTGTTAATTAAGAGTTTCTGAAAAGTGCAAAATGTTCTTTTTACATGTTTTTGAAAAAGTGCAAAATGTTCTTTTTACATGTTTTTGAAAAAGTACAAAATGTTCTAATTCCATGTTTTTGAAAAGGTGCAAAATTTTCTAATTCCATGTTTTTGAAAAGTTGCAAAATGTTCTAATTCCATGTTTTTGAAAAGATGCAAAATGTTCTAATTCCATGTTTTTGAAAACTGTAAAATTTTCTAATTCCATGTTTTTGAATAGTTGCAAAATGTTCTAATTCTATGTTTTCGAAAAGATGTAAAATTTTGTATTTACATATTTTTGAAAAGGTGCAAAATGTTCTATTTAAATGCTCTCAAGTCATATTTGAATACTTTTGTAGATAGTGGATATTGTTTTTAGTTACAAATGGATATGGGTAATTTTGGTTCTTCACAGAGGATATGGTCTCTATCAAAGACCGGGTACGGGTCTGGGTCCTGGTCCGCGGGTCCGGTTTAAGGATTATTTGTAAGATACTAAATGGGAGTACACGCCCCGCCGTTTAGTCCGTCATTGACGGTATGTTGTGAGTAGAGCCTTGAGGACTCTCACGCTTGCCTCCTGTGATCAGATGATAAGTAAAATTTTCTTTCCAAAAACTTCCAGTATAAAAAAATATACATAGTAGGTGCTACTGCATGGAGACTGGGATCAGCTCATCAGCTGTAGTAAAAATCATGTTTTTTTACGCTGTACATTTGCCGTTTAAACGGGAGTTATAAATAAGGGAAATAATATAGTAAAATAAAATAATGTGACTTTATATTGGGTAGAGAACATTTTGAGGAAGATAAAATGGAATGGGGAAGGATACTTGGACTACGTACTAATGACCTCTGTAAACGTATATCTGTAGCGTAAAACTCGAAATAAGGGCTACTACCGACCGGTACCGGTACTGTAATATATTTCCCACTTTTTCCCAGTTTTGCTTTCGCTTTGAAGGACTTTCTAAAAGTCAGGACATATCACTGAAAAATAATATGGAGGGAGTTTCTTGAGTATCGTAGGATAAGAAGCCAAAGAAGGAGAAGGCTCTCGACCCAAATAAAAGATTCATGATGATGAAACAATTTTTAAGTTTCCAAAAAATCTTCATCCTTTTTTTATCGTAGGTACATCGTTTTCCAATTGCCGTACCTACTCACACATATCGTCTGTGAAGAACCAAAATGACCCATATCTAATTGTAGCTAAAAACAATATCCACTATATATACAAAAATATTGAATCATGTCTCGAAAGCATTGAAATAGACGATTTTGAACTTTTCAAAATCGTGTAAATAGAAAATTTTACACTTTTCAAAAACGTGTAAATAGGAAATTTTACACTTTTCAAAAACGTGTAAATAGGAAATTTTACACTTTTTAAAAACGTGTAAATAGGAAATTTTACACTTTTCAAAAACGTGTAAATAGGAAATTTTACACTTTTTAAAAACGTGTAAATAGGAAATTTTACACTTTTCAAAATTGTGTAAATAGGAAATTTTACACTTTTCAAAAACGTGTAAATAGGAAATTTTACACTTTTTAAAAACGTATAAATAGGAAATTTTACACTTTTCAAAAACGTGTAAATAGGAAATTTTACACTTTTTAAAAACGTATAAATAGGAAATTTTACACTTTTCAAAAACGTGTAAATAGGAAATTTTACACTTTTCAAAAACGTATAAATAGGAAATTTTACACTTTTCAAAAACGTGTAAATAGGAAATTTTACACTTTTTAAAAACGTGTAAATAGGAAATTTTACACTTTTCAAAAACATGTAAATAGAACATTTTACGCTTTTCAAAAACTTCTAATTAACATTTTACGCATGTTTCTCATTTTGTTTTTATGACATAGCTCAATTTGATTGTAGCTAAAATTCAAAATGGGTCATTTTGGTTCTTCACAGACGATATTCATGTATCCATGGCATGGTATCATTGCATGCATTGGATTGGATTGGCATGGCATGGTAGAGTATGGCATGTCATGTCATATGGATTCACTTGGAGTCGTGCGGATATTTCGACTTGGGAAATTGGAAGACAAGCATCTTGAAGTTTTTTTGAAGGAGTTACATATACGTAAAGAGATGGAGAGATGGACTCCTCGGTTTCATCCGTTGGCTGGCTGGATCGTGATGAGAATAAAAGGAAAGATTATCCAGCAGAGAGCCTAACTCCAACTTTGCACGAACAAACATTTCCACAAATTTCATGTGACGTGAAATGTGGAAAACAATAAACTACATACTGTATGAGATCATAAGTGGCATATTACATTTTTACTATCACATACCATTACGACTAATCCCTACACATACATATTATGGAGTGAGAACTACAGACGCAGACAGAGACACAGATAAAAGCTCACACGTACTACAGATATGTATCTCTTATGTCGTAAGTATTTCATATGTGAGATTCGAATAGAATTCTGGGTAGGTAGGCTTTTTCCAAGACCTATCGACTCCGGACTGAGACACCCATACCGCTATTGGTACCGGTACCGGTACCGGTATCTACCCACATAACATACTACGAGGGACGACCTGGTCCGCTCTCTAATATAATTATTACACGCTGTTATGCCTTCAGAAAATGGACCAAACCCTCATTCAAATACCCATTCCAACACATCTCCGCAATACACATAATATCGTCTGTGAAGAACCAAAATGATCCATTTCCAATTTAAGCTAGAGTCAAAATGAGCTATGTCATAAAACAAAATGAGAAACATGCGTCAAATGTTAATTAGAAGTTTTTGAAACGTGTAAAATGTTCGATTTACATGTTTTTGAAAAGTGTAAAACGTTCTATTTACATGTTTTTGAAAAGTGTAAAACGTTCTATTTACATGTTTTTAAAAAGTGTAAAATGTTCTGTTTACATAGTTTTGAAAAGTACAAAATGTTCTATTTACATGTTTTTGAAAAGTGTAAAACGGTCTATTTTTTGTTTTTTAAAAGCGTAAAACGTTCTATTTACATAGTTTTGAGAAGTGCAAAATCGTCTATTTAAATGCTTTCAAGACATGTTTTAATATTTTCGTAGATAGTGGATATTGTTTTTAGCTACAAATGGATATGGGTCATTTTGGTTCTTCACAGACAATATTTTTCATATATAGGTGGTACGTACACTACATTTTTTCTCTCGAGTCAATCGATGTGTCCGTCCTCTATAGCAAAATACATACATAGTCTCAGATGAGACTACGATGCGAGCCAAGTATGGACATAGTCGCAAAATCGAAATCGAAAAGGACGACATCGAAATTTGAAAAAACTCTTTTTCTAAAATAAAAACATGTGGGATTTCATCCACGTATTATTTAATTGCTCTCACTTATTTCTCGCTGACTGACTGACACAGTGGGAGACGTGACAGAAATATACAGTTGAATTTCTTTAAACAAGTCAATTTCAAAAAAAGGGATTCTCCAGGGAGATGAAACTTGAAGCTCAAAAAGTCCCTGTATAGAAGATAGATAGACTCCTTAACGAACTCACCAATCCACTGTAGGACGACTCCCTGTACTCTCCCAAACAAAGCTCAACAAGCTTGTAAATTTTTCTGGCTCGAGTCACTTATTTAGCTGTCCGCAGAGAGGGAAGAAAATCCAGAGGAATATATGGGATTAATTTCGCAATAGGAATACTAATCTTTAAAGAGACGAACACGGAAGTTATACTGCAAAATTATTTCCGTCCAAAAGTCCAATAAACCACTCTCGTATTAATTACTAACATACATAGTATATAATTCTTGTACCTTAATTATCTGTAGTATATTCACCTATATAGGTAATACATAGTCGGTGAAGAATTAAAATGACCTATATTCATTTTTACCAAAAACCAATATCAACTATCTACAGACATATTCAAATATGTCTTGAGAGCATTTAAACAGAAGTTGTTGCACTTTTCAAAAACATGCAAATAAGAACATTTTGTACCTTTTCAAAATCATAGAATTAGAACATTTTGCACCTTTTCAAAAACATAGAATTAGAACATTTTGCACCTTTTCAAAAACATGGAATTAGAAAATTTTGCACCTTTTCAAAAACCTGGAATTAGAACATTTTGCACCTTGACAAACACATGGAATTAGAACATCTTGCACCTTTTCAAAAACATGGAATTAGAACATTTTGCACCTTTTCAAAAACATGGAATTAGAAAATTTTGCACCTTTTCAAAAACATGGAATTAGAACATTTTGCACCTTTTCAAAAACATGGAATTAGAAAATTTTGCACCTTTTCAAAAACATGGAATTAGAACATTTTGCACCTTGACAAACACATGGAATTAGAACATTTTGCACCTTTTCAAAAACATGGAATTAGTACATTTTGCACCTTTTCAAAAACATGGAATTAGAAAATTTTGCACCTTTTCAAAAACATGGAATTAGAACATTTTGCACCTTTTCAAAAACATGGAATTAGAATATTTTGCACCTTTTCAAAAACATTCAAATAGAACAATTTACATTTTTCAAAAACATTCAAATAGAACAATTTACATTTTTCAAAAACTCCTAATTAACGTTTTACGCATGTTTCTCACTTCGTTTTGATGACATAGCTCATTTTGATTCTGGCTTAAATTGGATATGGGTCATTTTGGTTCTTCACAGACGATATAGGACCTTGTAGTACATGACAAATCTAATTTTAAAATACGCTCCTTGGAACATGTAGGGGTTAAATGAATAGTAAATATGGGCCCGCATATTTAGGAAAAATGAATATTTGAAACTACTTCAAAGGAAACCCGTAGTACTATTTCCCTATATATCTATGTAACTTATTGCTAAGGGCAGCAGAATTTCTTCTGGTCTGTTTGAGTCGGCATAGTATTAGAGTATATGGTGTGAGTGAGTGTGATTATCTCCGGTGGGATATGTGTGGATTTGAACCGTGTTGAGGATTTTGAACCGATTTTATGACCGAGGCCCCTCGCTCTCAAAATGTGTATAATTTAATTTTCCATTAGCCTATAGGCCTTCCGCCTGTCCGTTCTGGTTCTGGGCCTGGGACACTGAGGATGAGAGAGAGAGTGAAAACAAGGAAAGGCTTTTATCTCGATTCAAATATTCATATATAGTTCTAATTTCTAATTCGTCTTTTTTACTCCAGTTTTTGGTGGATCGTCATTGCTGTGTGTACTAACATATACAACAACCATAACCATACTGTACAATCCAGGTTCCGCTCAGTTATAATTAGGTAGCATGCGATGACTTGCCGTTTCTGTTTCGGGTTCGGTTCGTCGTGGGTTTCTCCAGTCCCGGTGCCCAGTGTTATGTCATGTTTAGGTGCTCAAGGAACGCGCGGTCTCGAATCGAATGATGAATATTCTGAATTCTCTGATGCAACTCATCCATCCATCTATATGTATATGTATGTAGTAGCCCGGCTATTGAATCGTGTATGACCAGATCCCTATACAGCTACTGACTCCCATCAAAGAGATAGGTACATATTCACCGAGTTCCATTTACCCACTTTGTCCAAGCCAAAACCGAAGCCGAAACCGAAACAGAAACCGAAACCGAAAACAAACTTCCGAGGGAGCCGACGAAGCCCAAGTTGTAAATTATCAAAGGAGAATGGGCAATATTGGAATTGGAATATTGGACAAGAGAAAAGGCGAAGAGGTCGGAGCCGGAGCGTCGAGGTGGTACCTTTCCTTCCCTCATCAAGTCTAAATACCTACCTACATGTACGCAATAAATAAAATATTGTCAAATTACTACCCAAGGACATTTCTACTGTGCTACGGTAACGGTGACGGTAACGGTTACGGACGGCTACTGGTTCTGGTTGGCACGGCCACGGCGTATATGCCACTTACACTCCCGCTCGTTAAACAACATACATAATATATAGGCATAGGTATTCTCCAGGTTCTGTCTGGAGTCTATTCAGAGAATGAAATGAAATCTATATAGAAAACTGGAACACTTTCAAAACTATAAATTTTCATCTCTTTCAATTTTCGAATTATGAAAGTCCACTCTGGACTTTGTATACATATTTTTTTTTCATTTTATTATTCTCATATGCATTCCATATTTCATTGCATTGGTCTTTGGCATGGTCTGTTTCTGTTTGAGGAGTGAGAAGTCTGAGTCTGGATCTGAAGAGGGTCATTCAAGAGAGAGATGGAGGCTCCAAGTTTTATTCAAAATTAGGTAATCTAGTTCTTTTATTATAGAGCACCATTGGTAGCTCTCTAGTGTCTGAGTAGGCATTGATACTGATGGGGAACCTACCTCCCAACATTGCAGTTTATGAGCCCAGTTTGTGTGCCGCCGCGCCTCTGAAAAGACAAATTAACGGACTCCAGAGAATTTTGCACCAACTCTTCTTTTTTGTGGTGTCTAAACAAAAACTGTGTGCAAATATTAGTTTTGCAAATTAATTAATGCATGGCTTCCTTTATAACTTTGCTGCTTGCATCACATATCGTCTGTGAAGAACCCAAATGACCCATATCCAATTTAAGCTGGAATCAAAAAGAGCTATGTCGTAAAAACAAAATAAGAAACATGCTTAAAATGTTAATTAGGAGGTTTTCAAAAACGTAAAATGTTCTAATTTCATGTTTTTCAACAATGTAAAATGTCCTATTTACATGATTTTGGAAAGGTGCAAAATGTTCTAATTCCATGTTTTTGAAAAGGTGCAAAATGTTCTAATTCCATGTTTTTGAAAAGGTGCGAAATTTTCTAATTCCATGTTTTCAAAAAGTTGCACAATGTTGTATTTACATATTTTTAAAACTGCAAAATATTCTATTTAAATGCTCTCAAGGCATATTTGAATGTTTTTGTAGGTAGATATGATATTTTTTTAGCTAAAAATGGATATGGGTCATTTTGTTTCTTCACCGACGATATTAAGGTGGCTACATGTTTCAAACCAAAACAAGGAAGAGGTTCGTACAAAGGGGAAATGTCATATTAATTTATTATATTCTAAATTTTTGTTTTAAAAACTTGCTACCTACAAAAATGAGCCATTTATTCTTCATTTATTATGGTGGTTAAAGTTCATTAGGAGGAATTGGCCAGGGACACGGCCGAGTCCAAGTAAACAATATGTATTAATACACACAAATGGGAATGGAATTGGGTCGGAATTTATAATGGGATGAATGAGAGCATTGAGGGCAGCTGTACTGACTGAGAACTATATGCGACTGAACGCATCCAAAATCCATCTCTAAATCCATCTCCAAATCCAAACAATTAACCGTACATACCTGCGGGCCTGGGAGGCATAATAGTAAAGCACAATGCTAAATTCAACATTATTACATATTCTACACACATGGGATTCTCGATTCTCGGAAAACGCAAGGCACGCTATACTAGACACTATAGGCAGGCGACTTCTTCTTGTGCACGAGTATAATGAAAACGAAAACGAAAACGATGCTGATGCTGATAATGATAGTGATGTTACAGAAGAACAAGTCCAACCAAACACGCGGACTCAACCGCACCACACATGGTCAATACATATGTAGAAATGGGTCTCGGCTGCTAAATACAGGAGAAGCACACTCCTCTCCATACTTAATTATTAAAGGGTATAGTGAGAAGATTTATTCATTTCATGTACGATCCAGATCCCGACAGCGACCGCTATTTTACTATTTCTTATGCAGAAAATAGAGTCAAGAGCGTGTGTTTTTGTTTTGCTTTTTTTTTCGTCGCCGTCTTCGTCTTCGGCTTCTTGATTACACTAAAACTAAAACTTGAAGATAATGCACATGAGCCTCCTACTCTTACTACTGTAGTACGATTAGTTGCACCCTCCTATACTGACTTACTTTTAGTACAGGTGGATATATCTATAAGGACGGCATTAGTACGGCAACGGCAGGATGGAACACGACTGCCTAAATAATTCATGGGACATATGGACAGTACAAGGTAAGGAGATAATTTTAAATTGTTAATTTATTCTGCCATAGTATTTATGCACGTAGTTCCGCTTTGAAGAACTCTCTCTCTCTCTCTCCTTCCAAAATTCCAAACCCCCAAACTTCTTGCAAACTCTCCAGTATTTTAGTTCTCATATTTTATGAAATCTGTCCCTATATTTTACACACTTACTCACTTGGCACGTACCTACGCTTGCATCAAGAAACTCAAGTACCTACCTACCTATCCTATGTAGGTACCTACCTACTAACCAGACATAGCGACCAACCCCAACCAAGAATCAAGTTTAGTGTTGTAGCTGTGTGGGTCTGGGGTCTGCCTTGTATGAGCAGTATATCGTCTGCGAAGAACCAAAATGACGCATATTCAATTTAAGCTGGAATCAAAATGAGCTATTTCATAAAAGCGAAATGAGAAACATGTGTGAAATGATATTAAGAGTTTTTGAAAAAAGTAAAAATTTCTATTTTCATGTTTATGAAATTTGTAAAAAGTTCTAATTCCATGTTTTCGAAAAGTGTAAAATGTTCTATTTACGTGTTTTTGAAAAGTGTAAAATGTTCTATTTACATGTTTTCACAAAGTGTAAAATATTCTATTTACATGTTTTCGAAAAGTGTAAAATTTTATAATTCCATGTTTTTGAAAAGGTCCAAAATTTTCTATTTACATGTTTTTGAAAAGTGTAAAATGTTCTATTTACATGTTTTTGAAAAGTGTAAAATGTTTATTTACATGTTTTTGAAAAACGTAAAATGTTCTAATTCCATGTTTTTGAAAAGTTCCAAAATGTTCTATTTACATGTTTTTGAAAAGTTCCAAAATGTTCTATTTACATGTTTTTGAAAAGTTCCAAAATGTTCTATTTACATGTTTTTGAAAAGTTCCAAAATGTTCTATTTACATGTTTTTTTTGAAAAGTTCCAGAATGTTTCATTTACATGTTTGTAAAATGTGCAAAATATTCAATTTAAATGCTTACAATACATATTTTAGTATATTTGTAGATAGTGGATATTTTTTTTTAGCTAAAAGTGGAAATGGGTCATTTTGCTTCTTCACAGACGATATACTTTTTTTTGCTACTTTTAGAACATGCAGAAATGCACATGCAGAACCAGAACCAGAACAAGAACAGCGAACAGACTTTACACCTCTTAAGCCATCACCATCCATCACATCACAGGAAAATCTCTTGCATAAATAAATACCTCCACATAGTTACCTGCTGTCCGGCTCTCAAGGGAAGGAGTAGCACAAAACAGATACAGCAAAGAGTAATCTATCGAAATACATAAATAACCTTACCATTCCTATCCAAGTACCTACCTACCTAAAACTAAACTAAAACCAGAAACGAGGCTATAGGAAACGTGTTCTTACATCCATCCAGCCAGAGACTCTTTTTTGAATAAATAACAAATATTACGAAAACTACACACAAAAAACTTTGCCAAAAAAAGAACGTGTTTAATTAAAACCAGCCCAAGAGAAAAATTTATTCTGACGTAATTAAAACGTACAGTACAGAAAATTGTGTACCTGTGCCTATGTAATGTACCTACCTTCCGATTGTCCTATACCTATATCCAGCCCAAGTACCTTACTATGTTTCTTACAAGGCTATAGCTAATTGACTCGCTCCACAGTCCATATAGTCCTATAGACTAGTCATATGTTTATATATATGGATAAATTAAAAATAGATTTTTTGTGTGCGTGGTTTGTTCCTTTAAAAAAACAGTCTGGTTGTCCATAATGTGTATGTTAATGGTAGTGTAATACAGTACATTGGCCGTGCCATTGTTGATGTTACGTCTCTGATACTCGTGATGGCATCATGGATACGTCTCCGTAACAATAATCGTAATCGTATCGTAAGACACATGACTTCAATTAAACTGTGCTGTTATCTCATCTGTTCTTGTAGGCACTTAGACGCATTCCCCTAGACTACGTCATAAATGGGAATATCTGTACACAACTAAAAATGGGCATAAAGAGGTCTCTGTTCTATTGTCTTTTGTTATTGTTTAGGAAGGAGCGTACACATTACAGATTAGAGATACAAGTTTTAGAGGTAGAAGCAGCATGGAAATTTAAACAGAAAATTATACGATATACGAAGTACGAAGGAGATATACAACGAGAGATATAGGTAATGGCTGCGTAAGCATAATTTTTACACTTTTCTACAGTTTATAATGAGCGCGTCCTCCACTTCCACTCACTTTTTTTTTGACTTTTATCGAGAGACTCCAAGCAAAGCATTCAGTTTTGCAAAGACACTACTACTACTACTACTACTACTACTACTACTACTACTACTACTACTACAAGATTTGCAGGGGTAGCATGCCTCCAATTTTAACGCTACACCACCACAGGCACAGGTACAGCAGAGCTTATACTGATAATACACCACATCTTTGACGGCTTCAAACTGCCAAAGCCAAACTGTACCGTAGCGTATAGTAACGAAAACGATAACGATAACGACACAATATTATGCGATACACAAAGGACGAAGCTGAATTATCAGAGACTAAACAAGAAGGTGTATAGAGCGTATAGTAGATATAAAGTTAACTCAGGAATTATATTCAAAAACTCCACTTTGAGTGAGACTTTTGAGGGGAAAAAAGCAAAGCAAAGGAATATATACGAAACCATGTCAAGATCATTTCATCCTTTTTCCCCCTTTTTTCCAATGACTAGGTAGGTACCTCTTCTGTGTACATATATTCAATGTAACTTATAGGTATAGCTATATATCGTGAGTGAAGAATTAAAATTAGACATGTCAAAAAAATACTAATTGAGGTACATGGGGAAAAATTTTAATTTTGTTCAATGTTTTGAAAAGCAAAATATTCTATTTATGTATTTTTTTGAAAAATGCAAAATATATTGTGTTTAAATGTTTTCTAAACGGACAAAATATTCTATTTGCATGATTTTGAAAAGTATAAAATAGTCTATTTGGATGTTTTTGAAAAGTGTAGAATATTCTATTTACTTGTTTTTGAAAAGTGCAAAACGTTCTATTTACATGGTTTTGAAAAGTGCCTAATATTCATTTGCATGGTTTTGAAAAATGTAAAATATTCTATCTACTTGTTTTTGAAAAGTGAAAAACGTTGTATTTGCATGGTTTTAAAAAGTGTAAAATATATTCTATTTACATGCCTTTAAAAAGTGCAAAATATTCTATATGCATGGTTTTGAAAAGTGCAAAATTTTCTATTTGCACGATTTTCTAAAAGTGTAAAATGTTCTATTTGCATGGTTTTAAAAAGTGCAAAATTTTCTATTTGCACGATTTTCTAAAAGTGCAAAATGTTCTATTTGCATGGTTTTAAAAAGTGCAAAATTTTCTATTTGCACGATTTTCTAAAAGTGCAAAACGTTCTATTTACATGGTTTTGAAAAGTGCAAAATGTTCATTTGCATGGTTTTGAAAAGTGTAAAATATTCTATCTACTTGTTTTTGAAAAGTGCAAAATGTTGTATTTGCATGGTTTTAAAAAGTGTAAAACATATTCTATTTAAATGACTTTAAAAAGTGCAAAATATTCTATTTGCATGGTTTTGAAAAGTGCAAAATTTTCTATTTGCACGATTTTCTAAAAGTGCAAAATATTCTGTTTGCATGGTTTGGAAATGTGCAAAATATTCTATTAACATGATTTTAAAAAGTGCAAAATATTCTATTTACCTATGCTTTTAAAATTCATTCTATTTTAATATTTTGTAAATATAGTTAATTTTGTTGTTAGCTGAAAGCAGATATAGACCATTTTGATTCTTCACAGATGTATATCATCTGTGAAGAATCCAAATGGTCAAAAAAAAACCTTATAATAATATGCCTAATAGTAGTAGTATTAATAATCCTACAACTACCAAGACTTCCCACTTAGACATGCTTCTATTTTCAATTCTTGTAAATCCTTCCAAAAATCCATCATCTTTTCTCATGCTCTCATCTTTGAGATAATTTATACACATTTTTTTTACAATATTCTCTCCACAGTTTTCTACAACATTTCTTCATTCTTGAACCACCAAAAAAAATGTATGAAGAATTCTGCCTTTCTTTCTTATAAAAATTCCATTTCGGTTTCAGAGGAATGATTTCCCTTAATATAATGCTAATGTTAGTTACTTTTTTAGAACAACTACACCATGTAGAATTATATGATAATTAATCCGTGTACGAGGCACTGCAGCCTCAGCATTCCAAGGTATGAATGAATGACACACAATTATTGTTGGCGGATTATCAACGTATGAAACAATGTAATTTAGGCATTTTTTTTAAGGAACTAGCGCATGTAAAAAAAAGGTGGAGGTTACTAATGGCAATTGGCAATGTACCTATAGCTTTTAGCTTTTAGGGAAGGTAGGTGCGCACAAGTCAAAGTTGAATGGAGATCTACGACCGATGAAACAATTAAAAAACGATTTTGTGTTAAACCACTGACTGAATATGCCATATACCGTCTGTGAAGAACCAAAATGGCCCATATCCATTTGTAGCTAAAAACAATATTAGATATCTACAAAAACATTGAAACTTGTCTTGAAAGTATTTAAGTAGAACATTTTACGCTTTTCAAAAACATGTAAATACAATATTTTACACTTTTCAAAAAACATGTAAATAGAACATTTTGCACTTTTCAAAAACATGTAAATAGAACATTTTGCATTTTTCAAAAAACATGTAAATAGAACACTTTACACTTTTCAAAAACTCTTAATTAACATTTTTCGCATGTTTCTCGCCTTGTTTTTATGACATAACTCATTTTGACTGTAGTTTAAATTGGATATGGGTCATTTTGGTTCTTCACAGACGATATTTAATGGTTTCGCTCATATTCTATGATATGCCACTTGTCCTCTTGTTGCAATTTGTGATTTTGCTTGTTAGTTGCGAGTAGTAAGAGCTGCTCCCTAAGTACTAATGGAAATGTTATTCCTTTCTTAATCCTTCCCATAAGCTTTAAATTACTTTACCTTATGCATTCTATTAAATTATGTTTCTGTTGTGTATTAAATTTATTTTTTGTTCTGGTTGCTGGTCTGGTTCTAGTTCTGGTTTGGGTAGGCCTCCCATGATTTCATGGTACATAAGCGGCTTCTGTGGTTTTTACTATTTAGTTTCCCTCCTCTCGTCCTCTGCTATAATATATAGCCAAAATTGCCTCAAAAAATATAGTTCAAAATTTCTAATATTTTTAAACTTTACCGCGCAGTAGCGGCTTTAATGTTCATCGTATTTCAATAAAATTTGAAATCCTGCATCTTAGAGCAATTCACAAAGAAAAAATTCCAGAATTTTGTGAATTTTTGAATGTTTGATTTTTTTTTGAAAATTTTTTTTTTTGAGTTTTTGAGAAATAATCTTTCTTCAACATCCAATGTTTTTCAAAAAAAATATTTTAATAAAAAAATGGGCACGATAGAAAAAACCAGCTTGTTTTGTTTTGTTTATAGGTGTTAAAAACTTTAATAAGTTCTGTAAAATGGCGTGAAACTATTCAACTAAAAACAGCATGATTGCATATACACGCCATGTTAAAACATTTGAGTAAAAATTTCTGGCTCTAGACATACTTGGGCAAATTGAAAACAACTTCAGCGCTGTATCCGCTGCTATACCTTAATTCACATAAAAAATAATTTAATGAGTTTTGAAATACTTTTAAAATTTTTTAATCCCCCTAATATAGCCGATATTTTATGAAAATACCCTTATGTGCGACAGTGACAGTGATCAATGACCCTACCCATGACGCCAATTGTGGACGACCCCTAAGAAGAAATCTTTGTTCTGAAGCACTATACCACAACAAACTACAAACAAAGACAGGATGAAAGATATAGGCGAGTCTCTTTGAAACTTGTAATGCCTATAGATGTAGAATGGATCTGCACGATGCCGTAATTACACGTGTACATCCAATAAGCATAATTTGTGTACTTACTAGTTGAAAATTGCATTAAATTACAAACGGTGGAAAACGCAAGACAACACAGCGTGGAGGAGTGAGAATTTGAGAATGCGATAATCTACGAAAATTCCAAGGATTTGATGTACTATTTGATAACTAATCGTAAGATACTCGTTCCTCTCTTTGATTGATAGACATATGATATAATTAGCCTCCTGCATAATTGCTAATTAGTAAATCATATTATGAAATGAACATTTGGGTGAATTTACACTAATATCAAAAATAATGCACAATCGCTTGTAAAAAGTGTAATCAGCATTTTAAAATTAAAGTACCTTACCTACCTACCTAGCTTTAGCTCATGGAAAATAATTTCTAATAAATGTTTATACCAATAATTAAAATTCTTTAATACTATTATCTGTATACGCAGATACTTTACTTATATTCAGGGCCGGATAATGCAGCCAGCACATAGGCAGCCCCCGCTGCTTGAATTTTCAAAAAACATGCTTAAATGGAACATTTTGCAATTTTCAAATATATTTAAAAAAAATATTTTTTTTTTTGACATTTCAAAAACATACAAAATAAATTGTTTTTGTACATTACAAAAACATGCAAATAAATTTTTGTGTACATTTCAAAAACATGGAAATAACATATTTTCTACTTTTCTCAAAACATGTAAATAGAACATTTTGAACTTTTCTGAATCAAGTAAAATGAACATTTTACACTTTTCTTAGACATGTAAATACAACATTTTGCTTTAGTAAAGAAAACCATCAATAAAATCAAAACAGTGGTTTTTATATGGAAACAAATTGCTACCTAAAAGCAATTCCTTCATTGTCGTCCGGCCCTGCGTTATATTTTCATAAATATATCTTTAATTTAAAATTTAGTAACTCCATAATTATGTACATAGCAGCTCATAAATTAAAGAACAGACCTTCACTTTTGGATTTGGAATTGGATGAAAAAAGAAACCTTTTGATTGTATTGTTGTCATGTTTCTGAATGCAAAAAAAATTGCAAAAAATTCGAATTGAATTTTACGTAAATAATGACTCATTTTAACATTGCATGCACAAGGAAGGAAAATCTTTTTTACATAGATTCAGATATAAATAATACAAAAAAAATGCAATGTACCGACAAACAAAATTGGTACCTACGTAGCTAATTTACGGTTACATGTTATACAGTACCAGTGCAGTGCAGTGGTTTGCAAGACAAAAGCCTTAACTGTCTACTGACATAATACGCCATAGCGCCATAGCCAACATCAACAAGTTTCTTTCTTTCATTCTCTCTGTTTTTTTTGAAGAAGAAAAAAAATCAAGTAACCGTAGTAATCGTAAACGTAAAAATAAGGAAGGATTAACAATGGGCTGATTACAATAGAATATAGGGGAGTGCATTCAATTCAAAGCGTATACTGCACAGTAAAAAGCGAGAGTCAAAGTCAAGTAGTCAAGTACAGTGAAGTGAAGCCTATCTCTCTGGGAGTCAAAGTTATTTCCATAACCTTTAAACCGTTTCCGACAAACTTAGCATTAACATCCCATTTAACAATGTAGTAGACGCATATTTATACAGTATTCTACCATCACGAGCCCTATATAGTCCCCATTAGCCGCTCAACAACTCCTCTCGTGTCTCGAGAATATGTTATATATTGTTATTATTACTACTATTATGTAAAAGAAATGTAAAATGTGTGTTTTATCCCCAGACCCTATGTACCGACTCCGTATAGTAGCCACTGTAAGAACACCTACAGAGAAAGCAGCATACATTCATGACTGGGTTTGACCCGGGCACTGGCACTGGCACTAGCAGGGCCGGACAAAGGAATTGCTTTTAGGCAGCCATTTGTTTCCATAATAAAAACCACCATTTTTTTGATTTTATCCATGGTTTTCTTTGGTAAAGCAAAATGTTGTATTTACATGTTTTCGAAAAGTTTAAAATTTTCTTTTTCCTGTCGATTCAGAAAAGTGCAAACTGTTCTATTTACAAGTTTTGAGAAAAGTGGAAAATGTTTTATTTCCATGTTTTTGAAATGTAGAAAAAATTGTGTTTGCATGTTTTTGAAAAGTCAAAATATTCTTTTTTACATATTTTTGAAAACTGCAAAATGTTCCATTTACATGTTTTTTGAAAAGTTCAAAATGTTCTTTTTACTGTTGATTCAGAAAAGTGCAAAATGTACTATTTACATGTTTTGAGAAAAGTGTTAAGCATTTTATTTGCATGTTTTTGAAATGTACAAAAAATTTCATTTTCATGTTTTTGAAATGTACAATAAACTTTTTTTTTACATATTTTTGAAAACTCCGAAACGTCCTATTCAATTTTGTTTTGAAAATTTAAGCTGCGCTGGCCTCATTATCCGGCCCCGGCCCTGGGCACTGGTGCTGCTCTCCTCCAAGCAGAAACAGATTATTTTAATATCTTTTTACAAAAAGTATCTAGCTATTGTTTTATTCCATATTTCAAACAAAAAATAATGCTGTTCCTGAATTAAATCGTCTACCTAAAACAGATGCCATTTAGGTGAAACCACAGGTGAAAATACACACCTATTATCCAGGCATCCAGGTAAGGAAACCCCCCAGTCTTGGGTATTGATACTCGCATAGAACAAAATCCCAATGTGATCCGTGACCAACCCCGCGATTTTAGAGCGACCGGGGCCGGGACCGGGACCGGAACCCCTTTCCTTTTTGACTTTGGACTTTGACTGTAAAACTTTCAAGTCGTTATTATTACATTACTTTTATGTGACTAACTAAACAGGAGATTCCTGTCCCCTTTTGTAAGCAGTACAAAAGGCAGAAAATTTGGAACTGGAGGCAGAGAGAGAGAGAGAGAGTAGTGTAATTAAGTGGACATTTTCCTAAATTATTTATTCTATGGAAATTTCCTTTATGTGACACATCAAAGTGCTAACTAAATCCAGAATAAAGTGCACTCTCGTACGGAAGTAAATATTTAATTTAATATCCTGTATATAAAGACTGTGTTGTCATTGTCATTGGCATCGGCATCGGCATCGGACGTGTACGTATAATGCTATTTTTACATGTCGTTCGTCACTGACTGCCCCAGCTGTTGCCAGGGCCGGATAATGCGGTCAGCGCAGGTAGCCCCCGCTGCTTGAATTTTCAAAAAACATGTAAATGGAACATTTTGCAGTTTTCAAAAATATGTAAACAGAATATTTTTGACTTTTTAAAAACATGCAAATAAATGTTTTTGTACATTTCAAAAACTTGGAAATGCGACATTTTCCACTTTTCTCAAAAAATGTAAATAGGACATTAAGCGCTTTTCTAAATCAAGTAAAAAGTACATTTTGCACTTTTCTAAAACATGTAAATACAAAATTTTGCATTACCAAAATAAACATGAATAAAATAAAAATTGTGGTTTTTGTATGGAAACAAATTGCTGCCTAAAAATAATTCCTTCGTCCGGCCCTGGCGCTGTTTCCCATCTTGAAAGTCTTACATGAGGAAAACCATAAACAATTTCTAAAATTTCCAAAATTCAAACTTGTAATATTCTCGCACACAATTACTCATTCAGTTTGATTCCGTACATATTAAGAATATGGTTTTGTCTCGGACCTGTTGTGAGGCCCTATGGAACGTGGACAGTAATAATTACACAGTATATTATTCAGGACTTGTACTTTTGTCTCCTACCATGTGTGGAATGTAATGGGAGTATTAATAGTGTTTGTTGTTGCTGCAGTCCTGCTGATATAGGAAGATAGTTTAATGGGAACTACGAGGCGTTCTAAAATAATGTGCAGGGAAAGAGGTTCAAATTGTACGATCAGAGTCTTGTGTGTAATGTCCTTTTGTTTTGGAACAATGTCATGAATTCCCGTGAAGTATGATCATACAGCACCCCATAATTTTCTCCACAAGACACATCTCTCACAACTTTCCATTTCAACACAAGGGACTTTATAGAACTCAAGATGAAGCTCCTGTCTCCACACACCTTCTCTCTGTGTGATACTGTAACTGTAGTAGAGATTTACTATTAGGTATGTGCGGTAGCGTTAGAAGTATAGGGAGAGGGACACACTAAATGTGAAGCTTTCCTGAGTTAGTTGATAGTTGAGATTTATGTCCGCACAGTAATGGCCACGTACTTACCTACAGGCATTACAATTGTAAAACTCACATATATAATTCTATTTCAACAAATAATAAATTCCTCTATCTCTATAGTTTCATATCGTCTGTGAAGAACCAAAATGACGCATATCCAATTTAAGATATAATCAAAATGAGCTATGTCATAGAAACAAAATGAGAAACATGCGTCAAATGTTAATTATGAGTTTTTGAAAAGCGTAAAACGTTCTATTTTCATGTTTTTGAAAAGGTACAAAATTTCTAAATCCATGTTGTTGAAAAGATGCAAAATGTTCTAAATCCATGTTGTTGAAAAGGTGCAAAATGTTCTAATTCAATTTTTTTGAAAAGGTACATAATGTTCTAATTCCATGTTTTTGAAAAGGTGCAAAACGTTCTAATTCCATGTTTTTGAAAAGGTGCAAAATGTTCTAATTCCATGTTTTTGAAAAGGTGCAAAATGTTCTAATTCTATGATTTTGAAAAGGTACAAAATGTTCTAACTGCATGTTTTTGAAAAACCCCAAAATGTTCTTATTTGCATGTTTTTGAAAAGGTGCAAAATGTTCTATTTAAATGCACTCAAGACATATTTGAATATTTTTGTAGCTAGTCGATATTGTTTTTAGCTAAAAATGGAAATGGGTCATTTTGGTTCTTCACAGACGATATTTGATTTTTTTTACAAAATATTTTGCATGCGCAGTTTGTTCTGTTTCCTATAATTCAATTTCACCTCCAGTAATAATGAATATGGAAAGGTCATTTCTCAAATATTGTAATAATTCCACCACTAATCCTACAAAAACAGAAAGTTACCACCTACCTATACACAATACATAATAAGAAAGCGGCCGCTATGTGACAAATACAATTTAAAAAATTTGAACAACATTAAAATTGTAGACGCTCCCTATACAAAAAAATCCCAGCTAAACCTGCTACAGACCTACAGATATGAACATCCAAAATTGGCTAGATTTATCAGTTTTTTGCCAGCCGTAGATTGGCACTAAAGAGTTCATTGAGTTTCTAATGTTCACATTGTCATTGTCGTCGTTGTCGTTGTCGTTTTCACGTCGTGTGGTCCTTTTAAATCCAAATGCTCTTTCAACATCATTCTCCTCTTCCTCTCCTCGTCTCATTCCCCATTTAAGTATCCTCCTAAAGTGAGTGGAAACGGGGAAAAGTGACAAATACAATAACTTGGAAATGTCTCCCGCACACAGCTCTCTAAATGGCTTTTAAAATCCGAAAATCCAAATTACCTCCACTTACACCACTGCCAAACTGCCAACCCAAACCCAACCACACGAACCTCCGCATCTCCACAACAATAGCAATAGCAGTACAAGAATATCATATCACTACACAGTCTACTACGCATTGTGCTCATAGTCCCCGTCCCCGTCACAGAAATTCTCTTGTCTCTTTCAGGATTAAATAAACAAGTCAGTCTGAGTGGAGTTTTTGGCTCTTTCTGCCTTTTGGACTTTGAATGTGAGGAGTTGGTTGGTTGGTTGTGTGGAATTGGGGAATGAAAAGAAGATAAAATGAATCAAGTGAGAGTAGAAAAAAAAACTTGAAAAAACCAAAAGTGCAAGCACCTTCATGACGGACAAATGGGCATTGGGATAGTATATGACTTGAGATGGGGATGCCGGATCCGGATCCGGATGGATAAAACAGACTACTGATATTTGGCTTTGGCTACTACTCCTACCCTAAAGCTATGGATATATACGAAGGACATTATTGTATAACTTGAAAATAAAAATAAAAAATAAGCCCCTATATATGTCCGTGAGTGTCGACATCAACTTCCCAGTCTCACTAGTCAGTCGCGCCCTGGACAAACATATGTATAGGGAAGAGAAAGCTGCTGGATTCGGATTCGGATTGGGATTGTGATTAGGATTGTAGAGTGCCTACCTGCCCCCAAAAACAAGGAGCCTTCTGGCCCGGCCCGGGTAAAAATAGTAGACGAAGAAGGAAGGGGGTGGCGGACGCTATACACGTTTTTGATATTTACTCTCGGGAAAATATCTTGACCCTCCGTTGTTGCCCGTGTAAATCGCTACCTACTACCTGCTCTTTTAGTTCTATGAAATATTCATGAAATATTAATCGAGTTTCTTTCTACAACTTCTCTCACTTCCTACATAGCCAAAATAAGTTTCAGTCCTACTGGAGTCCTCAGTAATATTTTGTATGTGTGCTATGGCTGTGTAATATGTACAGTCCGCTACGGTTTCGGTTCCGGTTTCGGATTCGGAGCCGGATTCGGATTCGGAGTTGGTCCCACAGTTCTCTGTTAAATCTATTTTTAGAGATGATACCCGGCTCTATACTCCATTAATCCACATTACATATTACACACAACTCCATACCGACCGTCCGTCCATCCATTCCCCCATTTGTTTTTTCTCTTTGATAGACTGGGTGGATTTAGGTACGTGTTCTTGGGCTTGCTCTTACATTTAGGGAGACACTTCCGACTTCCAGAGGCTCAACTCAAGTTGTAGCATATAGGGGGGTTCCTTCCTATAGTCCGGTCCGACGTCGAAACCGAAACCGACATCGAATTCGACACCGAAGCCAATTCCTTATACTCAAAGGCTACGAATTGGAATTAGAAGCCAAGTGGAATCGGAAAGAAGGAAATGAAATGAAGGAGAGAAAGTGTATGTACGGGATGTTATCGTGAGTAAAGAACCAAAATGACCCATATCCAATTTAAGCTAAAAAAAATATCGACTATCTACAGACAAATATTGAAACATATCTTGAAAGTGTTTAAATGGAATATTTTGCACTTTTCAAAAATGTGTAAATAGAACATTTTGGACTTTTCTCAAAACATGTAAATAGAACATTTTACACTTTTCAAAAAACATGTAAATAGAACATTTTACAATTTTCAAAAACATGTAAATAGAACATTTTACACTTTTCAAAAACATGGAATTAGAACATTTTACACTTATCAAAAACATGTAAATAGAACATTTTACACTTTTCAGAAACATGTAAATAGAACGATTTACACTTTTCAAAAACTCTTAATTAGCATTTTACGCATTTTTTTTATGACATAGCTCATTTTCATTGTAGCTTAAATTGGACATGGGTCATTTTGGCTCTTCACAGACGGGGCCCGTATATATCTATAGCATATATCTATATGTAGAGTGTGTAGTGTAATTATATGTGTGGTAGTGGAGGGTAGACAGTGGAAGACAGATGGACAGGGAGGCAGGTAGCTCATGCATTAGCCACACCATCCATACTTATTATTCCTTCAACGTCTCCCTACCTGCCTATCCCTCCCCTTCCCTATATCCATCTGTACCTCCCTATACTATCACTCCAAATATACGCACATACTACATGTCTGTCTAGGTGTCTAGGTGGGTAGGGTACATGCAGCCTCTGTGCTTCTTCGTTCGTTCCTGGCCTGCCCATTTGATCAGACTATTATGGAGAGAACTGGAGCTGGAGCTGAACTGAGCTGAAAGTAAGTAAAAGTTTCAAGTGTGTTTCTCAAGTTGTAAAATAAAATGAATTTTTCTTTCGCTCCATTTCTCCACCTCCTCCTTTCTCCATCTTATCTCTCTCTCTCTCTCCTCTTTCTCCACTCCTAATAAATATGAGACTCTGCTGGGAATCGAAATACGAAGCTATATGCTATCATCTATGCTGCTCCGTTTCTGTTGTAGACTCTGTTGAGGAAAATATAGGAATATTGAATAGGTTGGATTCGGATGGAGACAGGGCAGGGAATACTGATACTCCCAGGGAAAGTCACAGATCTGTTTTTGTCCCTTTTAAGGAGCTCCATAAAAAATATCATACATCATACACCATTATCATATCAATGAATGAATGAATGGGGAATGGACAGCTTTTATGGAATGTTGATCGTAAGATCGAGGAAGCATTCATGTGGATGGATGCTGATTCGGATCCTACACACACAAAAAAACTCACTGCCACTACCCTCCTTTCCATAACCGTCACACAGACTCGTCGTTTACTACCCGGTCCCGGTGTATGGGAAAAGCGGTGGCGGTGGCAGTGCGGTGGACAGCGAGCCATAGAGAATTTTTTCTCCTTTGGTTGGTCGGTCGGTTATTTACGAAGAAAGAAAGAAGCTCGCAGTCAGACTACATAATATGTAGCTATGTAATTATACGACAAGGTATTAGAGGACATACATGGATGGAGCCCAATGGGGAGATGACGGTAATAAAAATAATAATAATAGTACCTGCATAAATTTACATTTACACCGAGACCGAGAGAGTGTACAGCGTCCAAGTGTGTAGGATTTATTATGGGAAAATGGAGAGAGTGCTGGAGATAGGAGATAGCAGTGTAGTAGTAGATCGGAGGGATCAAAAGTTTTCAATGTAGGAAGGTGCATATTGTATATGAAGAACCAAAAGGACCCATTTCCAATTTATGCAAGAATTAAAATGAGCTATGTCAAAAAAAGACAGTAAATAAGATACATGCTTACAATGCTAATCACTTGTTTCTAAAATGAGCAAATTGTTCTATTTACATGTTTTTTAAAAAGTGTAAAATGTCATATTTAAGTGTTTTTTAAAAGTGTAAAATGTCCTAATTACATGTTTTGAGAAAAGTGCAAAATATTCAATTTACATGTTTTGAGAAAAGTGCAAAATATTCTATTTACATGCTTTTTGAAAATGCAAAATATTCTATTTATATGTTTTTGTAAAAGTGCAAAATATTCTATTTACATGCTTTTTGAAAAATGCCCTAAGTTCTATTTACACTTAATTTAATCTGTTTAATTTTTTTCTGTAGATAGTACATTTTGTTTGAAACTATAAAAATGGATATGGGTCATTTTGGTTCTTCACATACGATATGTAGATATGTAGATGAAGAATAATATCGTAGGTAGGTAGGCAGGCTTTCTTTCTTTCTTTCTTTCTTTCTTTGTTGTGAGCATTTGTAGGTTGAGTTACACTCATGCCTCATCATTCAATGCGTAGTTGTCTCCCCTACCGAACCAGAGCCAGAACCAGAACCGGTACCAGAACCGGAACCAGAACCAGAAACCAGCACCAAAACAGTGGGTCCACACACACCGGCCAAAAATCCACCATGCATAGGAAGGGAGCACCTACTTACCGTTAGATTTCTACCTACTGTACTACTTACTACACACTACACATACAAAGTACGACGTAGGATCCGCTACCAGAGGAGATATAGGCTCCCTTCCCCTATATCCCCAACCATATAGAGCGGGTAGAAAACATGCGCTTTTGAGGTGAATCGATTCATAATCGATCTTATTCCGCTTTTGCGTCACGCCAACAACCCAAACTACCCGCTTCCTATACAAAAACGAGAGAGACCCGTCTACTCACTACTCCGTCTCCTCGTGCTCCTGCATACTCTCCGATGGAGTAGACCTGGCCAGCCCATATAGGTCCACATTCAGACCAGCTGAAAATTTCCCCGAGAAAACAATCGTGTGGATGGCCGTGTGTCCCTACACGGTGTGAGACTCCTGTCCTGGTACTGGTACTGGTCCTGGTTCTCACTTTCTGACTAGTGAGACGGATAAGAACACAAACAAATGGGAAGATGAAGACGAAGACGACGACGACGAAGACCCTCTCGTCGGCTCATTAAGACCACCAGGACCAACTTCTTCTCGGAGCCCAGCATGCCAAACCCATGTGTCAGAACTAACACTCCAAACTCTTGTTCCCAACTTCCCAACTTTATGTCCCATTCCCAGGATCAGTTGAATGTACTGTGTACAATTTTGATTAATTGTGCATATTATATGGCATATGTATTGTATCAAGGTGCAATTTGGATTCCGATTTCGACTATGGGACTGTCGTGCTAATGTCAAGTTTGCCCCATAGACCCATCATGTCACTGCCAATTCTTTCTTACTGGCTACTCCATTACCATTTGATAGCATCTAGTATGTAGTTTTAGTTTTATTGTGGCAAATGTGCACTAGGAAAAAATGACTATTAATTTATAGGTAATATTTAGCTACAGTCTACAGTGCACCTTTCACGTCTCTTTTACTCCACTGAATCCAATCAACTGGGTGCATTATGACATTATGAAGTGTGTTATTGGGTTGGGTGAAAGTGTCATTGACTCGATCATACTCACAAATCATTTTAGGAATATGACACGTAGGTACACCCAGTAATACAAATACTGATATTAAAAATGACATGGATAACTTTTTTGGGTTTACCCTATACAAAAATCTTATTGAAATTAAATGAACATATCCAGCACATAGTACAGAGTACAGGTAGGTAGGTAGTTACAGATACTGCAAAATCGTATAAATGGAATGTCATGTCATAATCCTGCCAGTACAAACAACATACTTCACCATCAGACCCTTATCCCTGTCGTTGTCGTTGTCGTCATGTCATGCATGTCATGCTGACTTGTATACCTATTTTTTTTCTCACTTTCCATAATATCCTCAAGCATATACATAATCATAATGTTTTTTTTTCTTGAGATTTTTTTTCAAGTTTCTTGTTTCCCTATATATATATCAGTATATAGGTCTGTACGGAGAATCCCATGTATGTTGGTCCTATAGTCCTAGATATTTCATCGGCAGAGATTGTAAAAAAAAGAAAGAAAGAAGAAAAGTAAAGCGTATAACCACCAGTACCAGCCAAAAGGAAGGCGCAATCAGAATGAAAGAAAGTTTATTTTGTCGCCTCACATTTTTTGGGTTTGGGTATGGTACAGCACACGCTCTGCTCGTTCGTTGTAGGTCGTAGGTGCTTCCCGATCCAGAGATTCCAGCTCCAGCTCCAGCTCCAGCCAGACTAAATCTCTCTACCAACTTTCACAAAGACACAGAACGGAGCCACCCGGTGGACTGGTTTTGTATGTACGATCTTAAGAAAGACTGCCACCCGAAACCGAAACCGAAACGAGAAGGAAGTTGTTCTACTACTCGTTCATCTATCCTCAAATTATGAGATTATGCAAAAGGGAAGTTCAGGGGAAAAAAATGATGGACCACATTATGGGATGGTGGCATCATCAGCGGCATGTGACTCTCTCCCTGCTTTAGATTTTATTTTTTTTAGTCCTACATACGTACTACGTCTTTATTTTCATTTTTTTTGTACAATCAAGTTTAATGTAGTCAATTCTGGTTCTGGTTCTGGTACTGGTTTTTGTCATAAGACTTGGTCACGGTCACGGATTAGCAGGGCCGGATCCGGATAATGAGGCCAGCGCAGGCAGCCCCGCTGCTTGAATTTTCAAAAAACATGTAAATGGAACATTTTGCACTTTTCAAAAATTATGTAAAAAAAAATATTTTGACTAATAAATTTTTTTTGTACATTTCAAAAACATGGAAATAAAACATATTCCACTTTTCTCAAAACATATAAATTGAACATTGAGCACTTTTATGAATCAAGTAAAAAGAACATTTTGCACTTTTCTAAAACATTTAAATACAGCATTTTGCATTGCCAAAGAAAACCATGGATAAAATGTAAATAGTGGTTTTTGTATGGAAACAAATTGCTCCCTAAAACCAATTCCTTCGTTCGGCCCTGCGGATTAGCATTAAATCCCCATTGAAGTTTTCTCTATTTTTTAAAATTCCACAATTAGAGACCATTAAAGGACCCATATGATTTTTTTGTTTCTTATGATCACTATTATTACACACATCCGCGTATGGCGTTCCACACAAGAAGAAGAAGATGATGAGGAAATGACGGACAGTTTACTATGTAGTAATTCTGGAAACTTCTTAAATTGCGGGGAATGAGATGGAACGGAATATAGAGGGAGCGATTCCATACATTTTTAATTTAGTCTCATCATTTCCTGGATTTTTTTTCAAAGGGCTCAACTTGGAAACTCAACGATAAAAGAATGAGAATGAGGAAGAAGACAATGAAAATGTAGTATGGATACCCGGAGCCGGAGCCGGAGCCGGACCCGGACCCGTACCCGTACATATGGTACATTACCCGGAAAAAACACCTTTACTGTATGTGAGTATCTACCTATAACCCGCCTACCTTTTTATTTACATTTATGCTGGTCTCCATTTCTCCATGTACTGTGCATTATTATACTACCTACATATAGATATACGTATTTTTATTTTCATACTTAAACCACACAATCACTACCGCAAGCACGGATCCAAGCAAAAGGAGGGGGGGGGGCAGTCGCTATACCATATGAGTCAGTTTTAAAATTGCAGAACACAGATTAATACTGCCCCATGCGAATAATTTCTAGACCCGCCACTGTACTTACTACTACTCCTACCACTACCACGTTGTTGGATCTTGATAGCTTTTCCAATATTGAGCTGCTGCACTGTATCTCGTGGACACAGTCAAGGTAAGGTGGTAATATGCCTACCTACATGGATATAGGTATATATATACCCCCTCTTTGAAAGTCCCCATAGTCCTATCAGTATTTAACTGTAACATATTTTCATTCATTCCAATATCCCAAGGTTCCTTCCAACATCCAAGGAAAGAAAAAATATAGGAAAAAAAAATGAATATTAAAAGGTTGTTACTTACTTTCAGTGATTTTGTTTAAACGCAAAACATCGTCAGGTGCGATAAACTCTTTCTTCAGGAGTTGTTCCTCTGCAAATAGAAATAATTGAATTTAATACACTGTGTAAATTGTGTAATGTAATGCTCATGGTGTCAAAAAAAAGTAGGTAATTTCAATGTTAAAATGAATTATTATAAATATGGAGTGCTGTGTGGCCTGTGTGGTATCAATTTTTTTCAATCTATAAGTGCAACCCATCACATCACATAAAAAAATAGACCTGTCACTCTGTCCCACATTTAGATTGTGAGTAGTCATTAGACTAATTACTAATCAAATGTATCGATCAACTATAATAATGGTAGGTACCTACTTATACTTACGATTAGTTTTTTAGCATTATTCATAGGCAGAAACTCTAATTATCTATGGATACAAAAAATACAGTAGTAGGTATAATCAGTAGAAGTATAGAAAAAATTAAAAAACAAAACACTAAAAGCAATGCTAGTTTTGCGTAGTTGTAGTTGTAGTTGACTCTTTGTTTTGTTCAAAGTCATATAGTGTTTATAAGCATCCAATTAATTTTGGTTGGACACCACTGCACGCGATTGTAATTTACCTACATGGAGTAAAAAAAACTTGTTTTTTCCTCAACAAACTAACAGTCACATCTGACGGACGGAAGGACCGCAAGCCGGACGAGCGGAAATCAAAACCGACATAACTAAAAACTATAACTAAAATAAACCAATATCACACAACTACACAAAACGCAATCAACTCAAATGTCTCACGTACACGCACAAACCTTGAAAGTAAAAAATATTCAATTCAAAAATATATATAGATTCGGATTCGGATTCGGATTCGGACAAATAGGAAAATAATTTTTTAAATTTATCACTATCACTGCAATGGTCCACGGTCTAATAATTTTGGTGGATTTCTTTTAATAAAAAATTATTAAAGAAACTCCCTAAGAAATAAATCAATTAAACTCCTGGTTACTAATCATGCATTATTAATTTAATAAATCCAATAATTTCAAACTATATCGATCACACTACTTCTATATTTAAGCTGGACCGGAACCGGGACCGGGACCGGACCAACTCAAAAATAACTGACAATATTACAAAATTATTATATGCAAATTGACATACCTGTCACAGCAGGCTCGCCTTTGGACTTGGACTGGTGATAAAAATTCTCATTAGGCTTCCCCACCACACTCGTCATTTTGACGGGAAACAAAGGAGCACTCACTGTTGCTAAGAGAGAAAAGTTCCTTTTTTCAAGGAACTTTAGAACAATTTTATACAAGAATTAAAATTTTGAAAGTTTTTCGGGTCAATCTTTCTCAAAACAAAACAAAAGAAAGAAAGACGAAGGTCAAATGTCACAGAGGTATATAGAACACTTTACAGTGTACATTTAACAGTTCCGTTTATGTAACATTTAAAAGTATTTTTTTACTCAAAAGTTTTACAACTCGATGAACAAAGATATTTTGGTATATTTGTGTGTGTGTGTGGTATATGATGATTTTATTTTGAATTTTGCTCTGGAGAAGTGGAAAAGTGGATCGAGAGGAGATTTGGGTGAACAAGTGACAACAAGAGGAGTGAATCACAAACTGACTGCTGAGTCTTGCGTGAGGACCAAACCAAGAATGAGCTGAGAAGGAACGAAACTTTGGGCTGAAATTCTACGCGAGAGCGAGAGAGGAGTGTGTAGTTGTAGTAGTATTAAAAGTAGTATATAGGGGAGAGAGGAAAAGTCCATGCTAAAAGCTAGTGTTTTTCACTCTCACTATATGGGAAGGCAATGGGCAGGCAGGCAGGCAGAATATGAGGACCTCATTTCATTGTAAATACAAAAGAGTTTCGTGAGATTTGTGTGGAGTTGGCGTCATGGAAGTACACAGTCCAAGTCGACGCAGAAGTGGCGATCGAGTTAAAACCTTTGGAATATAAAACACATGGAGAACATCATGAAAAACAAGACACAAAACACGGGGCTCAACACAAACAAACACGGCTACTTGACTAACTTACACCTTTTACCACCTTATTACCTTATTACCTCAATTTCAATCATATTTTTTGTATTTTAATCCAGTGTCTTGAATTTACCGTCAATTTGACCGTGAATTTCAATTTTCGTCAATTTTTTTTTCGTCAATTTTTTTTATTATTTCTATTTCAATTTTTTTCTATACAATAGTGCATTTTGCAGTTTTCAAAAATATGCAAAAAGAATATTTTGACTTTTCAAAAACATGTAAATGAAACATTTTGCTTTTTTCAAAAATATGTAAATAGAATATTTTGACTTTTCAAAAACATGCAAAATAATTTTTTTTTGTACATTTCAAAACATGCAAATAAAACATTTAACACCTTTTTCAAAACATGTAAATAGAAAATTGTGAGCACTTTTCTGAATCAATTAAAAAAAATATTCCAACATTGGAAAAAATTTCCTTTGGTAGACTTGACCCGGTTTGCCAAAAAACTCTTCATATATTGCATAAATGTAAATTCTATAACTTAACTCATCAAGAGTAACTAGCAGGTAGCCCGTGTTAAATGTTTACCTTCCAGTACAATTAACCATTACCTTTCTGATTCTAATATTCAGCTTTGACTTTTGCCTATCTTTTACTGCGACTGTAACCGTAGTTGGCTTGACCATGTACCTACTGTATTTTAGACAGCTTCAAGCTGAAAGGACAATCGAGAAAGACAAACAAACGGAATCAGCAACCAGCAACCACTTCAAAACATTCAAATAAATAAATATTACATATCGTCTGTGAAGAACCAAAATGACCCATATTCATCTGTAGCTAAAAACAATATCCAATATCTAGATAAATATTAAATGTTTCTTGAAAGCATTTAAATAGAATATTTTGCACTTTTCAAAAAAAATGGAATTATAACATTTTACATTTTTCAAAAACATGTAAATAGAACATTTTACACTTTTCAAAAATATGTAAATAGAACATTTTGCACCTTTTCAAAAATAAGTAAATAGAACATTTTGCACCTTTTCAAAAACATGTAAATTGAACATTTTACACTTTTCAAAAACTCTTAATTAACATTTTACGCATGTTTTTCATTTTGTTTTTATGACATGGCTCATTTCGATTCTAGCTTAAATTGGATAAGGGTCATTTTGGTTCTTCAAAGACGATATACCGTATTTCCCTTAATAGTATAGAAGGGCCTGTAATAGTGAACAGGCTTGGGAGGACGGAGTTTGAATAGTAGACGGACCTATTTAACAAATTATTATATAACAGGCCGGTAGACTGGCCGGGGTCGTGGAGGTCAGAATTTGAATAGTAGACGGGGTACACTATTACAGGAAATACGGTATATTCAATTCACGGCTCAATTTATTAGTGGACATGTACCTATATAGGTATAGGCAACTATGTATATGAATGTACCTACCTATATCCCTACCATGGATTTTTATTTTTCCATTTTTATCCAGTTTAAGTTGTTTTTGTTCGTTTTCTTTCCTATAATTGGCACCCGTACTCGTACTGGTGAGGTTAGTTCCTGTTGCTATGCATATCGTAGGTGCTTCTTTCCTGTGTTTGTGCCTGTACCTATGCTATACAATTAGAGTGTCGTTATAATGCGTAAATACAGGAGTATCGATAGATGTAGGCGTCCATGTAAGTGACTATACGTATAGTATATTGACTCGAAATGGAACTTCACAAAGAATTTATTAGTGATTAACTAAATAATGTAGAGAGAGTCAAAGTCAATCCGCTCGGAAATATCCAATGAAATGGAAGGGTTTTGTCATTTCATTACGCATAGCCCATCCATCTAATTTAGGAGAGGTGTTTTATTTAGTAGGTTTTTTTGGGTAACCTATAGGTATCTTTTTACCTATCTTCCTACTTTAATGGCAGTGCGGACTTGTATATTATGTATAGTGTGTGTCAACTGGAATTTAAACGGCAAGTGTGTGATGACGGAGCGAGAGTCTCGCAATGTTCTTAATAGAGGCTATTGATAGTTTCCTTTGACGTCTACTACCGTCCAATTCCATAAAAAGGACGAAACACCAGTAACGAAGGTTGTAACCAAATACACTGTATATACATACTCCCGTTGACGTTGACCGCGGTCGATCTCATCATCTTTTTGTAGTCATTCAGGACCGGATATCAGCAATGCGGCCAGCACAGGCAGCCCCCGCTGCCTGAATTTTCAAAAATCATGTAAATGGGACATTTTGCACTTTTCAAAAATATGTAAAATAAATTTTTTGTACATTTCAAAAAAATGGAAATAAAACATTTTCAACTTTTCTCAAAACATGTAAGAAAGAACGTTGAGCACTTTTCTGAATCAAGTAAAAAGAACATTTTCCACTTTTCTAAAACATGTAAATACAACATTTTGCTTTACCAAAGAAAACCATCAATAAAATCAAAAATGGTAGTTTTTTTATGGAAACAAATTGCTGCCTTAAAATTATTCCTTCGTGAGTCCGGCCCTGTAGTCATTTAAGACTTGAATAAACGCAAGTAGCTCTCAGGTAGGTAGGTAGGTACCGCACAGCTTCTAATAACTCCCGGGTCTCTTTCAACTCCCGGGTCTGTGGTCTGTGGTTTGACATAACTCCCGGGTCTCTTTTAACTCCCATGTATGTGTCTAAAACTTGGAGTATAGCTCCCCCCGGGAGTTATTATAAGCTTTACGGTACTGGTACATACATAAATATGTCATGTATTTGTCATGCCCGCTCGCCGCCCTGTGTAAAGTAGAGTGTAAAGATGTTGTGTAAGTGTCCGAGGGGTTGGACGTTGGTTTTGTTCTTATGTTTACGTTCCTTGTAAATCTTTCAGAGGATTTGGTTGACATTGTTTTTTACTTGGATTTCATACAGGTATATAGTATGTTATCCGACCGAATTATTTGTTTTATAATATATGGACTTCATCTGCCTTATTGTACAGCGTAATTACATAGAAGTATCAATTACTGTTCATAATTTTGTAGTTAGTCCAATTTTGGACTGTTGACAAACAAAAGAAAAGGAGGCTATGGCGTTGCGTCGTTATAATTACAGGGAAACGCTAAACACCACAAGGTAAGGGACAAAACAAAACAACGTATAGATTTTGTATTATAATAGTAGGTAGATTTTCCTTTACCTTGTTGACTTAAGGGTTTGTGAGTATAGGTAGTATACACCTTTGTTTTTGTGTGTAAAGTTTAGTATGGGTAGTTTAAGAGTCGGATTTTGGACGTGACAAAAATGAAGGGAAAGATAAGATTAGCTCAACGAAATGTAAGTGTACAATTGCAAAATGGCAAAAATAGTAGTATAATATAGTATACCAATAGCATACCGTAACCGTACAATACAACAAGTCAACAAATTAAGTTGGAAAGATTGGATTGAATATACCTAATCTGAAGGTTTCTGTTTGTTTGTTTTGAAATAAACTTGAGGTTGCTGCGTAGATCAATGCCAATGCCTGTACAATACATTTCAACGACAACGAAGTATTTATACAATTTAATTTAAAATGGGGCAGTAGTAAGTTGTAGTTGTAGTTCTAGGGCAGCGTCAATGCGAGTCTGTAGTCAACACTTTTGATTTGATTCTAGGGAAGATGAATATAGGAAGCCATTACATAATGAATGACGTATATAAGCCATTTTTTTTGTTTACTAAAGTTATAAGGTGCACCAGGACCAGATCACAAGAGTTAATCTGATAACAAATGGCATGATATTTAATTAGAATGTTTTGTAATTAAAATTATGGCACTACATATATCTTTTTATATTGAATCTATATTCCTAACAAATTATAGTCTCGCTTGTAAAATTCTGCATCTCTTGTGAATTACGTATAGCTTTAGATTAGAGTTTAGAGGTATGTATTTAGATGAGGTCACACGGAATTCTCTCGACAAAATTAAAATTATTAATACAGTATGTAAATAAGCGGCATGTTCTAAACCAGGGCCGGGCGAAGGAATTTGCTTTAGGCAGGAATTTTTTTCCATACAAAAACCAACATTTGCATTTTATCCATGGTTTTTTTTGGTAATCAAAAATTTACTTATTGATTCTGAAAAGTGCAAAATGATCTATTTACATGGTTTTTAAAAAGTGTTAAATATTTTATTTTCATGTTTTTGAAATGTACAAAAACAATTTATTTGCATGTTTTTGAAAAGTCAAAATATTCTATTTACATATTTTTGAAAAATGCAAAATGTTTCATTTACATATTTTTGAAAAGTGCAAAATGTTTCATTAACATGTTTTTGGAAAATTCAGTCTGCGCTGGCCGTGTTATCCGGCATCCGGCCCTGTGTTCTACCATGCATTAATTTCCTTTAGAGTTACAAGATGGATCAATAAAAGATGAGGATGGAAATGAATAGAGACAGATGAGGGATATATTTTTAGTAAATATGTAATTGTTTAGAGTTGGATTGGTGATTTTAAATCCTAAGGGAATAAGTCCATTATGTATGGGACATGGGAGTTTCGTTGAGTAGTTCTGTTTTTGTATTTCCAAAATAATAAAGCTGAAGGCGTCAGGACTTCTTTTATAAAAAGAAGAAGAAAGTCAAACCTAACACCTAGTGCAGGAGCATATACCATACACAGCACCCCCCCCCCCCTCCCCCACAACACACCAACACTCTGTACACTTCCTTGACTCCCAATTCCCAGACGAAATCTATTATTTCTCAAGTTTCTCCCATATGTTACAACATGATGTTGGTGTTCGATGACAATAAGAAAAAGCAAAGCACAGAGCTTTCAACATGCTACCTTGAGCGATGAGAATAGAATAGAAAGTCGAAGAAAACAAAAAAAACCTGAGAAAGGAAAGTTTCGATTTTGGACTTTTGGAGGAGAGCCATTCACACTCTCCCATTCTACACTATAACATGGAATTTCTTGGATAAACTACTTACATTGTTATAATTTATTATTCCCGCTGTCAGTCCTTCAACAACAACAACAGTGACTTATTACTATATACGTAATTTTATAATTCAATTTTCAATTTACCCATGTAATGATGAATAACTGATGTGTCTAATCATATTTAACTGTATTTATTTATGGGCATGATACACGCAATATCAGTCTTATAAATGCATTTTAGTATATATAACTTGATAGTTTCTGAAAATGCAATTCATTAATTTCAAAATAGACCCGAGTTACTAATTTATGATTTCGTATACTTGTACATTTCTATCCGAAGAGGTACTCCTTCATAGATCTTAATGCGATCTGAAAAAAAACAAATATTTAGAGCCTAAAAAACTGTTTAATTAATTCCATTTGTCGACCTGTTCTTCGCTTTTATCCTTAGAAAGCATTTGGGGTTTTTACAAAAATGAAATATCTATACTTGGACAATGACATGGTCAAATTAATACGCGTGACAAGTCGTCAGATGTATAGCTTCATCGGGGTGGAAATCGCTTGATAATTGTTTCCTATTGCTCATGGGTACGATGACCATGAAAGTTTGAATTCCATTATTTTGCTACATAACGCTATTGACAGATCTGACAAATTTACAGGCCTTGACAAAAAATACTCGGCGAATTACTTACATCCCAATGAAACTACAGGCATCTAACGACTCAAAGGTGAATCGACAAATTACATAAGGCGGCGTACAAATATATCTTACAAAACCGACAAAATACATCCCCATTATTGTTAATGTTAGAAAATATTGGAAACATCCCATGGAAATCAAGACATTCTTTGGGATTTGATTATATCCAGAGCACAGACTGCGCTCTCAGCACTACCAAAACCGTGAATCGACTTAAGATAAAATTTCAAGTTTAATTATTCTGCATCTAATTAGACACTAAGAGGTGACCCGCTAAAAATTCTGACGCAACGAGGTGCAAGAAGTCCTGCTCATCATTATAATAACACCTAAAAATTTTCACAAATGACTTCCCTGCTAATTAGTTATGTAATTATTACTATGTAAACTCCAGTATCAAATTAATACAGCATCTTTATTCAAGGTAGCATAAGGACAACTTAAATAGTTCCAAAAATAAACCTGACAATCACGATATCTCAAAAGGCTCAATATAAGGAAAAACTCTGCTTGTTAACAATACCATAAATTATTGCATAACATTAATACAATGTTTTGTAACACAACATTTCACACAAAAGTGACATGACAGCGCACCAGTTTTAGTAAAAATTTAAATAATTCTGTATGTATTAATGTTTCTTCTTGCTGCTGCTAGCCTGGTGTTGCTCCGCATCTGTTGTGATAACTCGAAATTTATTTCCCCCGTCCATGCAAGCTTTTTCCTTTGCCGCTGTTTCATTATGCTCATTTATAGACTTGGTTATTTGTTCTCTTAATTGGTTCTGATTTTTCTTGGGTAAAGCTGGTCTATCTAAAATAGAAACAGATACAACAAGTTATTTCAATGTTGCAAAAGTCAACTACTGTACACAAAACAGAATATTTTAAATTAAAACCAATAATTACAATATATTATTTACTTATGCACATATCTACACCTAAGCTGGAGCTATCCGTAGATCACAGATCAGCCGTTGCATCAGCACAAATAAATATTTAACTCTACGTCACCAATTTATTATGTTGTATGTACAAAATTCCCAATAATATTTAGTACTTTTTAGCACAGCTTTCAAACATGAGTTACTTTCTTAGACTTTTATACCTTTAGGTAATTTATCCAATCATTACACATTTTACCACTAATTAACTAATACGATCTACTCTGAATTAAAATTTTCTAAATTAAATTTAAGTACATTATGAACTAGTATTCCGTTAACCGGAATGAACTTTACTCGATGTCAAGTTATTTGGATTTTTTATTTTTTTAATGATACTTTAGCCCAAGCTATACTCAAAAGCTAAATATGAAGTTTCACATATTCCCCCATCAGGGGTAAATGGGCTTGAAAGTACATTCTGAGCGATAGTTCCCCCATGCGTAGCGTCCACAAATGTGTACCGATTTGGACAAAACTTCTTATTTTCATAGGCGATACAAAAATATTAGGGGGTTTTGCGGGATTTTGAAAAATTATTAAAAGTAAGGCTAAAATAAAATCTCAAAGTTTCAAAATTTTGATTTTTTGAAATTTTGTATTTTCGCGCCAAGTGTTATTTTATTACACTTATCAGATAGAAAAGCACATTTAAAAAATATTTTGACTCTTTACTTTTTTCGATTTGAGCATTCGAAATGCAATTATTTGGAGATTGAAATTTTGATGGTACCAGTGATTACAAATTCGATCTTCAGATAATGGCATTTCAAATGCTCAAATCGAAAAAAGTAGAGTCAAAATATTTTTTAAATGTGCTTTTCTATCTGATAAGTGTAATAAAATAACACTTGGCGCGAAAATACAAAATTTCAAAAAATCAAAATTTTGAAACTTTGAGATTTTATTTTAGCCTTAATTTTAATAATTTTTCAAAATCCCGCAAAACCCCCTAATATTTTTGTATCGCTTATGAAAATAAAAAGTTTTGTCCAAATCGGTACACATTTGTGGACGCTACGGATGGGGGAACTATCGCTCAGAATGTACTTTCAAGCCCATTTACCCCTGATGGGGGAATATGTGAAACTTCATATTTAGCTTTTGAGTATAGCTTGGGCTAAAGTATCATTAAAAAAATAAAAAACCCAAATAACTTGACATCGAGTAAAGTTCATTCCGGTTAACGGAATACCAGTTCTTATACATGTATCTTTATTTGAGCAGTGAAATGTCCGTGTAATCAATAATAAACAAAAATTACAAAAAAGTTGTAATAAAAATTTAAAATGGTACTTATAAAGTAAAGAGCCACTGCACACTGTATAGTCAATAATTTTTATTAACCTTTTAAACTGTCAGTACAACCCTCCAACCTCAAATGTTGCTGGAGGGGTCCCCCCCGGCAGGGGGCGCCACTTGCCCTATGCTTTAACATTGCAGGACTTGGGCCGTCCGGGGGGAGGGTCCTACCCTCCCCCTGGATGTTAAATAAAATGTTTTATGTTTTATGTTAAATAAAATTTTCTAGAGGGGTCCCCCGGGTACTAACGGTATGGGAGGTTGGAGGGTATATGAGTACATCACAAGAATATGCAATAAGAGAAACGACACAAAGAGATGTGAGAGAATTATCACATTAAGGTAAGGTCGTCTAATTGTGATAATCAGGTAATTGTGATACTATGAAACCGTCTCCTAACGAACGACAGCCAATCTCGAATTTTGTGTTACTTTAATCAACGACTCAATGAGTGTGTAATAGTTGATCTTCGCCGTGAAATTCGGATATCTTGTTGAAGAAAAAAATCAAAACATCTATGATTGCCATTTAATTAGTGAGAAGAGTTTGTTTTCATTATATTCAAACCTCTCTAATTACTGTTCCGAAAATATTCTCAATAATATTAACTATGCGAGAGATAACCATGGTTAATAGGCACAAGATAAGCTCAATTCAGATTGAATTATAATTTGGTCTTTCTTTTGGTAAATTATTTTCGAAAACGTAAGTCGCTTCGGTGTGACGTATAAATGTGATACTAATGCTATTAAGCGTGCAACTGCAGTATTGGAAAATACACTGACTTTGAACTGAACTGTGCTGATTTGTCTGTAAATAATGGATATTTAACTGCAAACGCAGGTTAAAAGTATTATAATGTCACAATTTGAACGCTAATTTTGCATACACGTAATTTAGCGTGTTATATGAGTTTTAGAGTTATTAACGAATTCAATTTGATACTATCAACGCAATAAACTTTGGTGGGCATACAGCAAAATAAAAACGACGATTGGAATGACCAGTCATTCACAATTACATTAATACAACAAATAAAGCTTATTTACTACGTTTTTAGAGTTTAAAAAATATTACTTTCGACATTAAATTAGTCGATCACATTTAGACGCAGACGTATCACAATTACCGGACTTAACAAACTTCCAACTCAGCCAAGAGCGAATTCTTTAAACTCTTGTAGATGAAAGATTAACCATCAGAATTTTATGAAATTTGGAGGAAATACTCAACACTCAAAATTGTATGTTTGTTAAACTTCAAGGGTCGTTGCTTTCGAAATTGTTTCTACTAAGTTTTACGGATAGCACAACCAAAAGTTTTTCAAAAAGCGATCACAATTAGACGACCCTACCCTATATAAAAATACAAACAGCCATTAAGCCAAATAAATCGTAATAATTACGGTAACTTACTTTTCTTCTGGAAATGCTGGTCCCTTTTTTTCACAATTCCTTTATTTTTTATCCCAGATGGGAGTTTTGTTTTCACTTTTAATTTCCCTTGTGGCATTTTGAATTATAATTTGGTTTAACTAGGAATGAAAAACAGCAAGATTAAAATTTTTCCACGTGCTCTCGAAAGTCCCAACCAAAATACAATCGTATTCCTTAAAAAAGAAAAAGAATTTAAGTTTCCCCCTTGCACGATATCACAACCAGCCTGAAATTATTTGAGTACGGTACTGTCCTCTCATGCCAAATGTTCCACTACAGAATTACAGAACTACAGTCCATCTATGGTAAAAGTATAGAACTTGTCCGTAAATGACGTCTGTAAAATTCAAAGTTCATTTTAAGACTCACCCACCCCAGGGAATCCCTAACTCTGGGGCCCCAAATGGGGACCCCCACCAGGCGCAGATTGTCTCAGGCATTATTTAGGGATGACGCCGTACTTTATGTGTGGAAAGTGGATAGCGTAATGAATGGTCCATAAATAATGTCACGGAAATTGTATCTCTTTTAGGACCCCCCACACAAAATTCTGGACTTTCCCATTGCGTACAGGGCTATCTTCTAAGCATGTTATCCCTACTAGACCCACTGACCATAACTGTGACATAATTTATGGACGATCTCCCCATGTTAAACATGGGTAATAACAATAGTGGAATAACATACATAGTAGCACCTTTTCCAACCAACTTTCCACGTCTTGTCTTCCCCATTAAACTTGATGATCTCTTAAATGATCTCTTATCTCCAAATCTCGAATCTTATCTCGTTACACAGAGTACTGGTTGAGCGGCTGGGGAATAAAAATGCACTCATTCAGTCACAACGTAAGTACGAGAAACCAAGAAGAAAACCGTAGAGAGTATAATGCTATTTAATTAGTTTATATAGTGTACCTACCTAAAAGTAAGTACTTAAATGAAGAGTTTGTAATATGTAGCCGTAGCCGTAGTCCATGTAAGAATATATGATAATATTATGATTCCGTGATGATAACGGAATGAAAGTTCTCTCTCTCTCTCTCCCTCTCTCTCTCTCTCTCCCTCTCTCTCTCTCTAAGTAACTACCCTCCAATGTTAAGTAAACGAACCAGCTCTATAACCAATGCTTTCAACTACCGTACAGTAAAGTAAATATATGAATGAGGAAGATGCACTGACTGTAGTGAGTAATGAGTAAAGACTAGAGAGAGAGGTACTAATTATCTATGTGCCATATTATTATACTGTAATTGTGAACGTTGATATTTTAGTCAGTGCAACCTTTTGGGCTTTTCGTCATCTAACTACCGTAAGGTACCATACAGTACCAGGGCCAGGGCCGGATAATGTGGCCAGCGCAGCGGCAGTCCCAGCTCCCTGAATTTTCTCAAAACATGTAAATGGAACATTTTGCAGTTTTCAAAAATATGTAAAAAGAATATTTTGACTTTTCAAAAAATATGCAAATAATTGTTTTTGCACATTTCAAAAACATGGAAATAAAACATTTTCCACTTTTCTCAAAACGTATAAAAATAGAACATTGAGCACTTTTCTAAATCAAGTAAAAGGACATTTTAAACTTTTCTAAAACATGTAAATACAACATTTTTTGCTTTTCTAAAACATGTAAATACAACATTTTGCTTTGCTAAAAAAACCGTCAATAAAATCAAAATAGTGATTTTTGTATGGAAACAAATTCCTGCCTAAAAGCAATTCTTTCGTCCGGCCCTGTACAGTACACAGTACACATGCAGTACAGAGGATAATTCCATAAGTCGCACTTTTTTGGCTGTACACGGCTATTGACACCAATAAAGTTAACAGTGGATGACTTTAATTTTTTTTAATTCATAAGTATTATTTATTATTTCTCCATTTTCTTGCTCATTGGCCGTCCTGCCATAGATTCCTAAATACTCTATTGTTGATTCTAATTGTAATAATTGTGCTCCCTTGTTTTTATGCATGTGCCTACCTACCTATGACCCCGTGTACACAAAACAGCAGAGCACAGGCAGAATGGACTGATTGTATAAAGGATTAATCTCATCTCATCTTTTTTGCTGATGTTGTTGATAGCACGTGGAACAAGCAGGAGTAGGGGCAAGTGGGTAGAAGGACCCAGACCCAGTTGTGAATTTTATTTGTCGTACGTACGTGTACCACGTAATAACATGTACAAGTATTTACGTAGGTGTACTTTTAGATGGTAGATTTTTTGGACTTGGAATTAGACTGCCGACTGACTGGGCGATTCATCTTTTCATTGTGGGATTTTGAGCGAGGCGATCGAGGTATATAGAGACAAATCCACAGATGAAATGTGAATGAGGAGAGAGAGAGGAGGACTAGCAGATTTTATTAGCAAGTGAAAGAGATAGGGTTTTTAGAGGTCTTTAGTATAGCTATTATATGACTATATACTACGGTACTGCCACTACTGTCACTGTTAGACTGTTAGCGTTGTCCCTCTTTTTGATTCACTATTATCCTTTGTCACTCTTTGACACAACAACAACCGAACGATGCGAAGCGATATTCGTTCGTATATATTTGTTGTATAATTATGTATTATTGGCATAACCGTGATAAAAACTCTCGTACGTAATGAAACCAGTGAGCGTATAGCCGCCTGGGCAGAGTTTGCGACCGTGAGAGAGAGAAGTGTATAACCATGTACCTAGATATATGTATAGTCAGTAATCTCAGACTCTGATATGATAGTTTGGATTTTGATATCGCCTCATCTCAATTCTCAATGCGACCGAGATCGAGAGTGCTCCTTTTCCTTTTGGGTTTGGTTCGTTACGAAGTTTGCAATTTTGCGGAAAAAATAAGTAATAAAAATAAATATAGTGTATTTATCTAATAAATATATTATCGGTATAATAGCGTACTCTAAAAGTAACCGGGACCGCCGACCGGTACCGGACGACGTGCACTACAGGAGCTTAAATGTAATTACCATCAATATAAAAATCAATTTATATGCTATATTTGAATCGTTTATAATACCAATACCACTAGTGGATTACAATTTATTATGCATATTATAATATGTAATTATATAGATATTTATTTATTACACCCTTTTTTTTCAAGTTACTCGTGTAACTTGTACACAAGTCTTTTATTATATGGTCACACTTCAACTTTAAGTTTGTAATAATTGTGTATAGGTACTATACTGAGGGTTATATATCGTATGTGAAGAACCAAAATGACCCATATCCAATTTAAGCTAGAATCAAAATGAGTTTTGTCATAAAAACAATAAATGAGAAATAAAATACGTAAAGTGTTAAATTAAGAGTTTTTGAAAAGTGTAAAATGTTTTATTTAAGTGTTTTTGAAAAGTGTAAAATGTTCTATTTACATATTTTTTTAAATTGCAAATGCTTTTAAGACATGTTTCAATATTTGTGTATTTAGATAGTGGATATTGTTTTTAGCTACAAATTGGAAATGAGTCATTTTGGTTCTTCACAGACGATATGTATAGTGACGATAGGGTAGGACAGAGACTAACAGGAGGAAGAGTGTCTGGTCTGAGGTCTGCTAAAAATATTAGAGAGAGAGAGAGAGATGTACTTTTTTTGAAACCATTCGGAACTCGTTAAAAAACACCATTTGGCACTTTAATTGCTTCAGCTTTTCCATGAAATATTAAACTATATAGTAATTCTTTAGTTTTAATGCCCAAGCTTGTAGCACATAAGGCTAATTATATCAGTACCGTATGTACTTACAGTATGTAGTGCACAACCAAAAGGGGCACACATAGAACTGTAGGTAACGTGTATATACATACATGTGTTCTATTTACCAATTCTTGTACTACTTAAATATGTAGCCGCAACGAGTATAGCTGATTATATTTATGTTAACGCTAACCAGCCCTAGCTTATTTACATCATAAAAGTATTAATATTAATCGCATAACTATCAAATTGAATGAAGTGCTGAGTAGTGATGAATACCGAGTCAATGTCATTGTAGTTAGTGAGCATAGCATAGTATACTTAATTATAGTCATATTTAGTGAGCGAGTCAGCGTGCAATCAGCCTTGTACTTGTATCTCTAGTATGTATAATAACATCATATTCTGTTCAGTTTAAATGGTGACTGACTGCCTACTGCCCCCTACTGCATTTATCCATTTTACAATTTACTATTTATTTAAATCTTTTACTATAAATAATTATACCGACGACGACGATTAAATTTTAAAATTGCAATATTCCTGTTGTACATATATATTTCTTTTTAAATTCGCTGTAACAGTAGTGTAGTAATCATTTAATCATAAATTTACAATTGAATAAGCACGAGGGGCGAGGGATGAGGATCGTTGATAGAACTGACTATAGTGAGTATAAGGTGAGTCATATTCACATATTTAAGTGCTTAAGTACATCCCTTGTCGTTCATTTATATTGTTATTTATTCATAAAAAAGCGCTCGCTCAGATGACAATAATTATTGTGATTCTATTCTGTCTGGTTCTGACAGGAGTAGTGCGAATTTCAGTTGACAGCAGTAGTGTTTTACAAACTGATGTAAGCTGTTGAACATTTATACGAAAATGATTAAAATATAAAAAACGTGAGCATTATTATATTGTGGATTGTGTATATTGTGGATTGTTTATTTTTGCGCTTAAGTTAAAAGAGTTGAACTGTTTTTTTTTTGAGATGTGAGAATGATAGTACCCTCACCTTCGGGACACTTTATTATGTTTTAGGATAGAAACTTGTATATGGAATAATATTGAAGTTTGAAAGTTTCCTATTTAAAAGATTTTACACTTCCACCCAAAAGCCCAGCAGAACCAGAGCCAGAACCTATCTATGAGTATACAATAGGCAATAAGGTGGAAATATATATGAAGAGTTTTTTGGAAAAACGGGATAATAGGACATCAAAGCAAATTTTGTATAGGCCCAACGAATAATCAATAAAAGGGGACAGGATTATTTTTTTGAACTCTGTCAGTTTATTTCTACAGGTACTGGAAGGAATTATTGACGGGAGCGTTATTTCAAGCAGTGAATGATTTAAAAATTTTTTATTAAGTTGACTTATCCCGTTTTCCCAAAAAATCAACAACTTAACATGGAGAAAAAAATTCGGGATATTTTTCATCTTCAGATTCCGATCAGATTTTTATCTCATATTGAGCGCATTTGTCCCATTTCCTCCCAAAATCATATTTTGAACTTAAATTCTGGCTACCTTTAAAAATCGCTTTGGTTGAACTTTGTCCTTTGCCATTTTGCCATGGAACACAGTAACGTATCTAGTTGAATAGAATATACACGTAACGCGAATAATTTCATTTTTGAAAAAAATGGACTTGACCCTTTTTGCCAAACAGATCTTCATATTATGTAGGTATAATATTAATTATACATACAGATTCAAATGCTGTTGTTAACTTTTTTATCTCTTCTGTTCTGTCTATATACTTACTAAATGTATTTTCTTTCTGTCTACTGCCTGTGTGTAATCTCTTCCTTTAAAAAATTGTGAATAATATCATATATACGGTTTTCAAGTTTCTGTTTTCTTCAGTCAGTCAGCCAGCAGGTTGTTGGTGTTTGGTGTTGGTGTCGGTGATGTGTTATTGTGTTCATCTTCATAGTGCACTACACTACAGACGGAGATCATAATATATTGTAGCTTGTTTGTAGACGATACACAACACAGATATAGACAACATAGAACGATAGAGATATGCTTTTTGTGTATTATGTGCTATCACAATCACAATGAATAGTAAAAGGTGCAGCCATATAGACACTGCTAAATAAATGAGTATCACAGCGTAAATAAGACTGACGTGAGAAAACGTGAGTTTATCCTCAGTCGTTCGTGAGTAATATCATGAAAATGTCAGTCCTCTCCGTCTCTATTCGTCTATTCCTTTAAAATCCTTTTCTATCTGTGCAATAAAGTGTAAGTAATGTACTGTGTGAATTGCATTTTATATTTTGTAAATTGTAAGTGTAAATGTAGCGTCTATATATTCTGTTCTATCTGTATTATTCTGTATCGGTTTCGTTATGGTATGTGCCAGTGTGTGGTGGTAGTGAATGGAAATTTGAGTAAAACGGAAGGAATTACAATAATTTATTATTATTAATTTGGATAGCCATTTTTTTCTTAGTATTTACCTATTTGCATTCACAGTTGCACAGTCGTCAGTGTCACAGCTTACGTCAATTTCATGCAAAAACTTGGATTTTGGATTTGGAACTCTGACGAACATTTTATGGAATTTTCATTATCATTTGTTGACGTACTAACTATAGCACAAGGACTTGGATTCGAATAAAATAAGAACCTTCCTTCCTTCCTTCCTTCCTTCCTCCCCCATCCTTGTAATTCAGTAAAAGGGATTTTATTTTCATAGTTCAGTTAAGTAACTGAATTGTGAATTGAAATCGATTTCATTATTTTATTTTCACTCTCGTATTAAAAGTGCAAGTGAAACATACATGTACTTAAGTAGAGGAAGATTGATGATTGAAGTTTTTGTGTGTATACTTGTATAAACGTCCACGAAATTGACTTTTGAAAGTTAATAATTATGTGACAAGAGGAGCTTTGAAAAATTAGGAGTTCGGGATTGGAAGTGCAATTTTCAAAACAAAATTCTCTTAAGAATTAGTAGAAGTCAGTCAGCCTCAGTTGTTAGTTAACGCGAAGGAATAGGGCTGATATTATTGTCGAAAAAGTAAAAAGTAATTGCATTTACTTAAGTACGTGAAATCGGCAAAAGAAAGGACCTTAAAGCTTAGTTGAGCGGAACTTAAAAGGCTGACAAGACAGGAAAAGAGAAATTAGTAGTGGGAACTTGGGAGTAGAATTCATATTTCTTATAAAGTTTTGAGTTTAGTTTCAACAAGAAGTGTGATAGTTAAAGACAGATGTTAATAAAGTATACGCACAACACAGTCTCAGTCAGTCAGTTCATGAGTGATACGTGAATTTTTTGAAGAAGAAGAACTGTATTACTAGAACTATATAGAGGGGCATAGACATGCAGGACAGGACAAAATAAATACCAATAACATTGAATATGCAAATCATTATGAATTAATGAATAATAACGAGTAGGAAAGGAATTAACCTCGACTGCTCCTACATAAAATTATATCTGTTCTTTCTACTGCACGCAGTCAGTGGATTCTGGATGCGGTCTCTGTAATATAAAAATCTACCCTAAAACTCGTAGTTATTTTAAACAGTGAGTGAATAGATATTTATTACAGATATACAAGACGCACACATTACACAATTACACATGCTTCCTCCTATCCGCTTTTTGTTTAACGTTGCGTTTTATTTATTGTTAGTTTATATTACTTCATCATTAATGGCACTTTAACTGTTTGAAAAATTTCTCGTCCCATCCCCTTCGAGTAAAGGAATTTATATTATAGTTCTCTTTGAAGTTTTTAATTTAGTATAATTCTGTGTGTCGAGTGTCGAATCCTTATGTTTTTTTTAATAAATTTTAAAAGAACAAGATTTTTCTGTATGTTGAAGAACATAATGTGATAAGTACTTGGTTTCTGCTTGGTAATGTCCTCTGTTTTACTTAAAGTCATGGTGATACCATGCAATTCCTCGCAATAGGTCGGTCGATTAAACTCCCCTTGGTTGTAATTTTCTTTTCTTCTAGTTGCCCAATTCTAGGTAAATAAGTATATTTAAGTAATCTGTTATTGGGTATTAATTGTTGTTACTCTACAGTCCTACACAGATCAGGAGTAGAATATATAGCAGCAAAAATAAATACATGGGTTTATAATATCTAAAGTTAATAACTGGTTACAACTTATGATTTCATTTTGCTCTGAATTATTTGCAGAAATTTCGGGCATACGAACGACCACGATAGGAGCGACAACACAGCTACAACACATTTCCTGTAGAAGAGCCAGAAGAGCGACTAATGCACATGTATGAAATTTGTGACACGCAACCTACTAAAGTGACGTTTATATTTGATGTTTTGTAAAGTCGAAAGTGAAAGGACTAGTATTCCTTGTTTTGACTTGGAATTAAGACGCAACTATTTTCAACAATCAGTATTTAACAATTAACTGTCAAGTCAAGACTTGCTTATGGGATGTGTCAATTTAAAACAAGAATGAATATTGACGAAATCCATTACATAAAAGAAAAAAGAGACTTTTTGAAGGCTTACTCAAATTTTACATAAGTAGTGTCGCTCCCATAAGCGAAAAATGTGCTTAACTATTTAAAGGTTTGATTGAGGAATTGAGAATAGACCCAGATTTTTTATTGTGAACCATTTCTACGTTAGTTGAGTAGCCCACATCGACCTATCGGTACATTTCCATTAGCGATGTGACTCGAGCTGTGAACATTGACGTAGATTGTACATACCCACGCAGTCAATAGTCAAGAGAACGGATTCAAAATTGCTGTATTCAGGTATTTTGTTGGATGTGTCACAGACGCGGAAGCTATTATTATTATTATATTGTAATTATTATACTAACATAAAATGTGGTTCAGTTGGAATTTTGCCCTAAATTATAAATTTTGGAAGAAAGTTATTACGTAATCAAGATCCTGGAATTACCTGAAGTTTTGAACTTAAAAGATATTTGCTCTAATTTTGAACTAATAATCAATTGATTGTTCCCTCACAGGGGTGTTATTGAGCAATATGAGTACTCGGAAGAAAGATTCGGAAAGACATCCAGTTAGACCGAGCATAATCGGATCACAGACTACTTCCGCATCCGCACCAACTCTCAGCCATGGAAGTCAAAGTAATGTTTCGGAAGAGAATGATGATCGAAGTGATACCAGCAGCGTGGCTCATAATGCATCAATTACATCTCAGAGTCCTGATCGCTACGGATTTCTTGGAGGAGATCAGTACACTCACGAAAGGTAATTTGGAGATACAAAGAATACAAACTTATCAACTTATTAGCTTCACCATAATCATCGTTAAGTAAATGTCATCATACTGTGATGTGATGGATTGGTAATGGATACAATGTATTGATTAAAGATTGTAATACGAATCAAAGGATTATATCTTGGTGATGGAAATAGAATAATGAAATATGCGAAGATGTTGTTTTTCTTTAAGTAAACCGGTTCGTATCAATGGCTTAGAATCTGTGACAACTAGCGGTTAGCCTACTATTTACTTGAATACATTCCCACTGTTGGTATTTAGCTCGGTTGTGTGTGGTTGTCGAAGTTTTTCGATGTAGGTACATAACTTTAGACACATCCTGATGATCCCACGTGTATAGCTAAGTAGCTACACAGGAAGCTATGGCGAACCAGAGTATTTATCTTGTTATTGCAGGAAAATGGTTATAATTGATAATTGAAAGTGATTTTATCTGTTGCCACATGGCTGTGTATATTCCACATCGATTTATCGATATCCAGATTTAAATTACATTATTTCCGTAATTACTATTTATAACTAATTACTACTAATTGGGCAGGATCATTTGCTACCATTCTGTAGCAGACTTTGTGGGTTATTAATCAGAAATAAATAAATAAAAAATGGATAGGTACGTAGCAATAATACCTATATAATTTATTTTGACAAAAAAAACGTATCGAATTAAAAAGTTTCTTTAAATTTTAATTTAATAATAAAAATTCAAATACACGACCTTTTAGACAGACATTAAAGCGAGTTTGAATTTTCAAGTCGGTCCAACACAACGCAATGTAGTCATGATTGTGATATATCCTTCTATTTAACTACCAGTAGGCTAGGTAACTGGTCCAAAAAGTACTCCAGTTTGTAGCGTGAAAAAATTAAAGTTAAGTTTTATGAATTATCAAAAATGTGTTCAAGTTTATAAATAAGTAGTATGTCTTTATATATTATTATTTAACCTGTGTTTTTTATTCGATTTATTAGCACCATTATTTCTTTTGGGATTATAGAGCAGTACCGTAATACATTAATATTTTTTTGTACTTCGAATATATTCTTCTCATTTCATTTAAAGTATTAAGTATATCACAGTATTAAGTAATATTTAACATTTAAACTTGGTAGTAAAGTACGAATAACTATATCGATTACATTTGGTAATATAATAGAATGAATTTAATAAACTTGCTGTAGTTTTGTTACGAAATATTTTTAAATAAGTTAACAATCCGTAACTTTTCATCTTCAGCTTAGGCGGTTCTCCGTTCATCGGTAGGGCGCACATTATTTACAATATTAATCTTTTGAGCTTTGAGTTGCGCCAGTAATGTAATGTCAAAAGTTATTGAACTGTAAAAAGCGGGGAACGTAATGGAGCACATTGTGTATATATATAGTCAAAAGTCAGCAAGCGGTACGTTTGGCAAATGGTAGCGATTATGATGTGTTCAGGTTCAATAGTAATCTTGCAACATCCAAAGTCGGTCGTTCTCAGTTAGTACTTACATAATAATGTTTACAGCTTCTGGGAATTCAGTTTTCAATAAATTGAAAGGAAAAATGTTTTGGAAACATTTATTTAATATTATTGATGTATCCGAATCTTCGATGAAGATTTATATGGAAGGTTTATAGGGACACGGTAGAGAATTTTATAATATAAAGCCAGTGCGTAAAAGTTAATAACGTGTAAGACAAGACATTATTCGAAAGAGCCCAGCATGAATCCATCCATCGGACCACAAGCTGAAGATTATCCCGATGACTGGCTTGACATTACTAGTCCCGAGTAATTTTAAGTTTAATTGTTTTATTATAGTATTCCTTGTTTATAGTTTTAGTATTTAATATTTGTACAGGTTTACGAATGTGAAGGAGTGTAAATCAATAAATATTTGAAAGTACTAAAGTATGCATAGCATTAACTGAAAAAACCAGTAAACTTTTGGATCAATATACAGTAGTGCAGCTTTAAAATTTAAATGTTATTTATTTGCAGTGAACCGAATCCACCTGCCCAAGTCATCCGGAGGAGAGAATTGAAATGGCTGAGTATGCTAAGTTCCTGGGATCATTACATGAGACGTGACTTCAAAACAGTTCGGAGTCGCTGTCGAAAAGGAATTCCAAGATCAGTTCGGGGTAGAGCCTGGTTTTATTTATGCGGTGCAGCCTACCTTCAGAAAAAAAATCCAACCTTATTTAGTGATCTTCTGAGAAAAGAGGGGAAACAACAATGTATTGAAGACATAAGAAAGGACGTTCATAGACAGTTTCCTTTACATGAAATATTTACCGATGAAGGCTACGGGTACGTTTCAGTGTAATTCAAGTAGTCCAGCCTTTTGCTCAAGTAGTCATTTGTCTTTCTCCCGCATGCCATATAACCATTGTACAATTCGTCGTGTTTATTTAATTACATTTCACTTCCTTCACCGTATTAATCATGATATGCTTTGCAGTCATTAAGTAAGAATGAATGTCGTATATTGATTTTGATTTTTGATAAACTTTCACTTTACAGCCAAGAAGATCTATTTCGGGTTCTCAAAGCATATTCGATTTTAAATGTAGAAGAAGGGTACTGCCAGGCACATGCTCCCATAGCTGCAACATTACTCATGCATATGCCAGCGGAGGATGCCTTTTGGTGCTTAGTAGCAATCTGCGATAAGTACCTGAAAGGTTACTATAGTCCTGGAATGCTAGCCCTTCAACTTGATGGTGATATTTTATTCGGATTGCTTAAAAGAGTTGCCCCTTCAGTTTATAAACATTTGGTAAGCTGTATTTTAAAAATAATATATAGTGATAATTAATTTTGAAATCGAAACAATCACAAACTTCGAAATAAGTACTCCGCTTTGAATAAAAACTTAAATGTATATTTTTTCCATAGAAAAAACAAAAAATTGAGCCCGTTTTGTATATGACTGAATGGTTTTTATGTGCCTTCACCCGAACTCTACCCTGGTCAACGGTTCTCCGTGTATGGGATATGTTTTTGTGTGAGGGTGTAAAAGTCTTATTTCGAGTCGCTCTTGTTGTGCTAAAATATACTCTGCGTTCCGAAATTCTCAAGAGGTGCCCCACAATGTATGAAACTCTACCAATGTTAAAAACCTTGCCGAACTTTGTGACGCACGAACAATTTATGGTATTTCAGATTCACAGGTAATTTCTCATTTTTAATAGTTTACTTAAAACTATGACTATGAGGATGTGTAAAATATTTTCGTAGAACTTGTAAGCATAGAAAATTAAAATTGTGACTTTGAATCTCTTTGTAAATAATGCATATGATCAAAATTTGCGGTCTCTAACGTTTCAGGTTAGACATCACTGACGATCAAATGAGAAAAGAACATTTTAAGCAATTACTAAAACAAAAGAAGCAAAGGCAGCAGGAATTAGCGCAAGAGAAAAAGAAAGAGGCTGCCCGCCTCGAAGCTGATAAACGTCGCACTGATGAAACTGTGACGAGTACCAATGCAAATATTAAGCACGATGAGACCGACGGTGAAGCCAATGAAGTAGAGCAGACCGAACTATAAACTGAAAAAAAACTACAATGTACACATCAAAATGCTAATAATGCATTGTCCCATTGTCAGGGTCAGGACTGGCGTCCATTTTTGTTTCCAACATTCGGTTTTAAAAAGATAAAATTCTGCTTAAGTACCAACCGTCTCTTGTCTATTGTAATCGCAATCTTGTAATTCCTAGAGCTCCTATTTTTCTACTAACGAATCAATTTCGTTGAATAACAAATGATGTAAAAATTGCAGTACTAAACTTTGGACGGATTTCTTGTTTCAACAGAATACTGATATGATGGATGAGTGAACACGTATTTATATGCCTACGCCTATTTTGCATACATAAAATAATCAAATCGTCATACTCTTGTATGTATGTGTCTCCCTTAGTTTGTATTTTGGATTTATGTATTCAACAGACTGTGTATTACATGTAATGTAGCTAAGTACACATAACTTATCCCTAAGCAAATATTACATGGCACTGAAACATTCGAACACTGTGAATTTTTTTTCAAGTGGTTTTTTTCTTACGTTATAGTTATGATTGAAAAAATAATAAACAATAAATCACGTTTATTGTTCCGCTAGTTGACTAAAATTAGCCTACGTATTTATTTGTGCGTGCTTTTGTTATTTAAGTAAAACTCATTTATACTGTTTTAACCCAATGAGATTTTTTTAAATGCCACCATCATCACAATCAGCATAGAAGTATTAAGTACATACCGTAATATTTCCGATAGAGCCTCTGGTCTGTTTAAAATTTTCGAACTCTATCCCATATGATCCCCATAAACCCGGGAGCGACTAGGAAACCGAGAGTAAGGTGAATGTTTTATTCAGGGGAAACTTTAGCGGGTTATTGTTTGCTGACCCTTGGCCGTTGATACACTGGAGACTGGCATCAGAGCATTTGCATTGGTGACCCGGGAGAATCTTAAATGTGCGGCCAGACCCATACCCCAGTGGTAGTAGCTTCACGGTATTTCACTATTCCACTTTATTTTATGGTTTAACCCAGAACCCAACGTTTTACTAAGAATATCTCAGAATCTCAGCTAATGGATACTATAATGCTGTCATAACATCTGCAATCGTTACAATTACTATATATTTATTAGAGTCCCCCAGGGAACAAGATCATCCAGGTAGCTTGACACAACGGGGAAAGGTCTACTACAATGAAGACATTAATCTATCCAACCAAAGCATGTGAACAAATGCAAAAGAAGCATTCTTAAAATACTGTGTAAACATATCATGAAATGTCAAAGCACATTCACTCAGTCACCTCGAACATACCAAAGGGGAAAACGATGATTTCTGACGATACCGATATACCGATACGATCCACTAAACCCCATGTGTGCTCTCCCTAAAAAAAAGGTCATCCATCTCTAATTATTTATCTTGGCAGCATACCAAAACCAATTATGTACACGGAGTCGTCACTACACTACTTGGCTACACCTAAAGAAATAGAGACATATATAACGAATACACACAAAAAAATCAAAGAAGTGTAATTATACGGAATATGCGTCATTGATACTGATAAACAAAAATAAAAAGCAAGTAATCCGGATACCGGATAGGTCTACATTGCAGTCTGACTTAAGTAAAGATGCTTTGAGCTTTGATCTCAGCTCAGTGAAAGAAACTGAATTTTCAAACATATTAATATCTGTACAGATTACAGATACCTTTGAGCTTTCGGCTATATACGTTTGGAAATTACAAACCAAATGGCGAAGGTTGTAAAACACCAATTTTAATATTTTACTAGCAGGTTAGCAACCCGATGGGTTGCAATTAACAAAATTTAATATATTATGTTTTTCAAGTTTAGCTGTTACATTAAATAAAATTTTGCATTGATTGTGGTCAAATAGACTTCGTGGTGAGTTTTGACCAGATAACTGCTCAGATTAAGGGATTATTTTTTTCCATAGGCGTGCAAGTTGTAGTTTTAACCAGGGCCTTGCCCGGGTTACACTATAGAATCTGAATTTCTCGTAATTCTAGTATGTAATCCTCACTTTTAGTTGTTACACTAAACACAATTTTGCATTGATTGTGATATAATCAACTTGAGCTTCGCCGAAATGCTTGCCTGGGTTAAATTTTGACAACAAACTTGCCCGTGTCGAGATTTTACTATAGTGTTAGGTGAATTAAAATTTTACTACAGTAATGGGTAGGTTAAACTGTTAGCACAGTATTAGCTGGATTAAAATTTTACCAGTATAAGCTGAGTTAAAATTTTACCACGGTATTGTATAGATTAAAATTTTACCACAGTATTGTTTAGGTTAAAATTTTACAACAGTATTGTCTGGTTCAAACTTGTACCACTTTATTGGCTGGGTTGAAATTTTACCACAGTATTGTGTGGGTTTAAATTTTACTACAGTATTGGGTGGGTTAAAATTTTACGACAGTATTAGCTGGGTTAAAATTTTACTACAGATTTGGCTGGATTAAAATTCTACTACAGCATTAGTTGGGTTAAAATTTTACCACAGATCTTGGCTGGGGTAAGGTTTTCTCACATGATTTTCCGTGATTATGCTTGCTGTGATCATTGCTCTCTATTTTCGTAAACACCTGCTTCCCATAAAAGGTTGGTTTCAGCGTAACCAGTTACAAGATGGATCTACTGCTAAATACCATTACCGTCCACTTAAAAACCCCGTACTGTTATATTTGGTTTAAGCTTTGGACACAGGCTTGCGTGGATTACATTATAGCCACAGCCATTACCAAGTTTCCGTTTTTGTTAAATGCATGCTTGGGTTAAATTTTGATAGAAGACTTGCCTGGGTTTAGTTTTGATCACAGGCTTGCCTAGGTCAACATTTTATTAGTGGTACAGCTTTATCTTATTCTCGGCTGGGTTAACTTTTTCTTACATACTTGAACGGGACTATGCTTGTAATGTACATCTAATCCAAATCACAGCTGATATTACTATACCCTTTTTATATGCAAAATATATACAGTGATTGGTAGTGGGAATAAAGTGACGCCTATTCCTTCACATAGTGTAGTTTTTAATTAGTAGATTAGTAGAAGTTCTCATAGTTACTATTTATATTCTTTAAAATTTATTCAAACTTGTAGTAAGATTTAAAAAGAATAATCTTTTGGCTGAGCTGAACTTTTTTTTCTTTCGTAACTTTTTGAATCAGTTTTTTATATTTTTCATATTCAAACGAATTTGAAAATAGAAATAAATATTTTTTCTTGTGCTCTGTGCCAATCAGGATCACTTAGTTTTTGAAATTTTGAAATCCTGTGCTGTGATTGGCGCAGATATAGAAAGTGTAAATCAGCTATAAAAAGTGCAAAACGCTACATTTTTCAAAATATTGTCGAAAGAATGACGACAAAACGTCAAGGCGCGTCGAATGGTACCATAAAAAGTGTAAAAAGTTGAAAACTGAAGGAGGAGTTTAGGTTACAAGGTCCCCGGTTAACTTACCACTATCCTATGCAGCCCTGTACTGCACGATAACGATTGATTACAAAATGTGGACTGACCAATCTGCAAAAAAAAAAGAACAACATATCGTCTCAAATTTCCAATGGTTCTATCCGTTCCCGTTCCCAGCGCATCAAACATGTGGCTGTCCTGTATAAATAAGATATCTGTAGTCTGTCCTGTGCATTTCTTTTGCATTGTAATAAAACAATATTAATAATGCAAATTTGACTTTTGAGTCAACCATTCCAACTCCAATGAAACCAAGAATGAGACCGAGGAGACGGAAGATCGGGTCTGTCTGAGCGGTACGGAACCCGGAGTGCCATGCCGATGCCTATGCCGATGCCGGTATAGCCCACCCACTCACCAAGAAGTCCGAGTCCGAGGATCCAGGATTCACACTATGTACAACTTCATTACGTACAAAAACTGTTACACCAAAGTCAAAGAATAAAGGACACAGAATATAAAGGAGTAGCATGGAGAGAATTGTTTATTTTTTAGATTGTGTAGACTACACAATATTATGCGTTCTCACTGCATGTTACATTTGTCCATGTTACAGGGTCGGCTCCATGTAGAAAGCATATGAAACCGAAACAAGAAAAGTGACAGCGTCTTTATACGGCTCTCGCCCGAGACACTCTAAGTAACTTGGGGAGCTCACATATATTACTTGATGAGCTTCGTCGGTTTCGTTTCGTTTTCCAGGATTTCTTTCTAAAATTCTTATAAAAAATGAATCTCTATCCTTATAGTCTACAATCCGGCAAATACATAACATACACGCGGACTCTTCTACGTGATGCAAGGAAGGGGGAGGGGATGCTAAAAAAATATACATAGGTATGCATTCTTTTTTTTAGCATGGTGTAATTTTTTGCAAGTTCCCTAGGGCTACAACCATTTTATATATCTATACAGACATTCTTGAAGGATTAGGTTATATTTGAAATTTGAGTATACATCTTTGCTAATAAGAGTCCTTTTACCTTCCTGACTCCTATGTCCTATGTAGCCAGTACACGTATATGAGATGGGGATGGGATCCATTGGAATTTGAAACTCACTACTACATACAAGTGAGTGTAAGTACCGTATATTCTATAATAATTCGAGGGTCTCTAATAGTACGCGGGTCTGTAATAGTACGCGGGTCTGAGAGGTCTCAGTTTGAATACTACGCGGGTCTATTTAACACAGTATTAAATGGCAGTACGCGGGTCTGTTATAGTACGCGGGTCTGAGAGGTCAGAATTTGGATAGTACGCGGGGCGTACTATTATAGAATATACGGTATATGATGCCCATAATAATATGTAGCTGTGGAAAAAGTGAAGAAGGAGTTTCCCGCATGGGGCAAAGTGAACTGGTGCAGAAGTATAACGAATACCGAAAAAAGGAAGAGAGAGAGAGAGAACGTAAACGTGAGCAGGGTACTGGGTTCTTCGGCTTCGGTTTCGGATCCGGCTTCGGGTTCATGGTGGGATATAGCAAAACGTAATGGAAACATAAAGTAGACAGTGCCAGACTTTTGTTAGTCAGTAGTGAGCATAGTATATTGAGACTACAACTGCTAACAGAGTCTATACTTATACCATTGCTATATACTTACGCACTCGTCTTATATACGTTTGTGATCTCGGTCTCGGAGTAGTAAGAGATTTGTGTAGAATACACACGCATCACAGACGAGCACGATTTACTTACACGTGTATACTTATAGTACATAGTGCCCAAGATATGGTTTCGGGAACGGACCGAAACCCGAAAACCCGAAACCGAAACCAACACCAACACCGAAAAACCGAGACAGAAGTAAGTAAAGTTTAGGAAAGGCACTGTATTGATGAGTGCTCCACTTTCACTCCCTCATATCCAAAACTCTCTCGTGCTTCTTCTTCACATTCTACGAATTACGGAATTACTTACTTACTTACAACGACTATACACAAGAAAAATATTACACTTTTACTATTACTTACTATTAACTTCCTCACACACAAGCTTTGGATTATTATTTGGATTCAAAAGTTTGAATTCCAATTTGGTTTTTCTTTCCCCCCTATATTTCTTCCTCTCAACTCTCACCATAGTTAGTCAGTCAACGATATTCATATCTGTTGTTGTGTGTAAGTATTTTAAGGAGTCATCATCATTGGCATCCGCATCCTTATCCGTCGAGTTTTCAAACGAGACAACAACAAAAAAAAAAGAAGAAGAAAATTTTTGTGAGATTTAAGATTGACGTTTTAGAAATTTGAAAAAAAATTTCAGAGTTTCTGCCTTTTACTGTTGTACCCTACTGTATTGTACGTTACTCGTCATCCTCATCATACAAACTATATCCTACCACTTACCACTACACTGTACAGACAGATTTAATACAGTTGTCATTTTCTTCGGAGTCGTTGTCGTTGTGGATATTAAAATAAAAATTCTTCCCACCTTATAACTTTGTCCATTTCTAGTTCTTGTTCAAGAGCCTACGTGGGTTCCCAAATTACGGGTCAAGTCAAAGTTGTTAAGTACAGTTAAGTTTTTAAGAAGTCAAGTGTATTTCTTGTATTAGTGTTGAGGGCAAGAGACATTGGGAATTGAGTAGACTACATACAATAACTTTATACACTCTCTTCTCCCATCAGAGTAAAATAGAAGACGAAGAGCGGACAAGGCGGGATTAAAATGTGAAACCAATAAAACTGTTATGTGAGAGAGAGATAGATAGAGACAGACAGAGAGAGAGAGAACTGTGATACTAACTTGGGAAATCTACATAAGCAAAAATAAGGATATCGGATGCGATCCTCCTACTATATAGTACTACTATAAAAATATAACAAACTTATATATATAAAAAGCTGTGCTATATCTATATACATATACAAATACTGTAGACTGTAGTCACTGTAGACACTAGACACTCTCATGCTGAGGCGAGATAGACAGACAAGACAGAAGATACTACTAAACTACTAACACTAAACTCAACTCCCTATATACCAACTACCACTCTCCTAATACACCAAACCAAACCAAAAACTAAACGAACACCGCCACCAACCAACCTTAAAAATAATACACAAAATCTGAAACTGAAATAAAAAAAAAACTTACTTCTTCTTCTTCCTTTGTAAAAAAAATAGCGAAGAATCTTGAACTTGTAAAATAAAAAAATTACAAGCACAACTCTCCCATAAAGCTAAAGAAAAGAAGTTTACAAGTTTTGTATAGAAGAGAGAGAGAGAGAGGAAGGAAATTACTGACTGTTCTTCTATTCAATTAAGGACCAGAACCAAATAGGACCCGCGACCAGACATTATAATATAACAACAACAACAAAAAACTCACCGGTTGAGCTGTTTCTTTTTTTAGCTGTTGAACTGCTAAATAAAAATTTTAAAAAACTCTCCTAAAACTTCCTTCATCATATCCTATAATATAAATATTTATTACATATAATAACTTATTAACTATATATAATTATTAAAGAAAAAAAAATATTATAGAAAAATCTAACTACGTTTTACTAATTAATTATTATTACGTTGAACGTAAGCGTAACTTTTCTACTCTGTTATACTACTGTTATAAACTTATTACTTAATAGTATATACAAACATCTCTCTCGTTTTCTACTACACCAGAAACCTTGTTGTTGTTGCAAGAACATTTACATTTTTACAAGCAGATCAACTATAATTCCAATTTTTCAAGTAAGACTTTTTACTCTACTTTACTTTCACTCTGTCTCTCACAAATAATAATGTATTTTTAATTTATTAGCTTCTGCATATTAACCAGGGTTACTAATGACAAACATTAGAATATATCACGAGAGAATCATATTTTTTGCCAATGACATTTTGACAAACATATTTCAAAGGTGTTCAAGTCAAGTCAGACTTGACTAGATGACTAGTGACTTGACTTGACTTGGGGCTATTTTTTGAGGTTTGACTTGACTTGACTTGACTAGGCTAGGTCGTTTGGGCAAGTGACTTGACTTGACTTGACTATCGGAAGTGGTTTAGGAAATGACTTGACTTGACTTGACTATGAGCTACTTTTAAATCTCGTGACTTGACTTCGCCGAACATATCAGGCTTCTTTGTATACAAAGTCAAGTCAGGATTTCCTTGCTGACAAGGCGCTAAAATTAAATTTTTTTGACTATGTGACTAGCTTGGCTTGACTTGAAAAATGACTTGACTTGACTTGACTAGCGCAAGTCATAAAGGAAAATGACTTGACTAGACTTGACTAGCCACTCACTTGAAGCTCAATGACTTGACTTGACTTGACTTAGGCCCAGTCGTGAATTGCTTTACATATTTACTATACATATTTAAATGGAAGCGGACAAGACTTTTTGTGGTGGTGGTGTGTGTGGCGACAAGGATTAAATATCCTAAGGGAAACTGCTTCATATCTCCCTCAAACTATCAACAGTAAGGGTGCGCTTATCTTATTTACCAAAATAAGTAACTAAATTCACATGCTATAATAGGAATAATATCATAGCAAGATTCTACTATGGAAACTCTGTACCTACATATAGTCTATAGTATGTATACTTGGCTAAATTAATTATTGTTGTCATTATTTTGAATTTTTAAATCAGTCAGACGTCTTGAGACATAGGTTGCTAGGTTGCTACATAAGTAGGTACTTATGCAGTTTAAATTCTGAACAACTTCAATTTTTCTCCTCCATCCTCCAGTCCTAGTCCCGTACACAATATTGTATCGAGTACAAATATGATATTGCTCCTGTATAATCCTAACTGTCCTAGCTTTCATGCTTGTTGAATCTTATCGGATGTTCCTACACAACACTCGCCCTCATCATCATCATTGTCATTATCATCTGTCATGGATGTTTCTTTTCAATTCCAGCTCCAGCTCCAGCACTCCCCCGCCAATGCCAATTATGTAATTTTGTCTATTGGAATAAAATAAGTGAACTATACCACCGAAAACCTAAAATAAATTCCTAGTGTAAAGTAAATTGCCAGTGGAAGTGTATGATGTGTATGTACATGTGGTATTCCCCTAATTATTACAGTTTACAGTGTTGGAAGTTGGGAACCACAAGAGTTGACAATTGTGCCAGCTGTACTGTAATCAGTAGTCATTACCACACCATATATACATTCTTCAAGGACCCTAGTCCACTTTTATCTAATGACATCTTTCAATGTTCCAATAACCCAGACTCGCGCACGAAGCATATAAGTATAATTGTAGGTAGGTATGTAGATATATAATACGGCTTAACGGTGTTCAGTATATGTCACCTCAATAGTCGCCAGTCAGTTCAGTTAGTGGTAGTATACTTTACTACGGTACGCTCGTTTAAAGCCTGTCTAAATAAAAACAAATATTAATAAAATCCATCTCTTAAAGTTTTCCTCATCACATCACTCTCCTGCAGCCAGTCGTCGTCGTCAGGAAGGGGAATAGGAGTCTGTTTTGAATGTGTACATTAGCATTAGCTGTCACTTCAAGTCAACCGTGTCAAATTGAAATTCAGCGACTTATTATGAGACTTACGACTATACCACACTTATACTAAATAAAAAAGTACTGAAAGTGGTGTCGTTGTAGTGGTGATGGTATGGTGAGACCCACATATTTTTAAATATGGGGATTTTGGGATGCAGGATGGATGCTGGGCTGCATATAGTCAATATGCCAGTTTCAGTTCTCTTCGTATTAAATTCATACATATACTTACACTCACTGTTCCATCCCATCTTCTTCTTCATCTTTTCCCTAAATTCCACCCGTGTCCCGTGTTCTGCAAACGGCTCTTTCTCCTCCTACAACTACAACACTGAACCACCTTTGAGTGGATTTGAGAGGATTGTCAATTGAGTTATATTGTTTCACCCATAAGGAACAGTGGTGTATAGAAGTGTACCACAGAGGCACATTTTTAGTAGGAACGAAGGAACTCCTGGAACTTGTTGTGTGGGAAACAGCGCCTCAGAACCGGAGCGGATCATACCTAATACCCGAACCGGAATTGGTTCAGCAGGCCCCTAAGAAATCAGCTGTACATATAGTACACTACTACACATTCAATAATGATCTCAAAAAATCTTAACTAGAAATATCGAGTACATTTTTCATTAACAAGGGTGACCGATGAGAAAGTGCTTGGAATAATTTGAGGGTGTGCATTTTGGACAACTATGCTTTTCTAATGTTTTTAAGGCGGAACAGCTGATATTGTTTATAAGAAATCAACGTTTTTCCCCATGCAGTCCATTGAAGGAGCCACTTGAACGTTTTCTCCCCAACTCTCCCCACATAGGCAGGCAGGCAGTGAGACGCCGTTATTTTCCCTCAGTGTACCAAAGTCTTCCGCAGTCTTTTTGTCTTTTTTCTCTTTTCTTTTACATTATTTAAACGGGGGAAAGAGTGGGAGAGATGGAAGACAGAGAGAGAGAGAAAAAGAGAAATACAAAAAGTGGTGTTGGTAAAAGTGTAAGTGGCCTAGTGAGATTTTAAGTTCAGTTTTTTTGTGTGCAGGATAATAATGCATGAAAGTCAGGTTTGATGGAGCTGCCTCCTCTGCTCAGGAATTGATACCGTTATACTCTTGAAACCATTGAGAGAAGCGTAGAATAATGCGGACGACGGAGGACCAGACCAGTCCACATTTCCACAACTTTATTTATTATAATGCTTCTTGGTAAAAAAAAGTTAATTCGCGTTCGCAATTTCCCCTGAACTCTATACGGCAAGAGCATTACGGGAGCGGTAGGCGAGAGAATACATATAGGAGACATGTGATTTCTGCTAGAAAATGCATTTAGCATCCTTCTCACATCCCATCCGAGACTTTGGTCTGCGTCTCGTCTGGTCTTACAGCATACGCTCCCCGTCATGGGCTTCGGCATCGGCATCGGCAATCGCATGCCGGCCGACGAAGGAAGAGACACATGGAGCTCCCTCCCCCTCCTTCCACCCCCACCCCACCCCCTACTAAGCGAGAGGGAGGCTTGGAGGTCGTTGAACTCGACTACTGGGATGTGGAAAATAAACCAGGATCCTACTCTACTTCCACTTGGACTCGCTCCTCTCCTCCCATTCAATCCAGTTCCACCTTGACTTTTCCAAATATCACGTCGTCCCCACTCTGCTCCGTTACTCCCCCGTGCCCATGAATAGGGTGGGGGAGCATGGGAAACTGGTCACGTTCGTAGCATGTAATTTTTGGACGCTCCCGAGAGCCAGACCATGCACTGCCTCCACTTCTTCTCCGTCCTCGTCCTCGTCCTGGCACACAGTACACACACAGTGCTTTAAGAGTGGTTATTGGGCAGGCGGCAGCTAGAGACTACATAGTACACTATGCTACATGCCTAACTGAAAAGTTCCTTATCCTTTGACTACTCCTGTAAAACAAGTGGAAGCAAGGAAGCAGGATTGAACGATCGGATAGCACCGCATCGCATCATTCGCTTCCGCAGGCAATGATGGCATGAGGGAGCGAGCACGAGGTGTACCCATCGTCACCGTCACCGTCGCCGTGCACCATGTATCCTTTTTAGCACACATGTATATTTTATGCACACATTCAAGCCATAGTAGAATAGTGCTCAAGGAGGTTTAAAAAATGAGGTAGTAGGGGTAGGCACTGTATTGTGTAATGTAGGAGAAGGAAAGCATGGGCCGTTTCCCGTTCGCTCAACTCAACTCAGCCAGTCAGCCGCTGTGCTTCTGTGTAATAATATGACGAGATTACATGCACCACGCCGCCATACTATTAAAATAAACATAGGACACGGACGGACAGGCGGACGGACGGACGGACAGAACTCGTGGCCTCAGCCACATGAAAAACCAAAGCTTCATTCCAGACCAGAAAAGATGTGACGTCACCCCTGTTTGAATCCTCTTCCCGAGCCAACACTCGTCAGCTCACCCACCAGTCTCCACCCCGTCCACCTCCTGCCTAATGACAGCCTCGGATTTCCCAACTCGCCCCACCCCCTCCCTCCTGTTGCCCCGTCATTCCTATTCCTGGATGGATGTGTGTGTTTGAGAGAAAGGGAAGGGAGAAAGTTTTGTGAACGGAGAAGGTCGGTCGGTCGGTGGCGGCGATTGTTGGACTCGACACACTCCTCTGTACATCTCTTCTTGTGTTGAGTCGAACTCGAATTCCAAGTGGAAGTCGGAGCCGAAACCGAAACCGAAGCCCAAGTCGAGTCTTTAAATTTTTCCTCACTGCATACATGCATGAAGTGAGTCAATGGTTTGGAATAGGGATTTTGGGGATTCGCCTCCCATTTCTTGGGAATCGCGTGGTTTAGCCGCCGTAGTATGCATTCTCAGTAGAGAGCTCTGCTCGCCGACCCACGAGCAAAGTACCGTATAGAGCAGTTGCAGTGAAAGCTTCGCACGTGGACCCAACTACAGTTCTCCCCACCGCCACTTCACATAGTTCTACACACCGACCATCATGTCCCTCGCAACTACTACGTAATAATCAGGCCCCAGCTTCATCTTCTTCTCATGGAATATGATAAGCTCAATAATTTTGTCATTATTGTTATTGTGATGATGAGGTGTGGGGGTGATTATGAGTAAAACTCCTAAAGCATGAGGTTTTGATTTTTGACTAAAACTCACAAGAGGGTTGGTTTTTGTTTTGGTCCGGTCGAACGCTAGTAAGCTCTAATGCAGTATGTGGATGAAGTGGGGTGCTCGTGCGCTGGTTCCGTTGTAGTCTGAGAGAGCAGCGGCGTAGCCGAATCCCAAGAAGCGGTGCATACACATCCACATAAGTAAGTAGATCGTATGAAGTGAAGGGAGGTTAGTATTTTTGTGAGGGAGATGGACGGTATTTAACTCCTCTCGAGCCAGCGCGCGAGAATCACGAGAATGATTTCCAAGTGAGGAAGAAGGGAAGGAAGTTGAGGAAAAAGTGGATGTGGATGGAGTATGGAGATGGAGGAGAAGAGCCATTTAAAGGGAGGAGACACATATTACGTAAGGTAGCAGGGTGGGGGTGGATATTGCCATGTTATAGATAGCCATTTGCACAATGGTTAAGGTGGTGACAATAGAGGTGGGTTTCAGATGAATTCCTTACGTAATATGTGCCTCTTCCCTTAGGCGGATTGGATGAAAAATAAAGAATCCCTTCCATACCCCTTTATCCCTCTCTCTCCTACCCCTCGACTAGACTTGGACTAACTTCTATTATTTTCGTGGACTATAGTCTCGTGCTATGATATTTATGGCGGTGGATACAGTGTGCTGCACTGCACTGCCTTTGACTATTACGGAGCCATTCTAAAAGTATAATTCCATTCCATTTCATTCCTTCTTCATCCATTTCCATCGGGTTCAATTCGGTGAGCTGAAAGTGTGTATGAAATGAGGCTGGTTTTGGCTCTGGCTCTATAACTCAACTATACACTTTAGACGGTGACAGTACTTTTCCCTACACATTCATACACGATACGAGGCTACAACAAGGAAGGAAAGGAAGCTCATCTCATCCGACTATATTTAAATAATATAATTGAGACAGAGACTTTGCCACTATAGATAGGAAAATATAGGGCCTGTTTACAGTGTGTGTGAGGAGATGAGAATAGTATTCTTCTTTTTGGATAATATTTCTAGATGAGTACTTTAATATTATAATACTAAAAGTAAAATATCGTGGAGTAGATTATGGAGATTTGGAAACTATACTAGAAGAGACTTACTTCTACTGTTGAGTTGCCTGTCTCACTGATGAGGGACTGTGTTTCGAATACTTTGGATTTGGAAGGAAGGAAAAAGAGTTGTGTTCTCTCTCCTCGTCTTCTTCTGCTCTGCTCAATTCTGTGTGATATGTGAATATCCTTCGTATATCCTGGATGTTTTTCAGTATATATAAAGTTGTGTGTATATAAGTATATAGTATGTGCTGTGAGGACATTATTGTTTCTTGGTGAGAGGAAATTGAGGATTGAGGAAAAGAGAAGTAGTGGCTGACTGTGTGTGTGTGATGTGGATGTGGATGGAAGAGTAACTAACTTAACTAACTACAAGGAATACTACTAGTAAGACGGCTATTACTACTACTGCTGCCTAAAAAAGTACTACTACTGCTGCTGCTCCTATTTCACGGTGTGAGGGAAGTGAAGTCGAGTCTGTCAATCACATTGATTTTCCCCTCGTTGGGCTCAAGTCTCCCTAAACTTTACTTATTACTACTACTAAACTAAACTAAACTAAAAATATTATACTTAAGTATATACTTTACTTTTACGAATAACACAACTGAAAAAAAAACAAAACTACACACACGAGTTATTAAATACTTGCGTATATTTAGTACTTGGCTCCCGTTCCGTTTCCTTCTAGAGAGAGAGAGAGACTCGGCGACTAATTGACTCACTATTTTTTGGTGGTCATTCATTGGGGATAGTGTAAGAGTCATATTGGTATTTCATATTCAGATTTTGTAACAGTACAAAACAACAGTGTGTGTTTTAAGAGTAACCAAAAAAAAACTAAACCATCCTCTCCATCTCCATCCACAAACAAACTAACGACGACCAAGAAAGACGAAACTACCATCAACAACATCAACCCAACCAACATTCAATCCACGACTACTAAAATCTATCAACATTCAGCAGAAAGAACATCAACCTATATTTTATAGTTTAGTTTTAACTAACTTAATAACGAGTCTGAAACCAAGTGTGTGACGTGAAGTCAGCTTCTTGTCCACTCTCACAGTTCGACTTGGGCTTGAGGTTTTCGAAATATATTATTGAGGTTTAGCATCCAGTTCTCTCAGCCAAGCGAACAACTAAAAACTTAAAAAAAAATACTATAAACGAACATACATAACAAAAATACAATTCAAATCAAACTGACCAAGGAGAAGGGGACGACCGGACGACGACGAGAAAGAAGAAAAAATCATAATATATGATCTGTTGTACATAGACTCACAATTGTTCTGGGCTCCTCATTTTTTGTAGTACCATTTACGACCAGTACCAGTAACCCTCCAAGAAGTAGTGAGTCTATCCTCACGGCTTGGCCTGTCACTGACCTTTAGTAATTGGATTACTTGACACTACGTTCAACGTTGAGTTTGTTCTCGGCGAGTGTGAATGTGGAAGAGGATTCCATCCATTCCATTTCAATTTCCAACATTTATTGTCAATTTTTGGAACTAAAACTATTTACACGAAAGGTATTCCAAAAATTAAAACCTTACCGTGCAGTCAGTGTAGTCAAAATTGGAGTTGGAGACGTTGGAGTCGACTGTGTCTTCTTTCAACTACCTTCTACCTACATCCAATCTAGTACAAGAGACATTACTTCTAAATTGTAACACGGAATACGGCATACGGCTATCCATAAAACCGACCCGAAGAAACCAATGAATGTAATACATTGTAAACGTATAAGGATATTCCGGTACCTTTCCGCTTGAGGTCGAGGCAGAAGAGCACACAACTAATGTGCACATTTTGCATAGTTTCAAGTTAAAAGTTGAAGTTTGACTTGTATGAACATTGAGAGGGTTCGTCCGTACCTGTTGAGGGTGATTTAAAAATCCGTGAACGTGTCCTACATAAATTAAATAGACGCTTTGAAATTAGGTAGCTAACCTAATTCTAGGGAATATTTTGGATCTGTTCCTCCAAACAGTTTTTTAAAATCATCAATAATTATTCCAATTGTGCATTTAACTGCGTTTGGATTTTTTCCGGGGGTCGTTCAGGAGTTGAATTTTTGTCTGTGTGGATCTTAAATCTTGGAGTCTATATATCCAAAGTTCTTGAAGTACAAGTTTCTTAAGTCGTTTGATTTCCAGTTGATAGTTTCTAATTTCACCATTTTCTATTGACTATCAACTATTTTATTCCTCTATCCTCATCTCTATTATTTGTCTGTCATCGACTATCTCTGTCTACGTATAGAATGCTCGTGTGAAGAACATACATACTGTCTACTTGGCTAAATAATAGCACTGGGGAATCTATACTCTCTTTATACTTATATAATTATATGTATACAACCACTCCATGACCAGGACCAGTCACCAGTGAGTTTAGTATATAATTGGATTTCTTAATTTATCGCTGGATCGGAAAATATATCTGAAGAATATATATTATTATTATATACCTACAACATACCCCCACATGTCTCCACTCACATATTTGTATGACACATTCGATAGTCTTAAGTGATTTTTAATTGAACTTCTGAAACCTGAATAACTTCTCCAGTTACAGCTACACTGTGGTGGCTGCTCATTGTGCTTTAGGAACGATAATTTTGAATTTACAATACGTTAACGTACATACATTATATACAAAATATACAACACACTACTGAGGAAGGATCTGATCTGATTCTGACCGAACTGAAATTATAAACGCCATAGTTTAATGTGCAGAGTTATTATTAGTCTGTCGGAGTGTGGCTAAAAGTGTTACGAACACGAAAAGTCAACTCTTTCAAAAATAAGGGATCTACGTCTTTATAGTTCCAGTCATGCATAAGGTTAACCCAATGAAAGGCAAAGGACATCATAATAAAGTCCTCACTACCGCATCCGCTAAGTAAGTCTGTTAAATATTTTCCTTAATATCCATAATCCGTACCCTAAACTAAGTACTGCTCAATAACGTGATTTTCCTTTGGCCCTGTTATTTGTTTTGGTCCAGTCTGGCGTAGTATACATGAAAAAAAAAGCTGAAAAAGCTCTGTATTTAGATACTAAAACAAGTTGACATTTTTGATAATGGTTGTCCGGATCTTGTTTTTGTCTGTTAAGAATTTGTATATATTTGGCGTTTTCTTTGAGACATTAACGAGTAATCCTACGGGATACAAACAGAATTGACACAGTATTATCGTATATATGTCACTGTCTGACGACTGGTTTTTTGATAAGGCAAGGTAATTATGTAATGTTTTTGTTATGCCGTGTTACTAATATATGGAAATGCTCGTCTTTTGTATCTTTCAGGGGTGACGGTAAAAAGAAGGACGATGACTCTTCTTTCGTTTATAACTTTGGTATATTAATCGGTTGTGTGGCAGAAATTGAGACGAAAGGAGGAGAAAAATTTGAAGGAATCCTTTCAGCCTTTACTAATCAAGCCCTAAAAATCATGATTGAAGCCGCTCATGAACCCAGTGGGGATGATGAAACTTCAATTACCAAACATTATGATCTACTGATTGTCCCCGCGGAAAAAGTATGAATTTAAACAAAAAGATTTTAATTTTAATTACTACACTATAAAGTACATTCGGCAATAATTTTCATGGTTTTGACGAGATTAATTATTTAGTTTTAGTATTACGGTTAAAAGACGATGTTTTGGGTGGTTCTACCAAAATATATTGTATACCCTGTAGAATTTTAGTCTTCGGGAGAGAGAAACTTAATCTCTCTTGAGATAAATGTATAGAAACCATACTCTTAACATGGGGCCAAAAGTCATCTAAGCGATGCTAGGTGTTTTTTGGCGAGAGTTACTATAGTGCCCAAGTACCCAGACCACCTTCTACTGCAAAATTATGAACATGGATTTGATATGGAGTTAAAATGATGTGACTTCATGGTTTGTTGGTTTTTTTAATTTATAGGTATCCGTAATTAAATTCAGAAATGCTGAATTGACATACGCCACAAGAGATTTTCAGACGGATGCAGTTATAGGAGCAACTAGGCAATTGGCTGCTGGGGACAAAGAATTGACCCCGTGGGACGGTGCTGATGATGCTGGGGAGCATTTAGAATTAGATTCGAGCACCACGGTTAGTAATTTTTTTGAACAAAGTTAAAATTTTAACTTGGTTTTTAGTTATAAATTTATTTGACTTGCCATACTGATTTTTGATTGAAAGGTAATAAAATATTAATAAATGCTCACGTTATTCATTGTTGTGTTTTGTGATTTGTAGAATGGATGGGAAGCTCAAGAAATGTTTAAGAAAAATGAAGAAAAATATGGTGTTATCTCATCCTTCAAACAAGACTTATCCGGCTACACAACACAACTAGACAAAACTGATGCAGACTCATTTAAGAAGCACGAAGAGCAAGCAGCTCAAATTGCCCAAGAAATCGAAAAGAATACATCATCGTGGGAACGCACTAATTCTAAGCTTGAAAATGGGGAAGATGAAGAGGAAGCATTCTCTGCAGTTGTTCGGCCTGTTCGAAATAATAATAATCACTCAAATAATAACGCAACACAAAATAGTTCATCTGTTGGGTACGTTTTTTTTGTAGTTGTACATATTATACGTATTTTCCAGTTTCAAATTTATTATGATTTTATAGATGTCTCGCCGGTTCAGATTTGATACCATATTTATTTATAAGGAATGATTGTGGAAGTGTAAGGAATTGCTTCCAGATTTTTATCCTTTGAAGAGTTTGTTTTCAAAACGCTTAAGTCCATACTTTATCCTTTTGGACTTAGCGCGTTTTGCTAAAAGACTCAGTATGTGGATTGATAAAGGTTATTAGCTAGGTACTTTTGACGAGACTGTCAGACAGGTTTCTCACTCAAATAAAATGTAGTTGCATAAAGCAGTTTATTGCAGTAGTGTGTTATTAATTATCTTAATCAGCTAAATTAAACTGACTGGATTCCTGCATATGAAAACATTGTTTACTTTAACTATCTATTATCGAGCGGGTGTAAATTACCATTGCCATCGGCTTGATTTTGACTAGGGTAGGCTCAGTTCTGTTGTGACAGACAGATTGATTATAGCTTAAAAATATTTAGCGATGATATGCTAAGAAACTGTTGTCGATATTATTCATAGAATTTGTTGTAAGACACAGTAAGTACTGTTTACAGCCTTAGTCAACTTGTGCTTATGTTATAGAAATAATTTATTAGCACAAGGGTGAAAATATACTTTAAAAAGCAAAGGGACGTTTGGAGTCAGTAACCTCAACGGAAAGATAACGCACTAAACACACATTCAAGACAACTACTTAGACCTATTATCAATTTATCTGCGATTAAGTCAAGGGAAAATGTTGGGTAAATTGCCGAAAGTGTTAATAAACAGGTGTAGCTGGAAATCCCTCTATTAGGTAGAAAGATGGCTGTCAAGGAAAGATGCGAAAACTGTTTTGGATCTGTAAACATGTTTTCATATTATGTTTTTAATTAATATTTCAAAAATTCGTCTTCTCATGCCATTGCATGCCTAAAACCATTGTATTTTGCTTATGATGTTGTTGCTGACCGTGCCAAATGAACCTCAAACTATGTTAGAATGTGTGTTAAGTTTTCCTTGTTATGAAGTATAAAAGTTGCTACACAAGGTACTATTTTTGTACATGCATTTTGATGCTTGGATTTAAAAAATTTAAATCTTTATAACAGTTACTATTTTTATTTTTGTCAAAATTCAACACTGCGTATCCAGCTTTTATTCCACCTTAGAACACGCATACATATTATGAACTAGGTAGAAAATATATAAAAGGGTTTAATACGTTAAAGTATTAATGCTGAATTTGCTCAATATTGCCTGTGCTTATTATAGGAGTGACAAATACGTTCCACCTTCACGCCGTCAACAGACAGTGCAGCAAGGAAATATTCCGCAAGTGAGCCAGGGCCACCCCATGAATAATAATGGACCGCCCCAGCAGATCAGTAATAATAACAGCAATAATCGGAAGCCGCCAATATATAACACAAATCCGAGGAATAATTTTGGAGCTGGCTCAAATAATTCGTATCACCATGATAGACGTGGAGGCTACAATGATCAACGACGAGGACCACCTCAGGGTCAGTATGCTCATCCCAATAATCATGGAGATGGACGTAGAATGGATGATGGAAATCGCCAACCCCGGATGACAAATAAAGGCCCCATGGATCGTGATCGTAGAGGTGGCGGTGGCGGTGGCGGAGGAGGTGAGGAAATTTAACTTAAAATAAATTCGATCAATTCTTGTAATATGCTTTAAATGGAGTTGTGTAGAGCAAATTCATGAGTGCTTGTAAATAAAATATTTTATCCCTTGTTCATTGTGTCATTGCAGGGAGGGACGTAGAACAAGTCAATAAATTAAAACAGTTCGGAGACAATTTCCGGTTGCAAAATCATAGTGACTCGGCACCTTCACGGATGAGAATGCCTCCAAATCAACAACCACAGCAGCAGCAACAACAACAACAGCAACAACAACATTCAGCACCACCCTTAAATGTGCACATGAGTGGCTCACCTTCCGGAACAAATGTTGTATCCGTATCGAATCCCTCAGGGGCTCGTAATCCCAGTCCACCAACTAATAATAATAACAATAATAATAATAACAATAGTAGTGCTCTTCAGATCTCGTCGACCCAGTCTCCTCCGGTGAAAAACAAAAAAGAAGAATTTTCTCCTCCTCCTCCATTAATTCAATCCTCAGATAGAGCGTCAACAAATAGTGAAAATTCCAGCGGAAGTGGCACCAATTCCCCTCATAATAGCTCTAGTAATCAAACTAATGCGAGTAGTGCAAGTCCTTCCCCAAGTATGTCTTCTTCCGTAACAGTTGTAAATCAAACAACGAATGAGACAACCCCTAGCACCACCCCAATAGCAGCAGTTGCAACTACCCCTGGGTCGACAGAGAGTCAAAGTTCAGTAGGCGGTAGTGGCAGCGGAGATTCCAAAGGCAGCAGTGAGGCAGAAAATAAATCAAAGAAAACGCCCTTTGCATTTAATCCTAATGCTAAAGAGTTCAATCCAACAGCTAAAGCATTTACTCCTGTAAGTTTGCCACCCTTTTTGTGGTAGCAATTTTTATTTGATGTTTAATTCTTATTAAATTGCATGTTTTTTAAGTGTGTCGTTCACAAGTTTGGAATAATGTATGAAAATATCGTTTTTGTTCAAACAGCAGCGCTCTCCTAGTACACCTCCTAGGCCACCAAGTACCCCAGCTAGTACTCCACAATTAATGACTGCTCCTTTGCAACAATTTATGCCGATTCCAATGCCACATCAGGCGGCATTACTATATGCCCCTCCTACTTATACAACTCATGCTCAAGCGGCTCTGACGCCTTCGTCAAATTCTTCCGCTTCCTCAGGTGGAAATACACCTAGACAGAGTCATCGGAAAGGTTTGCCTTCCATTTCTTTTTAACTTTGATTCTCAAAAGCGTATAAGCTTGGTGGGTTTTGTTTCGCCAGTCTAAATAATGAAAAATTTATGGTTGAATTTCACAGGTATGTTAGGCGTTCCTCGATCCGAAATTAATCAACCTATGCAGATGGCAACCGGTCATCCAATATTAGCACAGGCATCGATTCAAGCAGCTGCTCCTCCAGCCCAGTATGCATATGTCCAGGCTCAGGGTGGATCCTATCCACAGGTAATTCTAGTACGTCTGTGCTGGAGACACGATCAAGAAGAGCAGCATGAGATAGTTTGTCACATCAATTCTTTTGTTAATTAATGGTTAATTACTAACTATAATTTGTTATGTAATCATAGATGATGCGTGTAGTTCCACACATGCCGGTTTATCAACACGAAGGGAGTGGCGGAACTCAACTGCATCAATCGATGCACTTTATTCATCATAATGGAACGCCTCCAAATAATGCGGGTCACCAGTCAAACAACACACCCCAGTCTAATCCTAATGCTCCCACGTGAGTTATTTCTACCGATTCACTCGTCCTTTAAATAAAGGTTTGCGTAGCCGATACTGTTTACCTATTTTGCAAGATTATAATTAACGAATTTCTTCCTTGTTTTGTTAGATCGAATGTTCAAGCGAACGGTCATGCATATGGTCAGGGCGGTGGGAACCACCATCCACATGTTGGTTATCCGTTCGTTAGTTTACCTATGGTTGGAGTTACCTACCCCCATGGGCCTCCTGGTCAAGCAGTACTAATGCCGTATGCCCAAGTATCCCACCAGGGTAAGTGTCTTCCTTATCTCGAACACTTTAAGTATCCACGCTTGCTTATGAATTTTTACTTGGACCAAAAGGAAATGAAAATAATATGAGTGATTTTTGTTTAAATTTTGACAGGTGGGGCTAACTCAGGCATACCGCATAGTCAGTGAGGTAAAATTTAAAGTAGGAACTTAATTAAAAAAGAATTAAGAAGGAGTAATGAATTTAAATAATATAAAAAAAAGTTATCGCAAACGAGACATTTGAAATTGACAAGACGTGAACCGCATTATTAAACAAACTTTTTTCTTTAAATTGACTTCCGACACTTGAGTGAAAACTTTTCATTCAGATTGTTTTGTTTTTGTTAATGAGAATTATGTGAGATCCATTATAAAATATTATGTATTATTATTAAATAAGGAATAATAATAATTGCAAAGAACACCTTCCATCAAAATTGAGTCACTGCTCATTACTTTTGATTCCTTTGTTTGGCTAAGAAATATACTTGGTAAAACATAAAATAATATTCAGTTGAGTTATGCATGTAGCCACATGATAAAAAAAATAATAATGTGTGAAAAAATTTTGAAAAAAAAATAAAATAAAAAAACATGCTTAAAAATTTCTTGTCTACATTAACGGACATATTAATGCATACTAACTATTGCTAGATTACTTCATAATTACTTATTTTTTACTTGCTAAATTAATAATAATTTGTATTTAATTCCTGTCTTACATTAGAGTATGTATGTAAATATATTTTTTCTTTATTTCTCATTTTTTTCTCGACTTGAGTATTTTTATTCTGTTTTCTGATTATTTTGACCTCGTGACACATTCTACGTAGGCGTGAACGTCACCTGTACATGGCGCTTTGTAGACAAAATGTTCGCTCTTTAGTTTACAATGAGGATACGATTTATATCCATTTCAATGGTTCAAGTCCAGATTACATGGTAGGAGAAAACATGAATGAAGTTCGTCCTCTTGCATGTACTTAATACTACACAGCATAACATAATATAATGTAGTTAGCTGTAGCTATCAACGATGTAATACACTGAATTTATTTTTCGTAAAAATATTGGGTAAGTATCTGACGTGTACTGGTAATAATGCAGATTGTACGTAGACTACTTAAACAAACATGACATTTACTTATTTTTATGTTTCAGGCCGACGACGGTCTGATCAATTCATGTATGATCTCTTGTATCCATACAGAGAAAAAAAAAGCTGTGTTATATTTGCTTTCCCAGTGGTGATACTCAAAATCATTGTAGACACGATTTACAATAATATTAAATGGATAATTCATTCCATTCTCTTGTAAGGTCTGTGACTGTACAAGGTTATTTTTTAACCGAAGAAGAAATAAATAATTGCATCATGCCACACAACCAGTATCAAGTAATTACTCGGCCATGCAAAAAAGTAATATTATATAAACTAACGTCGTTGTTAACATTGAAAGTTTTAATATCGCATCATCCTTCAGAAAAAAAGTGCATATACTGACATGAGTGGTGTGGATGATTAAATATTGTTAATGTAATAATTTACTTGTATTATTTTCCCACGTTTTCCGAGTTTCGTAATTTTAACAATTGATATTCCCATTGGGTGTTATACCTTTCCCATCCAGAGCAACAAGTTTAACAAAAACAAGAGTAGTTACAAAACTTTAAATCCAGTAAGTTGGTTTTTGTATATTCTACAACTCACAAATAAGAGTTTTCAATTCAAATCAGTTTATTAAACATATTTACATTAAATCCTATAGTAAGAAAGAGCATCCCACATAATATGTTACAGCAATATGGCTGGCGGCAAAGTCTTCCACAGTTCCAGCTAATAAAAAAACTTTTTTTACTGATGCGTTGAATGAAGCGTTATCCGCATCAATTTCCTTCCTGACTTCCGGTGACGTTCGCAGCCAACGTCCCAACCTCACACAATCATATATTTGAACACAGTTCAATTCTTAATCAATAAAAGTATTCATTCATCACCATATATTCCAACCCCTATAACATACAGTTTCTATTAAAAAATACAGTATTATAGATTTGATTGATTGAATTTCCAAGGAGAAGGATCAAAGAAGGCTACACAGGCTGGTGGGTGATCTTGGGCTGGAACAACTTTTTCCCTAGCCTCTGAATTAGAGTCTAAAGATTCTTTAAATTTTACTACCGCAGTCTCATACACATTCACACATTTACACTTCATTACATAATAATATGAATCACTTATCTCGTGTCTCTCCTATGAATCATTTCTTGCTGAGATTGCACTGTACGATAATAAAGATAGTACACATTTTCTATTTCTTCATGTTATATTTCTATAAAAATGCATCTGTCCTTTTGAGAAAAAAAAACAAAGTTTTTCATGGATCCGTTATACATGAAAATATTTTGGTTAATATATATGGTTAATTTTGTCAAGTATTACAATTTAATTTATTGGGTGGTAAACGTAAAATAAGGCTACTGACTAGTCAGTATTTGAAACTGTTTGAAACCGGATAATACGAGGGTTTAAGTAACAGTGCTATACTTTCACTGCGTTCTACTTTGCACTATGAACAGGTGAGTACAAGGAATTCCTAAATGCCTATATAGTATGTCCGTCGTATTAAAAGTATGCCACATGCCACGTGGTTTCACCGTTCCCTCTCCCTCTCTGCTGTTGTTATTTAATTGCGCATATTATTGTTCACACACGATTTGTATTTACTAAAAACAAACGGTAAATGGAGCCAAAAACAGTTTCTCTCTGCGTATAGAAACCAAAAGGCAATCTAAATCTATACCTCTAACGAGCTATTTAAAATTTATATGTAATCCCTGTGGACCTTTTAAAACAACCATTCTACTGTCAAACAGTCAAACTATAGATGAATAGGCCAGGGCAGGGGCATATAATTACTTATATTACTTTATAGAGTTTCGATTTAGGAAGCGCACTAATTGTATTGCTTTATTTACTTACAACAAAAACCTTTTTGAACCTCCTTATTTTACTTTTGAATCACTATACACTCCCTTCAAATCAGGACGATAAAATAAAAATCTGTCATTATACAGCACGGATAGGGTAAATAAGTACATATACGTTACTGAGGAATGTACGATTGCAAATTAAATTGTAAACTACGATTTTTAAGCCAGCAGCATTTACACATACGTTTTACACTATACGAAAAAAAACTATTTAATCAAATTAATTTAGAAAAACAAAATTTACTCGCAGGAAAATTGTTAAAGAAAAACTGGTTGTAAATAGTTTCGGAAGTTTTCAAACGAAGTGTTGGTCTTGACGCTTTTTATTGAATGTCATATTTCCCAAGTAGCAGTTGCTAATTCCTACACATACGTATTCCACGGCCTACCCTATAAATAATAATATATCAGTATGCAAGAATTGTTTTTTTTTTAAATTGAAAGAGTATAAACTTCTCATAAAAATTAATTTTTCATTAACTCATAAAAGTATGGGAAAAGTGGCATTATCTCTACACAAAGTACCTACGTTTACATGCATACTTATGGAGTGAACCTCCGGAACGTGTGGTGTATGGTGTTAACTGAATGACCAAAAACGAAAATCCGATACACATTGTACAGATAACTGCATGTAGAGCGTAGATAGTGTTCATAGTACTGGGTAAAAGATTTAGGACAAAAGAGAACTAAACTGGCCATGATAATAGAACTACATAAGGGATAAACTGCAAAACTGTTTCATATGTATCAACCCGTATCTACCTACTTTGTACTCTACAGGCTACAGGCTACAGACGGACTCGGGTCGGACCGTTAGAGTCAATCTGGTACTAAATCGTCTGTGAAGAACCAAAATGACCCATATCCATTTCAAGCTACAATCAAAATGAGCTATGTCATAAAAACAAATTAATTAAATTTTATTTAAATTAAGAACTTTTGAAAAACGTAAAATGTTCTATTTTCATGTTTTACAACAATGTAAAATATCCTATTTACATGTTTTTAAACAGGTGCAAAATGTTTTAATTCCATGTTTTTTAAAAGTGTAAAAAAGTGTACATATTTTTGGAAAGTGCAAAATGTTCTATTTAAATGCTCTAATTAAGACATATTTGAATATTTTTGTAGATAGTTGATATTGTTTTTAGCTAAAAATGGATATGGGTCATTTTGGTTCTTCATAGACGGTATAGTATTTAAGTAAAGTGTACCAATAAAAGTAAATATAAATGAATGAGGGCCACGCGGTCCCCTCTACTAGCTCTGTTTTAGGCTTGTGGATTGTGCTCTGTGCTAAGTATTAATTCCTCCGTTATATATATTTATTTTTTTGTAAATTCTTGAGCGAATGAGCTGTATTTAAATTCAAAACACATTGCAAAAGTTCCAAAACATCATAATAGTGGGGGAACTGGAAATAATACAAAAGTACAATTAATTTGAAGGAGTGAAAGGGCAGGCCAAGCTGACCAAGTCAAGTGGCCAAGGCAATTTTAAATTTTCAAAGTGGCAAAAAGAGCATGGAAAGGTGGAAAATTGCAAAAAGTATAATATAATATGACATGTGTTGCGTAATGGAAAGTAAGGATTTTTTGATACTAGGATAATATGAATTTGACAGTGGCTTGCTTGTAAACAACACAACAGACTCACTGCCTGCATTAAAGTTTAATGAACCATCGCATTCCCGCCGCGGCCGCCCCGCGACCACTCAAAATATGGACAAAACTATGGACACGGACTGAGTAGTGAAGAAAAGGCCAACAGGTCAAGTGGTGGCATATTAGCGGCTATTGGCAGGTTCGGCGACTTGTGTCCCCACACAAAAATGTTTCTCCTCCCGCCGACCATTAGCATTTTAGCGATGGAAATTGCAAAGTTGCAGATTGCAGAGAGCTGCTGGGAGTACAAAATATAGCGCAGTGCACCGGACCTAGGAATCGTCCAAAAGTGATGTCATGGGTAGGCTTAGTGGGTGTAGTCCAGAATTCATGATATGCCATGTTAAAGATAGCCGTTTATGCAATGTTATGGGGGCAGAGTGGTCCTATAAGAGTGGTAATTGTTTGGTGACATCCCTATCTACCCTGTCTAAATACACCATCAAAAGTATACATATACTTTGGCGTGCATGCATAAATGCATTTACGATTATACTTGAAATAGTTGCTTTTGTTGCTTCAGGAACTGTCCACTAGTCACGTCAGGGTACGCTACACTTTCCCCCAGCAGCACTCATCAGCGACAGGGGGTGTTTAAGTTGGTAAATAAATACGTAAACGCTATCTATGGACCGCTCTTACATCCATATTCGTATTCGTAGGTACTTAATAGTTTTAGTTGTACTGTTTGTTTGCAGTAATAAAAAAAGTTTCGTTTTGCAAAAAATAGATTTAAATGTACACAACTTTAATACAGAATGACACAGTGTACAAACGGAACATTCCTAATATGCGATGATATGATGCGTTATGACGACTGACGACGGACGATGACTGGAACTGGACTGGCTGACTAGTTGGATGACGGAGACTGAGACTGAACTGAAGCACGTCAGATTGAGTTTCGTTTAAAAGAAAAAAAATAAAGAGGAACAGACAGAGCAGAGCAGATGATCACCCGTCCGTCTCCGTCAGTCAGATCATGGATCAGATCAGACTCCAGATCCAGACTCTCTACCCAACATCCTACATTCTACGTAACTTTTTGACATCCAGTAGTACACAGATTAGTTGTTATTAGTTGATCGAATTTAGTTGATCCGAACCAGAACTAAGAAGAGAACCCGGGACCGGGACCCCGACCCGGAGTTAAATACGGTGAAACCGGAGAGAGTGAGAGAGAGAGAGAGAGGAATGAAAAGTTGGAGGGAAGAAAGAGAGGTATAAGAAAGAGGCGGAGAGGACGAGTAAAAGTAAAGTACTATACCTTCACTTATACAAAACGGAGACTACTACATAACCAACTACTACTACTGGTACAACTGATCAATAATGAAATTATTCACGTTTTTTTTTCTTCCTTTGGTGTGAGGGTCGGTCGGATAGAGACTGTGAGACTGGTGCAGTGTTTTGCTCTGAAACATCCAAAACTCTATCAAATTCATCCTAGATTGTACAAATTCACGACTCATAGACGAATTCTCCCAACTACTTTAACTACTACCACCATATTATCAGTACATTAGGAACAAGGTACCCACAGACTAATATACAGACCTACTTACATATATAGACCTCATCATTCAAGGCAGTTTCGAGAGAAGAGGACGACGACAATAACGAATAACGATAAAGTCCATGTAAGTATGTATCCCATCACCAACCAGGTATGTATGAGTCTTTAATTTTTGCGTGTGTATGTTATGTATCCTAACTTCATTTACCATTTTACTCCGTCACATCACATCTGACTAGTGAGTCATGTACCATTCATGTTTAAGCTCAAGTATACTACGGTTATAGTACGTCTACATCTCCTCCTCCTCCTCTATCATATCCTCTATAAAATCCTATGACGTTCCCCTTAAAATATCCTTATCCATATATTGCACTATACTTTGTTTCCCTGGCCATACTGTCGCCTTTACTGCTACTGCTGTGTGATGTGGCATGTGTGCCTGTTGTAGCTTTATAAAAAAAAGTGTAAAAGATCCTTGCACATATATAACCTAGGTATATGATATATGCCTCCTGTTTGTATTATAAACTACTTTTCTATATACAAAAAAAAATAAACTAACTGTCTAAACTACGGCTCCAAATAATATATTATAAGAAGCTAAACTTTATTCTATACTTTGATAAAATATATTATTATTATATTGTAACCTTTGGAGGAATAAATGGTAAATGGAAAAAATAAAATAAGTATGATATATATTATGATATGATTGAGGACGACTGTACTTACTAACTACTCACTTTCCTCATATATACTCTGCTGTATACCTACACGGAACGGACTTCTCCTACAGTCCTACAACTTTACTGTGAGGATTCTGGGTCGTATTCCTATCGTATCGTATGATACATTCTCATTCTGATTCGAACGAAACTGTGAGAGCTAGTTTAGTGATAGAACCATAGAACCTCGAGAACATTGGAAAAAAAAGGAATATTGAATTATCCAGAAGAAGAGACAGAGAGAGCACTGAATAGATTCAAAAGACTGAAGATACTCAAGAACTCTAACAGTGCTCTAACTATACAAACAAAGTAATAACTAATAAACCAACTAACGTGAGGCTTTTCAACATCATCAAAAGTCACAATCAAAGTGGATATTGGATCGTAATTGAAATTAAATTTTGGATGTCGAAGAGTGACTGCTCACTCACTCACGTACGTACGTTGTTAGGATAGATAGGAGATAGATGATGAGGACGAGGACTGACTGGGGCTGGTGCTGGTGAAGCAACTTTTATACATGGTTTGGCAAACTATCTTGATTCTTCTTGTTGATGTCTTGCCCTCTCTTCTCTTATGTTGTGGGATTTGGAAGATTTTGTAATCTGCAAGAAGAGTGACTACTATAGTTGTGTGCTCTGCTGTGGTTGTGTCTCCTTCTTTTCTTGACTTTTGTTAGTTGTGTTGGAGTGTAAATGTGTTTAACGGGACGGTGGTGGTGGTAGGAGAATCAGAAGTGACTGCCAACCAAGCCAAAAGGTAAGAAGGGAAGGAAAAAAAACTTACACGGATGGATACTACTTTGTTACTTGCCACTTCCACTTAGAAAGTTCGAACAAGAACCTGAACAACTATCTATTACATATTTTATTTTACTACCTTCACTTTGGTTGTTGGGCCTTTGCAATTGAAAGTATCAAAAAAGACTAAAAGAAAAAGAGTAAGAAACAACAGCATCAAAACAAGAGCTCCTTATGCTCAATTTCCTCTCAGTATCTTTCTCGACTTAAGGGAAATTTGAAAGTGAGTTGTGTAAGTGTATTGTACATCCTGAATACTGGTACTGGAATACCAAATCCTACCTACCTACCTGCATAGGGAATAAGTACTTGATCTTGATCTGACTTGATTCAAGTCTTTCTTGAAGATGGTCGTCCGGTGTAGGTGGAATAATAACGATAATTATAATGTTAGTATAAATATTTACTCTGACTGTAGTTAACGATCAAGAATACGAAACGAAGAACGAATATATTATAGAGAATATTCCCCAATTTCCTACACACTAGACACTACTCTCCTACTGACATACTAAAACTCAAATTTATATTACATTGTTTGTAATGATAATATAACTATTTAACAAGAGCAATAACAGCCAGCCAGACATTCTACATAATATTATTACATATGACATCTCTAGATTTTCACAACCAGCCTGTCAGTCCCAACGCCAACACTGCCATCCCGAACCCTATCTACAATCTACTCCAATTATCGTTGTAATCGAAATATATCTGCGCTCCTTCGGACGTATGGACGGACTATGGACGTATAGTCTCATTCTAAGAATGTAGAATTAAGATTAAAGATTCATAATAATTATTAGAACTAAATTCAAGATTTATCAAACCTACAATTTCAATCCATAATCCAGAAAATCAAACACGGACACAAGAAGAAATTCAATCAACTTTCAAAAAGTGAGGTGAAGTGACAGTTAGTCATCGCATCGGTATCATGATCTGATTGGTGACGAAACAACATAATATATATAATGTATAATAGCGAATAAAGTTAATTGGGAGTTTGTTTGGAGTTTTGATTAGAAAGTACATGTGACATATATATACATGTCATACAGTTCTCATTTCGTTTGCTATTTACTCAATCTTGTGTACATTTTTTAGTACTAGAGACTAGAGAGAGAGAGAGAGAACAAGGGTTTGAGGACAGTGACAGTAGTACTGAGCGAGCATGGTGTGTAATTGTGATAATAGTGATTATTATTGTTGACCCTGCTCGAATTTTTTACATTGAAAGTTGGAATATACATTCTATTGTTGCTGTAATTATCCATATATACTTATTGCTCTAACTTGATCGCTAGTACTAACTCGTAAATAATAGTGAAATAGATGATTAGTATAAAATACTTCTGATACTCCATATTTTGATGTTTTCCTGTGTATTACACCCTAACATCCGCCATAAATAATTAACAGTACATAGGCAGATTGTTAATTTCTTAATGTTATGTTGGATAGACCACTCTGACTCAAGTTAAATCCTGTCATAAAAACCATTTAAAATGAGTGAGGCAGTGAAGGAGCCTGAAATGAAGGGATGGCTTCATAAATGGACCAACTACATCAAGGGTTATCAAAAACGATGGTTTGTCCTCTCCAATGGTGTGCTTTCCTACTACAGGTAACGTATTATTTTTTTTTCTTGGCACTTTCCAGATTAGGCAGGAGATTAACTTTAATTTGTATAATTACGAATAAGAGATATGCCATTTTTAGTTTGTAGTTTGATCACATGAGTGATTGAACGATGCTGAGTACTACGGTAGTATGTCGCCTTTTAGTATTCGTGGTATTTCTTATTTATTGATGATTTATGTGATTATTTACTAGGTCATTTATTTGATGACAGCTTTATAAAGCGTGACATCAAACAAAAAGGTTACTCACAACTTACAATGCTCAGTGAGTATACTTGGACGCTTTTTTGATGAAATAGTTGATGAGTAGACGACGTCTACTCGTATACGTATACGTGATTTGAGGATGTTTTTGACTAACTTCGATGATGAAGGAACATGGACGAAATCATGTTATTTAGTTGAGACAACAGAGAATCTAGGAGCAGAGTATTTTATAAAAAATATGGTATACTTTATTTAGATGCATGCGAGATTCATATGCATGGGGTGTTTTAATGAGTAATAAAATTTCATCAAAATATTCACGCCTGAAATTAATTGCGTTTTATTTTTGACTGTAGGAGAGAATGCTTGTCTCTTCATAATAATTTAAATTTTATGACAGAAATATGTGATTGAATTTCGTATAGCTAGAGGTGTACGTGTAGGTACATCTTATATTTACCAAATGTTTCTTAAAATGCACGCTATTATGATTTGTTTACTTGAACTTAAAGTAAAAAAAATAAATTACAGAAATATTATTTTAACCACAAGGATTGGCAATGCCACACAATCGTATCATATACGTTATTATTGTACCAGTTGCTAAGTAGAAAAAATGTTAGCGAAAGCCATAAACGATTATGATATATTTTTTGTAATATTATAATGTTAGTCGTTCACGCAAATGTTCAATGAAGGGTGTAAAAATTATAATATTTTTGGCAGTTTTGTGCGTTGGATTTTTTATTAAACGAAGTAGCTAAGAATGTAATATCCATGTTGTAAAATACTAATAATAGGTAATAATTATCAAATTATATTTTATATATGATCGTTTAGAAACCAAGCTGAGATGACTCATACCTGCCGGGGTTCCATCAGCTTGCATGGTGCTCTTATTTATACTGAAGATACTTGTAATTTGGTTGTATCAAATGGAGGAACTCAAACTTTTCATTTAAGGGCTTCATCTGAAGTGGAAAGGCAAAGGTAATTAATAGCGGATTTAATATTAAAAATTGAAACACGAAATTAATTTAATTTTAGTAGGATACTTCCCAATTATTATTAATGGTTCGTTTGGTTTCATTCTCAAGGTGGGTGACAGCTTTAGAACTTGCAAAAGCTAAGGCAATACGAAATATGGAGTCTGAAGAAGACGAGGAGGTTGAGGAATTCACGTCTCCTCCAGACAGTCAAGAAGTGCAAAATGTCTTTCGTATGTTATCTGCTAAATTAGAGGACATGCAAACCTGTTGCGAACTCATCAATAAGCACGGCAATGCACTTCAGGTAAAAATATTAGCCAAAACTTTTCATGGCACAATATTATTAGTTACTTTCTTTATTAATATTTGTTACTTTGTTTTTTTTCATTCAAATCATTTAAAACATTTTTGGTTTTCCTCTTGAGGTAGGTAGGTATCGATTTAAGTGGTAGCAGAATAATTATTGTATTGGTGTATTTTAGCCAGGTATTTAGACTTTAGAGGTCGTGGTCGCTACTTCCATTATTTTTGTTATCGTTTGCTTGCATAGAGATGCTACCCGTTTAGTAGTTAATTAATTTAGTTTTGGTTTTCATTGCTGTACACAGTCCCAATAGAATTTTTCGTTCTACTTTAGTAGTAATATTATTTGACCGTAGGTGCTTGGGCTCATTGAGCTGACAGTAGCCCTCATTTCATTCTTTGGTTTGCACTCTTTAGAATAATACTTTTTTCCATGGGTTGCAGTAGGAAATGAAAATGAACTGCAGACACGCCAAGTTATCTTTTTTTTATACGTCAATACATTAATGCGTCTTTAGAGTTTTTGTCTGCCGCCTGCATTTCTCTGTATTCCTGGAAGTTGTAGGGTTCTTTATATTTCATTTCACTAGCGCAGCCTGAGCCTAAGCCCAACCTCGACGATCAGTACAGATGCAGATACCGGCGATGCATTGTAATAATTATAGCACTATATATAGGTTTGTCAGTATGAATTTAAATGTAGTTCGCTTGGACTGTGAATGACAGGAAGAGAAAAATGTCGCTGGTCCGTGTGGTCTGTAGCCTGTTATATTTTTTTTACTACCTAATTGTTGTTGACGTAAAATTCCGCAATGCATTGTCGTCGATTTTCAAATAAAAGAAAACATTTGGTGCATAGCATGTACTACGTATAACAGGACTGTAAATACTTAGAGTTACGACAGCTGAGAATTATCACTGAATAATTCATAATTCCTTACCAAATACTTGCTTACCCTCGGCGCCTATCCTATAATATAGGCAAAAAGTAGGCGATAGGAATAGAATTTTTAGGAAAAATTGGTAATAAAGGCAATGGGCAGGCAAATTTAAAAGATAAAAGATAGGATATGCTAGGTGTGCAATGAAAAAATTCAGCCTAGTAGGCAGAATAGTTATGACGGGCATTTTTTGCCTTCTTTTGTATCGCAGAATTGTTAATTATTTGGACATTATTTAAAAGTAGCCATTTTTATTGCATCTCGACAGTCATTTAAAAAGCCTAATTTGTAAATATTAGGCTGGTATAAAAAAATAGGCAGTAGGTAGGCAAATCGGTAAAAGTAGGCGAAAGGTACTATGCTTTAAAAAATCGTGGAAAAAGGATACGTGATAGGTAGGCATCATATTTTTTCAAAAAATAGGATAGGCGATAGGTATGCCAGTTCATGCCGAGCTTTGTGCTCACCATTTTATTCTTTGTATATATGTATATTAATATGATTTTTTCTGTTATTTTAATGTTCTTAGAAAGCACTTAGCGAATTGGAATCCACTGACAGTCATCACGATATTGTGTCGAAAGTGAAACAAGTCAATGAAAGAGCTACGCTGTTCCGTATTACCTCCACTGCTATGATTAACGTAAGCTACAGTTAACAAATACAATAAATGGAATATCCATTCCATTGCATTGTGCCGTTGTTTCGGTTTACAACATTAAGTTTTGTAACTAACTATAAGCATTTTCATAATGATTGTATTATGCGTAGGCGTAGGAATAATCCGAATTTCCAAGGGATGGTCGTTTTAGTTTACCATTCTTTTGTGTATCCTAATGTGTTTAAATTCGGTTTAATGCTTTCTAGGCTTGTACTGAATATGCAAAAACGGCTCAAACACAAGGTAAAAAATGGCAAAGAGCGATTCAGTTTGAGAAGGAGCAGCGACAGAGACTGGAACGTGTTGTGGAAGAATTGGCGAAACAACATACTAAGTTAGAAGAGGCTGCAGCAGTTGCATCCCATCATGGTCAAAAATCCTCTACTACTACTTCCAATGGTCAGTCATAGTCACTACGAAGAGACTAAATTGCTCTTTCATTAAATTCTTAATATACCTACGTATTTATTAATTCCACACCACTTCTCTACTTAATAGTTTGTAGACGACGCTGTACATAAAATTTTGTTGAAAGAACGTGCTTATTAACAATTTCCTTCATAACTTATCCTGTAAACAGGGCAGAGCTCGATTCAGTCAGACGAGGATGACGAAACAGAGTATTTTGATGCTGATGAAATGTTGGAGAATGCTCTAGATTTTACTGTTGATGTTCCTATTTCTGTTCATCGTCGTACTTCCAGTGGGATTAGCACGGATTCACAGGTGATTTGTGAATTTAGATTTATTGTCTGGATACAAATTAGTGATATTTGGGAAGGTGGGCCCATGCGTTTATTGTACCCGCCCATCCCCTAATTATCCCCCCTTATCCCCATAATTTGTATCCAGACCTTATTAACCCATTCGACAAAAATTAAAGTGGACAGTAATAATTAAGACACTTCCTCATCTTTGACACTCTCTGAAACCTTAATCCAAACTCGGATAGATTTAGTTTGCAATGCATCATCTACAGATTACTTTCATATAAAAAGTTGTGCTGTTAAAAATTGTGTAATTAAATATTTTTTTCAGAGATCCGAAGGAAAACAGTCTAACTCCAGTAGCGAAGGGGAAGATGATGGAAGTAATCCAGGTGCTAGTCAGCAAGTCAGATGTATTCGTGCCAAGGTAATTATGATAAACTTTATTTTCTATTTTAGACTTATTGCGCTTCGTTATTCTGAACATAAAATAGGATAAGTATGGTTCATATAGGAAAATATTTTTTAATTATATATATCTATATACGATAAAGAATTCATATGGTGTTACGTTGATTAGAATCTCTGTGCTGCTTTTTTTTATCCGGGAAAATACAGTGTTCACATAGAAAAATTACTATCTTTTTAATGTTACGTTCATTAATAATTTAATAGACAAATTTTTAATTTCTCTATGGGCTGATGTATTTTTGCAATGAGTTGGAGTTTTATGAGCTACATTATTTCCCCTCTATAGGGATCAGGGGGTAGTAGAAACCACTCACTTTAATTTACTTTAAAAGTCACATGGTGAAGGCAATGGGAAAAAATAGTTTTATTGGGTTCTCAATCTCACGATAGTGGAAATAGTCATCCGACTAGTTATTCCTGTTTTCATCCCGTCCATTCCATAGAGAACATTTTAAAATGTTTCACACGTCTCATTACGCTAGTTATCATATAGTTAACTTACTAACTACGAAAACGAATGGCAGTCCTGTGTGCATTTAGCCTTTGTAGTTTCTAGTTTTTTTTCTGTGGCTACCCACTAATGATTGTTTGTGCAATTTCAAACATTTATCTGTGTAGTGAGCAAGGGATGAACTGTGTATATGTTTTTACACATTATATAAAATCCTCATCCCATCTCTACGTCAAGTCAGTCCACATTATAATTTATGTAGAGTGAGTGTGCCTACTACATAAAAGGGGAAAGGAAAGTAGATAACTACGTAAACTTGACACAGTCAGTGGTGCGCGTATACGTAATAGTACGTAGTATACGTACGTTTTTCTACTTACAGTATATTGAGTACCTCTTCATTTGTGCTATTGTGCTCTAATCTGTTAATATTTTACATTTTACTCCTCTGTCTCTATATCAATGACGATAGCAAGGACTGACTACTTTTTTTGGTTGAATTTGTCCTGTCGTTTTCAAACTCGCCTGCAGTCTGAACTGACTGTTGAGTCGAGCTGTAAAGTATAACATCGACTGCTGTAATATCGTGTCCACTTTCATCTTATAGTTCATAGTTTGAGGTTTGAGCTGCATTTCAAAGTTAACAGTTAAATAATAGTACAGTGCAGGTCCATTTGCTGGTGGAATAGTCCATATCCGTAATTTAATGTGCATACTACACATTATATATCTAAAGCATAAAATTTCGCGGTATGGAGCAGCTTGAATGTAAGCAGTAAAGTCAGACCAATAGTAGTCAGTAAAGTAATAGTCAATATATAATAGGTAATCATGGCATTGGAATTATTGGAAATGTGATAACATTATTTATAACAATAAGTAGTTGATGTAATTTTGTACCAAAAATCAGGACAGACTAAAATGTACTTGTATAGATACAGAATATAATCAATACGGTGCTACGTAGGTTTGAATGAAAATATTATAGATCAGCTTCACGTGTATCCTTATCGTCAATTATTAGAAAATTAGTATCAGGGCTGATAGTCCAAAAATTGTAGAATAATTCAATACTCAGAGTGCGTGTAGTCTGTAGGGCGAGTGAAACAGCTCAATAAAATAAAGCTGAACTCGTAAATTGAATTGACAAATGGTAGAGCTTTGGAAATATAAAATACATATATCAGTGTTGTGAGGTCACCGACATATGTCACTTGTATACTTTTATAAATGTGAATACCTGTCTGTAGTAGTAGTGGTTGTTTCAAGTGGCTCAGTTGTATGTACATAATTAGTAGTATTACCTTACGAAATCAGAGTCCGAGCTTAACTAGTACAAAATAATGCCAAATAATAACGTAGGTAGTCATTAATTAAATATAATTAAATTGCTCAGTTATCCGTCCGTATCCCAACCCGTCCGTCTAGATCCAAACCAAATAAAAAATCACGGTTTTTAGAGCGACCTTAGGCTTCTGTCGTGATTCCTCTCAACTCACGACGTATTCCAAAAGGTTCAGTAGTTATTGTAATTGATTTGTCAGTGTGATAACTGTACTCCGTGGACTGCAGGTATTAAAATTCATAGCTGTGAGGAAATAGTAGTGTTGAATAGGTCTGCACAATATATTATTAGTGGAGGTGTCAGTTTTAAGTTTGTGATATTTAGGGTGAGTATAAACATAGTTAGTTGACCTGGATCTGTTTATCTCCCACCTTCTCCAATTTCTAAAGTGCGGATTCTAAAAATAAAAAGATTAAGTACAAGAAATGAACAATAAATAGCCCGAGGTGTTTCAGAATATAGTGTGTTTGTGCGCTACACACTCAGTGGTTATTAACTTTTAGTTCCTGGAAGCAACTCGTCTTTTCAAGGATAGAGAACTTGATCCATTTCCATTGAATCTATTGTGTTGTGTGTGAACGTCTAGCTTTCATTATGGTAATTATAATTCACTATGTATTACTGTTAAGCGTATACAATTATATGCTTATATTAATTCATTAATATTATCATTAGTGGGAAATGGAAAGATTAATTTTAACTCTGAACTGCTATGGTTTGTCTCGTGCTAATTTTAAATTATTATTTGCTTCGCTCTTTTTAAAGTATTATCAAATCGTTATTATTGTTCACGTAATTATTATTAGTCTTACTATTTACAATATAGTGGAGTCAATTATCATTATTTTTTTATGTTTCCAGACAAAAGGAGATCGACAGTCGGCGTCCAGCTCGAGTAAAGAGGATAATTCCTCATCTGCCTTGGATGTAGTTCCAGTAGCAAGTTCTAGGAGAGTCCGACGTAAACGTGTCCCTGACAAGCCTAACTACCCCCTTAATCTATGGAGTATCATGAAAAATTGTATCGGGAAAGAATTGACTAAAATCCCAATGCCTGTTAACTTTTCCGAACCTTTGTCTATGCTTCAGAGGTTGACAGAAGATTTTGAATACAGTCAAATTCTTGACCGTGCTGCGAAGTGCAAGGATTCTTGCGAGCAACTCAGCTATGTAGCCGCTTTCACCGTCTCCTCATATGCTACTACAGCTGTAAGTATAATATTTTAAGGAGCTGTACCCTTCATTTTTCCAGCAGGTTTTTGTAGTCTGTACACAGGGTTTCAGGGTTTTTATTTTGAAACTTTAAACCATAGTGACTAATGCGATATAAACCGGTTTAAACCGATAGCTAAAAATTTGCCACCCTAGCATAAATCATAGAAATATAGGCACCTACATAAATTCTTATATTAAATAGCAAATCGGGATCAGCTGTTCAGGAATACATATATAAACCTTATCGTTAGTTGATTTATCATAGATTATTTCATGAATAATAATTGTGACTTGCTTATTTATACCAGTTGTTGCCAATTTATGTATTATTTGTATGGCAAAAACTGTCTTAAACTGACGCTCAAAACTGGAAATTATAGAATACACTTATAAATTTAAACACATTTATGCTATTTGTGTCGTTTGATGACACAAAATTTCAATGAACGGATTTCTAAAACTCAGCTTGTATCGAACCTTCTCTCTATCTCGGTACGAATGTTTATTCTCGATTCTTTTGGACAGAATGTTAATTATGTCATAAGGACTTGATTTCTTTTTAGCATTTTGAAATGATTTGGCTATTGCAGGTCCGTACTGGGAAGCCATTCAATCCTTTATTGGGTGAAACGTATGAATGTGATCGGATGGATGATTTGGGTTGGAGATGTTTGAATGAACAAGTGAGCCATCACCCACCCATGGCTGCTCAGCATTGTGAAGGGCGTGGGTGGGAGTGCTGGCAAGAATTTACTATGTCCTCCAAATTTCGTGGCAAATATCTTCAAGTGATCCCACTTGGAATCGCGCATTTAGTCTTCACTGATTCTGGTACGAAAAAAAAATCAGTTTTACTATATTTCATGTTTTTTTCCCTTCATTGATCACTTTATTTTATTATTATTTCTTATGTGCTAATATTATCTATAGGAAATCATTACACTTGGCGAAAGGTGACAACTACCGTGCATAACATTATAGTTGGAAAATTATGGGTTGATCAACATGGAGAAATGGATATAGATAATCATGTAACGGGCGATAAGTGTCATTTGAAATACATTCCATACTCGTATTTCAATAGAGATGTGCAGAGAAAGGTACACTATTCTTAATTTTTGGCACCTTAAAAGTGCTGACAAAAGTATAATTACCTAGTGACTTACCGAGTGTGGAGGAAGACTGCAACAGCTTTAGTAATTTCTCCAACACAACTTAAAGAAAAAGTATTTAATATGAGTATATTTTCAAAAAAATTGTAGGTAACTGGATGTGTGATGGACAAGCAAGGGAAAGTAAGATGGATTTTGAATGGTACCTGGGATGGGAAGATGGAAACTAACGAAGTGCTCAATGAAAAAAATACAGATAAAACTGGAAAACCTGTATTGGAGTTAGCGCAAGCCAAACCTTTGTGGGAGAGAGTTATACCACCGTAAGTTTATCATAGTATTATATTGATTCAAAAGAACTGCAACATTAAATTGGAATTAAGTTATTTCTCAAATGTTACTCAAAATACTATTGTAGCCCCGAGTCCGAGCGCTACTATAATTTTACTGAGTTAGCGTGCCAATTAAATGAACCTGAAGACAACGTTGGTCCTACGGACAGCAGACTGCGGCCGGATCAGCGATTGATGGAAGAGGGTCGTTGGGACGATGCCAACACGGAGAAAGTACGCCTAGAGGAAAAGCAGCGAACTGCACGAAGACAGAAAGAAGCTGATTCCGAGAAAGCGGCTGCAGATGGTAAGCAACAAATAACAACAAATTATGTTTTCTGATCGCTTTATAATTTACTATATAATCTGACTAATTGTGACTGCTGAATCCTGAATCTTGATCGTCATTGTTAACAACAGCTCCACAGTCAGTAGTGGATGGAAGTTGTAACTGATTGCATGCCAAACAGCAGGCTCTCTACTTGTTGATGTATAATTATATTTTGTCTTCAATTATCTCAACTCATGTGATGTATTTTAATAAATAATTACAGGTCGGCCAGTTCCGCCATATGAACCCTTGTGGTTCACCAAGGACAAAGACCCGCATACCGGAAACGTAATTCATAAGTTCAAAAAGGATTATTGGAATTGTAAAGAAAAGCAAGATTGGTCCAGATGTCCTGATATATTTTAATGAATGCCGTGCGGGGGGTTATATTTGAAGAATTTATTATTTTAGCCATTTATTTCAAAAAATAATTTTCAATATTAGTCAAAAGGGAATATTTCATAAGAACATAATAATACCATATAAGTGCATCATACTTTGAATTGAATAGCAGCATTATAACTATTTAATTAATAACATAATGAGACATACGTAATACGATCAACAAATTGTCTTAGTAATTCTTAATTCATATTTATATAGAAATCCCTTCCGCTTGCCTACTGGTATGCTCGTATATTGTACATAATTATAAAGTTGATTATAATTATTCTATATGGCATATCTATTATATAGTTCTATTCGCATTCTTCAAAAAGTTGAATAATTGAAATTATTACGATTTTATTAATTTTACAAAAGTGTACCGTAGATGTGTAAGCTATATCTATATGTACGTGCGCTACATGTACATATTGCATGGCATGATAGCCTTCAGACTTATGGAACTGAGAAAAGGAATTTTAACGTATGAATTCGACTAATAACATTTTCATCAATATTATATTATTACGTATTATGCTATGTAAAAACTATAACGTATCATGTATCATTTTGGAGACAATTAAATAATTCAATTTGCAGAAATTGATTAAAAAATATAATTATTAATGAATTATACTTCTACTACTGCTACGCTCCAAAGCTATATACATGTACTGTAGTTATAATTATAAAACTTGAAAAGCCTTTGTCAATTTACTACTGACATTGAAATATTTAAGATACAAAATTGAAAAATAAACTTAAAAAAACAAACGTTAATGAACTACATCAAAATTTGACATAAAATTCTTCTCAGACTGTTTCCAAATATAATTCATGTCAATTTCGTCAATTCTGAGTTTAATTACTGATTAACTTGAGAAAATGCAACTACATGCTGTGATAGACTTAAGTTTTCAAATGGAAAAATAATTATATAAGAAAATGTTAGTTCTCAATTTATATAATGAAATTTTATATAAGTATCGCTCTTTATCGATCGTCGAATCCCGAGATCCATTTAAAATATGTAGAAAAATTACAATTCTAAAGAATATTACATCAGATTACTAAGCAATATTATTGCTTTATATAAACAAAAATAATTGAACTATTTATAAACATAATTAACTTATGTATCCAATAACATCTGAACCAGAGGTACTTACTCATATTCCTCATCATTTTGAATTTGAAATCAGAATCCAGTTAAAAGTTTGGAAAGAAGCATATTCCTTCAATTTTGGAATAGGAGTGTGTGATGTAAACAGAAATTCATAAAATTTGTCGCATATAATTTTAAAGCAACAATATTAGGAAACTATATATATGAGTAAAGTGACGACAGGAAAAGATTATTATTACGAATTACTTACAATTTGGTTAAACCAAAATTATGTTTTATTAGTGATGAAAAAATGTTGGAAATTGAAATCTGGGAAATAATTTTTTCTATTTAAATCTATCCTCCATGAAATTTGAATCGACTTACTTTGCATAACTCTTCAACCATCGGAAGTAGGTAGATTCGGATTTTCCTAACTCCGAGCTATGTACATAATATAAAAGTACTGAAACACTGAATTACTGAAAATGAATTAAAAAATTTTAGTGAATTAGTTTGTTGCAACATAATACGAACATTACAGCATAGTTAATTAATGTGTACCGACTTTTAATAATCCTAGGATAAAATATCTACTAATTAATAATATAGTAATTATTATATTAACTTTATAATATATAGTTAAATGAAATAATGATTAAAAAACGAGCGTACGTCGCAGTTGTTATTTTTCCTTATCCGTCCCAAGAAGAAAACAGTAGGAGTTTGTACTCGTTATTGTAATAGCTGGAATTTCTCTGTATAATTATGTTGAACTACTGTAGAATAAAATTATTAGATTAAGATGAAACATCATGAAACGAAAAACGATTTACATGAAAAATAAAAACAGAATTTTGCCAGGCTACGTAATAATAGACTATGGATGGAATCTGTATATAGCATTATTAGGCTTGGCTTACAAAAGAAAAGGAAAAATCAGGTTGGAAACAGAAATTAAAATATTAATTATTAATTATATACTCGGATGACGCAGGAAAGGGGTGGGGGAAGCATTTGCAAACGAAAAGTTGTAGTTGATTGAGGTGCTGTAGTAATTATTATTATCATTATTAGTTATAATAGTAAACAATAGATACTTAAAGAAGGTTACATTTAAATTTAATAAAATCATTAAGACTTAAAGAAGATCGGGACAAAAAAGTATATAAAAAAGGATCCGTAACTATGTAAAATATTATATAATATATGCAGTGAGAAAGTGAAAATAAACAATACGTAAAAATATTATATAATTATTATAATAAAATATAACAAATAATACTTGCTATAGGAATTCAAGTAAACACTGAATAAACAACTGCAAAACTAGAATTGAAACAGCTACAGTCTGCAGTTTGCGGCGTTATATATATAATTATAATTTTAATAAATACACACTGTTTTTTAGAATCTGTTGTATTTAATATAATGTTATACATACATCTCTGCAGATTGTATAAAATAAATTTGGGCCTTCTCCACCGTTTGAAAGTCAAAGGCAACGTATTATAAACGCAGTCACAGTATAAAAAATCTGTCTTAATTATGAAATACCGACGGATGGTACTACATATTATACGACGTACTAACTCTTAAAATTACTATAAATTGTTTTGATTTTGAAGCTGGGAATAGTTTAAAAACATCCATGTGTAAAACACGACATGGCGGTATTTGTAGTGTTTAATTAGCTATTCAGTTTCTGACTCTGATGTATTTACAGATAATTAATTACTATAAAAATACTACAACAATATGTCAACAATTACGTAATACAGAAGATACTGTTGAAATGAGAAAAAAAGCAAGTGATAAGACTATATAGCTATATATATACATAGTATATTGACAGTGACAGTAAAGCAAGAGAATGAGAATGCCTAATAATTACATAATAATTATTACTACATGCTAGTACATATTATATCGAATTTGCATTTTATGAGACAACTAAAAAAAACAAACGTAGTTTTTACGAAAAGGTGGCTCACTGGTAGTTATTACTTTATTTATTTTTTCAAAAAATGATATAATTATAAACGCCCCACGGGCTGGAGGTTGATTTTAATTTAAAATCTATTATTGAGATATGTCGGTTTATGGGTGAAAATTATATACATATATATATAATTATATATATTTCGCACATACTTCAAGATTAATTCAGTAGTGCAAATAACATTGAGTATATATGGGAGTAAAAAGAAATGCAAAAAAAAAGAATAGTAATATAATTTATATAATTCTAAGACATAATTGTTTAATTGATAATTACAGATTGCTGTGTATTAGAATAGAACATTAGTTGTTAATATTTTGTTGCGGAGCGAAATCATTAAAATTATATCGGAATTATACTATTAATAATAATATATTATGGGTCATTGTACTTCCAGTAATCGGTTACTACAGATTATGATTAACAATACTCTGTATAATGAGAAAATTAATAGTAAATAATTATTATTACATAGTATGAGTATAATAATATAATGGGGAGAATATAGTAAAAAAAATTATTTACTGCAGTAGTATTGTGATAGATAATATAAGGTTGGTCGTTGGTCGTTGACGTTGGTCAGTTTCAATTTATAAAAATTAAAAATATAACGGCTAACTATTGAAAAATGGCCTATCTTTTTTATATAGCACGGTACCACACCACAGTATAACAATAATAAAGCTTCACTTGCCATGTATAGTATTATGTCTTACTGTATAATAATAATAATAATATTATTATTTAAAAAAAAACACAACTTATTTCAGTGAGCTTCCTTCTCATTCACTTTGTTATTGTTAACACTATAGTAGGCAGTAGGAGAAAAAAAAGAAATGAGCCTACTTAAGTACTTACAGCAACATTGTAATTCTTTGTCATGGAATCGATTATATATATAAATATATGTCACTACGAATTTTGACATATTATATTGCAACAGCAAAAATATATATGTATATTTTGAATTTCGAATTCAAGTTTAACTTGTGCGTTATTAAATAGTGAGACTTTTGACGTTTTTTTTAGGAATACTATGTAAAATATGACGACGTTGTGCACTTAAAAGTGTTTTTGAGTTAATGTCAAGCATGATCATTTGATGATATATAATTATAATAATTACACACACCAGTATATATTTTCCATGTGTTATTTTGAAATCAAAAAAACAACCATGATTACTTACTTAAGTGACTAACTAATGAGATGAATTAATACGGTAGATAAAAATTATCATGAATTGCTATGAGCTCCTTTCACGTCACATTCGAAAGAATGAAAAATAATTCGTCGGAATAATATATTAATAATAAAGGATTGTTAATAAGAATTTGAGTAGTTTTATTTTGTAAAAATCATACAAGAATTTTTATTAGTGACTGTGTGTACATATAGTCTCTGTTTTGGTATTGGGGAAAACAGAACCATATTAAATGGGATTATCATTATCACAGGTTAGATCGAACTGTGTCTTGTGTGATTCCATCAATATCAATCTGTTACCTTTTTACAGTTTTAGGTTTTCGTTTTGGCATACAAAATTTTTGATTGCGGATATTTTATTATAATTTATACACCTTTGTGTTAACATCAAAGATTTACATAGCTATATTTAATGGTTACGTCTTATACTTACTCGTTTTTGTGGTATCTGGTATTACTCTTTACCCTAAAAGATTTTAAGTATATTCTTGCATTATTATTTTTAAATACTATACTGAATTAAATATTTTGATATATAATAATAATTGCGATTAGCGAAATGTTGAGTTAAACGTTGAAGCGGATTTTGATGATTAGGACAGCTCAAAGCCGACATGAGCTGAGATTGCATACCGTAGTTTATCTCGAAGGGTAGACTTTTTATGGTAGTTTGGCAATTTTAACAGGTTGAAGCAAGTTGACGAAGTTGGGAGTCGTCCAACAGGGTCCTTTTTGCCTATAGTCAGGAAACCTCGAAGAACACTTCCTATCATGAGGAGATTTTTTTAAAGAATTGAATAAAAGAGTTTTATTATTTTTGCCATGAAAAATACTCCCTTTATAGTTTATAGAGAATTTACCTATAGTATCTCCAGTGTCTTCGTCGTCACTGACCTCAACACACCTTATGGAAAATGGCGGGTCCATGTTGACAAAGCCAAGAAGAGGAGGTTTTGAACAGCTTGTAACGAACTGTTGGACATAGAGTAAAATTATGAATCCACACATTAGGTGCTTTGTGTACTTTTTGCTACTAAATTTTAATTTTAATACATTTCGTAGCCAAAAAGCCAATATGATTCTAGATCACTGATTCCTAATATTGCAAAAAGCAAACCTTCAAAAATTGGCGTCGTTCCTGTTCATAGAAATCGTGCTCAAGTATTTCCCATAACCAACAGATCACACGGTGATTGTCATGAAATCCCCCATAGTATTGGGTATTGCGTCGAAGATCTTGCAAATCGATATCGGTGTCTTCCCCACTTATCAATCTTTGAAGCTGTTGGATTAAACAGAAGGACAAATAACATTTAACCATGGAGATTAATTATTGCAGACGTGCTATTGTAGTTCAGCACTGTCATTGGTACATGGGAAAACTTTTAACTAACTTCCGTCGGAGAAAATATCCTAATCCATTCAAATGGTATTATGGAGCGGAATCCTTTGAGAAAGGCAGCCGTTTGTTCCTTGATTTGCATGGAGAGGTGAAAATGAGCCATTAAATACAGGTAGCTAATTCTAAGGTAAAACAAACAACAATTGACGTGTACCGTGCACCCGGAGAATGTTTTTTTGGATTAATGATACACTATTCTTATTATCGTCTTACTTATTATCGTTAGTAACAGTCAAGGTTCCTCCTCCTGGCATCAATTCTGTCGTTTTTATTTCTCCTAAGACATCCTGGTCGACAGAGAAAGTAAGCTCGAGTTCCTTCAAAGTTAGGTTAAAATTTGAAGCTTATATGAAATACCAGGATTATATTACATTAATTTATTTACATTTACATTTAATTTATATCTGTGAATTTTTATAGCTAAGAAATACTATATAAGCGTTTTTACTTACCTGAACATTACCATCGTAATGTTTAATATAGTTTAAAGACTTGTACAATTCTAAATCAAGGGACTGGAGTTCATCAATGGCTGAAAATAGTGCGTTTTGTTGGTGCCCGAGAATTTGACTGAGAAAAAACTGGGCGAAATGAACGTCTACGACAATGCCCTGTGAGCAAATTTCAAAAATTTCATTTTTTAAAATAATGATTTTCTCATTTTATATATTCTATTGTCTTCATATTTGTTTACCAAAATCAGTGTAAATTCATACCTCATAAATAGCCTTAGCAAGCATTTTTCCAACAAATTCAAACAGCTGCAGATAGTTTTCATGTAAATACGACAGTGGGGAGGGGTACAGAAGATTTTCACTAGTAGCTTTGAAAAGGTTTAATGTTGGGTTAAAAACTGCATTTATGGTTTCTTCCAAGAATTCTTTAAAAACTCCGTCTTGATCAATTCCAGCTTCGTCTAATCCAAGAGCATTTTGAAATCGAACTCGTATCGTACCCTTCAATGCTTTTGGTGATAACGTTGATAACTGTGCATAGCCATCCTCAACTATTCTTCCTCTCTGTATTGTTATGAGTGTGGAACCCCCAATGGCTGAAGGTAATTCATGCTCACCCACCGAATTTCCATTTAACTGTTTCTCGGAAGCAGCCCATTTTCGAAATAATACAACCCTTGCTTCTTCCCTCAGTACGTGCGGCATGTCCAAAAGGATCCTCTAGAAATATAGAACAAATACACTTAATAATAATGTTAGACGAATTGAGCATCGCAATTTTAATCTGACAACAATCGAAGTCGGTTTTTCCGAAACCTACAGCTCCTAAAGCCAAACGTATTTTTAGTTATAGGATATAGTAAATAGTTAATTATATTGACCTTTGCATTTTTTCGTCCTTTCTCTATATCACTAATTAGCTGAGTCATTTTAGTAGCCTCAATTAGCCAAGCATCGTCCGGACAGAATTTTTTACGACAATCCCGACGGTAGAGAACAATCAAGAGAGTCTTTAAGGACTTCCAAACTTTCTCTTTGATTCTTGGATGATTTGGGTGAGAGATCAATCGGTAGCATAATTTGTTTATAAACTGGGCTAAATCAGCAAATTCGGAGAGGGTGAAAACTTTTTGATCGTCGTACATTTCTTGGTCGTCCAATATTCTGGAATAAAAAAAGTGCATCTTTAACTGTCAGCGTCAGTGCTGTTAAGCTCCTATTTACATAGACGTGATTTGAATATAGAGAGCTGCTTTATTTTGTCCCTTACGTAGTAAAATGATTCATAGCATCTGCAAAAAGCACTATGAGCTCTTCTTGCACTTGAGATGGCTTTGCTAAGATGACTTCAACCCAATTATTTGTCTTATCCTTGTCTAATAAGTGCACAAATTTCCAAAGTGCTACCAAAGTTTTTGAATTGTGCTTAAAGCATAAACCCGTTAAAATATCAATCTTGCATCTAAAATGTACAAATAAAAGTTAAAATTGACTCTTTTTACGCCTAATATACTATAATTAAAATCTGAAGTGTTCATTCAACTTAATCAACAAATAACACATGAATATATAACCATACTTACATGGGCAAAGTTTTTATCACGCTAGTATATAGATGGCAAGCCTCAGCAACCCTTACAGTAATTTCATTGGAAAATTTTAAATAAGCCTGATAAGACGAACAGAGGGAGGAGTTAGGGAAAGAACCCTGAGTAGGATTATCATTCGTGGAGTCCACAGAAAAGACGCGGCGTACCACTTTAAATAAACTGGATTTGACAGTTGACGCCTGAGGTTTTTGAGGAACTATGACACCCTTGATAGGACGTTGTTTTGCATTTGGACGTTCATCTACGGAAGTTATCAAACGGTTTGTTGCACTGAAGTCAAACAAGTAAGCAAACGCAGCCTGGAAATATTTATTCAATCAGATATCCATTATTTTCTAAATTATGATCATTATTTTTTACCACGTAATTTTAATAATTACACTAACTCATCCATAAGTTACCAAAGATTAATAAAAAAATTAGTAGCTAATGAACACTGGACTTGCTGAAATAAAAGAGAAGCATTTAAAAATAAGAACTCTTATTACACTACCTCAATGTAATTCTGACTCCATAAAAATTCGATCTGAATCCTGAACTGTTCGACGGAATTTAGGAAAGAAGCAGGGATTGGCTGAACGACCCAACCAAAGATTGGATGCCAATGTGTTTTTGACTTTGGGAGTTCATTCAGTGCGTTGCATTCTTTTAGCAGTCCCGTTATAACTGTCTGCAAATCATACCCATGATTCAAAATTCAATGTTAAATTTCGTAATAGCATATATAGAGAATTTTTAAAAAACTACTAAAAAAAACTACGCATGGAAGAAATTGAAAAAGAATTACAGCAAAATTAGGCCAGAAGTGTGTAGTCAAAGTTCCATCTTTGGAAAAACGCTCTCCTAGTTGAATTAAATTCGCCAAAAAGGCAAGAATTAAAGATAAATCTCTTCCCTTTAAAACTTCCCCCAAATTTTCTTCATCACTAGCATGGTCAACTAATTTCGGAAATAGCTTTTCCTCCAGTGACTGCGTTGAACAAATAAACGTATAGCAAAACAACATTCCGTGAAAACATTTTTCTACAAAGCAATAGTAATAGTAGTTTCCAATCGGGTAATAAGAAACAAATCCAACGGAAAACAAACACTATGTAAGTACGTCGCCGTATACCTCTGGACAAAGATTATTAACATGAAAAATATAGGCAGGAACTGACAGCATATTTCTCATGTAACTTGCTAGTAGAGTTTTGTGGGAAGGGAATTCTTCAAGAATAGGTCGATTAGCCAGAGTAGCTATAGCTTGGAGATTGGCCTTTTTAACAGCAAACTATGTAATTATTCAAATTCAAGGTAACATTATTTTTTTAGGAAATGTTTTTGATTCCAACATAAATCACATGAACACCTGACGAATCTGAATATCTTAATACAAAAGTTTGGCATAAATAATTACTCTTCCTGGACGAGAAAGGGCAGCTTGAAGTACGGAATTCATCGACTCATAAAATTGAGTTTGGTCATACAAATGAACTGCCATATTCAAACTTAGTTTTTCCATGCCTGGGCGAAGTGATTCGAATGCTTTAGTTGAAACAAGCCGCCATCCTTTTACTGATGTTAGTATGACTAGAGTACTCAAGAATATTGACAACTGCTTGGAATCCGTAAGTAGTTCTGGTTTAAGAATTGAAATCTAAAAATAATAATAAAGCATACAGGACTAGATTAGAGGATTTGGTCACAACATTAAAATGTGAAAATGAATGAAATTATGTTATGAGAATAACGAAATTCCAGGGAATTACTCACACTTGCGACACAAGCTGTTATGACATCACGCAAATGGCTTATCCAGTATAATGTTAACGTTTTCTTCAAGCCAACACCAACATAACTATAAACCGAACTCTCTTGCTGAAGACTCCAAATTATGTACCTGGAAACAAATTCAGTTTTCATAACACTGGTGTTGTAAATAGATACTAATAACATAGTGCAATAAATAACATGTATAATGCTGCTAATAAATTTAGGTAATCCCTGGAGTAGCTATTTTGTTGTATGGTTTTAATTAAGTTTGGGCAAGTTTTGGCTTACCGGCATAATCTCTCCAGAAAAATAATGTCAGTCTTGCAATTAAATTTTTTAAGAATAAAATACGAAATAATAAAAACATCCAATGCTGGAGCATTGTCTTTTTTATCCGGGTCAAAAGCTTCCATGAGATCATCCAGTTGTTGGCTAGATTAAATAACGAGAGTTTGAAAAGGAAATAAAAACTAAGTCACTGTTTTGGGGTTTGTGAATATAATGATAAAGTAAAACTAAGTAAATTGCTACTAATACTATTTTTGAAATTATTACTAGCAAGAACGCCGAAATTTTCGCCGTGTCACATAATTTCGAATGCTTTTCTGAACAATCAAAGCAGCAAACTCATTCTTTTGATCTGTAGCGCGCTTAATACGGGATGACCGAGCCTGATCAATGAGGAATTCTTTCCCTTTACCCAGATCAGGTTTCTGTGGAATTCCTTCCATCTGCCAATCAAACAACAATTATACGATGTATCTTAATTATTGACTTTGTTATTTGTAATTCACTTTATGCTATGACAGTATATTTCATTAACAAGGTGGTTGTTCGATAATATGTATACAAAAATTACTAATACTATAAGTAAATATATCTAATGCGTCATTCTAAAACCTCTTATGCTCCTTAAAAACAGCAAGAATTAAATATCACATAACATAACATTAAATTACCTTTGATATTTTCTTATAAATCAGTGTTGGATACGAAATAGAGCGAAAATTATTTAGTTTCCACCTAATTTTGAAAAGTATAAGACTTCCATCATTTGAAGGAAGTATAGTGCATTAGCGCACTTTTTCTCAGCGTCAATTTTCACAAGATCCTTTTACTCCGATAATACAAAGTACCTATATCGAATCAGATTAAAGAGAAAAGAAACGTTAAATTTTTCATGAGTTATAAAATCCTCCTTAATTTAAAATATAATAACTACACAGTTCTTCAGAAGTCTGCACAAATATGCATTTACCTTCTACAACGCCTAATACTCGATCATACTATAAAATTATTTGTTTACAACAATCTTTTAAATAATTAATCATAAAAAAGTGTGAAACATGTGAAGTCTTTTAGGCTATCCTTATTGGAGGTCAGTCTTAAGTTTACTTTTAATAATCCTTTGTCTTTCTCTCTTATAATATTAACAATTGAAGCCTACATATTTAAAAGACTGAAACTGAAATTGTCAGTATCATACTAAAACACAGATATGTACTGCAAGTTACATAATTATGGGGCTGATATGTTAGGGGTGAGAGATTAAACATTAAACTGTAATTTAAAAAATTATAACCTATGATTACAATTACAGTCAACTACAATGCAAGAAGCAAAAGCCACAAAATACCACAAGATAAGCAGAGAATTGGTAGGTTGAGGTTTGTAAACGAGTAATTTTGAACTTTGAACTTAAACAAACCAAACGTTCATAACCAAACCAAATTACTAATAGCGGTCAGGGTTGGGCCATTAATTGGAATGGATTCTTTACGCATATAATACAGTATCTTTGACAAATACTACCACTGCATAATTCCTTTTAATGACTGTTGCAGCACATTTTGTATCGCCTGTCACTAAATTGTCATAATATTACAACCACAAACAAACTATCAACTATATGTATAGGATACTTCCGATTCCCTTTTATTATTGTTATTAACTGGTATAATCTCATCTAATGTCAATGTGCACGGCACTTAACAGTCAGTACAACGTAATAATGACATGAGTTATCTAATTAACTATCAACTAGTTACTACATATAATTATAATGTATTCTAATCTAAAAACTGAAATTATGTACTGTTGAAGGTTGACTGTGACTGTTCTGCTGTCACCCCTGGAACTGGAAGAATGCGGGAAGTGGTCACCGAACAGTCAACAGTTGGTCAAAGAAAAGTGGAGATGACCAAAAAGATCTGTCAGGCCAGGAGGCCAGGCAGCAGTATTATAGTTTCATGAATAATATAGCTTCTTGTTTCTTTAAGATGTTGACAATTCTCAATCCTGTATTAATATTTATTTTGTTGAAAGAAGAACTACACAACTGACAGTAAATGTCAAATGAGGCAGTGAATGATGACTATCGGTATCGGCAATCGGTGTCTGCCCTCTCTATAGTTGCTAGAGTTCTGTCTCTGTCACAGTTGGCAAGAAAAGTTGAATTTGCGAAACCACTTTCAATTTTCAATAATAATTATGGTACCAAACCCACAATAATAAACTAAAATCCAACCAAAGCACAGGTGACAGGAAGGTCGGTTGTCGGTGTCGGTGTGCAGTGTGATACGTGCTGATAAACGTATACAACAATTAACTGAGTAAATGATTATAGTGTAAAATAATATTTAACAAAGTGTTGATATTCTGCTTCTGCTTCTGTTTGACTGCTCACTGCTGCTCGTCTCTGTACTTGCGAATTTATAAGTAACTATATAATTATGGCTGAATGTGACATGTAAAATCAATAATGGTCAACAAATATTTGTTTTTAAAAAAATCAAATTTTGATTTTTGGTCTGATGACTGATTAGAGTACTAGCACTTAAATACCTTTAAATGACGATAACAATAATGACTGCTAACTAATTTCTAATTAGTTATGTATTTTCTTTCTTCTATATCTAAAACTTTATTGTATTTTGATTTGATTGTGGGGTTTTGAAAATAATTTGACTACATATTCGACTTTTTGGTTTATATTTGGGTGAATGATTGGATTGTGCAATTTTGGATTACTCACTTAAACAAAAACATTATTGTGTATGTACTACTTACTTGCTAATATGACTGTAAAAAAACTGTTATCGTATCGTACTAAATGTTTACGCGTTAAATAATCTAACCAAAGAATATAATATAATCGCAAAAATCGCGAAAGAAAAACCACACATAGTGACATAGTGTTCATCGTACAAAAAAGTTCTGTGTGCTTTAATATACTGCACTACATACTACACTGTTATACAATTGCAATTTGCAAGGAGGTCGTGCTTAAACTATGTTGTACATTTTGGGTGGGGGTCCTTTTCATCCTTTTACATTGACGTACGTAATTTATGCACGCTTCCAAGGTACAATTTTGCTCGTATACAGATCTGCGCATAAATAACGTCAAAACTACTTACATGGGAAGTACCCCAAGTGTAAAATCCGAAATGAAGCAAACGATATCAGATCATGTACTAAATACGTGGTTGGGTCACTACAACGTATATAATCATATCGGTGCAAATTGCGTTTTGGCGCCAAAAACGAATAGTGAAATTTTCAAAATTCGTCGAAATGAAAAATTACTAAAATCATATGGGAAATTACATAGAAATTTTACCTTACCCCCCTTACTACTTTTTCAGTTTTCTGATTTTTTTGGAAAACAAAATATACGATGCCATCCAATATCCAAAGAGACCCAATGACTCTACCCGTGAAGTGATTTATGGACGAAAAGTTTTTGAATATATTTTTAAACCGTTGCGTTGTTTCTAAATTCCTCCTAAATGCTGTTGTACAACCTTGAAGTAAAGGAATTTAAAAAAAAATCTTTTTTATGAACTTTAAAATGTTGTATTTAGAATATGACAACTTTGTAAAAATCTTGACTAATAATTATATAAAAATACTAGGAATTTTCAGACACATTCATATTGCAAACTAAAGAAGTTGACCAGTTATACAGGTGATAATATTTAGCATTGCAACCGTTTCTAACTAAACACAATTTTCCAACGATGTGCTATCTAAAATAAAATCCGGGCTTCAGGACAAACAATCGCTGTAATATAACTGTAAGTAGAGGGTAGACAAATGTCACCAAACCGGCCTAAAGATATCTTTAAAATATTTTAATAAGCGGTGAAGTGTCCTCTCAAATGACCGTTAACCAAAATAACTTTATCTAAATTGTAAATGTTACAAAAACCTAAAATTCCGTTTTTGGAAAAATATAATGCCACTGCCCAAAAACATCGCGATGAATTTTGTACTATTATATTATAACTTTATTTTATCTATTCACTATTTCATAAGTATCACTGAACTGTCACTGAAGCAGTACAAGCGCATCCGTTCCTTCATTTAATAAGCTATTACAATTTCACGCGTTCAAGAAATTTTACAACTTATCAATTTTAAATACAACTTTTTACAATAAACACCTCACGGGTAGTGTCATTGGGTCTCTTTGGATATTGGATGGCCTCCTATGTTAAAAATAGCCATTTACTTACACAAATGTAAAAACTGATGACAGCTTCATAGGGTCTAAAAATGAAAATATTTGTTGCATTACATCATTTATGGACGACCCCTTACTAATTTTATTAGACTTCTTAGTAATCAAATAACACAAGGCCTATAGTTTTCCAAAAAAATCAGAAAACTGAAAAAGTAGTAAGGGGGGAGGGACCATTGGGTAAGGTAAAATTTCTATGTAATTTCCCATATGATTTTAGTAATTTTTCATTTCGACGAATTTTGAAAATTTCAATATTCGTTTTTGGCGCCAAAACGCAATTTGCACCGATATGATTATATACGTTGTAGTGACCCAACCACGTAGTACATGATCTGATATCGTTTGCTTCATTTCGGATTTTACACTTGGGGTACTTCCCATGTTAGAGTCGGTAGTACTTCCTTTTTTTTCGAACGCTCAAAGTTAGTTGTATTTTTTAAAATTCAACTAGTAATGTCGAAAATTGACTACAATTATAATGTACGTCATTTACGGACGACCCCGATTATATAAGGCAAACCCGTTAGGTGGCTTGGCAACCCTGACTGTATTTTCCTCAGCAGCATTTAGCAAAGCAATCCTTCCTTTTCTTATCCTCGTCTTTCCATTTTTTAATTTCAATTTCAATTCATCATCGGCATTCGTCATGTCTTAATCTTAAATGAAGACTTTTAAATCCTTAAACTTAATTAGATACCTACATTATTAAGTTTCCACGTGACTGGATTCTAAAAGATCTGTTGAATTAAACTGCCTGTATACCTACTTAATATTTTATTAATATTATTATCATCCTTTCCCCTGCTCCACTTTCAGTTATAGTTTTATCTTTTTATATTTTATTATATATATCCTTTATAACAAGTCATTTCCTATCCTAACCTCACGTAACATAATAAACATAAAAATAACCCATATTATTATCATGTTCCCATGCTACATACTGTACATTAAGTATTACACCGTATATTACGATATTGTGTTTGTTTTTGCCTATATTTCTGTATCTATTCAGAAAGTATGGCATAACCGTAATCTTAAAAAATTTCATAACCTTCACTAATAATAAGTATATAATTTTATATTCATTTGTATAAGTATGATGAACAATCTTTAGGTTTCGGTTTCATTAAGTTATGCATCATCATATTAACAGAGGATTCGTGATTTATTTGCATCGATTCGTTCAGATTCATAGATAAAATCCAATTTTAATCATTAATTATTGTACTATATGAGATTAACTGTTTTATTGCGACATATACATATAGCTAGTGTAAAAAAATGAGACAAAACTTTTACGAATTACAAACAAATTTGATTGTAGAGTAACATTCAAAAATTCGAACTATGTACTAGTAGTATGTCATATTATATGCACATATACCGTCTGTGAAGAACCAAAATTACCCATTTCCATTTTTAGCTAAAAACAATATCAACTATCTACAAAAATATTCAAATATGTCTTGAGAGCATTTAAATAGAACATTCTGCACCTTTTCAAAAACATGGAATTAGAAATTTTTGCAGCTTTTCAAAAATATTGGAATTAGAACATTTTGCACCTTTTCAAAAACATGGAATTAGACATTTTTGCACCTTTTCAAAAATGTGGAATTAGAACATTTTACTCTTTTCAAAAACATGTAAACAGAACATTTTACGATTTTAAAAAACTCCTATTTAACATTTTACGCATCTTCTTCATTTCGTGTTTTTTTATGACATAGCTCATTTTGATTGTAGCGTTAAATTGGATATGGGTCATTTTGGGTCTTCACAGAAGACGATATATATCTACTGCATAATATCTTAAATTATTTGAGTACATCATTAATAATCATTATCAATATTCCTGGACGATCTAAAGTTTTTCTTCATCAAATTTAAAACACAACAATCGTTAACAAACACCCACTATCTATACTACTACAAGTTTACATATATTATTATGATGACAGAGATTTTGTATCTAAAATTTAAGTATGACTAACTTAATGTAAGTAATGCACTAGTAAGTACCAGCAACCTCCCAAATTAAATGCCATGAGCTTACACAGATGTAATAAAGCTCGGTAGTTGCAGTTATTCATCTGTATTCTGTACCGGTACCGATACCGATTTACGAATGACGGATGCGGAAATGTTTAAGTACAATAGGTGAATTTCGATTTCGATTTCGAATTGTGATGATGCTAAAACGATGACTACGGTGAAGGGTAATAATGATATCTGCATACAGAAGTTCGGTAGAAGTGTTATTGGTTGTTTGTTGTGAGTACTTGGTGTATTGGAATTGGACAATCAGGGATTCATAATTTGTCTAGATTTGATTTTGGATCCTGAAGTAAACCAAGGCTGAAGATATGGTGTGAAATGAAAATAGAATGTCAACACGAAGGAGCCCACTGTTTGAATTCCATTGCTGATCAAGACAAAAATGATTTCCTCCCGACTCATCCTCATCATTGGAGTATCACTATTTTTGCTACTCGTCTCTGTGGACAACTGGGGAGCGGGGCAGGAGTGAGCTGCAACCACTTTCGCTCTCAATTCCGAGCTTAATCCATTGTAGTGATGACACTCGAGTCGTAATTGATCGTATCCTTTGTTGATGTAGTGGAAGATGAGGATGGAGATGAGGACCCCGGCGTGAACAAATAACATCCCACTCACTCTCGTCCACGATGTGTATACTCTACCAAATTGGACAGACCAAATAAATTTAATCCCCGCGACATTGTAAACACATGACGATGTTTTTGTTAAAACTCGATAAGTCAATTTCTTTAAAAAATTTTAAAATTAGATTATTTACGCTACATATAATGCTCAACTATAGATACGTATACGTTACTGTGTTGAATGGTAAAGGTCAGAGTTCAACCAAGGCAATTTTTTAAAATATCTAAAATTTTGTTTTTGGCAAACAAGATATAAGCCCGTTAAATTATTTTTGGTAAAATGGGATAAGTTCAACTAAAACATGCATATCGTCTGTGAAGAACCAAAATTACCCATATCCAATTTAAGATAGAATCAAAATGAGCTCTGTCATTAAAAAAATGATAAACATGCGTATAATGTTAATAAGGAGTTTTTTAAAAGTGGAAAATGTTCTATTTACGTTATTTGAAAAAGTGTAAAATGTTATATTTACGTGACTTTGAGAAGTGTAAAATGTTCTATTTACATGTTTTTGAAATGTGTAAAATGTTGTATTTACATATTTTTTAAAAGTGCTCAATGTTCTACAAATGCTCTTAAGACATATTTGAATATTTTTGTAGATAGTGGATATTGTTTTTAACTACAAATGGATATGGGCAATTTTGGTTCTTCACAGACGATATCTGATTTAAATTTGATTTTTGAGATTTTTCGTAGTTTGCAGAAGACATTTCATAATGGGTGTAATTTTTTTATGCAAGAAAAGGTTTGGTGTCACTCAATACGATTAAAATTTCATCTGGCGGACTTATTGATTTTGAGGCAAAACGGGCAAGTCCACAAATTAAAGTTTTTGAAACTTTTCTAAAAAGTTCCAGAGACAGTCTATAGATTTATGAAATTAGTTGTATTAACGCTTCGTCAGTTACAGCACCTGTAGAAGCAAATTGAATTTAAAAAATAGTCCTGTCATCTTTTATTCATTATCCGGGATCCGTTATTCCTGTAAAATTTCCTTTGAAGAAACTTGACTAGTTTTGCCAAAACATTCTTCATATAAACATTAAACAAGCAGAAGGATATTGGCTATCATCTATTATATCATGCAATCACGACAAGGACCGCCAGCATCCTCCTGGCTAAAGTCTATAGATTTTCATCTATAATTGAAATCTCACAATTCATGGTGTGTACCTATATAAGACAAAATAATTGCATGTATAAGTGCCTACCTATTTATACAGCGTCAGTCATCGTTTATTGCTGAAGTACAAATTAAATTCCAATATGTAGTGTTTTACAAGATACAAACCGTAAGTGTAGACGCAAAATATGGAGCAAGTAAATGACTGTTTAAAAAAATACATCTAGAACCGGCCCGAAAGAAATGTATAAAAAAAATCGCTTGTTTTTTAAAAATTGACCAATTCTAACTAATGATATACCATTTTGAAGCCCTTAAAAAACTAAGAAAATGGTATTTGTTTTAAGCATCTGGCTCATCCAACACTTTTTAGGCGAAATTTTCAAACTGAATAACGTCTTTAAAAAATGCGAAACCTTTGTCGATAAACCTGTAGGTGCATTCCATTATTTGGAATCTACTAATCATCATTACCTGTCGAATGTTATACCACAAGTGGAAATTGGTCAAGTATTTCAAAATACCGGTAAATTATGTATATAGATAGTAAAAAAATGTCTTGCCTGACAATGAATCCTATAAGAGCGACATATGTAAGAACCACTGCGGTTGAGTAGTAAAATCGAATAAAATTTTCATTGTAAGTATTTTGAGCGGGTCCACTATGCCAAGTAATCTGTGTTCATTTCATTCAAAAACTACAATGCAATTATCATATATCATCATATCATATAATTAACTAATAATTATTTGCATTAAATTGTACCAAAATAACGAATTTTAATGTTTTTAGAAAGGAATTAATAAGAGATATCTCTGTCTATGTGGTTACAGCATTAATAGTGGTCCAGAGAAGTAGACCAGACAGAATTCCACTTGAGATACAGCTCCCGTGATCAATGACCCTGAGGAGACCTAATAATTTAGTTTGTTTCTGTCCTCGACTGTTATTCATATCCTCATCCGAGGGTTGATATCCATTTCCACCCCCTCCCCCTCCTCCCCCTACTCCACCGCCACCGCCGTCCTCCTTTTTCAAACCCCACGAGACTTTCGAGAATGTTTCCTTGGGTCGACTCATCATGGTTCTGGAGAGACGGAGAGCTCTGCCCCATTTGGAATGACTACTGAAATTATTTGGATGATCTTTTGTAGTGGTGCTGCTCGGATTGTTGTTGTTATTGTTATTATTATTACTCTGATCCTCGGGATGGGGATGGATATTATTATTGATTTTCTGAGGAGAGACACGTGTGAATTGTCTCTGATAATTTGGTTGACCAGGGAGGGTGGACAGGGACTGGGGCTCCGTCATGAGCACTTCGTCATGGATCCTGTCACCCTCCCGCATTTGAACCACGTCCTCCTTGAAATTACTGAGGAGTTCATGGATTTTTGACTGTTTCCGAAATGTTCTGTCACTGTCCGTCCGCTGTGCTGCCTTCCCACCCCCACCCCCCTTTGAGAATCTCTCCCCAAATCCTCCTCCACCACCCCCTTTCTTCCCATTATTATCTTCCAGAGATGTGGAGGCTGTGACAGTGGCATCCACGGAGGAGTAGGAGGGATGCCCCTTCCCCTTTCCTCCCTCCGGGGGACTCTCCGAGGACGTCATGGTTGTAGATGTCGTGAGACTTCGCTCTTTTCGGAGTCGCTTCTCCATTTTTCTCAGATTTGTACCTTCTTCTTGTTATTTTGCATTTAATTTTATGATGACTAAATAATGTATGGCATTTAGAATAATTATTCCTGAGACTGTCCTTGATTTTTATATCGGTATTGGTATTACTATAATGTATGTAGAGGAAAGTGGTGCTGACTGACTGAGGACGAGACTTCTATTGATATTGATGGCAATCAATTTTATTCAAATGGAAAGGCACATGTCTAAATCCACACCAGTTCACTTGAACAAAAATAGACTCTCTAATAAATACTGAACCAATATTTTCAATACTAGACGACGACTCCTTTTTACTTACTTTTTAAATCACTTTCCAAAGCATAGAGCTTTAATAGTAATCCTATTCCAAAAATGCTAATGTATTCAAATCCCTGTAATTTTATTCCACGTTCTCTCTTTTTAATTTTTATGAGCTGTCCACGTTACGTTTATGTATGATGATTTTTTACTTTCCAATCCATTACGAACAGTCCAAGAAAAACAGAGCACATTAGAGTTAGAGCACAAAGTCAAGGGTTAAGTATGTGGCTATATAGTCTTTCTATAGTTCTATATAGCCTTATAGCTCAGCTCTTATTTTTTTGCCTACATTTAAATTCTATTAAGGAAGTTATTTGGAGCCTAAAACTAAAAAGTGACTGAGTAGTTCACCTGGTTTACCATGTTTTTCTCTCTCTCTCTCTCGTGCTCCAATTCTATATCTTGAATTTCTTCGGACAGGACGGGGAGACGGGAAGACGGGAACGGGACGGTAACGGTAACCAAGGAGGAGTGTAGTGAGGCCAAACAATAGTTACAAAATGAAAATGAAAGCGTCATGTATGTACATACATAAGCTGTGCAGCTCAGGTTCCTAAATTTTTAACCTACAAAATCCAATAACAAGCGTATATGTATGAAAGTCAATCTCTATCTCAATTCTCGATCTGAATGGGGAAGAAATAAAAACAGATAGAGAGAGAGAAAAAAAACAGCTGAAACTCAGCTCAATAAGACTCAAGGCAAAAAGCCCAGCTAAATACTTTACTACAAAACAACAAGCAAATCATTTTTCGATCGATTTTACATTCTATATACGCACTCAGTTACAGTAGTATATAATGCCTGTGCTGATAAACGATAAAATGAACGGTACTTTTAATCTATAGCCATACTTTCAAGACAAAAATCATATATGAACTGTAATATTACATCACAAAGAATTAAATTGCATGATTGTAGACGTAGACCATGGCGAGCGGAATGATAAGGGAGATTTTTTTGTGTATTAAATTGTTTGTGTGTGTGTGTGTGAATGTGATAATTTTGTAGTATATAGAGAAAATTCAAATTGGAAAGAGTAAGTATACATATTATGTAGGGATAAGGAAAACCGAGACCGAGATGTAATTGTTATTTGGAAATGACTGGGTAAATAAATGCATGGTTCCTTTCCTTCGTCTTTTATCCTCGCTCTCCTGTGTTGTGTAATCTACTATATGAATTGTGGAGATGTAATTTTATATTTATCGAACACAGCACTGTGGCTCACAGTGCTGTGTAAGTACGTACGGCATTTATATAGGAGATTAGATGGTTCATGTTGATTGTTGGTTTGGTGATATGAGAGTGGTCGTGGTCGTGGTCGGAGTCGTTGTCGTTGTTATTGTTACACTTTACATATTGTCCATAATTTGACGCTAAGTCCACATTTCTACATCGTCTCAAAGTTTACATATACATTATTGAAGACATTGAATTAAACTTCTTCCACGTACTATACACTCCTTCAAATTACTGGTACGTTACATATTATATCGTCTGTGAAGAACCAAAATGACCCATATCCAATCTAAGTTACAATCAAAATGAGCTATGTCATAAAAACAAAATGAGAAACATGTGTAATATGCTGATTAGGAGTTTTTGAAAAACTTAAAATTTTCTATTTACATGTTTTTGAAAAACTTAAAATGTTCTATTTACATGTTTTTCAAAAAAAATGTTTTAATTCTGTTTTTGAAAAGGTGCAAAATGTTCTAATTCCATGTTTTTGAAAAGGTGCAAAATGTTGTATTTCCATGTTTTTGAAAACGTGCAAAATGTTCTAATTCCATGCTTTCGAAAAGGTGCCAAATGTTCTAATTCCATGTTTTTGAAAAGGTGCAAAAATGTTCTAATTCCATGTTTTTGAAAAAGTGCCAAATGTTCTAATTCCATGTTTTTGAAAAGGTGCAAAATGTTCTAATTCCATGCTTTTGAAAAGGTGCCAAATGTTCTAATTCAATGTTTTCGAAAAGGTGCAAAATGTTTTATTTCTATGTGTTTGAAAAGTTTAAAATTTCCTATTTAAATGTGCTTAAGACATATTTGAATATTTTTAAAGAAATTTGATATTGTTTTTAGCTACAAATGGAAATGGGTCATTTTGGTTCTTCACAGACGATATGTATTTATCTTTCACCAGGTAAGAAAGGTATAAATGGATTTTATTTCATTCCCTGGCTGAAAGTTAAAATTTTAAATTGGGAATCTTTGTACTTTGCCAGACCTAACACAAACAGACAGAGAGGGAGAATGTGGAAACGTAAGGATGCCAGGCCAGGGCAGTCAGTGTGCGGTCTATATGATACACAATTACAATTTAAATTCCCAACTAGGTTTATGTAAGTTCGTATTAGTCAGATAGATGACTTTTCTAATTCTGTATACTGTACATTTCAATGCTCTACTTTTCCTCAAACATAAAGCCCATAATGGCCTCTCTCACTAGTCAGTGAATATTTATCTCTTGTATATAGCTGCTCTATTAGCATGAGGAAATTTTAATAAAACCGACCGAACTTTAGAATTTGGTTTATGGCTTCCTACATAAATGAGATCCCATAAATGCTTATTGAGAATAAGGAAAATTTTACAGTAAAATGTGAACGTAATTACAAAAAATAAGCTTTAATTTTTTTATCATATATGAGACTCGTTGCCAGTTTGTCAGCTATGTAATTACTGTCTAAAGTAGTGGGATTCGAATAAAGGTATGCTGATACATGGTTGTTGTGTGGTTGAGAGGAATATATATGGTTGGAGGCAGGTAGCGTGCCTAATGTTAAACGCACGGGTTAGCAATTTTCAAACCCGTGGCCGTGGAAGTGGAAATTTTCGGATATATTATCCTGTAAAAAAATGTTGTCAAAATTAACGAAACATACACAGACATGACCACATTAGGGGACATAATAAGCAAAGTTATATGCAGAATCTTCTTTGAATTAAGGCATGAGTGAGTTTTTAGGTTTTGTATATAGCTATATAGCATATAAATAATATATGGTATAGAGAATAGGTCTCTCTCCATCCGTTCCGTCATTCCGTGCCCTTATATCGTTAGTACCTACGTATAGAATAATTGCACATGTGTCAATTTTCATTTTAGCAAGTGGATTGTACAAAACAAATGTAATGGTACAGGTGGTCTGTTTTTTATTTGTTGGACGAAATTAAATGTTTAAATATAATACAGAGGTATTTAATTTGGAGGACTCGTTCGAAATTTGCATAACTATAGATTCTGATTGTATTGTAAAAGTAATCGTTCTATAATAGGGGCACGAGGAAGGACGACGTCGACAAGGAAGAACAGTATTATAATTAGGTACATAGATAAAAGCATAGCCCGCCATGTGTTTTGTTTTCATAATGGTTTATCTTAGTCCACATAAGGGTATTTTCATAAAATATCGGCCATATTAGGGGGATTAAAAAATTTTGAAAGTATTTCAAAACTCACTAAATTATTTTTTATATGAACTAAGGTAAAGCAGCGAATACAGTGATGAAGTTGTTTTCAATTTGCCCAAGTATGTATAGAGCTAGAAAATTTTACTCAAATATTCTAACATGGCGTGTATTTAGGTATTATAGGCAATCATGCTCTTTTTAGTTAAATAGTTTCACGCCATTTTTCAGAACTCCTTAAAGTTTTTAACACCTTTATACAAAACAAAACAAGCTGATTTTTTCTATCGTGCCCATTTTTTTATCAAAATATTTTTTAAAAAAATATTGGATATTGAAAAAAGAATATTTCTCAGAAACTCAAAAATAACATTTTGAAAAAAAATCAAAAATTCAAAATTTCACAAAATTCTGTAATTTTATCCTTGTAAATTGCTCTAAGATGCAGGATGTCAAATTTTATTAAAATACTATAAGCATTGCACCAGCTACTGCGAGGTAAATTTTAAAAATATTAAAAAATTTTGAATTAAATTTTATAAAGCAATTTGTGTGATAATATATTATGATGTTTAGTATTAAAATATGAAGCAAGGAACTGACTATGAAAAAATAAAAGGATTTTATGAGCGCAGCAACCATCAACGAAGAATTTGGAAGTGGGTGTACATACTACGTGTCTACGTCGAGTGTTGTCGCTGAGATTTTCTGTTTCTTACATTCTACATTTTTCTGCTGATAGTAGAGTGCCTCTCTTTTGTCCGTTTGTTTTATTACTACCTACTTATTAAAATAACAATAACAATGTGAATTCCCACGGGGTTAAAGAGGATATTGTTGTCGTATTTCCTATTCGCTTATCTATGTAAGTGAGTAGTTTATCAGAATTGACTGTATTACAAGTAGATGTTCTGAGCTTAACTATTTCAGTGAGCCATTTGTATTTAAAAATGCTGTGCAGTGGGGAAAAGTAACATAGGTATTACAGTAATAGTAATATTATTATGTACCTAAGTACTATTTGATGAGAATGAAAAATGAATAAAAAATATAAAGGACGGGAAGCAGAGCTTCAGATTTTTGTCAGGATTATTTGTACATATTTAAAGCGACACACGCCATGAATCTTTTTATTTCTTTTTTGATTTGATTTGATACTGCTGAGTATATATAATTATATGTATAGTAGATTGCCGATGAAAAAAAATAATAATATATTATGTATATTATAGTATTTGTGTGTGTAAGTTTAAGTGGTATAGTAATTTTATGCATGAGTACGAAAAATGCCGTGCCGCACCACAAAAGTACACCAAAACACGATCACACGAGTATATTATTGCGTACTTAGGATAAATATTATAACTTTTAACAAAACTAGTCAACTAAATTATAGTCTTACTATTTTTAGAATAAATATGTTTGTTGTCATTTACAATTCAAGCAATATATTCCATATGTTATAGTCACTGTGTTTTTTTTATCCTCGCAAAATTCCTATTCGTGTTTTTTTTTCTACTTTTTTCGATATCATAATATATTATATATACCTACTTATACTTATCTATCTACTTAAATACAACTTACGATTAGGTTCTTATAATAGTGAATAGTTATGTCATAGAAATATATAACGATGGAAGCCGGTCACGGTGAACAATCAAATAATAATCCATGATATAATATTTTATATATATATTCATAATGAACAATGAAAATTACATTTCCATATAATATGTAAAAATGTATACAAGCGAAATCACTACTAACGCGCGACGTGTGACAAAAATTACGAACATAATATATTTTGCTTTTTTTCTGCAAAGTAAAATTTTTTTTGTAAAAGAATTATTAAAAGACATTAAATAATTGTAATGTAACATAACATTACATCTATAGTAGTAGCAGTAGAACTAAAACGCACACCTCCATCTCTAGAAGATAATTTCATGGAACCAAAAAAAACTGTTCTTCAATAACCATTGCAAATAATTATTGTTTTTTTATACAAAATCAAAATCAAGTCATTTGTCATTACTTACTCGTTTAAGTAGATGAGGAGGATGTTATTGTTGATGATGATGACAGAATTTTACATAAATTAAATATCACGTTTTGAGTGGAGGAAGTTTTTTAGACTAATAACAAGACAAATAAAAATAGCATGTAGTGTGAATGTTTTAAAATTGGTGCCAAATTACAAAGAAATACTAGAGAATACATACGCACAATGCATTTAAGAGTATACTTAGTAGTTAAGTAATAATTACAGAGACCAATAACAAGGGAGATAATTCAATAACAACTATGTACATAATTATTTGATGGGTGATTATATGGATGAGGGAAGGATGGATATACTTTACCAAGACGTCATATGTGAACGTGTGGGAACAATAATATTTAAAAAAAAATAATAATATTAAGTGGTTTCTAACTTTTAAAACTTTTGAAGTTTCCGTCTGATGTCTATTTTGTGTGCAACGAGCATCAAAGCTTCAAAGAAATAAAAATTGCTATATAAGCTCATGCACACATCCTTATAAATAATTAACTACTTCTCCTTTTAAGCTTGTTACAAAGTTAATTACAATCCGTAGGACAATCAGATGTATTTTATAATAAATTCATTTTTGTTTTTGTGTGTGATGTGATGTATAGTTCCTGAAAGAAAGGGCTTCATAAGGCAATTGCATCTTACGAAAAAAAAACAACCAAAATAAATAATACATTGTAATTTATAATTATATACCTATATATTCCTAATAATATTTACAATTATTGAACTTTTTTTTTAAAGTTAATAACATCCGTACATGAATAAATGTTTGGAGATTCAATAATTTAATTTGACATAATTGATTTTTTTTTGTAATGTAAACCCTACAATAATCATAATCATGACGACGTATATATATGAAATCGTGTTTACGTAATATAATTGCACGTTCTTTCATTCCTTTATGTAATTTCATTAATAATAATAATAGTAATCATAGTTGTATATTTTATTTTTTTTATGAATCTCTCTTGGATTTCTTTAAAACTTTCTCAGCCGTTTTACTCCACTTCTCTTTATTTTGAATGATATCATTTGTATTAGTAGCTACTTCCGCATCGGGTAAACCAAAATCGGGTGGATTAGCTTCTGGGTCATAACCTAATGTCTTCAGCATGGGCGCAACTTCTCCCATTACTTTAACAACGTCTTGTGGAATGGCACCAACCCATTGACTTAATGCCTGATAATTAACAGGTTTAATTACTTGATCAGACGACCGCTCCACTCTAAAATAAAATAAAATAGAAAGAACCTTTTATCTGTCTGTTTTTTTGTTTCCAATGTTGTAATTGGTTGTGCTGCAAATAAGCAAAATGATAAATAATGGTGGTAATTATTCCCTTATTTACTCGCATTACTACAACTTTAACTATAACTACACTAATTTGAATACTTAATTGAGGTAATCAATAAACAAGGGAGACAAGATAATTTAAAAAAATATTTACTTGGAAAGTGAAACACCCCCTGGTTCGTTAATATGATTCTCATGATGCATCACTTCCTCCGACCATGGAAGCTCAAGAAATTGTAAAATTCTACTCATCTCTTGTCGTGGATGTAGAACTAAAAGTTCGTATTTGACTTTGAGACACTGATCCTCCCCAAGCTCGTCGCACTCACGAAGCATTGTCTTCATGGAGTTTGACCACTTTGTCAAGCACTGGCGGTAATCTGACAAGTCAAACCCAGTCACAGTTACCTGTAAAAAAACACTAGAAGATTAACTGTTTGTTCCACGGTATGTAAACTCATTCTGCATCTGCAGTTGTCTCAAATCATGATCACAGATATTTTAAATATTACGATTAGATGCATTTATTTTATGCTCCAATTATTCCCAGTTTTTCTCTTAAAGCTCATGTGGAAGCATACTGATTATGTATCATATAAGCAGACTGGCTATAACGTATTAACACCAAATAATGCAAATCAGCCTCCCTACCTTCCGAGTAATCAGTGAATGAACAACAGCTCTTCCATCCCTTATCATAAAGATGAATTTGGCTCTTGGGAAAAGCTTTAATAAGTAAACTCCGTATTTAAGAGTAAAAGGGTCCTTATTACATATTCGCGGAGCAGGCTCCCCATGTTTTACAACTACCTCCAGGATAAACGAAGCCACAGCATCTCCTATAATCTGTAAATTAAAGTTCGTGAAAAAAAAAGAATTAGCAATATAATATTATACATTGAAGAATAGTTTTAGTGGTTCTGATTTAATTTCAAATACCTTAAAAGAATATTACAACAAAAGAATATTGATTTTAATTTTTCATAATCGTCACTTAGCAATTAATTTATACAGACATCATATCACGGAGAAAAGACAAAATCTTACGTCATCTGTGAGACCAGCCTCATGTAAACGATTGGACTCTTTGGCAGAACGATTCCACTGAGCAGCAAGCTGCAGAATTCTTGGAACAACTCTAGTTTCTTCTCCACATCTAATATCTCTATGTGCATCTAACATAGCTCTCGCTAGAGTTGTACCAGATCGAGGAAATCCTCCGATGAAGATAAAAGGAGATGACCTGTCGTAGGAATGGGCTTTTCCATCTTTACCAACTACGACAGTCTACAAAATACACAAAAGAATCATCGAAATGAGCAACGCATACCTGGACATAAATAATCAATTAAGCCTTGATCGAGATATTATTTTCAATCTTTATATATTTATACGATTAGGCGCACAAAACACGTTAAATATATTCTTTAAACTTTCTAGAAAAAAAAGTTGTAAAGAAAAACCAATAACGAAATGCACTTACAACCGGCAAAAGAAAAAAGAAATAAAAGAAAGAAACTACCAAATAAAATTACACTAACGAATATATAATGCTAAAATGTAAAGAATAAAAATAAAAATAATGTAATAAATATGCTTACCTTATGGCTACTTAATATCTGACATGGGCTGGAGTCATTATTTCCGGATCGTATTAAAAATACGACGAAAAATGGAGCAATTATACATAAAAGAATAAATAAAATTCGATGAAAACGAATCATTTTTCACCGTTCCACCCTGAGACGACTCCAGACCGAATTTGCAGCATATCAGTTCCTCTTTCGCAGAACACCAATTGGTCTGTAAATAAATAACAAACATAATATATATAACAATCATATTATCAAATCTTAAATCACTTTATTTGTTCAAACATTCTTTATTCTTTTGAGCAGCTTTTTTTTAAAATCACACATCGCATATCACCACCACTCATGTCATTCTAAATCAAAACAAATCTATTGATTTTTCTTTGAACATTTCTTGAGATACACTACTCAACTAATCACTAACCAACAATTATTTAAATAACAAATATATCTGTCTGTGCTATTCTTTGTTATTGCTTTGGACTTGGTCGGTACTCCTTATTCTGCATGTATTAATACATAGTTGAAAATGGATTATATTTTAAGTATATTTAACTAGTTTCAATATCGTTATTCCTGTTCACACAAAATTTTGTGAAAAAACAAAACTAACAACAATGAAATGATCTACAATTTATCACATTCAAATCCACAACATTCCTAAGCAACTCTCCACACACACACATATATACACTTGCCAAACCAGGAACGTCATTTCCTTCCTTTGACCTTCAATAATTATAAAAATTAACACATTACACTTTAACACTTTATTACATTGTGAGTCTGCGGGGTCTTTATAACTGTCAGCTCAAAAACCTCCCTGTAAAATTCACACAGTAGCGTAGGCTCTTTTTATTTTCTACGTAGACTTTTGCAAGTAAGCACAAAAAACGGACAAGTGCAACAGGAAGGAGGATTAATCATTAACAACATTACTGAAGACACTGTAACGAAGACCTCACGAAACTATATATACGAAAGATGAAACTAATGACTAATCTAATAATAACAAAGCATGCTCATGTTTACTTCTCTTATTCTCGCAGACACTTGTTACTTGGTCTTGCTATTTTTCATTCCTTCACTGTCATTGGCTTAGTTCAGTTTTTTTTTTAATTTTTATTTTATTTTTGAGAGAGTTTTCACGTATGACTGAGAGAATCCTACGTGTTATTTTTTTATATATACATTTATATAATTAAAGTATAATTTTTATTACTCCTATTGTATTTAAATATTGGAGAGCTACTAATCAAAAAAGCACAGGGGAGACACAATTGACAATGATGAATGCCACTGCCACTGCCAATCGTTATTGTGATTACTATACTTAGATATTAAATATTACAACACGAGATCAAATCAATATCAGAACCAATCCTGAGTCGTACTTTTACTAAATAATTCCAACTTCTCGGAAATCACTCCTTCCAATAATAATAATACAGTGATTACAATAAATTTGAATTGGTAGTCAAATAAATTCATAGCCTATGTTCTGTACCGAGAAAATATTTAATTGTAGTATTTATATAAACGGTTAATAAAGGGATTTTGTGAACTTGTTGGAATGTGTCACTTGCTCGGTGGAAGCAAGAGCTATTATAGTTGTACATAAAATAATAATTGTAATTTATTGGATCACTACTGGTACTGGTACATTACATTATTTATAATAAAACCATTTTGACTGTGTGGCGTGTGCAATATAGTCGTCGTCCTCGTATATCTCCTCTCGTTGTTCCCTTCAGCATCTCGAATGACACTGAATACTTAACAAAACAAGTAGGTAACAACTTCTAGGGATAGGGAGTACAGCTCCCGCAAATTGATAAATATAAATAAAGTCTACTTAAAGACATCCACCAAAGTCAAAGCACTCACTTTACTCATAAAACTTGGACTTCAACTTCAATAACCTATCATGTATGAAATTACCAAAATTCAAGCTAAACATAACGGAGTATAGAGACTCACCGACTGGTAGTAAATAAAGACCAACGACAGTTGACGACGACGACGACGGTTACGTCCGTAAAAACTTATTTCGTACTTTACAATTAGACGAATCAGAGGAAAACGTCACACTTGTCTCCTTTTATCACCCATACAATTCCAAAAGTCGAGATTTATACATAGGGACAATTTATTAAAAATGATGATGAACACGGAACATGATTATTCAAAAACTGAAACTGCTGATATGATAACTTTACTCACAACTAACTGTCATGCCATAGTGCCAGTAGTCATGAACAAACACTAAACTCCTGACTGGCTGTCAATTTGAAATTGACAATTTTCTAAACGTAAGCACACCTCTCAAACTGGAGCTAATCAGGTAACTGATAATGCTAAAAAAAAATCCCTTTAAAATTCAAACACAGCAAAATTTAGTTGAGCATAAATTTTACTTTTTAGCAGTAATTTCCGTGTACAGAGCTCCACAATCAACAATCGACACAATCGGAAACCAGGAACAAATTCAGAGTGAGACACGACAGAGAACCAAACACAGCAAAAATCCCTCTTGTTTAGTTATAGTCTTACCTAATCAAACCGAAATGCTCAATTTGAATGGTGACTGTGGGAAAAAATTTGAAAATGGCACAGATAAAAATCCCTCATGGATTCACAGTTGAAACGTACATACTTCCTGTACAAATCCGAGGGAAAATAAATAATAATAATAATAATAATTGCAATCGTCTACAAAAAAAACACTTTTGACTTATATGATACAGCGAGTGCAGACACGGAGCAGTGAATTCAGAAGCACTATAGTTTAAACTCCAAGCTGAGAATGTGTAAAATGTTTTCTTGTTTCTGGTTTGAGTTTCAATTCTCCTTTGCTCCAATGTAAAGTAATGGTCAGCCTCACTCAGGTCTTCTACGAAAGAGAACACAATCAGAATAATTACCTACCCAATGCTCCTACCCATGTCCTATACCTCTCCATTCATTTAGGAGGTACACACACACAGGTAGTAAGTTGATTTGTTGTGGTGGTAGTGGTAGGTGAGAAAAGCATATCTGTATTATAAGAGGAGGCAGGTAGGTTTTCGTAGTTGTTCTCGTAGATGTACATAATATAACTGCTTGAAACTTGAATAGGAAGTAAATATTTTAAAACGATAGGGAAAATCCTTTAATACTTTTTTTTTACCTTTGTTGGGACTGGGTCTGTTGGGAGACTCTTCTGCGTGTGTGTGTACTTTACTCCTCGTAGTGTCCCACAAAGTAAAAATAAATGACCACTAGCTACCGTAAACACTCCTGTCAGAATGGTTCCATGATCCCACACTACTACTACGGCTATACGGCAGATATATATCTCAAGATAACTCACAATTATTATTGTGAACTCCTACTCCGTAGTGTGGACTACCTTACAGCACAATTCACAACTCGTCAAAAACCGCCTCTTGATTCTGTCACGCCAAACTCAAAAGAAACAAACAGCTGAGGTAAAATGAAGTGTTTGATGGTGGAACCTTTTTTTTTAAATTTTATTTGCTTCTACTAAAACTAAAACTTCTATATTCTTCTCTACTATAGATGTCCAAGTCGATCAACAAGAACCAGGAGAGCCATGGCTAAAAGCAAGCCACGGGAAATAATCAACAACAATCCCGTATCCTTTGAGAGTTTACCTTCTTTACCTGTTGGTTGTCTCCCTGCCAAATCAACTACAGCCTATATGGTATATAGGACTCTCCTCTCACTAGTTAAGTCAGTTAAGTAAGCCAGTACACACTTTACTACTAAACCACAATCACGGACTTGGGACGATTACTACTCGTCGAGTCCCAGACATTCATACATCATCATCATACACAGATATTATGTGGAGTCTCGTTCTTCTCGATGTCTTAGAAATCATTATGACTGCATAATATATATTGTACTGTGAAAACAGCCACAACCACCAACCACCACCACTAACGTGCTCAAATTCTACACGGTTCTACGTTCTAACCCAGTCCACCTGTATACCTCTCAAAAGTTGAAGAATTCCCATCAGTATTCTTGAGTGAGTGGAGGAGGGCAGGTAAGAAGATAGAAAAGCTCTTTAAGCTGATTCTCATTCTCAAATCTGAACTGATCGTGAGTTTGTTTGAGGCTAGACTCAAAATTTCCTCAAACACTTGTCCCTGTCTCACGTCTGACGCTCTGACTGACTGACAACTACAAAAGGGGGATGAAGAAAAGTCAAAAATGCGAGAAAATATTATTATGGAAAACTATTGAGAGAATAATACTCAAAAATCCTAAACCAAATTCAACTTATATATATATGGGTATATTATTATTCAGAATGCATTTGAGTATATAGAGGGTATAGACGAGAAGGCCAACTCATTCCAAGAGTAGATGTGGACTTGGAGGGACAAAGTGGAGACTAAAAATAAGAAGACGAAATAAACGGTTGTGAGAAACTGCGACGATGAGAAAGAAGGAAGGACACGGCTTGCTTTTGGACTACAATGTGGCTTCGGAGGTTGAGGTGTATGAAAATGAAAGACACACAAGATATTTACTGTAAGGTGTGGACATGTTATAATTCACTTGGAGAGATCATGACTGAGAAGTCTAATGTGTGCTTTAAGCCAGGTACATAGAGTCTAGAGTCCACATCATCCATCCATGTCAGCGTGAGCACAGTGAGGGGCATGGGGATAGAGACAAGAAGAAGACGAAGACGAAACTAACTTTACTTGATACTTCTTCAAAAAATGAACCAGCCAACCACCGTAACTCTATATTCAACTCCTTAAACCTCACTTAACTTATATAATAAAATAATAACAATAATAAGGCAGGTAACAATAACAAGTTTCACATAATATTTTGTATTTGAGGCAGAATTCTCTATATACTTACTACATAGTCAGTCAGACAGACACTCTCACACAACATGCTGTGTGTACCGTTTACTTTTTGATAGTGTCTTTAAAGTTGGGTTGTTGGCTGTTGGCTTTGGTTAAAAGGTACATAATGCAATGCAATGGTCACTCGCACCCTTCGTCATCGTCTTCGTCCACTCCACATTGCTACACATACGTTTACAACAATAAGATCCACCTGTACAACTCTGTCCCTGTCTCTCTCTCTGAATACCTTGATGTGCGGGTCTGGCCATGGCATGCCGTAGTAAATATTTATCAGCCACTCTCAATCCACGTAAAAACAATGCCCTTTTAAAACAGCACACAGAGTAGGAAACCAAACCAAGCAACATACTTTGTAGTATGTACAAGAAATTCTTGTAAAATCCACTATCTCTATAGTCTGTAGTAGTAGAGACAGAAGACAGACACTACTTAAGTGCATACTGGGTATCTCTGTGAGAATCAGAATATTTTCAGCACCATGTCATATCAATATGATATCATATAGACAGGGAAGGAAGAAAGGAGATAAGGATTCAATTCCACTCAATGCCACCTCATAATAATACAATATCCTCTATAGTACCTCAACCACCTACATATACAAAGTACTAAATAGTAATATATAGCAATATCCGACCGAAGACTATCAGTGAGCACTGAAGATGTACATGAAGCTTTGATAGGGATCGTATCGTTTGAAGAGGAAAGATGACTTGGACTACGACTACGACTGCAGACTAACAATAAGACTAGTGAATAGTTAAATTCAAGATAAATCTTTGAAAACCAAAAATTGTCTGTTGTTTTGTTGTAAACTACACCCAAGTTCCCTTCCGTTCCGTTAAATACCTTTTCACCTATTCCTATTCCTTCACCCTCCTCTACACACAGGCACACACGCAGAGTCCATCTCCAAACTTCTTACACAAGGTTTTAGACTAGTGTATAGATATTTAGTATTTGGTGGATAAAATCCCGATCGCCAAGAGCAAAAAAAAAATAAATAGGCAATCTTTATCATCACAACTATCTGTACAAGATTGTGGAAACACTGGAAATGGAAAATTGTTGTGTGAGTACACACGCACACAACACACAATCTAGAATATCTACATAATATACTGATATCTACTACACCTTACTCTCATATCAAACCCATAGACACAATTAATAGTTTTTGGTTTCATCCTTTTCATGCTACGTATATATTATGTAAACTAACACGTTACTAGCATGAAGGGGATCGCTGCATCGTAGTCGTAGTCGTAATCGTCATCGTCATCGTAATCATATAATTGTGTTCGATCGTAATTCCCGAAACATCTCTTGGAGTCGTATCGTAGAAGAAGAAGGTATATCTCCTCCTCCTTCATCATCTTCAGCGTAACAAAGAAAGAATGAATGAGTTCGTAAAAGATCAATGACCCATCTTTCTTATTCTTGTCAAGTCGAATTCAAAAAGCAAAACCACATTTTAATATATGCACAAAAGTTTCTAGTTACTTTAAAGTATAGTAGGGAGCGAGACAGAAGATGATCTTCTCTTTCGTTTCGTTTACATGTACCTTCATACATATACATTATACACAAAGTGGTTAAGGAGTACCACAGAGGAGATACCCGTACAGGCCGCACTCACTACTCACTCACTAGTCAGTCATTCACTAATAACTGGCCATGCCTGTAAGTATGTACACAGTGGACCAGGACCAGAACCAGGTACAGATAGTGATTAGTGTTGAAGGTGGGCACTAGCCACCGCGTTGAAGATTTAAGATTCTCAACATACACAACTAAATATAATATTGTGGTGAGTACATCTCTTTTCTGTGTAGAGAATCTGTTCCTCACTGCTGACTACTCTTGCCCATACTGCAGCCTTTATGGCTCTGACGTGAGCTTGAGCACTCAAGACTGAGCACACACAATAAGCTAATGATGAGGCGATCATCCACATGATGACGATGAGGCCTTTTATCTTCAATTTCAACTTTTGCACCTTAACTTCACTTTTATTATGTGGATGTGGAGGTTCGTCAAGTCATTTAGTCGTCATAGAACGGCCACGGAGAACGGCTCCATCCAACATGAACATCTCTACTGAAAGAGCAAAATTGCCGACTAATGGCAAAATTGCCCATCTCCAGTTTTGACTCTATATAGCACAACAAGCAAGAAGAAAATACCTACTTGCTTAATATTTCGCCCAAAAAAATATGCACAGTTAAATACAATAAAAAGATGGACAACTTTACTTTTGGTGTGAATTAGAGAAGGGCAATTTTTCCATTAGTGAGAATTATTGGAGATGAGCAATTTTGCTTCTTCAGTTTCAGTATAGAGAATATATCCGTACAACATTAAACACTACGAGTGCTTACTCATCCAAACCCAACAATAACATCTAAGTACTTATGTACGATGTACATAATACTATTACTCTAATACGTGGCCAGAGATTAACTATTACTATGTACAGCAGCCCAGGCTCAGCCAGCGAGTAATAACTGCTAACCAGTGTCTCACGTATATGCAATAATTTTAATTGAATTTTTAGGCTAATAAACTCTCTCCTCAAGAGATTCAATCCTCAGGACGAAGAGGAAGACCAAGACGAAAACGAGTCAAGTCCAACTCTTAAAACTGTAAGCACTTCAAAGACTCTCAAGAAGAGACTCAAGAAAGACCCAAGACCACTCTCAAAAGTGAGCCCAGAGAAGAAACCAACGATGGACAATTCATTTTTATCCACACATACTGCAGTACATATACATCATTCGAAATCTAAAAGACGCATCAGGAGACTAGCAGACAGTGGACGGAAGACAGAGACAGGCACAGAAGACAGAACAATCAATCAGAATTTTAGCATAATTTAAGACGAGACAATTTTATTATGATGACGACGACAATATGTGGAAGCTAAGCGGTGTGAACACAAGAACACAGGACATGGACAAGTAACGAGACAAGTACCTATATGTAGGGAAAGCCATAACATATAAAAAAAAAATAAAAATTATGAAATGTTATGTAGGTATAGGCAAGTTATACGTAAATCTACCTACATCTTTCATGATGCCCATATGCCACGAAAACTACAAACAAATACTACGACTACCTATGCCAACTCAAACTACCGTGTGAAGAACTAACGAACAATGAATAATGGCGAATAATAGAAAAAGATCAACGCAAGACAAGGCCCTGACTGAGATGTAGGTAAAAAGTATTTGAGATACCTTTTACCTAGGTAGGTACCTAAGTACATACTTAAAAAAGTATATGTCGGTGCTGTGCGTACGTAATTCTTTTCTATCTATAATAAAATACAACAAACGATTTGGGCCTAAAGCCAAAAGTTGTGTTAATTAAAAAAAAATTAATGGGAGAAAATTAGTTGGAAATTACCTTTTGTTTCTCTCTACACGCCGATGAGAATTGACATTGGCATATGGCTCATTGGCTGTCACACTCTTAACGATCCTGTCAATTCTTGACAATCAATGGCGAAGTGTGAATGGGGAGCTTGAAAGGATTGATCCGCTTTAGCTAAATTTTTTCTTCTTCTATTGTCGAGTCGAATGTAGATGATTTAACGAGACAGTGACAGTAAGTATATCGAGTCAGCGAGTTTTAGTCCATATGTGTAACCAGTTCAGGACTCAGTTGAACTGCCCAACTAAAATGAGCAAATATTTATAAAGGAAGATGAGGATGACGATGCGGTATTGTAGTATTGTCTGTACAGTTGGTAATGGCAATGGTAGCTGTTGATAGTTGTAAAGATGAAATCCTCGATCAGAACACAGTAATTATATATACAAAAATTAACAAATATTAACCCTTAGCGTTTGTATTACAAAAAAATTCAAAAGACTAGGTTAGTTTTGACGTTGTGAGCTATGACTGACTGAAGGGCTCTGTCTGATTGTGATGTGATGATTTGGCTCTTTTGTGATTTACACTTGTGACGAGACGACGATTGTAACAACTACTTACAGCTGACGATTATAACAAGATCTCTCGTAAGTAAAGTATGTTACACGTAGTATTATTTAATATTTCTAGATTTAAACGCCCAACTAGCTATTTAAATACTTGTATTAATAAAAACAAAAATGATGACTGCTGTACAAGTTAAATTCTTAAAAAGTAAAGTATTTTGTGAGTATTTGTAACGAATCAGCAGAAAATGCAGTTTCGTGGAAATATTTGAATGAGTATGGAATAATTTTCCTTCGTAATTCGTACACATTAATAAAATACAACTCCGTCTTTCCTAGAGATGCTAGACAGTAGCTATAGCTCTATGTCCTACATTTGTTAATTAAGTTTACTGTTCTTGATTTTGGCCACCGCCGACACTGACTAGTAGTTAGTATTATTTTAGTCTATAGTTAAGTAGGTCCTAACTACAATTACGAATTTACGAAGACATGCCCATTTGGACTTGACACATAATATTGTATATCAGTGTACCTATAAAATTGAGAAATAATGAATAAAATAATTCTTTAAGTAGGAAGTTAGTTAGAGAGTGAGTAGTTAAGTTGTTGTAGTTATAGTATATTTACAATTTACACAAGATAAAGTATAAAGATATATATATAGAATATAGAGACCACAGACAGACCACAGTTCCGCTCCGAGTCAAAAAGTAGTGAAGAGGGCGAGTGTGAGTGAGATTTATACTTAAATGAGATGAGAAAAGAAGGGGAAAAAATCCTCGTCGTCCTCTTAAGTATATATCCTGTATTTATCAGCTGTTGTTGTGCGACACAGAAATAATAATCTAAATCTGTAAACCACTCATGAGATGAGGTGCTTGCTTGTCTCTCTTGAGTCTTGCTTCAGCTGAGTTCTTCTCTGGCAAACTGGAGCTTGTAACTTGTAATGCTGACTTGGATTTTATTTGAGATGAAGTTTCCTTTAACATTTAAGTAGTTTTCGTCTTTTCGTTTTATGTGATGAGTAGAATTTGCTGGCCTTCGCAAAAAATTGCAAATATCCAATTCCAAAGTTCCAAATTCACATTCAACCAAAAAAAAGATAACTTAATCTGGTCTACTCTGTCCTGTCTCTCTATTTTTTCTCACCCAGCTGGATGTGGCTGATCGTTTTAGATTTTACTTTACTAGTTAGTTAGCTGGGGTTGTGGGATTGAGAATTGGGAATATTTATAAAGTTTTTTCTCCTAACTCACTCATCAGTTCTTGTTGTTGTTGCTTGTAGACGGTTGACGGTTCGATCTCCTGTTCTGGTCTGGTCGTTAACAACGCACAATTTTATATATAATTAGTTATCCTCGTCCGTCCGTATATATGAAATCATTTTATGGATGCATAATTATTATTTTATTAAAACTTAAATTGTGGTCACAGTCAAAGTCAAACCACAGACGACGGACGAGTGGAAAAGCTTCAGTTTGAAAATGCTGAACAGAAGCATTGACTTTTACTCGTGAGCTTACAGCTTAATAATAAAAGTAAAATTAATATTCTACTCTTCTGTGAGCAAATAAGCCCCGTATCCCCGATCCCGAATCCCGATACCCGAAGTTCTTAGAATTCTTTTCCCATCTGGGATTGGGATTGGATTTTGCCAGTAAGACAGCAGTGGCAGTGACTTCGTCATTCAGTCCATTCACCATTTGAGTAGGTTCAGAATCTTCAGAATTCAAGTTTCAGTTTTCAGTAGTAGACCACCGACCGACGGTGGTACAAGAGACGAGACGCATCTAGGGCCGTCCATTAGTAACTTGTGGATGTAGGTGGGTGAGCCACTTTTTGATCTAAACTAATGTTGAATTATTTGACCGGTTCCGGTTAGTTAAAGGTTCAGGCAATTTCGTGTTTGCTTAAATCTTACTACACACTACTACTACTACTACTACTAGATTAGAATAAAAGACAAAAAATAAATTAAAAAGGCACAGTAAATAATAAAATTCTCATACGGCGGCATTTACGAACGACCCTTAGTACGCATCGCGGATACTTTCAAAGTGGTGTACGAAAGTCGTATAAGTACAAGTACGTGCTATATTACGTTACCGTACGAACTACGAAGGAAATAAAGAAAAAATCTGTTGATTTACATGTGACTTCCAGGCACGCCCCATGAAGTCTTGTCACCTAAACAATTCCGCACCCGCACCATTTAAGTTCTGCTACCAACTTGTCATGACGAGAGGCCTTCTCTGGCCAGTGAGTCTGTCATTCTGCAAACCTTCTGGTTTTCGTATCAATTAGTTTGATCGCCAATCGTCACAATAATCAAATAAGTAATCATTATTATAATTTTTATTAAGTATTTACATCCAATATCCAATGAATTTTATTTCGTACTACTTATATCATAAAAAAATTGTATTAAATAAAATACTGCTTGCTGTGACTGACTCGCGTTTCAAGCTATTATAATGGTCTAGCGACTTTCGACCGGAACGACATTACGTCGACGACAGTTCGAAGAAAGACATTTTGCCTAAAGTCATTGCGTCGAGTGGACATTGAGCCGACGACGTTGCGTCGATAGACATCTAGTAGAAGACTGTGCGTCGACGGACATTACGTTGTTAGACTCTACGTCTAATTAAATTACGCCGTTAGACATTACGTGGTTGTTAATTGCAGGGATAACTAAAATGATGTAATTTTATATATACGCAAAGAAAAGGAGGAGTATAGAGAAAGACAGCTTTATTTAATTAAACTTGGCATCGTACTCCAGTACAGATAGCACAAAGGTCTCAGTATACGTATTAAGTGATAGTCTACATTTTATTTTTTTCATCTTATTAAGAAACTAGTTTATCGAGTAATACCAAACAAAGAAAAATATGTACATACAGTTATTTCGGCAACATAAACACCAAACAACACAATAATGCGACCCATATTCTGTAAATAAAATTAAAAATATCAAATAGACATAAACTATCAGAATCTGACATCAACAACATCCAACATCATTAATATTTGCAATTTATGTACAATGCTTGATATACACCATAATTGATATAAAAAATCTGTTTGCCAATCACATATTCTTGTTTCCGCTAAAACTTTAAAGTAAATCTAAATAGTACTATCGGACTGAATAACTGTGTTCTGCAAGAATATTTTTTTAAAAATAGGATAAAATTAAAAAATAATAAAAAATGTCCTTTATACTACGGACGTTTTCATATATACATACTTAACTAAAACAATATTATTAGTATCTAATTATTATTAGTGTCTAGTTATTTGTATAATTAAGATCTATTTATCAACAGTATAACTTGCCCACTTTAAACCTTAAAAATGTTTAAATTATATTCAAGAAAGTGTTGTTTTGTATAATGAGCTGTAAAGCTATTGCTAATATTCAGATGTTCAAATGAGCTACTCTGGAAATTTGTTTTCGACGGACTTTATTTCAACGCATTGTCCGTCGTCCAAACACATTATACGTAATGTGTTTCAACGAGATGTCTTCGTCAAAACGTCCACTACTAACTATTTGACGCCGTACTGTCGTGAGCACGCAATGTCGCCTACGCAATGTCGCCTACGCAATGTCGTTCGACGAAAAGTCGTTCCGGTACATAGTCGTAGAATCATTATAATTACTTCTATTTCTATTATGTCACCGTTTGTAATCCAGTGTCAGCTGTGCTATGAACTTAGCGTGCTTAAATGTCAGGGCCGGATAATTAGGCCAGCAAAGGCAGCCCTCGCTGCCTGAATTTTCAAAGCACATGTAAATGGAGCATTTTACACTTTTCAAAAAATATGTAAATAGAACATGTTGGCTGTTCAAAAACAAAGAAATAAATTGTTTTTGCATATTTCAAAAACATGGAAATAAAACATTTTCCCCTTTTTTCCAAATATGTAATTTAGAATATTTTACACTTTTTAGAATCAATTAAATTGAACATTTTAAACATTTCTCAAACATGTAAATACAACATTTTGGTTTAACAAAGAAACCCTTCAATAAAATCGAAATGGTGGTTTTTGTATGGAAAAAAATAGCTGCCTAAAAGTAATTCCTTCCTCCGGCCCTGTTAAATGTGGTAGGCAGGTAGGTTTTTGGACATTTAATGTATAACATCCTGCGTTCATTATAACATTAATATACCGTAAAGCTCCAAATAGTAGCCCCCGCGTTCTATTAAAGTAACGAAAATACCACGTTTGAGCTGAAAAAATAGCATTACCGATTACCGACCGCATATGGGAAAACCCCCGGCCTCTATTACAGATAACAGACCGACCTTTATTGGAGACCCGGCTTATATGTGGCTGATGATGATAATAATGATTAGAATACGTATGTATTGTCATTGTGAAAAATGATAACGTAAAATTGGCGAAGCGGAAAAGAATGTTTTAGTCATAGAATTTTGCTTTTATTGTTCTCCAAATGCCGGCCGGGTTTTCATTGTATTGCCTGCCGAGTTTTTATTGTATATAAGTAATGTCAGCCGGCTGAATAGCTCCTCTATATTATGTTGACATCATATTTTCTTCCTTAATGGTTATGGTTACAGCATATATGCTTCTTCCATGACTTACAAACGGGAGTATCTACTTAAATAAGGCACACCCCTGAAATTATTTTCATGTAATTGTGATTTCTGGCGCAAATAAAAATGAAGAGCCGAAGCATATAATCATATAACTATAGTTTTTGAACCGCTTTTTATTATTGTATTACGCATTTTTAGGATTTTACGCTGATGTCAAGTTTAGTATGGTGTTGATGAATGATTAGTGAGGAATTTCAATGGCGTAATAAAATAAATCTACTAAATTTTCATAAAAATAAAATGTTGGACATGGCACGCACATAATACTAGCACATAATACTTGTAAGTACTTATAAAATCAACACGTTGCGGTATCTTCGTGTTAGTTTACTGCATGCGTAGTAATTGTGGTCTGTGGCCTGTGCTGTAGTGTGGTAGTACACCTCATGCGAATTAATTATAAAGAAAAAAAGCATATCGAATTATTTACTTCCGGCGAACCCGAAGCCGAATAAGCCGCGAACTCTTGCCGTTGTTGGCCATAAAATATAATGGCTCATCATCATATAACACGGACTCACGGACCTGACCGATGTGACGAGGATTTCAAAAAAAAATCTTTTACATTAAGAAATCTGCTCTGCATATAATTTATATAATCAATGCCTCAATGAATCCTAATTCAGAAATTAGAAATGTACGACGTATCGTTCTCACTTTGATTTTCCATCCCACAAAAGTCGGTCTCAGCACGATCGGATGCATGAGGAGTTGATGATGGGCTCAGCATCAGGAGGTTGAGGAGGTAGGATAATGATAGTGAGTAATCAGGCATGCATAATATTATACTTGATCGCTTAATAGCATCCCGATCTTGACTTCATTCTACAAAGGCCTCTAAATTTTGTAAAATAAAAAAACAAATACGCTAGACGGGAAAAAATAATATGGATTGATATATTATGTTTTATGTATATATGTTCCTATATCCTATATGTATGTCCTCATTATACTATATTTACTATTGGGTTCGTTAAATCTTAATTTAATAGTTTAGTGTGAGTCGTGTTTTTCCAATTCTAAAATCCTCAATTGCAACAAGTTTCATTTAATCAGTTATCCACTCAGACTCTCATCAAAATCATATCCAATTTGGAAACCACGCGTAGTTACTTTTATAAATTATATAAATATGTGTGAGACAATGGTTATATTATAAGTAGGTGCATTCTGTACGTTTGTAGGAAGGTGTATGTTGGATCATTGTATATACTATTCGTGCCTGTAATTTTAGCATTAAATAATTTCATACAGAATATTCAGTTCATTAATTTCATTTCTCGTAATAATTATGAACCCAACAATAGTAATAGTAAGTATGCATCTGAAGAGTTTTTTGGCAAAACGGGTCATGTCCATCAAAGCAAATTTTACAGAAGCAATGAACAATGAATAAAAGGTGCGACAGGATTATTTTCTTGAACTCAATTTTTTTCTAAAGGTGCTGGAACTGACGAAGCGTTTATTACAGGCGGTTTCATTAGACTGACTCTGGAATTTTTTAGAAAATTTTCACTAATTTTAATTTGTGAGCTTACATGACGTTTTGCCAAAGAATCAATAACTGAACATGGAGTAAAATATCCGCCAGATGAAATTTTAATCGTATTGAGTGAAACCAAATTTTTAAACGTCTAAACTGTTGTAAAAAACAATGCACGCTAATTATTGTCTTTCACAAACAACAAAAACACTGAAAAACCAAATTTTAATCAAAAACGCATGTTTTAGTTGGAATTAATATACCATTTTACTTAAAATAATTTAATGGACTTACTTGGTTTGTCAAGAATGAAATTTTAGATATTTTTTTTTAAATTGCCTTGGTTGAAGTTTGATCTTTACCATTCAACACAGTGACGCATCTATTTGAATAGTACACGCAACGCTAATAATCTCATTTTTGAAAAAACTGAATTTATCCCGTTTTGCCAAACAACTCTTCACTATCTAACAATAAATGCTAAGTACCTGCTGACAAGTATACTAGTAGGTGTACGTACATGTACTAACTTGAAGTTTAATCATAATAACCGAAAGTTTAGAATAAGAAAACATGTAAAACGGAGCGATATACTTTTAAAAAGTCGTCCTCGTCCTCGTCATACTATTACATGGTTACTGTGATTACTGCCAACTGTCAAGTCAGGTTAAAATAAGAACGAAATCGGTATCCTTACCACTGCGCTTGAAATCTCAATGCATAGTATACAGTCTTTGAGGAATCAAAGTTACCCATATCCATTTTTAACTAAAACTAATATGTATTATATACACACAATTAAAATATCATGGTCCTCAAAGGATGTAAATAGAAAATTTTGCACTTTTCAAAAACATGCAAGTAGAACACCTTAATTTAACCCCTGAATTTGCACCTTTCAAAAATGTGTAAATAGTACATTTTGCACTTTTCTAAAACATGTAAATGGAACGTTTTGCACTTTTAAAAAACATGCAAATAAAACATTCTACACTTAAAAAAAAATGTCAATAAAACATTTTACACTAAACATATATTTTATATTTCCTTTAGTTTTTTGAGATAGCTCATTTTAATTCTAGCTTAAAAATTGGATTAGCCATATTGATTCTTCACATCTTCACCTTTGTAATAAACGCTAGAATAGCACGTTTCACGAGATTCATAAAGTTTCAGTGCAAATAAAGGTCAAATTCCTTTGTGCAACAATGACGTTTACATTAGGAGGGTGGGTGGGTCGAGGCCTATGTAAAATCTCGTGTAAACTCTAACTTACGGAGGGGGTGGGTCGGTCAATATTTTGTCGTTTTGGTAAACGTCATTGTTGCACAACCCCTAAAAGTATGAGTGTACGATTTTATTACTATATTCTTATAATTAACATAAATACTCAAACGTGTTCATTATTTCCAATAATTCAATTTTTCTCTCATAGTCAGGTTCGCACAGGTCAGTCATGAACCATGACTAAATCGCAACTAATCGGTAATCTGTAGCTTCAGTCTACGCTAGACTTAATTATTCACTGATTTTGTCATATCTCTAAATTAAAATGTGCAGTATTATGAGGGGTTGCGAGCTCTCACAGTGAACTCCTCCTACAGTGTTACGAATTTACCCCTTATGGGGGTGTCATTAGATAGGCCTTGGTCCAGCGGATGGAATGATGGTCTTGGAAAATTTAGTGTTTTGGCACTTTTTTGAATTATTCACGTTTTAACTTTTTAGCTCTAAACCAATCACAGCCTGGAAATTCAAATTTTTAAAAATTCCAGGGTCCTGATTCGTACAGAGCTAGATTTTTAATTGCAAATACTTCTAACTTGAACGCCATAAAAAATTGAGAAAAAAAAATGAAAGCTGATAAAATAAATGGAACTTGGCCAGAATTTGTTAATAATAATAATAATAATAACAATAATTTTGTTCAACCACTTCATTTTTATCTTCGTATCTATGTCTACACTGCAGTACAGAACCAACACTCAATGCAATGGGAAGTTTTGCAATAATATTGGCGTAGCAGTGTCGCGTTCCATCAATTTATTTTATGTATTTTTAATCTCTAAATTAAAAACTCCATAATGGGATATGGGTTGGCCACAGTTAAGAGCCACCAAGTTAAGTCTATGGTCAAACGGATGCCTAAATGAATACGGATTATGTTGATAACGAACTACCCGTATATTCTATAATGGAACATACCGCGTACAATTTAAATTTGTACCTCTAAGACCCGCGTACTAAATACAATGTACAAATTACCGGCGTGCCGGCGTATAGAAATTATTTTCTCCTGCAATTATTACCTTGCAACCAGAGTAAAAATTTCACTTTTTTTCTTCGTCTTCACCCGCGTACTATTACATGCCCGCGTACTACTCAAACTGAGACCTCTCAGACCCACGTAATATTACCGGCCCGCGCATTATTATATATATAAGGTAATCAAAAAATATAATATGCGCTTTGAATGGACTGATTGGCAGTATAGCGTGTAGTTAATAATAATTAGTGGTGGTATGTAGGGATGGAGTCTGTAAAACGGTGGTGGAAAGCACAGGCACAATAATGTTATATTAATTTCCGTTTTGCCCATACATAATTATATTTATTTTGATGTACTGCACTGTTTTAATGTTCAACAAATTATGTACCAAAAATTTAAGTAGTGCAATACATCAAAATAAATATAATTACGGACAACACGGAAATGGATATACCATAATATTGGACCTGCCTTTTCCACCACCGTTTAACCGACACCATCCCCACCACCACTAACAAAACCTGGAGAATTCAATACCCATCACTGCCACCCCCAAAAAGATTTGTTTTGGCAAAACCTATAAACTAAACCTTCACCCCCACCACGACTGCTAAAAAAAACTTTAAAATTCAACCCCGCCGCCAACACCACCACCACTACCCAAAACTTTAAAATTAACCCCTACTACCACAACACCCACCAGTATTAATAAAAACTTTAGAATTCAATTCCTAACATCTCGACCACTGCCACCACCAATAAAAAAAACTGAAAATATTGTATTCCCCCGTATAACAAATTCTTATAAATTCTGCACAAAGCTAACTCCAAGCAAGCCTGTGGGGTCAACAAATATAATTGCATGCGGCCGGTGAGGCAAATCAATTATTTCGGGCAAGTTTGTGGTAAATAATTAAGCCATCCGACGATACAGTAAAACCTATCCCGTGCACGCCTCTGATCGAAGTCTTTCGCTATAGCGTTACCGGGGCAAGTCAATGATCAAAACTCACCCCAAGGAAGTCTGATTTCATACTGTAACACAGACAAGGCTCTGGTTATATAATAATAATAATAAAGCTCTGGTTAAAACCTACTCCTACCACGCCTATGGGAAAAACTTAACACTGGAAAAGTTAAGATTAAAGCTTTACCCTGGCAATGTTAAGGTTAAAACATACCCCGTGCAAGCATCTGGTCAAAATTTGCGCGGTCCAAAGCATATAGTAATAACTTAACCCACAATAAACTTTATTTAAAGCTTATACTAGGCAACCTTACAGTCGATTTGACCACAACCCTATTTACTGTAACAACTAAAACTGAAAAATATATATTACATTTTTTTAATCGCAACCCGTCGGGTTGCTAACCTGCTATTTTACAATAATTTATGATAGAAATAATAATAATATTATTTCTATAAAATCACCAATATTCATAGTAAAACCATAGCATAGCAGTAAACACTAATTATATCTGTAACAACTTTCACTCACACTGCTAACTTTCACGATAATGCTGTGTGGACCTTTTTCTTTGCTAAATAAATCATGTTACATATAAACTAATTTCCTAATTAACTGCCACATTTGTCATATCGTATCTATTCTTTACGTACTGTTCCTGAGATTCATAATACATCTTTCTTGTATCATTTTCATGTATCTATCTATATACTTAAAACGTGCAGTACAGGCCAGCATAGGCCATTTATTAACCATTACAATTCTTGTACACCAAACTCCTCCTACAGTTTTAAACTATTTCGAGATTTCTTGGTGTCAATAGATGCGCCTTCATGTGAGGATGTCCTTCTTTCAACAATATCATTAAAATAGTTTGATTTGCACTTTTTATAGCCGATTTACATTTTTTGGTTTTAGCCAATCAGGGCCTTTGCAATTCAAATTTTTGAAATTTTAGTGGCCTTGATTGGCCCACAGAGAGATAAAAAATTATTTATTCCATATTCAAATTTATTCAAACTCAAAAGAGTTTAAAAAATGGTGGAAACATTTTCACACGATATGAAAAGTTGAGGTCAACGCAGAAATATTTTCAATAATTTATTAAAATTATTTTAAAATAATAATTTAGTAATAATTTTAATTCATCTCTGCGCAGAAATATCTAATTTGTATTTTTTAAGTTTTATTCAGCAATGCATTTTACGTGTATAGTAACTATGCCCACACCACGCCTAACGTGGCTCTTAAAGCCACAACCATAAATAATTACTTCTACAAAGTCAATATAGTGATGCTAAGGCCCGTCTTACGGACGGTATGTACATGCACTTAAAAATATATAAGAACCTAAAAAGTAACTAGGGCCAAACTAGACTAACAAGACTTTAGGTTTAAAAATGGTGGAAACATTTTTACACGAAATAAAAATTTAAGGTCAACGCAGAATTATTTTTGATAATTCATTAAAATTATGTAATTATTTAAAAATAATAAGTTTTTACAAAGTCAATATAGTGATGCTAAGGCCCGTCCTACGGACGGTATGTACATGCACTTAAAAATATATAATAGAAACCTAAAAAGTAACCATGACAACACCACACCAACACAGCTTTATTTATTATTTAGTATTTTTAGATGCTGAGCTTGAGCATCTATTGAAATTGCCATGTCTGTCTGTCTGTTGGCCTGTTGTTTGTGCTTTACACGTCACAGTTTTTACTCATTGTTTTTCAAACAACTTTTAAATGTCCACAAGTGCGAGCGAAAAAAGCCGTATTGTTTTACGAGTTGATCGAGCCAACCAGTTTTGTACAATTAACGGTTGATTGGACCCATGTTTAACTATTTAAATCATACAAACAAAAACCGGTAAAACTATCATGAGCGTACATACGCATGGTTGGTGAAACATCGTTTCTTTCAAATCGCGCGCCACCTAAGTACAAGTACAACAAGTACATCTTGCAGTATCAATACTACATTACAAACGAGTATTAAAGAAACAGAATGGGGAGTAAGCAGGATGGCCCATAAATGACGTCAAAAAATTTATATTAGCACATGACCGTCCTTAGATCGGTCTCTATGTTGGTCATGCTCCATAGGATACAGTTTTTAACTGATTTGCTTCAAACACCTTTTAAACGACCCCAAATGCAAATGCAAATGTTTTTGGAGTGGAAAGAACTAGCCTGTTATTTATAAATACCTGTTGAAAGAGTTGAACCTAATACACGAAAACAAATGCAAAGGCAAAATGCTATAGTTTTTGATGTTGATCAAACGAACCAAATTTTGAAAATAATTGTTTGATAATCACATGTCAAAATGCATTCAAACGGTGCAACTTTTAACCACTTAAAATGCAAGAAAAAAATACCCATCTACAGTAATGATGGTTTTTAAAAAACTATAATTAGGATGCAACCTACTATAAAACTAGGTTTTAGTTTAAAAGTAATAAGACCTATTTCCCTAAACTTTCTCCATCTTACGCAAGAGTCAGTCTAATATCACGACGCTAGCAACCCATAGGGTTGCCTAACTTCTAGTCTATATACTTAAAACGTGCAGTACAGGCCAGCATAGGCCATTTATTAACCATTACAATTCTTGTACACCAAACTCCTCCTACAGTTTTTAACTAATTACACTTTTTATGGTACCATTCGACGCGCCTTGACGTTTTGTCGTCATTCTTTTGACAATATTTTGAAAAATATTGCGTTTTGCACTTTTTATGGCTGATTTACACTTTTTGACTCTGCGCCAATCACGGCACTAGAATATAAAATTTCAAAAATACAGTGATCCTGATTGGCACAGAGCCCGATAAAAAATATTTATTTCTATTTTTAAATTCGTGTGAACATCGAAAATTTTAAAAACTGATTCAAAAAGTTTCGAAAGATAAAAAAAGTTTAGCTCAGCCAAAAGATTATTTAATTTAAATCTTACTACAAGTTTGATTAAATTTTAAAGACTCTAAACAGTAACTATGAGGACTTGAAGTCATCATTTAATCTACTAATTAAAAACTACACTATAGGAAGGGATAGGCGTCACACAATTCCTACTACCAATCACTGTATATTTTGTACATAGAAGAATTGTATAGTAATATCAGCTGTGTTTGGATTAGATGGATGTTACAAGCATTGTCCCGGTCAAGCATGTAAGAAAAACTCAACCCAGCCAAGACTAAGGTAAAGCATTGAATTGGTAAACAACATTGAATGGCATCGTTGAAATTGATTAGACCTAGCTAGGCCCGGAAGTGATGGATAACTTTAGTAATTAATGGCCAATTTGACTTTAGTAAGTGACGGCCAACAAAAAATTCTACAATTTAACTGAAAATGTGCCTAGAACTTCGCAAAAAGTGCACAATAGTATTATTATATGACACTAAATATAGCTGGCCATCATTTATTAAACTTTGCTATCATTTACTTAACTTTTTCATCATTTACTAAAGTTTGCCATCATTTACTAAAGGTAGCTATCACTTAGTAAAGTTTGCCATCAGGTACTAAAAATTGTCATTAGTTACTCAAGTTGGCCATCACTTACTAAAGTTGGCCATCACTTACTAAAGTTGGGCATCACTAACTAAAGTTCGCCATTAGTTACTAAAGTTGGGCATCACTAACTAACGTTGGCCATCACTTACTAAATTTAGCCATTACTTACTGAAGTTAGTAAGTTAGCAGTTAAAAATGTGCCCAGAACTTCGGAAAAAGTGCACAATAGTATTATTATATGACACTAAATGTAACTGGCCATCACTTACTAAACTTTGATATTATTTAGTAAAGGTGGCTATCACTTACTAAAGTTGGCCATCAGGTACTACTAATGGTCATTAGTTACTTAAGTTGGCCATCACTTACTAAAGTTGGCCATCACTTACTAAAGTTGGGCATCACTAACTAAAGTTGGCCATCAGTTACTAAAGTTGGGCATCACTAACTAAAGTTGGCCATCACTTACTAAATTTGGCCATCACTTACTAAAGTTGGCCATCACTTACTAAATTTGGCCATCAATTACTAAAGTTGGCCATCACTTATCAATGAAACCCTGCTGCGTATTTGGCGGAATTTTTGGACGACAGGGTAAATCAAATGTGTTATTGACTGCGGCCAATTTAACTTTACTGGGTTAAGTTTCGACTTAATGATAAAGACTTGGGTCAACTTGCGGCTGTTAAAGTCGTGTTGGTGTAATGTGGTCACCGTTACTTTTTAGGTTCATATTATATATTTTATAAGTTAATTTATTTGCATGTACATAACGTCCGTAGGACGGGCCTTACCATCAATATATTGACTTTGTAGAAGTAATTATTTAGGGTTGTGGCTGTAAGAGCCACGTTAGGCGTGGTGTGGGCATAGTTACTACACACGTAAAATCCATTGCTGAATAAAATAAAAAAAATAAAAATTAAATATTTCTGGGCAGAGATGAATTAAAATTATTACTAAATTATTATTTTGAAATAATTTTAATAAATTATTAAAAATATTTCTGCGTTGGCCTCAACTTTTTATATCGTGTAAAAATGTTTTCACCATTTTTTAAACTCTTTTAAGTTTAAATAAATTTGAATATGAAATAAATAATTTTTTATCTCTCTGTGGGCCAATCAAGGCCACTAAAATTTCAAAAATTTGAATTGCAAAGGCCCTGATTGGCTAAAACCAAAAACTGTAAATCGGCCATAAAAAGTGCAAAACAAACTATTTCAATGATATTGTTAAAAGAAGGACATCCTTACATGAAGGCGCATCTATTGACACCAAGAAACCTCCAAATAGTTGAAAACTGTAGGACGAGTTTGGTGTACAAGAATTGTAATGGTTAATAAATGGCCTATGCTGGCCTGTACTGCACGTTTTAACCATATACTAGCAGTTAGGCAACCCTATGGGTTGCTAGCGTCATGATATGGGAATGAATCGTGTATAGAGTATTACGTAAGATAGAGAAAGTAGCGGGAGAAATTGTTTATTGCTGTTGACCTGAAAATTTGTTTTATGGTGGATTGTTACCTAAGTAAGTTTTTTTAAAACCGTTATTACTTTAGTTGGCACTTTTCTCCTGCATTTTAAAATGGTTAAAAGTTGTACTCTTTAAATGCACTTTGACAGGATTATTAAACAATTATTTTTAAAACATTGTTGGCTCGATCAACGCTAAAAACATATAGCGCTCTGCCTTTTCATTTATAGTTGTGTATTTGGTTGGACCCTTTTAATGCGTGTTGACGTGTTCTCATTCAATACTTGTTTATAAAAAGGAGGGGTATGCTGGCCTGTACTGCAAGTTTTAACAGTATGATAGAAGTTAGGCAACCCTATAAGTTGCTAGCGTCGTGATATTAGACTGACTCTTGCATAAGATGGAAAACGTACAGGGAGAAAGGTTTTATTACTTTTGACCTGACGCCTTGTTTTATAGTAGGTAGCATCCTAATTCTAGTTTTTTAAAAACCGTTATTACTGTAGGTGGTTATTTTTTTCTTGCATTTTTAAGTGGTTAAAAGTTACACTGTTTGAATGCATTTTGACATGTGATTATTAAACAATTATTTTTAAAATTTAGTTTGTTCGATCAACACCAAAAAAATATAGCACTTTTTCTTTGTATTTGTTTACGTGTATTAAGTTGTACTCTTTTAAGAGGTATTTATAAATAACAGGTTAGTTCTATCAACTCCAGAAACATTTGCATTTGGGGTCGTTTAAAAGTTGTTTGAAGCAAATCGGTTAAAAACTGTGACCTGTGGAGCATGACCAACATAGAGACCGATCTAAGGACGGACATGTGCTAATAAAAATTTTGCGACGTCATTTATGGGCCATCTTGCTTACTCCCCATTCCGTTTCATTAATACTTGTTTGTAATGTGGTATTAATACTGCAAGATGTATTTGTTGTACTTGTACTTTGGTGGCGCGCAAATTGAAAGAAACAATGTTTTACCAACCACGCGTATGTACCCTCATGATAGTTTTACCGTTTTTTGTTTTTATGCTTTAACTGCGTTTGACATACGTCCGATTAACCGTTAATTGTACAAAACTGGTTGGTCCGATCAACTCCCAAAACAATACGGCTTTTTTCTCTCGCACTTGTGGCCATTTAAAAGTTGTTTGAAAAACATTTATTAAAAAATTTTAACCTGTAAAGCATAAACAACAGGCGGACAGACATACAGACAGCAATTTCAATAGATGCTTAAGCTCAGCATGTAAAAATACTAAATAATAGTTATAGCTGTGTTGGTGTACTGTGGTCACGGTTAGGTTTTAGGTTGTTGTTAGATACTTTTGAGTGCATGTACAAACCGTCCGTACGACGGGCCTTAGCACTACGTTAGGCGTGGTGTGGGCATAGTTACTATACAGGTCAAACTTTGAATGCTAAATAAAACCTAATTATTAAATATTTCTGGGCAGAAATAATTTTAAATATTTTAAAACTATTAGTTTGTAAAAATTAAATAATGTTTTTGAATTATTAAACGTAATTCTGCATTGACCTCAATTTTTATTCTGTGTAAAACATTTTCCACCAGTTTTTAAACGTTTTCATATTTGAATTAATTTGAATATGAAATAAATAATTTTTTATAAGGCTCTGTGCCAATCAGGATTGCAGTATATTTAAAAATATGAATTAGAAAGGCCCTGATTGGCTAAAACCAAAAACTGTAAATCGGCCATAAAAAGTGCAAAACAAACTATTTTAATGATATTGTTAAAAGAAGGACATCCTTACATGAAGGCGCATCTATTGACACCAAGAAACCTCCAAATAGTTGAAAACTGTAGGACGAGTTTGATGCACAAGAATTGTAATGGTTAATAAATGGCCTATGCTGGCCTGTACTGCACGTTTTAAGTATATAGATATACATAAAACGTGCAGTAAAGGCCAGCATAAGACATTTATCTAACATTACAATTACTACATTACATTATGAGTGGTTAGGACTGCAGACTGTAGCGAAATTTACAGTCTTAGACCTTGCTTCCATCCTCTGCCACTGCTTATCGTTTTCGGCACGATGTTGTACGGTAAACGTTACTGGATGGTTGATTCAACCCAATCTCTCTTAGTGACCACTACTTACTGTAGGGGCCTAGGGAATGCAACTCCTTTACTGTAAAGGAGGGGACGGGAATAGGTAAAAGGGTACAACGACCGAGACAATCTAACGCGGTAGCCTTCCTTTGCCTCACCCATAGTGACTGGTTGAGTCTGGTTGTATGAACTTCGGTTAAATCGACCCAATAAATAAATTATTATTATATATATATATTTACCTGAAGTTCTAATTTCTCGGTGAATCTGCAGTTATTCTAATACGAATGTACTTTCTATACTTAAAAAAAAACTGTAGTGGTATTACATGAGTAGGCTAAGTCTGGGATCTAAAAGGCAGAAGCTGCAGTGTTAGTCTAATGTGTTGTTCTAATCTCCCAGTCAACTACACAAGTACTCTAAGCTGCACGTCTAAAACGCACAAGCGCTACTTTTGGGCTTCATGCCGCTTAATATTGTTATTATTCCATTGTCTATCCCCCTCCCCCATTTGCTCGCAACCCGTAGGGTTGCCTAACTGCTAGTCTATATACTTAAAACGTGCAGTACAGGCCAGCATAGGCCATTTATTAACCATTACAATTCTTGTACACCAAACTCCTCCTACAGTTTTCAACTATTTGGAGGTTTCTTGGTGTCAATAGATGCGCCTTCATGTAAGGATGTCCTTCTTTTAACAATATCATTAAAAAAGTTTGTTCTGCACTTTTTATGGCCGATTTACAGTTTTTAGTTTTAACCAATCAGGGCCTTTGCAATTCAAATTTTCAAAATTTTAGTGATCATGATTGGCTTACAGGTAGATAATAAATTAGTTTTTTACCGATTTGAATTTATTCTGAATTTAAAATTTAGTTTCAAATATAAAAATAAATATTAAAATTCAAGTTTTCAAACTTCCAGCCACCCTGATTGGTGCAGAGACGGATAAAAAATTATTTATTTCATTTTCAAATTAATTTAAAAAGAATTTAAAAACTGGTGGAAATATTTTAACACAGAAAAATAGTTCAGATCAACAACGAATTTATTGCAATTTTACCTAATACTAATGCTAACAATGTATAATTATAATAATATTTAATAATGATAATAATTTATCTCTGCCGAAATATTTTTAATTTGTATGTTTTAAGTTTTATTTAGCGATGCATTTGACCTGTTAAGTAACTTTGTTCTTGCCACGCCTGACGTGGCTGTAACAGCCACTACCATTAATAATTACCGTATTTTCTGTAATAGTATACGGGTCTGAGAGCTATGAGTTTAAATAGAACACGGGTCTATTGGACACACTTTAACATGGCAGTGGAGCTTGGTGGGTCATAGGTATTATTTACAAGCTAAGGCTGGGGTAAAGGGGCTGGAGGTATTAGAGGGGTGTGTGGACAGTGGTGGGCAGATGGGGGAGTAGACTTGGCTTTGAGTAAAAGAATTGGGGTGATGCTTCTCCTCAGTCACTGACTCTATCCTGCTGCTTCTCACTCATAATCGCCTAACCAGTAGTATTTTTACCGGCAGCTCAATCCTAAAGTACGGCAAACGGGGTATGCAGTTTTAAAAGCTTTGTTTTGAAGTTTTTTAGTCTATTGGTAATGGCATTCTATTCCACCCAGTTATCTGTAAAGCCGACCTTTACACGGGTGTGTTTTAATACAAGGGCCTGTAATAGTTCACGGGTCTGGTAGACCGGAATTTAAATAGTTTACCCCGTGTATTATAACAGAAACTACGGTAGTTTACCAAAGTACATAGACTGCTAAGGCCTGTCCTACGGACGGTATGTATGTACATGCACTTAATAAATATACAATAAGAACCTTAAAAGTAACTTTGACCACACTACACACACACAACTATGAAAGCCCCCAGTGGACCCGTGGTTTAATTAGAACGTATGTTATACATGAGTTAGTCTAACGTGATGACGCCAGCTGATGTCAATTATTACAAACCCAAAAGTAGAAGACCAAAGCAAGATATTGGTCAACCATTGGTGAAACAGTAACATTACTATTTTTAAATATTTGTTTCGTCGTATATTAAAAAAAATTCTCCTATATTCCTATATTTGACCTGTATAGTAACTATGCCCACAGCACGCCTAACGTGGCTGTTACATCCACTACTATAAATAAGTACTTTAAAAAAGTACTTTAAAAAAGTAAATATTTGTGCTTAGGCCCGTCCTACGGGCGATATGTGCATTCACTTAAAAAATATATAATGAGAACATTAAAAAACTAACTACAGAGAAAATAAATATTTAGAACTGGCGTTACAATTACGCTTCCCATTTAGACACAGTAAGAACAAAAGGCATTATGCACAAAGTAATTATGATTTTTAAAATATAAAGGATAGCAGTAATTTCAATGATCAATTAAAGCTACACAATACATCAACACTACTTTACCAGCCACAAGTGGACCCGTGATTGAATTAAAAAAATATCCCCGATGAAAATATTTCCTTTTGGGGCTAAAATGAATTAGGATCATCTCCATTCCGCTCTAATTTGAATTTTGATCATCTTCATGTTTCATGAAATACGCCTAATGAGATATGTTAAAGAGTAGTTAAGGGTTCCGTTATTTGAATCTAAGTACATTAGAAGTCATCTATAAATGATGTCATCAAAATATCGCCATTTTGGTCCATAGGACCCTTCTGTCATCAGATTACCCATTGCGTTAACGGCTACCTTTAGCATGCGATACCATCAATATCTAAATAGGCTGCTTTGCCATACCCATGACGTCATTTATGGGCGACCGCTTAATTTGTTTAAACTTTCCTTAATTTTTTTTATTAAACAAATAATTTAATGAATTATTTAATTAGAGCATCATTCATGAGACCTGGAATTAGTTCGTCAATTTACCACTACTGCAGCCTACTTGCATATTGATGGTACCACTTGCTTAAGATAGCCATTTACGCAACGGGTAATGTTGTACTCCTCAAGAGGTTTTAACAATTATGCCTTGATTGGGGTACTATAAGATATAGGTCTTAGTAATGTCCTTTGCATCAACCTTATGACGACTGAATAAATGTGACTTTTTGGCTTTTGGCTTCTTTTTTCACGTTTTCCACCTTTTGTTTTTCGCCAATCACGGCATATTTAAATTTTTCAAATGTAAATCATCTTGGTTGGCTAATACCTATATGAATAATTTATTTAAAAATTATTAATAAAGAGTTTGGCTGAAAATTATTAATTAGTTTTTTAGATTCTGAGCTGAAGGATCTATTGAAATGGCTATGCCTATCTGTCTGTCTTTCCGACTGTTGTTTTTGCTCTACAGGTCACAGTTTTTAAAAAAATGTTATATCAAACAACTTTTAAACGGCCACAAATGCGAGGGAAAAGTGCTTTTTTGTTTCAGGAGTTGATCGGGCTAACCAGTTTTGTATAATTAACAGTTAATTGGACCCATGTTAAAACTATTTAAAGATTACAAACAAAAACCAGTAAAACTACAATAAGCGTACATATGTATTAACAGACATGGCTGGTCAAACTTCGTTTCTTATAATTCGCACGCCACTAATATATAAAAAGGAAATCTTGCATTATCAATAGTAGCATTAAAAACAAGTATGAGTGAAAGACTAGGGGAAGTTAGCAGGATATTTCATAAATGACGTCACAAAATATATATTGAAACATTATGTCCGTCTTTTAATCAGTCTCTCTATTTGGCATACTTTGCACGTCACAGTTTTTAATTTATTTCCTTCGAATAACTTTTACACGACCACAAATGCAAATAAAAATTGCAATAAAGTTTCTTAAATTGACAGAACTAACCTGTTTTTATAAACAAGTGTTGAATGAGAACACGTCAACACGCATCAAAAGGGTACAACCAAATACACAGCTATACAAATACAAGCAAATACAGTGTTATATAATAATACTATTGTGCACTTTTTCTGATACTTCCAGGCACATTTTTATTCAAATTGTAGAATTTTGTGTTGGCTGTCATTTACTAAAGTCAAACACTGGCCATTAATTACTTAAGTTTGTCATCACTTCCCCGCCTGGCCATCACTTATCAAAGAACAGCCTACCTAGGTACCCTAATACAAGAGTGTGTCGTTATGGGTAGCATGGTAGTAGTAGTATCACACAGCAACGCCACGCCGCTAAAAGCTGGTGCATGAGTTTTAGGCCATTTTTTCCAGTGGACATTTTTTGAACATTGTGGAGGTTGGGTCTAACTAATTTCAACAATGCCACTCAATATTGTTAACTAACCTTAATCCTTTCCCCCCCCCCCCCTCTGCTAGCAACCCATAGGGTTGCCTAACTGCTAGTCTATATACTTAAAACGTGCAGTACAGGCCAGCATAGGCCATTTATTAACCATTACAATTCTTGTACACCAAACTCCTCCTACAGTTTTCAACTAATTACACTTTATATGGTACCATTCGACGCGCCTTGACGTTTTGTCGTCATTCTTTCGACAATATTTTGAAAAATATTGCGTTTTGCACTTTTTATAACTGATTTACACTTTTTGACTCTGCGCCAATCACGGCACTAGAATTCAAAATTTCAAAAATACAGTGATCCTGATTGGCAAACAGCCCGATAAAAATATTTATTTCTATTTTCAAATTCGTGTGAACATCGAAAATTTTAAAAACTGATTCAAAAAGTTTCGAAAGATAAAAAAAGTTTAGCTCAGCGTCAGCCAAAAGATTATTCAATTTAAATCTTACTGCAAGTTTTATTAAATTTTAAAGACTCTAAACAGTAACTATGAGGACTTCAAGTCATCTACTAATCTACTAATTAAAAACTACACTATAGAAGGGATAGGCGTCACAAATTTCCCACTGCCAATCACTGTATATTTTGAACATAGAAGAAGGGTATAGTAATATCAGCTGTGTTTGGATTAGATGGACGTTACAAGCATAGTCCCGGTAAAGCATGTAAGAAAAACTTAACCCAGCCAAGACTGAGGTAAAGCTTTACCACCAATAAAATCTTGACCTAGGCAAATTTGCTCTCAAAATTTAACCCAAGCAAGCATTTAGCAAAAACGGAAACGTGGAAATGGTTATGGCTCTAATGTAATCCGCACAAGTCTGTGTCTAAAGCTGAAACCAAATATAACAGTAAGGGGGTTTTAGGTCGACGGTTATGGTATTCAGCAGTAGATCCATCGTGTAACAGGTTACGCTAAAGCCAACTTTTTATGTGTAACAGGTGTATACAGAAATAGAGAGCAATGCTCACAGCAAGCATAATCACGGACAAGCATATGTGGGAAAATCTTACCCAGCCAAGAACTGTGGTAAAATTTTAACCCGACCAATGCTGTGATAGAATTGTAACCCAGCCAATACTGTAGTAAAATTTGAACCCAGCCAATTCTGTAGTAAAATTTTACCCCAACAAATTCTGTAATCAAATTTTAACCCAGCTAACACTGTAGTAAAATTTTAACCCACACAATACTGTAGTGAAATTTCAACCCAGCCAATAAAGTGTTACAATTTTGACCCAGACAATACTGTCGTAAAATTTTATCCAACACAACACTGTGGTAAAATTTTAACCCAAACAATACTGTGTTAAAATTTTAACCCAACCATCTATATACATAAAACGTGCAGTAAAGGCCAGCATAGGCCATTTATCCAACATTAAAATTACTACATTACATTATGAGTAGTAAGGACTGCAGACTGTAGCGAAATTTACAGCTTCAGACCTGGCTTCAATCCTCTGCCACTGCTTATTGTTTTCGGCTCGGTGTTGCACAGTAAACGTTACTGGATGGTTGATTTAACCCAATCTCCTTCGGTGCTCCTTAGTGACCACTACTTTTTGTAGGGGCCTAGGGAATGCAACTCCTTTACTGTGGAGGAGGGGACGGGAATAGGTAAAAGGGTACAAAGACCGAGACGATCTAACGCGGTAGTCTCCTATTTCCTCACCCACAGTGACTGGTAGAGTCTGGTTGTATGAACTTCGGTTAAATCGACCCAATGAATAAATTATTATTATATATATATATTTACCTGTAGTTCTAATTTTCCGGCGAATCTGCAGTTATTCTAATACGAATGTACTTTCTATACTTAAAAAAAACTGTAGTGGTATTACATGAGTAGGCCAAGTCTGGGATCTAAAAGGCAGGAGCTGCAGTGTTAGTCTAATGTATTGTCTTAATCTCCCAGTCAACTACACAAGTACTACACGTCTTTAACGCACAACCGAAACTTTTGGGCTTCATGCCGCTTAATATTGTTATTATTCCATTGTCTAACCCCCTCCCCCACCTGCTCGCAACCCGTAGGGTTGCCTAACTGCTAGTCTATATACTTAAAACGTGCAGTACAGGCCAGCATAGGCCATTTATTAACCATTACAATTCTTGCACACCAAACTCCTCCTACAGTTTTCAATTAATTACACTTTTTATGGTACCATTCGACGCGCCTTGACGTTTTGTCGTCATTCTTTTGACAATATTTTGAAAAATATTGCGTTTTGCACTTTTTATGGCCGATTTACATTTTTTGACTCTGCGCCAATCACGGCACTAGAATTCAAAATTTCAAAAATACAGTGATCCTGATTGGCACACAGCCCGATAAAAATATTTATTTCTATTTTCAAATTCGTGTGAACATCGAAAATTTTAAAAACTGATTCAAAAAGTTTGGAAAAATAAAAAAAGTTCAGCTCAGCCAAAAGATTATTCAATTTAAATCCTACTACAAGTTTTATTAAATTTTAAAGCCTCTAAACAGTAACTATGAGGACTTTAAGTCATCTACTAATCTAATAATTAAAAACTACACTATAGGAAGGGATAGGCGTCACACAATTCTCACTGCCAATCACTGTATATTTTGTAGATAGAGGAAGGGTATAGTAATATCAGCTGTGTTTGGATTAGATGGACGTTGCATGTAAGAAAAACTCAACCCAGCCAAGACTGAGGTAAAGCTTTACCACCAATAAAATCTTGACCTAGGCTAACCTGCTCTCAAAATTTAACCCAAGCAAGCATTCAGCAAAAACGGAAACGTGGAAATGGTTGTGGCTCTAATGTTATCCGCACAAGCCTGTGTCCAAAGCTTAAACCAAATATAACAGTAAGGGGGTTTTAGGTCGACGGTTATGGTATTCAGCAGTAGATCCATCGTGTAACTGGTTACGCTAAAACTAACCTTTTATGTGTTACAGGTGTATACGGAAATAGAGAGCAATGGTCACAGCAAGCATAATCACGGACAAGCATATGTGGGAAAATCTTACCTAGCCAAGAACTGTGGTAAAATTTTAACCCAACCAATGCTGTGATAGAATTTTAACTCAGCCAATACTGTAGTAAAATTTGAACCCAGCCAATTCTGTAGTAAAATTTCACCCCAGCAAATTCTGTAATCAAATTTTAACTCAGCTAACGCTGTAGTAAAATTTTAACCCACACAATACTGTAGTGAAATTTCAGCCCAGCCAATAAAGTGTTACAATTTTGACCCAGACAATACTATCGTAAAATTTTATCCAAGACAAAACTGTGGTAAAATTTTATCCAAGACAAAACTGTGGTAAAATTTTAACCCAAACAATACTGTGGTAAAATTTTAACCCAACCATCTATGTACATAAAACGTGCAGTAAAGGCCAGCATAGGCCATTTATCCAACATTGCAATTACTACATTACATTATGAGTAGTTAGGACTGCAGACTGTAGCGAAATTTACAGTCTCAGACCTGGCTTCGATCCTCTGCCACTGCTTATCGTTTTCGGCTCGGTGATGTACGGTAAACGTTACTGGATGGTTGATTTAACCCAATCTCCTCCGGTGCTCCTTAGTGACCACTACTTTTTGTAGGGGCCTAGGGAATGCAACTTCTTTACTGTGGAGGAGGGGACGGGAATAGGTAAAAGGCTACAAAGACCGAGACGATCTAACGTGGTAGCCTCCTTTTGCCTCACCCATAGTGACTGGTTGAGTCTGGTTGTATGAACTTCGGTTGAATCGACCCAATAAATAAATTATTTTTATATATATATTTACCTGTAGTTCTAATTTTCCGGTGAATCTGCAGTTATTCTAATACGAATGTACTTTCTTTACTTTAAAAAAAACTGTAGTGGTATTACATGAGTAGGCCAAGTCTGGGATCTAAAAGGTAGGAGCTGCAGTGTTAGTCTAATGTGTTGTCTTAATCTCCCAGTCAACTATACAAGTACTCTAAGCTGCACGTCTAAAACGCACAAGCGCCACTTGTATGCTTCATGACGCTTAATGTTGTTATTAGTCCATTGTCTAACCCCCTCCCCCACCTGCTCGCAACCCGTAGGGTTGCCTAACTGCTAGTCTCTTAATTAAGACGTGCAGTACAGGCCAGCATAGGATAGTGGTAAGTTTACCGGGGACCGTTCGGACGCAACTCCTCCCTCAGTTTTCAACTATTTACAGTTTTTATGGTACCATTCGACGCGTCTTGACGTTTTGTCGTCATTCTTTTGACAATATTTTGGAAAATGTTGCGTTTTGCACATTTTATGGCTGATTTACACTTTTTAAATCTGCGTTAATAACAGCACAGGATTTCAAAATTTCAAAAATTAAGTGATCCTGATTGGGACAGAGCATGATAAAAAATATTTATTTGTATTTTCAAATTCGTTTGAATATGAAAAATATTAAAAACTGATTCAAAAAGTTTTAGAAGAAAAAAAGTTCAGCTCAGCCAAAATATTATTCTTTTTAAATCTTACTACAAGTTTTAATAAATCGTAAAGAATCTAAATAGTAACTATGAGGACTTTAATTCATCTACAAATTAAAAACTCCACTATGCAAAGGGTTAGGCGTCACTCAATTCCAACTACGAATCACTGTATATTTTGTGCATACAAGGAGTGTACAGTAATGTTAGCTGTGATTTAGATTAGATGGACATTACAAGCATAGTCCCGGTCAAGCATTTAAGAAAAACGTAATCCAGCCAAGACTAAGGTAACGCTTTACCACTAATAAAATCTTGACTCAGGCAAGCCTGTGATCAAAACTAAACCCAGGCAAGTCTAATTAAAAAAAAAGCAACAAAAAAAAGCAAGCAGAAAAAACGGAAACATGGGAATGGTTGTGGCCATAATGTAATCCGCGCAAGCCTGTGTCCAAAGCTTAAACCAAATATAACAGTAAGGGGTTTTTAAGTCGAGGGTTATAATATTCAGCTGTAGATACATAGTGTAAATGGTTACGCTAAATACCCAACCTTTTATGTGAAGCAGGTGTATACTAAAATAGAGAGCAATGATCACGGCAAGCATAATCAAGAACAGGCATATGTGGGAAAACCTTACTCCAGCCAAGATCTGTGGTAAAATTTTAACCCAACCAATGCTGTAGTAGAATTTTAACCTAGCCAATACTGTAGTAAATTTTTAACAGCAAATCTTGTGAAATATTTTAACCCAGCAAAATCTGTACTAAAATTCTAACCCAGCCAAACCTGTGGTAAAAATTTTAAATCACCCAAAACTGTAGTAAAAAATTAACCCACACAATACTGTGGTAAAATTTAAACCCAGCCAATAAATTGGTAAACTTTAACTCAGACAGTACTGTCGTAGAATTTTATCCCAGACAATACTGTGATAAAATTTTGACCCACACAATACTGTGGCAAAATTTTAACCCAGACAATACGGTGGTAAAATTTTAACCCAGCCAATACTGTGGTAAAATTTTAACCCACCTAACACTATAGTAAAATCTTGACCCGGGCAAGCCTGTGACCAACCAATGCTGTAGTAGAATTTCTATCCACCACAGTATTACTGTGGTAAAATTTTAACAGCCAATTCTGTGGACAATTTTAACCCAGCCAAATCTGTGGTAAAATTCTAACCCAGTCACTACTGTGGTAAAATCTTAACCCACTTAATACTGTAGTTAAATTTCAACCCACACAATACTGTGGTAAATTTTCAACCCAGCCAATAAATTCGTAAAATTTGGACCCGGAAAATACTGACGTAAAAATTTAACCCCGACAATACTACAGTAAAATTTTAACCCAGACAATACTGTGGTAAAATATTAACCTAGACCATACGGTGGTAAAATTTTAACCCAAACAATACTGTAGTAAAATGATAGCCCAGACAATACGGTGGTAAAATTTTAACCCAAATAATACTGTGGTAAAATGATAACCCAGACAATACGGTGGTAAAATTTTAACCCAGCTAATACTATAGTAAAATCTTGACTTGGGCAAGCCTGTGACCAATAGTAAACACTGTTATCTGTTGTCAAAATTTAACCCAAGCAAGCACTCCGCCAAAGCTTAATTTGATTACATCACAATCAATGCAAAATTTTGTTTAGTGTAACAACGTAAAGTGAATATTACATACTACAATTTTTAATGGCAACCCATCCGGTTGCTAACTGCTAGTGTGTAGTATTATCATTATAAAATCGGGCCTAAAATTAAGTATTAATGAGAATACAAACCCAGGAAAATGAATAGGTAAAAAATGTGCTTGTCAATGAATAGCTGGGTTAAATCAACCATGGCATCTAGCAAGTATAACATTTTTATTTGTTTGCATGGAATCGCTGTCCTTACCAACTGCCATATTCAGTTATCCAAATGGTAGTATTTTTTTCTATTAATTTCCCCATCCCCATTCCATCATTCCATAATTCCATCGATTGACTGCATTCCATTTTTAGATGCTGAGCTTAAGCTGCATCTAATGAAATGGTCATGTCCGTCTGTCTGTCCGTCCGTCCGTCTGTTGGCCGTACACTACAGGTCACAGTTTTCAAGCTATGAACTTCAAACTAATTTTAACCGATCACAAATGCGAGCCGGCAGGTCTGTATTGTTTTTTTAATTTGATCGGACTGGCCATTTCTTCACAATTAACAGTTAACTGGACCCATGTCAAAATTCAGAAAACTGAGGTTCAAAAAAAAGGGATGCACGTGTGTAAACAAATAGAGAATGCATGTACATACCACGTAATTTTAAAGCACTGCGCGGCGAATACAAGTATATCTTATAGTACAGACCCAGCCAATCTCAGCTACAGTATTCAATGGCAAAGCAAATGGCATGTAGTGTGATTGTCTGATACAGGGGTGACGCGCAAATGACGTCAGGCGAAAATTTCTTTTAAACACCCCCACCCAGCTGCTGTCGCATTCACATTAGGTAAGCAGGTTAGGGGTGACGCGAAAATGACGTCACGTGAAAATTTCTTTTAGACACCACCACGCAGCTGCTATCGCATTCACATTAGGTAAGCAGGCTAGGGGTGTTTCAATTTTTTCAATTATGAAATAGGACGAAAAAAGCAGGGAGAAATGATACAACTACAATCAACATTCTGCAGATAATACCGGCTGTATTAATTGTTTTTTTGTTTTTCTTTTCTTGAGTAATAGTTTCTCGAAACGAAAGGAAGATAGGATTGCGAGCAATTGCTAAAAAATATGATTTTAGTTAGCGCCAGCACTAAATGTACTTATTTAAATAATAATTAGTGATGAATTTTATTAAACATTGACTGCTATCGCATTCACATTAGGTAAGCAGGCTAGGGGTGCCGCGCAAATGACGTCACGTGAAAATTTATGTTAGACAGCCCCACCCAGCTGCTATTGTATGTATGTATTTATGTATGTTAGAAGTATCGTACTTGCAGGCCTAAGCCTATGTACACTTCGAAACAATTTACTTTACCACTTAACTCTTCAGGGGAACACTATACAGACAAGTCTGAGTGTACCCTTTGAGTTTTTGCGGTGTAAATTATACTTAACTTTACTTGGGAAGTTATACCTATTGATTACAGACTATCTTATATGTCGCGCTGTGTGAGACCCCTGGTTTTGCTCCTGGTTAAGGAGACATTTTACTGATTATTTACCGAGGCCATGGTGCTCGGAGTATCCTCAATCTCTATGGTGTGTCACGTCATAGCCAAAGCGGACTCCATGTCACCTCTACACCTGCCTAGTGTAGAGGTGACATGGAGTCCCAGCTGCTATTGCATTCACATTGACGTCAGGCCAAAATTTCTTTTAGACACAGCCCTACCCAGCTGCCATCGCATTCGCATTAGGTAAGCAGGCTAGGGGTGACGCGCAAATGACGTCACATGAAAATTTCTTTTAGACAGCCCCAGCCAGCTGCTATCGCATTCACATTAGGTAGGCAAGCTAGGGGTGACGCGCAAATGACGTCACGTGAAAATTTATTTTAGACAGCCCCACTCAGCTGCTATCGCATTCACATAAGGTAAGCAGGTTAGGGGTGACGCGCAACTGACGTCAGGTGAAAATTTCTTTTAGACACCCCCATCCAGATGTAATCGCATTCTTATTAGGTAAGCAGGTTAAGGGTGACTCGCAAATGATGTCACGTGAAAATTTCCTCTTATGTAATATAGATGTTCAGAGATCGTCCATAATAACGTCCTTCAAATACCATAGTTTCTATAGTATCCCAAGTCCCAACTTTGAATTTGTTTCCATCCGATTTTAACTACATGTCACGTACTTACCTATATGCGTAACAGATATTCAGGGATTGTCCATAATGACGTTATTTGTAAATGGTGCAATTTATAAAAAAATTTCAGCTATATTAAAGTACATGCTACGAACATTATTATAGTCTTATTGATTGTAGGGGAGCTTCCATAAATCTTACATCATCTTTTAGCGTAACATAAATTGTCTTTCGCCTTTGTTGAAGCTCAGCATCTACTTCGGGCCAACCCACGGTCGACAAATCCGGCGCTTCGCGCCGGATTTTTCTTTTTGTATTTTGTATTCCACAATTTCAAAATTTCGTTTTCAATTAATAAAATGTTTAAACCATTGAAGAAACGTACACATCGATTATTCAGTACCACGTGAAGCGCGGGATTAGTTTATGGTTTGAATTTGATATTTTAGTTTTTATTTTGTTTTATTAGTGAAGTGAAGTGTGATGTGAACTGTGAACGTGTTGGAATTTGGAACTGCAAGTCTGCAAGTGTATACTTTATACTTTACTTTATACCTAATTTTTTATGTAGGTATTTCTTGTCAGAGTTAATTTGAAATATAAGATATTTAAAAAAATAAAGTCTGCCGAGTTGAGTTTGAGATGAATTCCGTTGCTTATTTTATCATTTATCGGTGGCACATTTTAGCTTGAAATTTATTTTTGTGGACGAATTTATTCAATTAAAAAGTTTACAGAACGGATGACGGATAATCTTTTTAAAAAACTGTCTGTTATATAGGGCCGGGCTAGGGCAAAATAATTTAGAATCTAAAGATAAATCTAGATTACTGTTGTAATTTGTGTACAAAGAACAATTGTTCTTTTCGTTTGTGATAGTGCTATCACAACCACAACCACAAACTAGTAAATTTGTTTGTGCACAATCACAATGTAGAACAAACACCCAGGACGACAAACAAGAACAAACCTGTTTTTGCCAGCCGTCGGCACAGAACGTTTTGTGGACAAACACAATCTATCACAATAACAATCCAAGCTGAGAAAATACATTGTGAACAACGTACATTGTGATTGTTTTGTTATTTCAGAAATAACAATCTTCGAAGTTGTTTGTTCACAAATTACAACAGTAATCTAGATAAATCTTGTAGATTTCGTAAGTGGTATACTACTTAGCGTGTAGGTTTCAATTTTTTCAATTATGAAATAGGACGAAAAAGGCAGGGAGAAATGATACAACTACAATCAACATTCTGCAGATAATACCGGCTGTATTAATTGTTTTTTTGTTTTTCTTTTCTTGAGTAATAGTTTCTCGAAACGAAAGGAAGATAGGATTGCGAGCTACTGTTGTGTTTTGTTCACAATTGTTTGTGAATTGTTGTGATTCTCACATCACAAAACAATCACAATTTGTATTGTTCACAAACTGTATTAAAATGCTAAGATTGTGATTGTGAAAAATTGTGATTGTTAACAAAACGATAGAAAAACCGAATTTGTTGACAATGAGGTGGGGGTGGTGGGGGGAAGTTTTCTAGTTTTATTTTGGATCTCCCACAAATGACGTCCCGCAAATTATCATTCTTTTGTTGGGATCGTCCACAAATGACGTCCCGCAAATTATCATTCTTTTGTTGGGATCGTCCACAAATGACGTCCCGCAAATTATCGTTCTTTTATTGGGATCATCCATAAATGACGTCCCGAAAATTATCATTCTTTTATTAGGATCGTCCATAAATGACGTCCCGTAGACATTTTTTTATTAGGTTCGTCCATAAATGACGTCCCGAAAATGATCATTGTTTTATTGGAATCGTCTATTAATGACGTCCTTCAAATTAGCATTCTTTTGTTAGGATGGTCCTTAAATTACCTCACTTGAATTATCACATTTTTAGGACCCACTTACCCCCACGGCATTTTTAGAACGTTTTGAAAACGCTAATTTTTACATGAAGTTACCTGCCTGTGTAGACACACTGGCCCTTCCGTTTACATATTTTATTCATGATCTCAACTGTTCAGATCACAAAAGTTAGTTTTCCGTTTTTTTTGTGTTCTTCTAAAATTAGTCGTACTCTCTACGCTCTGTACATTTTACTACGAACTACTATTAGTAAGATTAAAAAAATAACTGACTAAACTACAAAGTACACCATGAAAATAGTATCGTCAGTGAAGAGGTATGTTTGCCAATGTCCATTCGTTTCTTAGACGCGCTTTTGCCGAAGTTCATCAAAATGCATAAATGAATTAAATTATTGGTACATGCTTACAATGTTATAACTAGAGTGGAAAATGTATTACCTGCACCAGTAAAGTGCAAAATGCAATACCTACACCTTTGAAGTGAAGAAGTTGACACCTAACGCATTTAATTGTAAAACAAATAACGAACTAAACTGAGGAAGTTAAGTTAGAGTAACACTTTCATATTTTTATCATTTACTGATACAACATTTTGGTGTTCAAAAAAGTATATAAACCTGATTCTAAGTTATACTTTCCAATATGTACACAATATGATGAGTGCATTTTATCACATTAAACACTTACACATGATCGTATTTTTTGTGCAATATATATTGAATTGCACAAAAATATGATTCAGATATGATAGATGTCAACAATTGCTGGTTTGCTGAAACAAAAAACAGAAATGGCACTTAATGAAAACAAAATGAGCTAAAGTTTGATTCCGTCAGATGTATAGAAACTGTAATGTTGTAGGTACTGCATTCTTAACTTTGCTGGAGAAAATATCACACTTAAAACTCTAATAATAACACTGTACACACACCAATAACTAAATTCACTTGTGCATTCTGCACTGGAGTTGTGTTCACTGAGAAAATTTTTTTAGTTGTACACTTTGAGTAAACATACGTACTTTTAATTAGTGTATGTATAACAAAGAGAGAGAAAGTAAATATTTATTTACAACTGGCGCTACAATTGCGCTTGCCACAAGGTCACAGTAAGAACAAAATACAATTTTAGGAAAAAGTAAATGGTTTTAAAAGAACACAAAACTTTTTCTTGTCGTTTTTTATACGAAGTGAAACGTATAAAAAACGACAAGAAAATTAGTAACTTTGAACACTAAAGACGTTTCTAGCAGGGTCAGTGTGTCTAGGTGGGTATTAATAAAAAGCAATTTAATAATTATAATAATGTATTCATTTTTTCAATTTACCAGCAGCACATAAAACATAAAATGCAATATAAAAATTATCGTTTACAAAATGTGCAGAGGGGTATGTGGGTCCTAAAATAGTGATAATTTGGGGGACGTCTTTAATAGACGATCTCAACAAAAGAATGATAATCTGCGGGACGTCATTTATGGATGATCCCAATACAATATTGATAATTTGTGGAACGTCTTTTATGGACGATCCCAATAATTGAATAATAATTTGTAGGACGTAATTTATGGGCGATCCCAATAAAAAATGATAATTTTCGGGACGTCATTCATGGGCGATCCCAATAAAAGAATGATAATTTTCGGGACGTCATTTAAGGGCGATCCCAATAAAAGAATGATAATTTTCAGGACGTCATTTACGGACGATCCCAATAAAAAAATGATAATTTTCGGGACGTCATTTACGGACGATCCCAATAAAAAATGATAATTTTCGGGACGTCATTTACGGACGATCCCAATAAAAGAATGATAATTTTTGGGACGTCATTTACGGACGATCCCAATAAAAGAATAATAATTTTTGGGACGTCATTTACGGACGATCCCAATAAAAGAATAATAATTTTTGGGACGTCATTTACGGACGATCCCAATAAAAGAATAATAATTTTTGGGACGTCATTTACGGACGATCCCAATAAAAGAATAATAATTTTTGGGACGTCATTTACGGACGATCCCAATAAATGAATGATAATTTTTGGGACGTCATTTACGAACGATCCTAAAATCATTTAGTGCTCGTTTGTTGTTGCTTCGTTGTGATGATTTTGTGATTGTGCACAATCCCATTTTAGTAGTTTGTGATTGTGATTGTGATATCACAATCACAAGCGAAAAAACAATGGTGATTTGTGAACAAAACACAACAGTATTGCGAGCAATTGCTAAAAAATATGATTTTAGTTAGCGCCAGCACTAAATGTACTTATTTAAATAATAATTAGTGATGAATTTTATTAAACATTGACAAGCGGGTTTAACAAGATTTTTATTTTAAATCCTTTAGAATTCTTCCCGGGAAACATTTATTATTATTGTTACTCATGCCACATATACATGACTCAACTGTGACTCAAACATCAAAATATTAAACAGTAAATAATATGAAGGGGAATTATTTTCTTCGAACATTATTTCGGCACAATCACAATAATAATAATAATAAATGTTTCCCGGGGAGAATCCAGAGGATTTGAGACTATGTCTCTTGAGACCCGGTTGTCACTGTTCACACACTTAAAAGCTTGAGTTCAAACGGAGTTTTTGTCAAAACTCCAACCTTTCCACTTGTCCAGTTTATTTTTGAAAGAATTCACTCCACATAGTTCTGATTTAGCATTTTTCACATCACTTGGAAGACTGTTCCATTCTGTAACAACGCGTTGGGTGAAGAAATGAAGTCTTGTGTTGGTTTTTACTGGCTTCTTTTTTAAAAATGGAGCATGTCGACACTCCAAGTCAATATCAAATAAAGTTGAGGCTTCAATGTCATACTTGTTATTGATAATTTTATAGGTTTCGATGAGGTCACCGCGTCTTCTCCGGTCTTCAAGGGAAATAAGTCGGAGTTTCTTTAGTCTCTCATCATAAGGCAGATTTTTAAGCGACGGCAGAAGACGAGTGGCCATCCGATGAACTTTTTCAATCTCGTCACTGTCACCTTTTAAAATTGGGTACCAGATACTATTGCAGTATTCGAGTAGTGGGCGAATAAAAGTTACAATAAGCGTACGAAGTCCGTACTTGTCAAGATATTTAAATGTTCGTTTAATTTGAAGGCACATGGCTCTGGCTTTCTTTATAGCTTGTTGGCAGTGCTGGGATGACTTAAGCTCATTGTCAATGTAGACCCCTAGATCAAGACAATGTAGCCCAATAATGTATCCGATCGGATCCGCTCAGTTAGAAAAAAACTAGAAGTTTTTGTATACACTCCCAGTGTAAGCAGTTAAAGGGCATGGAGTCTAGTTCTGAAGATAATCAGGGCTAATTTAATTGTGGTTGGGGGAGGTCATGCTGGAACAGAAGCAGCGATGGCGGCTGCTAGAATGGGTCCTTGTCACTCATGAATTTTCCACGATAGGTGTTGGAGATTTATTGTGTTTAATGCTATGGTTTTAACAGGGAAATATGAGACAAATGATTAAATATTATTATTTTAATATTTTATAAAATAATTATAAAATCTGTGAATATTAGTGAAAATAATAGCTAACATTATCTAAAAATAATGATGATTACAGTGATTACCGATTAGTACTGATTTGACTGCCATTTCAGACTGACGTACTGAAATGTGCAGAGACCGATTGATCCAGAAATACGAATATTTACAAAGATCTGATCAAACCTGATTACTAATATTAATTAATAAATTAAATAAATACTACATAAACGTGCACTCTAAGATTGTGATTTATTTGGCTTTTGCCATTGATTTGAACTGAATAAGAAAACTGTCTAATTTGAGACGCTAGTCAATTTCTCGAGTATTATTACTCCCACAGTTTAATGCATTGGGTTGGTTAGATTCTTGTCAGGTTAAATTTTAGAATTAGTATTCAGTTTGAGTTCGGGCATGGCCATTTTCAGTGTTAAATAAAATTCCGCATCTGCATCACTTGAATATGCCAGAATTATATTCCTGGGTCGTGAACCCATCTCCACATTGGCCAGGCACAACTAGAACAATTAACGATCGCATTTTCACCAGTCATCAATAGGCTCAGATTTTTTATTCTGTTAGGCTCCTCCCAAGTAGCATCCACGATCAGTTTCAGGTCAAAGGTCATCAGCTTATTTTGTACAGTCGTAATTTCTTGCGAAGATGTACTTCCAATCGTAGCAAAAGTTGTAAGAAGGAGATCATCAGTAATGTTAAAATCAACTTCACTATCAATTAAAATGTCAGTCCAGTAACTAAATGTTTCCATCGGCTTTTTAAGGACCTCAGCACCATCGTGTAGTAAACTCTGTGACATCAACGACATCTTGTGGCAGTTTACAAGTCGATCATCTTCGTTAGTCAGATAATCTCCGCTTGACTTCAAATTAGAATCAACTGACGAGTTATTTTCAGTTAACAAAGTATTTTCCCGCTCTTTTGATTCTATTGCCATCTGGTGGTTATAATCGAGAATTACGTTTTCTTTTACTAGAATGTTAACGTAAGACAATGGTACATTTGCATCTTCTTGAAATTCATCATGAATAGATTGGATCTCCAAAATCTCGGTAGAAAGCGCCCTCTCTCCACCATGTACATCGTCAATGTGTATTGCATCAGTGTAAGCATCAATCGTTATCTTGTGAGCTTGAGAATTTAAGGGAGCGTCACACTTCAACGAGCAAGAACAGCTTTCTGACTTAAGCGCCATCTGGCGGAAAGCACCTTCTAAATCTTTTACTCTCTCATTGATTTTCTTGTCCAATGTAATTTTGAGCTGTTGTTCAATTTCATAGTTTTCATCACATCTCATTAATTCGGAAACAAGAAAGTACAGGCTATAGCTGGCAGGGGGATTTCCTAAAAACATCCTAGGGATGTTAACTGCGGATTTAAGTACATTCGGAGGATACCCCCCAAAGTTTGAGTGGACATCGTAAGGATGTCCTAAGGACCATCCTGTGTCCGAAAATAGGATGTGCGCTAAACATCCCCAAATGATATCCCCTGAAGAAACGCAGCGGGTATTCGGGATCAGTTCGGGACGGTTAGAGGATGCATATAGGACACGTTTAGGATTATTTCAGGATGTGATAGGGATGCAGTATGGACTTTTAATACTAATAGATCATGCATGGTAAAAAAAAGTTTTATGAAGGTATAACTAGAACAGTCATGGTATTTTAATATTTGTAGTAATTTATTTAACACTCAGACCAAATAAATAATTATTAAGTAGTTCACTCAACTATTGATACCAAAAGCAGACGACTTCGTAATTTTTAAAATGCACTTATTGATTGTTAAATTATGGTAGTAAAAACCTCGCTATTTGAATCCATAGTTAACAGTTTACTTCAGGCAAGGAAATTGAAAAAGATGGACGTAGAGATGGCTGAATTAACTGTGCGTTCATCGATAGTATAGACATCTGAGCCCCAGTAACCTGTAGTCCGGTATCGTTCAAGCTGAGATTCATTTTTTGGTTTCAGAAAATATAAAGTTGGAATAACTTTGCTGCCTCCGTTTCAATAACAAAAAAAAACAGTATAAATATTTTACAAAAATGGAAAGCAGTTATACACGATCGTTTCTTTTGGACTTATTTTAACGTATGCAAAAAATGTATTTACCCTTGTTGAACCAACTAACTAACAGTAATAGTGGTCCATTCTGCTGATAATCTACTTTGAGTCTTCCCAGTTAATTCCAGCCGTATCGAATTTTCCCAAGTTATCCAAAATCAACGCACTGTCTGTTTTTATGATTAAATTATTGCTAGCACTGACACTGACAAAGAAAGTTAAATATTTATGTAATTTACTAATTGCAAATGTCAAAAAAATAAATATGTTCGGGCTCGCACTTGTGCCATGATAATATTATTGCACCACACAGTAGTGTAAGCAAAACTAATTTCAGTTTTACTTTACAAAGATAAAGAAGAAAACTTCGTCCTAGTTCGTACAATTAAATAAGGCTAGTGAGCTGAGCAATAGGAATGAAATGAAATGATAGGAAGGTGCTGTGAGCTTGTAGAAATGCCACTTCGCTCTTTTCCATATATTTGTATATTATTATAAATAACATAAGGCAAACTCGGCGCCATCCAAACAAAGGCGATCCGAAAGGTAAAAGTAGAAATAGATAAACAGACAAACAGTGGCTGTCGTAAATCCTTCGCCCCGCAAGAGGACAAGGATGAACGACAATCCACACTTAACTTTTGGTCTTCGTCCCATAAGGAACTTCTTATTTTCTCTTCGTCCCATAAGGAACTTAAAAGGAAAGACTAAATCCTCTGGCTATTGAGCTGTCGATTTGTCTTGTGTAGCTTTTTTCTGTTTGAGTATTGAATATTATACTTAGGTAGCTTTTGAAACTACAAGTATTAAAGATAGGAAGCTACAGTGCACGGAGAAGATACAGAGGTTTATCACGTACGGAGTCGGAGGACAAAACCGGAGAATTCTCCAGTTTTCGAAGGAAGTTCCTGGATAATATCCCAGCCAGGAGATTTCTGGATAATTGCCAGCTCATAAACTCACGCAAGGTAATTTACGATAATATTGGTTCGATTGTGGAATGTTCCACGTAGCGCCCCAGATTATTTGTATCGTTAGGACTTACGTGTAAATCCGAGTGTTTATATTTCCTCCGCTGATTTATTTGACATTTGTCAATTCCAATTCGTGTTTTATGTGATTAAAGACTTTATGCGGAATCAAAACCACCAACAACCGTATCTTTTGTGTTCACTTGTCATTTATTGATAGTTGTGTTTCTTTTGACCATCTCAATCATCCAACACATTGACATCACTTAATATTTGCCAGAGGAGTTGACTAATTCCTCTCACAAAAATTAGGTGCGGGGTAGGTGTCTCTGTACTTGGATTTAAATTATTAAGCGAAAATTTTGAGTCAAAAATCGAAATTTTGTGAAATTTCGAAAATTTTTGAAGTTTTGAGAAAAGCTTGGCAGGAAGATATCCAAACGTTTAGAAGCGATATCATGAGTGTTATGTGAACCGAAATTTTTACGGAAAAATTTATCCGAGTGTTAAATAGTGAAAATTGCGGAATTTAAAGGAAATAGTTATAAACGGATTTACAAATTTGAGGATAGGTTGCCTCATATTGCCATTGGATTTGTGCATCATTGGTAGGTCATTTTACTGTCATTCGATCGTGTAAAGGTTAAGGTGGATTACCATTCCACTCAATAATCATCGAAAACTCATAATTTTACCAAAAACAGTGTCCCGATTAATAGTAGGTAACAACCTTTCTTTTACTTCCGTTGGTGAAGAGTTGCGTGAAATCCGTCTTTCTCACTGTCTTACGAGTTTACACACCACCCAAATTCATATTTTTAGGAACAAGGGTTACCTATTTTTGATCGTGTCATAATTGTTTAACTGGAATCATTATCCAGTCATTATTCTTGTCCATTTTTACTACTCTGGACGCATCGAAATTGTGGATTCATGAAACCACTCAACCGGCTCATGGTGATAGAATTTATCAACGGTAGATTAGATTGGTATATTTTCATTGGCGGTATTGAGCTTGGCATCGGTTTGGATTTCTTATATATTTACTTGGCTGTAGGTATTGCCTGTATGTACATCCTCCAATAGATACATTTTTGGTTGAAGGAAAAGAAAAAGGGAGAGGAAGCGTCGTGTCCTCTACTTAAGTAGTAGGAAAAGAACCGTGGGGATTACAATAGAAGGGACAGGAGATTTCCATTAGACATTTTCTTTCTTTGAAATAGTGAGTACTTACTCAAGTGTTGAGTGGGTCGTTTTGACTAAGCTATTTTTGGAAGGGAAATCGATAAGCGCGAGAATTTCCATTCCTTTTGTTACTTTAAGTTAAGTAAAAGTAAAATTACAATATTTCAATTTGGATAAATATTCTGGTGTGAAGGTAAATCCAGAAACTCGAGTCACCAACTCATTTACTCGGTAAATCACTTGGTGTGGAGGTGATTTACATATTTTAATAGAGCTAGTCTGTTCACGGCCCAGTGGTTGACCGTGTGTGGACGTGGATATATTATGGGCCACTCAGCAAGTAAGTAGGAATGAAAGTGTAGCTGTGGACCGGAGCCACCTGTAAATATTGTGTATAGTAAATACCAAATATTAATTTAAAAGTTATTAGGGATAGTGCAGTGATTCACTCAATACGGCGGTGATTGACCCGTGGTGGGAGCAACGTCAGTCGTCCATTGTCTTGTCCAGTGTAAAAATTGTGTAGGATTATAACTAATCATATTCAGATTATGCTGGATGTCTTGCCAGCCAGAATCCTAGTTTTGGTTTAATGCCAAATCCTTGCTTCCTAGTGCAGTTCGGTATCCAATAGTACGTCACAAGTTGGAATTTTGAATTTCTGTCCCTTTTTGTATACGAGACCAATACACGTCATCGAATGGCCAAATTAGCATGGGTTCTGGGTTGCGTAAAGGCATAAGCGATAATATACGGCTAGTACCCATCCGACCATTGAGCTGCATTCTGGCGCCAGCGACTGAAATTACACTCACACAGGATATTCGAGAACTTTCGGGTTCCAGGGCCTGCTCTTTCTCATAACACGGTGTAATATATGTACCTAGCAGATTTTAAGTTAGTGTCACCATATACGTGTTAATCAGTTCACAAAGTAATGTGAACAGTGTTGAGATTGGGATTATACCAAGTGCAGTCAGTCCGTTGAAGAGCCTTAAACATTCATTTGCGTAAGTTGAATAATAATAAGTGGATTATTCACCACGAGATCGCCGTCGGCCAGGAAATCCAACCTACCCATCATATTAAGGCCGTTGAATAATTTGTATTGTGTACCTTTTTGAGAACCTCCCTTTCAAGGTACTGGAAGGCATGGAGGGTATAAACTTGAACAGGAAAATGGCCGCATATCTAATTGTCTCCCAGCTTCAAGACCCAAAACTATCGAAAATCATTCAATCATTGGACAAGGCGGAGGACGAGTGTGGACCTTCAGACCACGACAACAGGGAGAACTTCAGGTTTGGTGAAAATCACGTTTTACAACACAGGAGCCATCGCCCAAGCGATGACTCCTGGGTCACAGTTTTACCCGAGAGGGAAGCTCTCCAGATATGTCACGACATGCACGCGAAGGATCATTGTGGTCGTGAACAGATGTTAATTGCAGTAGTTGAGCGATTTTGGTTCACTCACACTTGGAGGATTATTGCCTCAGTCCACAAGAAGTGTGAAGTGTGCAACCCCGTCACTCATGTGCAGAGTCAATCACACAATACTGAACATCCCGAACCCCAAAACCATACCCGTGATACTGGCAACAAATATCCAGCAGGTCAATCGCGCATAGTGCAAAGTAGAGATGAACGTCCACGGGACTCTTACGGTCGGTTTACGACCAGACAACCTCCCCAATCCGGTCAAGAAGCACCAGAAGGTGATACATACGTCAACGGGCAAAGTACGATCCATAGGTCAGACCAAATGGTAGCTCTCCTAGATCAGGAGACGGACGACTACTTTTTAGATTTTCGGGACAGTACCGTGGTAGCGGAAAGTGATATAGCCGCACAAAAAGCCGGTGAAAATAATAGTTCACAGTTTGATGAAAACGGTAAGGGTGAGGTGTCATCGAATCACCTTGAGTCATGTGGAGAGTTTGCCTGGGAAGACCTGCCCTATAATGCCGAACGCCGCTCCAATAGGAAACGCAAAAGAACTGAATTTTTCACGGACGCTGAAAATGTCATGGTGAAACTCTCAAAGTTGGACGACAGTGTGGTAATTATTTAAATAAGTACATACCTTAATTTTTACATGTAATTAACTATGTATTTATATTTTTGACGCAGGCATCAGTATGTCCAAATTTTAAATTTTACAATTCCCAAACTTATTTTAATTTTTACAGTCAAATTAAGTAGACGAAATTTAGAGGAGGAAAGAGTAGCCTCCGGCGCATTCAGAAATTTGCATGTGAATAATTGTGCGCATAATATTTATTTTAATTTTATTTCGCGAAGTTCGCCTGGATGATTATGGCGAGGCCAAACCAGGAGGTAATTTCTTCCATAAGTCAATGTGGAAATGGTGAAAATGTATTTATTAACCAAATAGTGAGTGTGAGGAGAATACACGGAGGCAGGTTCCGCGGAAGTGACGTTCTCGACTTGATCGAGCGAGCACTGAGGAGTAAAAGTTATGCCATGGCAATGACATACCTGTCGAGGTTATTTTGCATCATACCAAAATTTGTAAATGTATTATATTTTTTTGTTTAACCTCTATTTAGGAAATGTTTATGGCGGTAGGTTCCGCGGAAGTGACGTTCTCGACTTGATCGAGCGAGCACTGAGGAATAAAAGTCACGCGATAGCGATGACAAACCTACCAAAGTTTCATTCACTTTTGTACATTCCTATATTTTCTTGTAGCAAGGCGGGTTCGTTAACCGCAAAATTTTTCAGTGAGTTGACCGTGGGTGAGCTTACTCGTAGTTTGGTGGAATGGAAATATGGGACTGCAGTCAGTCTCGGAGATATCGCATCCCGTGAAACGAGGCAGCGAGGAAATATCTCCGAAATACCGGAAATAAATTCGCCAATAAAGAAAAAGTGTGGTGATCCTTTAACCGACGTGAACGAAGGGACTGAAACCAGTCTCGGAGATATCCCATTGCGTTAGTACCTATGGCGAAGAAATATCTCCGAAATACCGGAATTCACTCAGTAAAGGGATCAAAATTATCCACAGGTAATGAGGTGATTTGTCGGTATATTTATCCGACCATGAACAAAATTTGGGGAATTTTGTTCCCAGATACTCTTGTGTACAGAACATACTTTGGAATTATTTTCACATCCAAAAAATGTAGAGGCCATAAACCTACCAAAAATAATGCATAAATCCATGGACCAAACGGCAAAAATCCATAAAAATAGTTTAAAACAAAACAAAATAAAATTACACATTTTTTATCTCATTTAATTTTAGGTAGGGATTAATTTTAGTTAGGTTAAGTACGGGTAAGAAGTCGCGAAGATCCCGATGGCATATGGCATAAAGGCAAATATGTAACCATGGAGGGAGTGTGTTTTTTGTCATTTGTTTTCAGGGAAGGTTAAATGGCACGGAGCCACCACTACCCGGAGCACCACCAACTTATTAAACAGACACACCGTATCGTCGATTCTATGGATGGACAGAGTTTTAAGCCACCCAACGAGCCACCGGAGGAGACGGATACGGAGGAGGAGGAGGAGGAAAAAGAGGAGGAAGACGATGGCGCGTCGCCAGATAAGGACGTGGAAAGAAAGAGAGATGACGATCCAGATGACCCACCTCCCCCTTCTACTTCCGCCACCGAGACAGAAACTCCTTCGGATGCGGATGACACTGCCGGAGCAGAGTCAACTTTACCGGACAACCTGGGAGATGACGAGAGTCAAGGCCAGGACAGGGATTCCACAACCAATACTGAGACTACGGAGGATTCAACCTCAGTGGACCCCACATTTCTGTTATGGATTTCAAATCAAACTCAGGAGACAATCGTCAGGCCCATTCATGACCCACCTTCGACCCCAGAGAACACTCCTCCAAGACAGAATAGTTTTCGTCGGAGATCACCATTCTTTTGGTGTAAACCGAACCGTCGCACCGATTGACGCCAGGCCATAATGTTGTTAATGTTGTATACTTTTACGTTTTTGGTGGATTTATTTTTCTACACTCTGTTTTTCGTTGTAATGTACAACCATTTTGATCAGTATGGTTGGACATTTTTTATTTATCCAAGTATTTTTGTACTGTTTATATTATTTTTACCCATCACACACAGGATAAATATCCTGGTGTGGAGGTGACCACATATTCACGTATTAATTTATTTATTATTATTAAACTTACCTTTTGACATGTACTTCGTACTCGTAGTTTTAACTTTTAATTCTTTTTCGCGTGTTTAATTATTAATGGTTTCGCTAATCTCTATATCAGCGTTGGCCTCCAGATCTCACTCAGATCCGGACTCGTTCCAGCGAATTAACACAAATTCGAGACACTGGACTTATTACGAGCCAGTGAGAGCCGTAGATCGAAGGGTCAATGCTGAGGTAGGGAGTGTTGGGAGGCAAGAATCCAACTGTACAGAACTTATGAATTTATTTTGTCACACACACAGGCTAAAAGACCTGGTGTGGAGGTGATACATTATTATTATTACTTAGCATTAAGATATGTAATGAATGTATGAACGTTGATGTCTGGAATACCTCCAAAAATATGTCACCCATTATGGTGAAAATTTTTCAATATGTATCTATGAAATGTCATAGAAATTCCTCCTACGAAGGAGGATACGAATGAAATGTGTGGAATCTTGTGCCACGTCACAAGACAGAATACTTTGTAAATAGTTAAAACGAAGTAAGTGAAATGTAATGAATGGTATAAATATTTTGATGTTAATTTAGTTACATACACATAAATGTGTAAGCTTGATGGAATATCACGAAATCCACAAAGACAATTGTACATAAATACATGAAACATTGACGGGATATTTTAACCCATTGCCTCCGAAAATCTCCGACTCCAGAGTGCACTGTAGGGGCACAGTGCGGATAGGTGTGAAGGTTTTGTGAGCTTGTAGAAATGCCACTTCGCTCTTTTCCATATATTTGTATATTATTATAAATAACATAAGGCAAACTCGGCGCCATCCAAACAAAGGCGATCCGAAAGGTAAAAGTAGAAATAGATAAACAGACAAACAGTGGCTGTCGTAAATCCTTCGCCCCGCAAGAGGACAAGGATGAACGACAATCCACACTTAACTTTTGGTCTTCGTCCCATAAGGAACTTCTTATTTTCTCTTCGTCCCATAAGGAACTTAAAAGGAAAGACTAAATCCTCTGGCTATTGAGCTGTCGATTTGTCTTGTGTAGCTTTTTTCTGTTTGAGTATTGAATATTATACTTAGGTAGCTTTTGAAACTACAAGTATTAAAGATAGGAAGCTACAGTGCACGGAGAAGATACAGAGGTTTATCACGTACGGAGTCGGAGGACAAAACCGGAGAATTCTCCAGTTTTCGAAGGAAGTTCCTGGATAATATCCCAGCCAGGAGATTTCTGGATAATTGCCAGCTCATAAACTCACGCAAGGTAATTTACGATAATATTGGTTCGATTGTGGAATGTTCCACGTAGCGCCCCAGATTATTTGTATCGTTAGGACTTACGTGTAAATCCGAGTGTTTATATTTCCTCCGCTGATTTATTTGACATTTGTCAATTCCAATTCGTGTTTTATGTGATTAAAGACTTTATGCGGAATCAAAACCACCAACAACCGTATCTTTTGTGTTCACTTGTCATTTATTGATAGTTGTGTTTCTTTTGACCATCTCAATCATCCAACACATTGACATCACTTAATATTTGCCAGAGGAGTTGACTAATTCCTCTCACAGTGCATAATTTTTGTTCGCTTAAACATCATACATGTTTGTTTATCAGACTTTTTCAATCAAATAATTCTTCAGAACTGAACTGGGTTACCACAACAACTACTAATAATATGCTCAGAATTACTTAAACGTCCTTAAATAATGTCCTTAGGATATCTAATCAGGATTAAAAAAGTGAGAGAAAAACTTTATTAAGTCACTGTTGCACAATTGCAATAGCCTAACAGCTCAGTATACAATACAAAAATGTTATATTGGAATTTAAATACATTCAAACTAAGAAAAAGTAATTATATAAAATTTAAGTATATAGATGATGATTATAAATCTGAATTGATCCCCTTAAAGCACATAATAAAATGTCATCCACTACTGCCGACGATACGCCAAAATTTTTAGCCCAAGTTTTAAAATGTTGCGTTATCGTGCCACGTGCCCCGATGTAAAGGCCCGTTACTTGAACACTTTTCAAGTTCCATTTTTCCATGAAGTATTTAGCACAAGGTTCATAAATTTCTTTCTTTTCTAAGTCTACTGCAACCGATTGCTCCTCACTGTCTCCAAATTCAAACCGTATTGTAGGAATTAAAATATATCCGATTCCTGATGATTTGTCATAAGCAAGAATATCCACCCTCCTTGTAGAACCATTTTCGGAAACACAGTGAACTTCCTGTTCCACTTCAAAACCACGCTTAGAAAGGGTGTTAGCAATTATTTCACGAATTCCATGATGGCGACTGTTACGTATGAGTTCTCCCCGGACACAAGAGCCTAGGACATGACCAAGACTTTCTTTCTCAGCGCAGCAATGTCTGCACTGGATTCCATCTAAGCTCCTTCCTGGAATTACTCTTACACTAGTAACAATAGCATTCATTTTTAAACTGGTTACCCATTCTGAAGTGGTTAGTGCAACTTTATTAATCAACAGTTTATTTCCGTTTGGATTATCCTTAAATTGGCAAACTCCAGCTCCCCTTAATTTCATTTTGCACCAAGATTGAAATTCATTTTCTCGAAGTTTTGTACGCATTCTTTTTGTAATTTTACTTTTTGCCTCAGGGTCATTTAACTCTTCTAACTCCTCTTCAGTAAAATTTAGAGCCGTCTCACACTGTTTTAATTCCGCTTCAATGTCCTTTGAATATGGTACATACACATCATTTGAACTTAATAGAACCATGCATATGTTATAATGCTGTAGAAATGCTTCCCATTCCGCTTTAGTTATGGAAAGACCCCTCAAATTTTTGGAGGTGTACAACATAGCATTAGGAGTATCCGTGGGAATTCCTAAAATTTCTTTCACAGCACTTCGTATTATTCGATCTACATCCATTAGAAATGATTTGGGCAATTTGTGCAATGGTGCCATTTGAAGTGGGTAAATTAAAACTGGCCAAATATAATCATTAATAATGGTTAACTTCTGATGTGGACGTAACATTGGCGTTGATACAAGGTTGTTTAGCATCTGGTTTAAATTTGCTATTATTTTTGACGGAATAAATGTTAACTCAGAGTTAAAATCAACTCCTAGATATTTAACTGTTTCCCCAACTTTTAAAGACGGAATTTGGTCTCCGTTGAATAACTTTACATCTTCAGTTACGAGTAATCCACGTTCAATGCATATGCAAATAGACTTCTCAGGGTTAATCTGAAGACCTGAATGACTAAATAGGTCAATTGTTTTTTCGATCATTTCAGTAAGCCCTTTTAATGAATCTGAGAGATTTGCAGTATCATCAGCAAAGTTCATAGCTGTCAATTTCTGAACCTTGTCATCCAAACTAAATCCGTACTTATTTGCATAGTCTGGGTCTGTGGTGTCTTCTAAAACGTAATTAATTGCAAGGAGGACTTAGTGGGGACCCCTGCAAAACTCCACATTTAAACGCGATGGGCTCTGTGATAGCCGTTCTTGTCTGTATGACAGTATGATTATTCAGTATGAGTTCCTTCGCCAGATCACGTAAATTTGAAGGTATGGGTTGCGAGTCAAGGCATTTAAGTAAATGGGCGTGGCCTACCCTGTCAAACGCTTTGGCCACATCAAGCAATGCCACATATAAATTCTGTTTTTTCTTTTTTGCTTTCTTTAAGCATCCTGCTAAAATGGCTGCATTAATATAAGTTCCAGGTGAACTAGTAAAACCACGTTGATTTAAATTAAGCGCAATATGATCACGTAGTTGCTTGTCAATAACTTTTTCTAAAATTCGGCGCAAAATAGAGCAAATTGAAATTGGTCTCCAATTTGTTGGATCCTTCACATCTCCTTTCTTGAAAATTAAAACAGTTCGGGCTCTTCAAAAAGACGTGGGAACAAGCGTCCATTTTAGCATTATAGTACCTATGAGGGCCAAGACCGAATGACATTTCGTATATTTAACTGCTCGTAAAAGAACTTTGTCAGAGCCAGCAGATGTGTCTTTTCTTATACATTTGATAACATGTTCAACACTGGAAGGATCAATGGTTAAAGTAAAGTTATCATCTAATTCTGACTGAGTTAATTCGCTAATGCTTGGATACTTTTCAAGAACAGAATTATTTTCATTTCCCCAACGCTCAACATACGCTTTGTGAATAACATCAGCCGATATAGTACAATCTGGATTATTTTGAATTTTAAGCAATCGATGAACAACCTTCCCTCGTTGGTTATAAAATTCATGCTGGATTAAGTCATACATGTACTTCTCTTTTCTTTTTTCCCTGTCCCTTTTAGACTGTCTGATGGGATTAGCAGATTGACTGAATTTTCGATCTGACTGCCTGAATAAATGTTTTTCCTTCCGAAGCTTATAATACCTGGCAGCTGGATGTTGAGGTCCAGAAATAACAGTAATGGCATTTCTCAGAAACTCCGAAACATTTTATTCCTTTTGGATATTCTTAAAATATCCAGGTGGGATAAAAAGTTCAGGGGATGTTTTTCATGGTATTGGGGACGTCCCATCAAAGGAGCCTGCCAGCTGGGTAACTGCTTCTAAATACTAAGGCCAATAATGCATGTCCACAGAACCAGAACTTAGTAGAAGTTCCAATGCAATCAAAACTTCAAATCTGCATTTAACACCCAAAGGAATGTCTTGAATCGTAGAAGTATCAAAATTAAACTTCCATGCGCATTCAAAAATAATTCTGTTTTTTGCGTAATGAAGTTTGCGCATGCCGTCATCTGTCAGCGCCATCTGTGTCTTCATGCTTTTAATTTTGATTAAGCTTTCACGCAATCGTAAAGTAAAATCTTCTTTTTTTATTTCACTCATCTTCAATCAGTCTGTCTAGGAATTAAGACGGTATACAGATTACTAGAAGTGCGAACTCCAGAAACTATCAGTTCCAAATCCAGAAAAAATCAAAATTCAAAATCGCAAATTTTTCAAAATTTCCAACTTCAACAATCAGTTTTTTTAGATTGAGAAAATTGTAGGTATAAATCTTCCCCACTCCCAAAATCCAAACAAGAAAAGAAAAGTACAGTTGATAGGCCAGTTCAGGATCTATGCTTGTTTGACAATCTGTGAGTTAGTAATTCCCCCCCCCACCGTCAAACCAAGCATCAAAAAATCAGCGGAGGGGTTAACTCCAAAACACCAGTTCAGTTACTCTTCGAAGGACCATAATATTCGAGAAATTGACTAGCGTCTCGAATTAGACAGGTTTCTTTCATTCATTCAATGGCAAAAGCCAAATAAATCACAATCTTAAGAGTACACATTTATTTATTATTTATTTAATTTAAACAGAAATACGATTTATTTATTATATTTTATTACGAAACGATCCAGATCCAGAACTATTGTCAAGTGTTCTTAAGATAGTCAATTTTGAACATTAAGTGGTCCTTCGAACCATTCATTCTGATTTAAAAGTTACTACTAATTTTATAATAGCAGTTTATTTCAAAATCGTCTGCATTGCTGACATTTAAAATATTACTTTTCATAATATAATTTCATTATTTTCATATATATTTACTACAGATATTAAATGCTAAAAAGGGACCTTGCGTGGAGGCTTCGATGATGATTTAGTTTATCCGTATCGTGCACTTTGCCGGAAGCAGAGCAATTGGAAATGTTAAAGGTATTTCTTCCTGAATTTAAACCAAGATTTTGAAAAGAATTTATCAAATACTAATATGAGTAATATTACTGTTTTTGCATTTCTTTTCAGTGCATACCTGGATTTGAAAATGTAGTTATGGCAAAACCGGGCTATGGGGTACCTTATGATTATGTGGGCCCTCTAGAGAACTTCACAAAGAGACTTTACAAACAACGAAAATTAAAGGTCTATATTTAGTTGGTCAGATAAATGGAACTACCGGTTACGAAGAGAATGCTAGTCAAGGTCTTCTTGCTGGAGCAAATGCTGCCGTTGAGGTTTGCAATTTCGCCTGTGTCCTGTGTGCAACGTAAAAGAACTAAAAAACCGTAAATGACCGAATAACCCAGCGGGGGCTTACTTAATTTTTTTGGAGTTACAGCCCTGCGCTTATTTCACCCCGGCGTTTATTTAATTTTTTACAGTTTTCGGTCAAAAAATAAAATTATTTTATGTGTCAAAACAACTACTGTTTTTGCGTTTATTTTTATTAAATCTGACAATATAATGTTTCGTCGGTGAAGGATCAAATCCGCTCACTTCCTTAACAATACCACTGGAAGTTAACGGATTTGATCCTTCTCCATAATACTATAATACTATTTAATACTTTTAATAGAGTTATTTACAGCCCAGCGCTCATTTGAGACCCGGCACTTATTAAAGGTTTTGCACTGACAGCCCCGTGCTTATTTGAGACCCGGAGCTTATTCGGCCATTTACGGTATCTAAAACGGTTTAACTGTTGAAGTAAAAAGTCTTTTTGTTTAAACCTGTACAGATAATTTATAATGATCAAATACTTTATTTCAACAAAAAATATTTTTGAAACTCTTGAAAAAATAAAAATCGTTTATTTCCGTTTCTAAATAATTGTATTCTATTCAACTTTTTATTGAGATTTCTTGAAAAGAATACGGGTTTTCAAACGAATTTAAAAACTTTCATGTTTTGGAATCACAAAGTTGTTCCTAAAAAATAAATTAAATTACCTTTATGCAATGCATAGGTGCATACCTACATGGGTACGTTATATCTGTTTAGAATAGTAGCAATTACTAATGAATATATGTATGCCAATATGCATTGCTCTTAAACGGCTCGTAAATGTTTTATGAAGTCATGTCAATGTGCCGACTTTTATCTTTTCTTGCTATTTCTATATTTGATTTTTCTTTGCCTCTTGTAAGATGAAGCAATCCCCAATGCATTTTACTTGTAGCATAATCTTGGTACATACGGAGTAACATCATGTTCTCTTGGTTTCAAATTCTAACCTAAGGAGGCCTACGAAGAAATAAGACATTACTTCAATAAGTTACACGTATATGCATATGCTACCTGTCAAAATTGTTTCACTACTTTCTTACGATTACTTTAGTCATTAATAAAATGTAATTAGCAGCTTAAAACAGTATCTAGCAACTCGGTAGCAGTTTGGTAATTACCAGTTTTTGTTTTCTGCGAAGGTATTATGTCCTGTTGTAGTAGTTGCATCTGGTATGAATGTATGAAAATTTGGTCTCTACCTATTTACATCGAAAGCTTGTTATGTTTAATTACCGTATATAAATTGTAAAAAATAATGCATACTGAAAAAAGCTATACAGTCTCAGTAAGCCGCAACTAATTATTTATTTTTACATATTTCAATGTGTTGTTTTAAAATATTTGTATTCCAAAAACCTAATGCTGTTCTCCTACAGAAAAATCTGGTCTGCGGGCGGGTTGGCCTGGGCCTACCTGGCCTAGGCCTGTCTACGCCTGGCGAAGAGAATAATATTGTTTTTCATCCGATTTTAGGGTGGCAATGTACTGTGTTACTGATTTGGGCAGGGGCGTTGTCCGGAGGGAAAATTTGGAAAACCTGTGTCATATTTTAGCAAATGCAAATGCTACCGCTGCGCTGTACCAGTTTAATGAAATGAATTAATTTATAAAACCGTTTTCAACTTATTCTATATTTTGAATGCCAGATGTTCATAACAGCTAAAGTTTAAAAAAGTGGGTGTCTTTTATTATTCAAGTGTTTACCTAATAAATATTTTTTTTTATTTAATGAGAATCTGCAAGGGACTCGGACTCGACGGTTGAAGAAATTTAATCCAATTTGGCCAGCTGTCATAGTACCTGGTCTTAGTACGTCTGTTAGCATTTAAGTGCGTTTTGTAACTTGGGATTATTACTAGTCCATGACGCGTCACAATTGATCACAGGGCATTTAAATGGCTTAGGTCATCCGTGCTGAGTTGCTACTTACTATCTTAGATGATAAGACATTCTAAAAGATTTGGGACACATTTCACGTTTAAATATTTTATCTCTAATGTGTGTTTGTACGTAACTTTATAAACGGTCAGGGCAGGGCTTTAAAATGAATTTCCCTACAAATATTAAAAACAATTTTTAATTTCCATTCTATTTCAATGAAGTATAATTGAAGCGTGTGACTGGGACATTTAAATGGTCCGTGTGACTACGACTTGTAATAATTGGTACACCGAACTGATACACGTTGCTGGTGCCTTTACCTGACACAACCCACTGGTGCTTTTACCGTTGCCAGGAAGCTGTACCAGTAGAATGAATACAATTTTCAAAAAATATCACATACGAATACTGCTGCTTGATTTTTCCCTCGTAGCTGGGAGTTTAGCATTAAAACATTTTCATAGAGCAAAACGTAATTCACTAAAATAAGGAATTGTCCATAAATGATGTGAAGGGTTGAATCAGTGGGTTTAGTCAGATACTGACTGACAACATTCCATGTTAAGCATGTAGACGTTTACGCAATTATGAAGTCATGATGACAAGGGGATGGGTGGGACCTAAAAGAGTGATAATTTGGCTAACATTATTTACGGACCATTACTAATTCTACAAATAAAATAGAAACAAAATGCGTCGGAGGACGCTGCTTGCTTCTGCTTCCTACAAAGTAATTCATTAGTTATTTAGTTATCAATCCAATTCAAAAAACTGAAAAAAGTATTTACCTGACTAAGGAAACTATATTGGATAGCAAATTATGAGAAATAAATAATTATTATTACATGCAGCAAAACAAAAGATTTTAAATCATCACAATAATATTTGGCGAGCTTCTATAGCGTGTATGAAGGATGAAGATGAAATTAAATATTATCTTTTTTGCTAAACTCCTAAAATGGATTTTCCTTTTAAGTTATACCAAATTAGTATATGACTTTAAAAACATTAAAATTTATTAAAAGATACCTCATTTTTGAGTTTAATTCAGTTTGAGCGTGCCGCACCTACTTACATGTATTATTCTGCTTCAGGGAGAATCTTGTTGCTTGCTGTACTTGTTGATAAAACGACAAAATATTAGAGTATTTTTATTTTTTAATTAACCAGTAAACATTTTATTTTTTAAATCAAATATATACCGATATTACTCCTGAAATTATATACCAGATATATATTAGCTTACTGGTTTAAAAAATGCAATAAGGAAAGAAGCACCTATATAATAGTCAGTGATTATTAGTGAAAAAATATCAATATAGATGTATAATGACTGAACTTGCGGCAATATGTCCTTTACCATCCTCAAAAATAGGGTGCGTTATGTCACCTAATGTAATAATTACCATGCCAGTAATTTAGAGTTTATATTTGCCTTCCTCCCATAAGGTACAAATAAGAGACATATCGTCTGTGAAGAACCACAATGTCCCATATCCATTTGTAGCTAAAAGCAATATCAACTATCTACAAAAGTATTCAAATATGTCTTGACAACATTTAAACAGAACATTTTGCACCTTCTCAAAAACATGGAATTAGAGCATTTTTCACCTTTTCAAAAACATGGAATTAGAGCATTTTGCTCCTTTTCGAAAACATGGAATTAGAGCATTTTTGACCCTTTCAAAAACATGGAATTAGAACATTTCGCACCTTTTCAAAAATATGAAAATAGAACATTTTATGTTTTTCAAAAACTCCTAATTAACATTTAACGCATATTTCTCATTCTGTTTTTATGACATAGCTCATTTTGATTGCAGCTAAAATTGGATATGGGTCATTTTGGTTCTTCACAGACGATATATAGGATTAGTAAGACCAAGGTCAAATCCATTTCTCGTTTAAAAACTAAAATGCATGGGGAACCTACTGTAACTTTTATTGAGAGCCCAAATTGTAAATGTGGGACTAATGTATATAGGAGTATTTTTGGCCTTTGACATCTTTTAAAGTTTAGATTTTCGCTGCTTTCTAACAAGAGTAAACATAATAATTTCGGATGAGAGAGAAAATGTGATTTGTGTGGAGTTGAGAATCAGGAGTTGGAAGAGGCAGTCAAGTGAATATAATGCTGATAAAACAAAATCTACTCCGAGAACACGAGAAATGGATCGATTCATATACGTATGTAACTGGTACTGGCACTGGTTACTGCTTGAGCTGTATGTATGCATACATACACAGTTCCGAATTCCAAAGACTCGGGCATCTGTAATACATCTTCTTCTGGATCTGAAAATACAGCATTGTGGTAGTGTCTATGTATACACTGCATATTATACAGATAAATGTGAAGGGTATACAACGTATAAGGTATAGGTAAATGCCGTATGTTCTATCATCTGTATAAAATAGTAGACGGGCCTGTTTTAGTAGACGGAGGTCTGTAAAATAGTAGATTAGATATAGGGTCTATATGGGAGATCCCGGAGATCGGAGTTTGAGTAGTAGAAATACGGTAATTTTATATTGAATCGAGTTGTATGTAATTTAATATGGCACTGTTTTAAAAACATATACGTATATGATACCTCCTCGGAATGTATATTATTTAGCCATGTTGGCTCTAAATAGGCGTGAGTTCATCATGTCCAACCATATCGTCTGTGAAGAACCAAAATTACCCATTTCCATTTTTAGCTAAAAACATTATGTACTACCTACAAAAATATTCAAATATGTCTTGAGAGCATTTAAATAGAACATTTAGCAATTTTCAATCATATGTCAATAGAAAATTTTAGACTTTTCAAACACATATGGTATTAGAGTATTTTGCAACTTTTCAAAAACATGTAAATAGAACATTTTGCACTTTTCAAGCATTTGTAAATAGAACATTTTACAATTTTCAAAAACATGTAAGTAGACCATTTTGTACTTTTCAAAAACATGTAAATAGAAAATTTTACACTTTTCAAAAACATGTAACTAGACCATTTTGAAATTTTCAAAAACATGTAAATAGAACATTTTAGACTTTTCAAAGTCACGTAAATAGAATATTTTAAGCATGTTTCTCATTTTGTTTTTATGACATAGCTTATTTTGATTCAAGCTTAAATTGGAAATGGGTCATTTTGGTTCTTCACAGACAATAGTCCACTACTTTGTTGATTTATTCCACGGGGAGACGTGCAAAAACAATTGTAATAATAATAATTATAATAGGTTGAACATATTGTCGTCAACATTTTTAATTGTGTCCATTTTTATTCAGCAGCTGAAGTCTTAATTAGTGGTCACAAAATAATATAATATATAAAATGCCACATGTTAATTACTAAATGTTCTATATAAGTACCAAAAAACGTGTATGTGTGATTTCTTATTTGCCTGACATTTTAACTTGAACCATGATATCATTGTAACATACAATACAGCTCCCCATATTACATTTGATGATAATTATTACCACAACCACATAATATGCTGTACTACGAACGACCAGCTAGAGAGTGACATTTTTTTTCCATTCATATTCCCAATATTCCCATTGCTTTCTTATAACTGGGTCTATATCAACTTTAACGATTGGGATTTATTTACATTCAAATTGTACCAAAAAGCCGTTGACTATATGTATAATATGCTGCTCCTGACTCTGTTGAAAATTTTGAATGAACACGCAATCTGCCAATCAACGTGCCTATACCTGTCGTCCTGTAGTTTGTACAGTATACATTACATATACTGAGACCTGTAGGGTGTGGGTGTGGGTGAATCAATATAATATAGGAAAACGAAATATCATATGTGTAGAAGTGTAGAAGGAGCAGGAAGCGTTTTTGGTATCGTGTTGTTGTTGTATGTAACAATTTTACACTTGAATCTTGAGGTAGATCCACTACATGTGATTTTCTGCGGATCGGAATATATTTGGACTTGGAATTGGTGGAAGACCTTAGAGCGCAATCACCACCATCACCACCACCACCATCAACTTTGTGTTCCATTCTTTATGAATGAACGGTGTGTGGCTCGAGGAAAGAGTGGGGGGAGGAACGTTTGGGGAAGTTCATCTCACTCACGAGGCATGTGTACTGGGATCCTAGGAGAAAATAGGAGACTCTCTCAAAGAGCTCAGGCCAAAGCCATCCACATAGGAATATCATTGGGCTTGAGAATTGGAGACGGAGACGGAGTGTGTGGGCGATCGATAAGCTGAAAGTCTGAAAGAATGAATGAAATCCATTGTCTACCTTTACTTTGAGCTATATATACTGTATATTATATCATAGGTACGTAAATCCAGCGAGTGCAAATGATACCATATTGTCTTGAGAAAAAGTTGGAACATCCCGCATCCATATCTGTAAATTTAAGAATAGAAATATATTAGACAAATATTATCAGGGCCGGACAAAGGGATTGCTTTTAGGCAGCAATTTGTTTCCATATACAAAAACCACCATTTGGATTTTATTGATGGTTTTCTTTGGTAAAGCAAAATGTTGTATTTACATGTTTTAGACATGTTTAAAATGTTCTTTTTACTTGATTCTGAAAAGTTCAAAATGTTCTATTTACATGTTTTTGAAAAGTGGAAATGGTTTTATTTCCATGTTTTTTAAATGTACAAAAAAGAATTTATTTGCATGTTTTTGAAAAGTCGACATATTTTATTTACATGTTTTTTGACAATTCAGGCAGCGGGGGCTGCCTGCGCTGGCCGCATTATCCGGCCCTGAATATTATTTAACAGCATAGATACAAAATGGAGGCAGTTACTAGAACTACAAAATACTGTATTTTATTATAAAATCAAAAACAATAAGGTTACATCTTACACATAGTTGAGAATGGAGGGAATCAATGGATGGATACTGAAGAATCAAAATTGCCCATCTCCAATTCAAACTAAAAGCAAAGCCCATCTCCAGTTTTTACCGTGTACCTACCTACCTAATTGTGTGTAATTTTTGTTTCAGCAAATTTTTCTTTTTGCTTGTTGTGCTCAAAAACCAAATTGCACGCTAAGTCAAAAAATACAGATAGGCAATTTTAGCTATTAGTGGAAGTTGGAGATGGGGAATTTTGCCTCTTCAGTAGCTATATGCATGTTTTACCTGGCTGGCACTTTTGTTTGGGTTTGGGATTTGGTTTGCTTCGGTACCGGTACCGGTGTGCAAGCGAAGTAGAAGCAACTATACGCAGTCACCACAGCATTTTACTAAATAATCGAGATAAAATTTCAACACCGTATCCGGGTTCGTCGTACACAGTGTGTAGTGTGTATAGGTATAGACATTAACTAACTATATAGTAAGTGAGAAAGCTTGGAGAAATCCAATTTTTGTACATTTATACACTAAATAAAAAGGATATATAATAATAATGTGAGAAAAGGAGATGGGGGACTCATTAGTAATGCAAGATTTTTTTTTCCATTATTAATGGCCAATAGAATTCTAATGACTAATAATGAGGAGGATGATCATGAACATGAACTATAGGAAAACATATTTTTATAATACCCTCGCTCCTCGCAGACTGACTCAATATAGAATGAATATTCTTGTATATGGAATCTATTTTGGACAGCCATCTAATCCTAAGTCAAATAATAAGCCAAAAGCCAAGCCTCTCGTCAGAAAGAAAGAACCTATCCCAAAAAATTATGGAGATGATCCTCGGGTGCTGCTATTTGGTTGGTTTTGGTTATGGTAGTTCATATACTGGTAGACAGAGCATTAATTCTGTTTATTTTTCAACGCACTACATGTATAAGTTGTATAGACTAAAAACACATTAAAATACATACAGGTAATTGTAATTCAGTTATGAGGTGAGGTGCTCATGAATTTTTAATGCTGTATACTACATTATAGTATTAAGTATATTTTTGTAAGGTGCTCTGCTGAGTATGGCGCTTCTTGAGGATATGATGAGTTTGAATATTTAAGTGAATACCTACCCACAAAAAAAAGTGAAACGGAAAAAACCTATGACGCATTTTGCTTATGTTTTCCTCACTAGTCAGTTCCTTCTAGTATATATAACCTGAGAAATGAAATTAGCATAAGATTCCAATTCCCAATTGTAACTAGAATATAATATAATGCACCTAGGTAGGTACCTAGGTGCATGCGTGTATGATGATTGTACGTTGAATGAGAGAATATTCAATATTACCTTATAAGTTCAGCTTAATCTAATCGTATGATGACTAACGTTGAACGTGTAAGTTTCACATTAAAGTTTTGAATATAATAAATAAGAAATATCTAAGTAATGTATACATACTTAATACGTAAACGTGTAGAATATCTGACATTTGTAAAATGTAGTAAAATATATCGTCGGTGAAGAACCAAAATGACCCATATCCAATTTAAGCTGGAGTCAAAATGAGGTATGTCATAAAAACAAAATGAGAAACATGCATAAAATGTTAATTAGGAGTTTTTGAAAAACGTAAAACGTTCTATTTTCATGTTTTTCAACAATGTAAAATATCCTATTTACATGTTTTTGAAAATGTGCAAAATGTTCTAATTCCATGTTTTTGAAAAGGTGCAAAATGTACTAATTCCATGTTTTTTAAAAGGTGCAAAATGTTATAATTCCATGTTTTTGAAAAGGAACATTTCTATTAGTAGCTTTTTTTTCTAAAATACCTACTTGAATAACAAAAATATAGTACAAACAAAAAGGAGACATATCGTCTGTGAAGAACCAAAATGACCCACATCCAATTTAAGCTACAATCAAAACGAGCTATGTCATAAAAACAAAATGAGAAACATACGTAAAATGTTAATTAGGAGTTTTTGAAAAGCGTAAAATGTCCTATTTATATGTTTTTGAAAAGCGTAAAATGTCCTATTTATATGTTTTTGAAAAGCGTAAAATGTCCTATTTATATGTTTTTGAAAAGGTGCAAAACGTTCTAATTCCATGTTTTTGAAAAGGTGCAAAACGTTCTATTTCCATGTTTTTGAAAAGGTACAAAATATTCTAATTCCATGTTTTTGAAAAGGTACAAAATATTCTAATTCCATGTTTTTGAAAAGGTGCAAAACGTTCTAATTCCGTTTTTGAAAAGGTGCAAAACGTTCTAATTCCATGTTTTTGAAAAGGTACAAAATTTTCTAATTCCATGTTTTTGAAAAGTTGCAAAATGTTGTAATTCCATGTGTTTGAAAAGTGTAAAATGTTGTATTTAAATGCTCTCTAGACATATTTAAATATTTTTGTAGATAGCTGATATTGGTTTTAGCTAAAAATGGATATGGATCATTTTGGTTCTTCACAGACGAAATTTCGTATTGCTTTGATTTTTAAACATCAGGGTAGATCTCAAAATAGCTTTTACTTAAAGTATAGTTAGTTCTATTCATGGTTTAATATGACATTACTTTTGGAGTACCTACATTGACATAATTCGAATGGATGCTTACAGGTAAAATGACTAATGCGCTACTCGTATAACTGTGCATTTTAATAAATTCCCAATTTAAATAGATTATGGCACTCTCAAATATATGAACTGACCGGACTGAACCTGAGTAATAAAGTAAAAGTTTACGCACTGGATTGAGCATTACTTATTGAAGGGATAACTGAAAATGATATCTGACAAGGATAAAGCTACCATTTGTTTGCATGGAAAATTTGCCCTTACCAAGTACCAGGATCGGTTGTCCCAACTGGATACATAAACAAGCCAATGATGGAATAATTTTTAGACTAATAATATAGTAATTATTACTATTTACTCCCCATTCAGCCACAGTCACAACCAACTAACATTCAAACCTGTATGTATGGCCTGCATGTATAACCTTTAAAAAAATGCAGATCATTATTTTTGTAGCATTTGTATTTTGGGGAATTTTATTTGTACTCTCTTGCGAGTGTCAGTAGAAATAATTCAAATCCTTCAACTTGGAAGTAATACAAATAATGTTATTAATGAAAAGCGAATAGGGAATTTTCATTCATAGAAGCCAAAGAGTGAGGAGAGGAGACGACACCCGCAGAATTATTGAATACTGATATTTTCAGTGTAATACTACTGCTGTGATACATAATATGGGGAAGGAGCTATAGAGTCATATACCACCACCACCACCCACCAGTGGCACGAGTCACCAGTACCGGTACCGGTACCAGTACCAGTACCAGCGACAGTGAGGCTCTATGAGGGAGTGCAAAAGACCTCGAAAATCAAGAAGATCCAAAGACGCATGACTCAATAAAGTCAGCACAGAGTTCACTGTCGAACTGTAACAAGTTAACAAGTAAGTATTGTCATACTAGAAATGCTTATACCCCTATATATTTCCATGTATTCTAAATACAGCATCCGAACGGAGCCCAAAAATAAAATTAGAATAGCAAAAGCAAACAATATTATTAACGTGAGGCAATTTTTAGACAAAATAATTGAGGAGGCACAACTACTTACTGCCAGGGACCAACTTTTAAAACGAACCTATAGAACAATGATATTAAAGACTCGAAAGGAGTATAATTATACACCTAACTAACATGTAAGTATAAGTAGTGAGTACTACCACCCTACCCAGATAGAACGGTAAACGGACATTTTCCTCCCGGACATTTGCCCCCCTGGACACTTTCCTCCGAACACGCGTGTTCAACACACAAAATAAAAAAACAAAATCAAGTAAATATTCATAATCATACCACGTTGTAGTGCTACCATTGGTCCACCAAACCGCCAAATCTGTCTAAATAACACCCTACTTAAGTTCAAACAATTAAAGTATAGCAAAGAGTAAACTTACACATATAAATGTGTGTACTAGACTATCTGTATTTCTTGGTTATTATGACTAAAACTCCTTCAACGGTATTTCTATAACATACTTGAATACAAAAGAACATCCAAGATTTATGAATTTTCAAATTTACATAAATTTTATGGACAGGAAAAATATTTATTTTTGAGATATGATTTTGGATGCTGGGAGGAAATTCCTGGGTACGATTGGGGAGGAAAATGTCCGGCAACCAGATAGAACATAAGTCAAAGTCATAGAGACACACATGAACAAGTTGGAAAATCTTAGAAAATAATTATGTTTGTACAATTAGACTATATATCTGTCACAGGGCATAGTACCGCGTAATACCGCGTAAAAGTACCTATATAAATGTACCTGTACCTACCTACTTATGTATCATGACATCAAGCGGATGCGGATACGACCAAGACTTAAGAAGAAGAAGATCACGATCGAGGTTGGCTTTTTAAACTTGAAGGCCAATGTATTTTAACGAAAAGATAAACCTTTTTAACGACCAGTGAAAACAAGAAGTGAGACTCATCCATTTCCATATTCCATACCCATATACAGCTAACTATATATACCAAATCCTGTGCTATATAGTCTACGTCTACATAAGTTAAAGTTAAGTCGTCAGTCTAGTCACTAGTAAGTCAGTCAGTGTCAGTGGATAATATTATATAGTCTGGATTTTGAATATGTTTTATTGCGAGAAAATCACAGGTATGGAAGTTATGGACGTACACATAGGGAAAATTACATTACACATTATACAGAACAGAATCCTTATCTATGGCGCACTTGTAATATATTACCAAGAACTATATGCATAGTAGAATGGTATAAGGAGGAAATGACATAATAATGTTTTAGTTTTCCTATTGTTTCAAGAGTTTTGAGCTGCAGAGGTATAATATTTGACGTATTTCTCCATCTCCATTCAAGTGCCGACGTAAGTAGATGGGAGGCTTTGAGTTTAAAAGAAGTAATAAACTATCCTTGAGCTTTTCAAGTGGAGTTGTTGAGCAATAGGGAGGCTAACTGCCATTTAAACTCCCGTAGTAATGGTGTTGCGTATGCATATCCAAACGTAATCCTTAGTCACCCCAGAATAATAATATTAATAATAATAATAACTATAACTAGTGAGACCCAGACCTGGCTGACTCGTAGGATGATGATAATAATAATAATAATAATAATAATAATAATAATAATAATAATAATAATATGAGATGAGATGAAGAAGATGAGAGACGGGAGTAGTGGGTGGACAGTGGACGGACTGAGCGAGGAAGCGACCTTTACTGTATGGCTATGCCATAACCACAGTCAAAAAGCTTGAAGCAAGTCTTTCCTAAATCTCATCCCTCCTTCTCCTGCACCATAATCATGGATAAAAAATAGAATCTTATTAATGAAAAGGAACCATCCCATCTTCCCATCATCCGCTATAGCAGCAACAGCCCATTCATTCATTAAAGTACGAGGTGATATCATCTGTGTGTGACTGGTGTGCTTCTCGTTTTCCTCCGTTTGTACACCATTGGATTTGGAATTCCCTTGTCTTTTCCCTCCCCAGTACCAGAACTTCAGAAGGAGACCAGTGCCAGTGCATGACCATATCATCAGTGCAAGTGCCCAGTGCCAGTACCCAGTGTATTTAAATGTCTCCCCTTGTTGCCGGATGTACAAAAAGGAGGAAATCAAAGGCCTGTTCTTCCACAATGTTACAATCTTCACTCACACTTCATAACATGTAATGCTGTAAAAGTACGTTAGGCTTTTTAGTCAACAGTCAACAGTTGACAGTAAAATAATAGTTTGTTCTGACTTGTATTTTATTTGTAAGAATTTTTAATCACCGACCGAGCTTCAATTTATTTTGCACAAATTCTGTTTTTTTTTAAAATTAGTCTTGACTTTACAACTATCAAGTTTAATTATTATTATCATCATTAAGTTATGTCATTTTCATATTATACTCACTGTTGACTGTATACAGACCGATAGAAAGTTTTTGCGTAATCATCTTTTCCGAAAAAGTCCGATAATTTCTATTCTTACTAACTTTGAACTTTCTGCTCGTTCAGTGCTCACATGATACATGTGGCATGTGAGACAACCTCGGATGACGGATAGTATCAGTTCAATTAAAGTTATAATTTTGTTCATGAGTTTCTTTCATTGTTCTTCGAATTTACAGTAGTAGTCCAGTAGTCGTCTTGCTTTTGACTTTTTTCTTGGCTCTTGACGGTTGTTGGTTGTTGTTATTGACACGTTCATCATCAACGTTAAAGATGAGAGACTGAGCTAATAACTACTCGGAACTGTATACTCGATTTTTGTTGTAGCAGTAGAGTGCGTATATGTGATCATGCCTTAAGTGTGATCAGTGGCTGGTGCTAAAGCACAAGCTGCATCAGAAATCCTTTACTAGCCGGTAATGATAGCTTGTACTCTTAACTAACGACAGTATAATTTAGGGTGCGAAACTTTGAAAACCTGGGCAGAGTAAAATCGTCGAAGTCCGAATATCAGAATAACTCGTATTCTGAATTTTTTTCCGAGTTTTCAAATTTCAAAATTTCTAGTGTTGTACATTTTAGAATTAAACAACGTGTGCAACGTGATTCATACATTCATAACCAACTAGTTGAAGATACTGTTTGAGATTTTCGTACGGAGAGTTCCCACTAAAATAGATGAAAGGTCAAAGTGTCAAATCCGGGAGTTGTGCTATAATGTGATCATTCTATGAGCTCTAAATGTGATCAGAGCTGCAGATGGCTAAAAGCATCGAATCAACTCAGTTTATCAAACAGCTTATTAAAATAAGTTGACAATGCTGTTTTACATCATTAGGGATCGTCCATAAATGATGTCGTCCGAATGGGTGTGGGTCCAGTCAGATTTTGAAGACATATTACATATAGCGGTTTAAGTAATGTTGATGTCATGACAATCATGACATATAGGTGAATGAGTCCTAATAAAATTTTAATTTGGGTGACATTATTTATGAACCATCCCTTACAGCAAATTTTGATTTTCTGCAAATTAGACAAATGGGTGGGTATTAAAATTCAGTGTATCGTTAGCATTATTGCTCAAGATAAATCCACTAGTTTAGGAATTCCTCGATCATTTATGCAATTGCTGTTATCACATGTTACAGATGCCGAATTATCGTTTATTTTATTTTTACCCACCAAGATGTGGACATCATTTATGGATAACCCCTTTAAAATCGCCATTAAATAATGTCATCGTTCGGGTCAGCTGGTCTAGCCATATATTAATGACTGATGACATTCCATTTTAAAATAGTCGCTTACTCAATGGTAAGAGATCATCCGTAAATGATGTCATGGGTACGGTTAGTGGGTCAGCTAGGATCTTGATGACAACGTATGTTAAAGATATCCATCTATTCTACACAATGGTTCGGTTGATGACAGGGTAATCATAGGGTCGTAGAAATGGAGAAACTTCGATGACATCATTTATGGGCAACCCCTAAAATGATAAAATAGTGGTGGGACAAAATTTTGTGACGCCATTTGCAGACCACCCCAAAACATGTGATTTTGTATTTTACGCATGTAGTGTTATTTAAACTTTCATAAATGAAACCTAATATCGCATTATCTTTCATTTTCCATCTTATCTGAAAGTTTTCTAGAGTGATCACATAAAAGGCACTAACTTTCACTGTAATATTAATGCAATTTTAACATGATCACATTTTGGGACACGGTGATCACATAAACAGCATTTTTGTAATTTCGAAAATTATCGAAGTTATTTCATACAATTTGGTACAAGTCTTCGAATTTTCAGTTTATCGGTTTGATATTTTAAGGGTATATAGAGAATGAACTGGCTAGTATTTGAATACACAAACAGTTAATTTGGAGGAAGTACAAAAAAAGTTACAGATTTTCAAAGTTGAAAAAAAATGAACCCGATCACACATACGCACTCCCCTACTACTGACTGGGTCATCCAAATTCAATGTACTCGTTCGTCATTCATCATTCATCATTGTAGGATAATTCTGATGTTGGTGGATGTTGTTGGAAGTGCTCGATCACGTTTTTCGGAAGGTACAGTTCTTGGAAGCAATCAGTTTTAAAAAAATCATGTACAATAATAAAAGTTGAGCAGCTAACTGTAGTTGATAGTAAGTTGATGGTAGAAGTATGAGGGTTTTGTGTTCATGTATGTTGTATGTGTGTTTCTTTGCTCAGCGCTCTTCGTGACTGTATAGTTAGTAGTAATAAAGTTTCATGAAAAGTAAGTTTGATGTTATTTACATGCAACATGTTACGTGTAACGGAGTTTGTATTTTTGATTTTGATAAAGGTAAAATTGAAATTTGATACTAACTTATCAGTCATCATTATAATTGTACAGTGTCAGTCACCAGTTATGCTTATCAATTATGTGACTATAATTTTTGAGTCGGCTTGTGGAATGCAGAAACTATTGCTTTTCAAAGTGTAAAATTCTTAAAGTTTATTCGTGTGACATGATCAACAACGATTGAATGATTTTTCTATACTTACAGGTTCTGAATTTTCGGTTGGAGTCATCGCGATATAATAAGAGCTTACGGGGCAAAAGTTGTCTTGCCTAACGGTCGACTGGTGATAGCAAGTAGAGGAAGTTCTTGTAAAGGAAAATCTCATCCATCATTTATAACTTCCATGAGAAAATTATTTACGGTGTCAATAGTAAAGGATTCAAATTGAGGAATAACGATTAAGTAAAGTATGAAGTTTGGGACTTTTTTGGAGGTTCCTTTGCGATAAATTACGATATAGTTAAAGCTGTCGTTGTCAGTGGAGTCAGTAGACCAAAAAGACAAGGAGACCGAAGGTGAAGAAAGAAGTAACAAAGCAAGTTCGAGGACAAGTATCTCGGCTAATGCTGGAGAAATAGAACTCAACCGGGAATATTTTTTCTGTCTAGTTTGTAATACATACTTAGTCGGGTTTCTAGCCAGGGCTGCTGGTCTGGCCATGAAACGCATCCGACAAAATCTCCCGGATCCTTCTGCTCAAGTCTGAAATTTTCAATAGCCTAGACTTGCTGGAGTTGTAGGAGTGGAAATCGGGTGGGAAGTTGGGAAGCAAGTGGATCTAGGAGCCTAGACTAAAGAACCCGGAGAAAAAGTAATCTACCCGTGTGTGTGTTATTCGGGCTGTGTTTACTAGACTACCATTACCAACCGAAACCACCAACTGTGACTGGTTTATTTAGTTTCTTCATTCGTACAGTGGTCTTTGTTCCGTTCTCGTTCATCGTTTGTTTTCGTGAATCGAGAGTGGAGAAAAGCTCGAGATTCGGTTTTACACATGCTGGTTGCTGGTAGTTGTTGAGCAGTGAACATCTGCAATCTGCACGTACAACTCCGGATTCCAGTGTCAGAGTTCCACATTCACTGGAGCAAAAGTGTAGCTGGGGATCTTTCCTCATATTGAAAAGGAGCAGTACATGTACTCATCCTGCTAACCTACTCTCACAAAACACGAATACAAAGGCACGAACTGCAGAATCTGATTCATTCGAGTTTTGCTGATCGCAATCAGTTACAGTTTACAGTGAAAACAAAGGGTTTCGAAAATCAAAAATATCATTGTACCGAGCAGAATAGTATTCCGAAATCTCAATAGTTCGATTTTCACGATTGTATTCATTACTGAATTTGAGAACCGTGTGTATTTTCCACAATGACTGCCAACCTGTACTGTCTATCCCATAACCGTTGCTGTTTTGTCCAGGTAATATATCCAATCTGTTGCACATATTTTTTTTATTGGTGTGTATTTTTTTTTAATCTTTTATCTGATTAATCCGTTTTTAATAATTTTCAAGCTTAATATTTATATTCAAAGTTTAAGTATAGGATACCGCTTTTAAATTAATATATCTTATTTTTTTGTTTCAGTTTTCAAAATCTATCAATACTAACAGCAACAGCAATTAATTACCCTATGCCGTTTAAAATTTCAAACTTGGCATCGCCCTGATTCATACTCAAAATTAATTCACTCAACACTAAATTTCAATTCCCAGTCTGAAACTATGTTCGAAACTAGAGTACTTAACTGGACTATGATACAAGAAACTCAAATAGTGCACTGTAGGAAATCAATGCTTACAACGATATAATTTTTCAGAGTAGTATTTTTATTCACAATAATACTTAACAATTATTTTTTCTATAAACAATTATTCATAGAATTCCCGCCATCAAAATTAAGACCAAAGTTGCACAGCATTGCAGAGTTAGTCATCAAACTTAAACAATTAAATCGAAACCTCAAGCATACTGAACTAACTAGTTTAATCTATCTAGTATAAAAAAATAAGAAAGAGGAAGATATAATATAAAGAATCATAAAAAAATAAAACAATTTGAGCTCTACGCTGCCAATCTTGGAGCAAAATACAAAATAAAATTTTGCAATTGCAATCTCAACCTTCTAATCATTCGCAGTTAAACCAGCCTACAGTTATCCTTATCGTACATTCAATTCTCATAGCTACCGGTCGTCAGTCGTGCTTATGGTTCATTTGGATTCGGTATTCGGTAATAAAAATTTGAAAAACGCCGATGACGATAGTCTATATCCAAGCCATACTGCAAACAAGCCCATCATCCAACATTTCAACACCCCTCAACTACTACAACTGTAGTTAAC